>CM070493.1:37853225-38453225 GCA_036324585.1 Champsocephalus esox | reverse complement strand
TGCACTGTGAGCCGTAGGGTCGCTGGTTGAAGTCCCCGACCAGACCTAAATATGGAGTGTGGACTGGTACTTGGAGAGGTCCCAGTTCACCTCCCCCTGCCTTGGTCCCCTTGAGCAAGGCACCGGACATCGTTTTTGGTCGAGAGAGCCCTTGTAATGTTAACTTCTGAGACCGCCTACAAAAATATGTTATTATTACATCACTCTACGGTGCAACGATTCAAACTATTTTGACAAATCTTCCACTCAGTATGTATATGACTACATAATCAAATTGTTCCAGACAGTTCATTGTGTGTTACAACTGTCACACTGATCTGCACTTGTCTAAGCCACTTTGATATGAAGTGTTATTAAAGTAGGAGTTGTTTGCCCATTTCAAGCAGCTGATCCCGGTCCACAAGTCTTGATTTGAATTCATATCCTGCACTTTAAGGTAGCATGGCTCTGTTGTTGCTGTACGTAAATATTGACACAGTTTACAGCAAATTCATGTTATACATCTTGTTAGACGAGTTCATCTGTTGACAGAAAAAAAGGAGAACATTCTACCTGGAAGTTTTGGGAAGTTTTATTGTGAGTGTACTTTATCCACTTAAACTTGAATCTTGAGGCAAGTGCTAGGTAATGGCCAACTGCTCTTTTGTCCCTGGAACGGAGCCTGCTAGTAGCTGGACGCTCATGGACACACAGATCCCAGGCTTGTGGATGAACAGCTTTATATATAGCCAACACTTGCAGCTCACTTTTTCCAATAATGCAAAATAATTGAAACTGAAAATGGTAAGGTACAATAATAATTGTGTTGAGTGTTCCAACAGTGGTACAACTCTGATGTAAAGGCTTCATGTTCTCAGTCATTAGTCTCATCCAGTAGATGCTTGTCCTTCATCTGGAGGTCTTCTGATTGCCTTGCCCATACTTACCACTTGCCCTTTTTTTTTAGTGTTAACAGACTTTTTACCATGAGAGCTGACTGAATGGACTGACAGTCTGAAAGCATATTTCAGGTCTTCCTGTATGGCTTGCTCAAGCCCTGCTGTAAAAACAAAAAAATATGAAATAAGGGGATGGGGGTCTCTCTGTGGAAAATATAATTTTGTATTTGTATTTTCAAATGATAATAAAACATGTTTGTGAAAGCTTTCCATCCTCTACTCTGGTCCAGAAATCAATGTGTTAAAAAATGAAAATAAAGCTGTATTCAATCAGTCACCTATTGTTTTTACTGCTGAAATTATGTTATGATAAACTATACATGATATTCATTCATTAAAAAAACAACACATCACAATCAGTTCCTCTAGCAAAAGTATGATTAGAACAAGCGAACAAAATCAAACTTGGACATAGTTATTTAAAACTAATCGTGTGCAGTCTTGAAGTGGGGTTGTCCTTGCATCATGTATTGCCAAAGTCAAAACGTTTCAACTGCAAAATAAATCCAATCCAAAGGATCCTTGATCATCATTCTGCAAGAAATAACTGAAACTCAGCCTACGGCCTCAAGTGTTTGCTACCTGGCAAGGTTTTCTGACAGAAACACACTGCAAAAGAAATGTTATCAATTATTGAGAAGGTGATTTTTCACTGAGCTGTTAGTTAAAGCAAAAAGAACATCGACAGGTCTTCATGAAATGATTGTATTACGTCCACTCAGAAAAAGTAGTCCGTTCTACTCATGGAGGTATAAAGAGAACAAGATGCAGCGTTTGATACGGGGCTTAGTAGCCAAAATGGCCTGACTCTCAACATCGAAAATATCCCGATCTTCCGGTAATCTCCGCATTCATTGAGCACATAGAGCATTTGCACTTTTGTATTACTTAAGCCCCGCCTCCAACCAGCTCCATCATGGCATGAAGGAGACTGGACAGTTCAGCAGAAAACCAGGGATTGTTTCGTCCCTTCACTCTAAATTTACGCAGAGGTGCATGTCGATCTATAATTTTCATAAAACCAAGAAAAAAATAAGACCATGCAGTTTCTACATCAGCACACAGATTGATTCTACCCCAATCAAAATCAAACAGATCATGTAAAAAACCCTGCTCCACAAAGTGTTTTTTGTCTCTCTTTGTGATGATACGTGGTTTAACCTTTTGGACCTTAGTGTCCCTAATTGTGGCTACAACACAGTGGTCACTCACATCATTAGCAAATACTCCCACAGATGAGTATTTATGTGGAACATTTGTTAAAATTAGATCAATTAAGGAGGATTTATTTGGGGACTTAATATTTGGGCGAGAAGGACTGTCTATAATCTGGGTAAAATTCAATGAGGTACACAGGTTTTTAAAGTCCTCTGACACAGAAGTTAACCAGTCCCAATTAAAATCACCAAGCAGCACTATTTCCTTGTAGGAAAGTTGTGATAACAGTTTTGCCAAAGACGATAAAGAGTCCTTGACAGCCGAAGGTGCCCTGTAGCAGCCCACCACCATGAGCTGTTGACCCTTTGTTACCTCAATATTCACGGCTAAAAATTCTAGCTGTTTACTAACAGATTTGGAAACCATATCAGTTACACAAAACGTATTTTTCACATAAATGGCAACGCCACCACCTTTTTTAGGCCGGTCAGTACGATATACACTATAACCATTTATGTAAATGTCAGAGGCCAAAATGGATTTATCTAGCCACGTTTCTGATAAGACAATGACATCAGCATCAGTCGAACTCGCCCAAATACGGACAAAATCTAATTTAGGTAACAGACTACGCACATTTAAATGAATTAAACCTAGCCCAGATCGAGATATAAAATCAGCAGGAGTAGCTATTTGACTAATACTGATCGGTGGACCTGGATTTGGCTGTACATTTCCTGATAGTAACAACAATAAAAATACCAAGCACCTTTTCCTCTTAATCAACAGACATACATTGTCAGCTGTTCTAGAGTCACCAGCAAACTTCACGAAAGTGAGATTAGAGTTTAAAAAACAATTCTGAAGGACCATCGTGGCAGGCATGTGAGAAAGACAAACATTTTCCGAAATGAATGTCCGCGACAGTGCAACCAGCAATTGTTTGTGCAACACCTCCGAAACTGTACAGGGGATGTCCACTGCGGGCGACAGAACATACCCGAATCCAGTAGATTGTTCAGGACAACTAGCGATCTTCTCCTTGTCCAGCACAGCCAAGAAAAGGCACAGCAGAAACACGACACCCGCCATTCTCCCAGTCCAGCACAACAGTATCCACGCTGTTCCCGGAGCAAGGTGGAACCAGGCCTCAGCTACAGCAGCACAGCAGAGTAGAGAAGGTAATCCCACCGCGTTACACCGGCTATTTAATCCACTTTACATCTCCGCCGGTAGCACAGGCGCAGAGAGGAGCGGCGATACGCGGTGTGAGGAGCGGCGAGAGGAGCAGCAAGAGGAGCGGCAAGAGGAGCGGCGATACGCGGTGTGAGGAGCGGCGAGAAGGGCGACGAGAGGAGAGCCGGGACCACACTTCCGACTCTTTATCTCTGCAAGAGTTGCTCCCTCTCGTGCTAAATCCACTCGGCGGGCAAAAGTAGGATCCCAGAAGTGATTCGCCCAGTGTGGAGTGGCTCCTGAAACCCTTCCCGACGTGCCTTTAGTGGAACTTGGGTCCGCTGTGGTGGATGAGGTTGAACGTGGCTCTCATCCGGAACTCAGCAAAGGTGGATCGCGTCTCAGCGCTGACGGCGTGTAACCTGTTCTTCAGGTCAGTTTCAGAGCACGAGCAGCAGCTGTGAATGAGCAGGAGCAGCTGTGAATGAGCAGGAGCAGCTGTGAATGAGCAACTTTAGGTGATAGTAGGCTGATTTAGTAACTGTTTTAATGTGACTGTTGAAACTCAGGTCAGAGTCCATGACTACACCTAGATTTCTGGCTTTATCTGTTGTTTTGAACATTGCACACTGAATCTCAGCGCTAACTTTTATACGTTCTGCCTTGGCTCCAAAAACCATTACCTCAGTTTTATCGTTGTTTAATTGGAGAAAGTTCTGACACATCCAGTCATTGATTTGTTCAATGCACTTACTCAGTGTTTGAATTGGAGCATAGTCTCCTGATGAAATTGTTACGTACATTTGTGTGTCATCCGCATAGCTATGGTAACTTATTTTGTTGTTCTTCATTATCTGAGCCTGGGTAGTTGATATACCGACACTTCCTGGTTCTGCTGCCTAGCAACGGCTAGAACAGAGGAACGACACTGTACAAGGTACCGGTACTAAGTCAGTAGCGATACCTGATTGGACGATATTGGTATACCGTTAAGCCGCTGGACAAACGGTGCTATCGATATATGAATTACGCCACTTCCTTAGTTTAAACAATTCTGGTTGGTTGGGAACCCTCATCCCGTGTGACGTATCCGGCTTGAGTACCACTGATTGGCCACTGTGAATGCCACTCGTGATCTCTCCTAACAGCGCTCTTATTATTGTGAGACTCCCGGAGGCAGACCATAGGGAAAGACGCAACATCTTGCTAGAAACAGCGTCTCAAGCAGTGGCGGCCGGCCTATAGGGGCACTAGGAGCGCCGCCCCCCCTTTTCCCACATTAAAAAGAAAAATATATATATTTAAAAAATATTTTTTTATTTTTAATAAACAAGGTAAATATTATAAAATTGGTATCAGTAAAATGTATAATCTACAATAAAATCTCGTTTAAAATTGTGTTACGATGTCTAAAGTTACTGATAAGTCACATGTTTCCTGCCTGGCCTTGCCCGTGTATCATTACCGTCTCTCGTCTGGGCGCTATGCACAGCGCCCAGACGAGAGTGCAGCAAGTGCAGCAGAAGCCAACTGTTACTATCTTTAAACTATGCCGCCGAAGCATAATTTCAGCCAATCAGTGTCGTCAAATCCGATGGTCACAGGGGCGCCTACGTCAGCGCCCGGTGCAGTCTGTGAGTTGTTTGGACTCGTATCCATGGAGACAAAACAGGAAGCTGTCATACACTCTGGAAGCTATCATTAGCAGCTATTATGAATACTCCGTTTTTGACATAACAATTGAATTATGGATTATCAATAATTTGTTCAAAGTGACAGACAGATTGGATTAACCTATGGATTAACCTTCAGCCGCGTTTTTCTCGTTTTTGATCAGAATAACAGCAAAAGGTGAGTATATCTCCGTGTTTTGCTACCTAAAGCTACGTTGTGTGATGTCTGTATTTGCTTCCCCTGTCGCGAGTTCTGATCGCTCAGTGATGATACTTATACTTCTAGAATCTGTGGAATCTCAGCTTGTTAGCTAAGCTTGTTTGTGCATATCCGATAAGTATATCGATTGATTTATACATAGAGTGCGTTAGCATTTTTTCGTTCAGGGCTTATTTAGACGCTTTCTTGTGAGACTTGTGTTTTGTTTCGGTAAACATGGTTCATATCATCAGTTTGCTGAGTTTCTTCCTTTTAAATGAGTAGGACACATGAATAGTTTATTACATTTTAAGAAGCCCTGCTGAGACACAGTTTCGTGAGAGAAAAACGGGGGGGGAAAGCCCCTTAACAGGTTAAATGGAAATTAAATAATTTTAAGTAATTTTAAGTGTTCCCAAAGCCCCGGTGTTCTGCAGTTTGTGTGGGCCTACTGTACTGTTGCACAGTTTATACTGTAGAAACTATGTCCGGGACAAGGTGTTTGGAAGTTTTGGAAGATTCATAGCTAACCACACTGAATATTATGGAGGTATTGATCAGTCTTCTCATATTTGTAAGCCTCAATTTGTCCTTCCCTCCCCCCCCTAACATAATCAGGAGTAATAATTTAAGGGGTCTTTTCTCCATTTTTTTTAACGCGGGGAGCTTCCCCACAGACCCCCTAGTATTGTTTGGTCACCATTTCCACAGCCCCACCTACAATATTTTCCACCAGTCGCCACTGGTCTCAAGGCTTCTTAACATTTAACAACCTATTAATGATGCATACTCACTTAACGGGAAAAACTCAGCTAACAGACGATATTAACCATTTTACCTACACGGAACAGAAGTCCAACACCAAGAGTCTAAATCAACACTTAGCAAAACGGGCTAACAGGGCAAAGGCTACTTTAGCACACATAACTGACAAAAGCGAAAAATGTTACATCATTTCATCTGCACAAACAACATATCACATGAAAGCTGATTCCATTGGTGTAAGTCTCATCACTGTATGACCAAAACTCACTGAACTAGCAGCCAGGAAAGAACAAGGAAACAACTTCACCTTACGTAGCCATGATGATAGTTATGTCTTACCTTTGCTGTTTTGTGATCAAAAGTTATGTTTAAGGGCATAAAAACAGTTCATCCAATGTCTCTGTGTAACTTTAAAATGATTACTGATAATTAGGGCTGTCAAACGATTACATTTTTTAATCAGATTAATCACAGTTTAAAAATTAATTAATCATGATTAATCACCATTCGAACTATGTCCAAAATATGCCATGTATTTATGTATATTGTTGTGGGAATGGAAAGATAAATGAAAGAAGGCGGATGTATCCATTTAACATACAGTATCTATGTTTATTATAAAAAATGTCTGCATGTCAAAATGAAAGACAACCCACACACCTATCAATCATCAAACCGTGGGGTCTTAATTAAGGTCGACAGAGGGGGGGGGGCTAGTGGAGTACTTCGTGACCACAGAGTAGGCTTGTTTGAGACACATTGCGGCTCGCCTCGAAAGTAGACGAGAGTAGCCAATCGCAGCCGGGGGAGGTGTCAAAAAGCTCGTCTTAAGTCGGACAGCTCGGACTCGAAGTCGGCTTGACTGGCTGGGTTTGCAATGGCGGAAATTGCGTTGGTGTTTTTCGTTGCAGATGAAGTGGATGCAATAGAAATCCCACATGTATTGTATGGAGAATGACATGATGATGAACCACGACTGGGTTCCATAATTAGAAATGCTCCTCCCTCTTAATGTTTGCAAAACTGATAGGTGGACAGGCTACAAATGATCAGTCCCTTCAGATCCGCACACATGAAGCTTCATGAGCATGAATTGAACAGACCTGCTGCTGTGTTAATTCTTTCGCTGCCACTTTAAGCTTTATGATGTGTACAACATGGATGTAATTTGATTTAATCTTGCCATTTTAAATGATGTATTCAATAAATAAGGTTAAACCAAATCATTACATTACAATAGCTTTTATTTTAATGATTTGGTTTAACTTAAAGAGAAACTTTATTGTTATTGCACATATTACAGGTACTGAGACAACGAAATGCAGTTTAGCTTCTAACCAGGTGCAACAAGCAGAGAAGTGGAAAGTAATGTACACAATCTACAGAATAACATATAGAATGAATTGAATGATGAATAAACAGTGGGGTATGAATACACTAGATATCAGCCTGTGAGCAGTAGGCCTATGAACAGTGTGTATGAATATGCTAAGATATATAAAGTATGAAAACGGTAAGCAGTATAGTATAAAATATATAGATATTAATTTCATGATGATAAACATTGTGGAACAATGATGAAAAATGGGAATGGATGTGGCGACGTAAAACTGACACAATACAACAACAAACTGTTGCCAGCCAATTGGAGAGTTTCATCAGCAGCACGTGGTAAAAACCACCAATGAGCGCTCAGCTCGAGATACCAGCGAGCCGTTTCCCATCAAGCATTTCGCTTCCGCAGCTGAGAGCAACTGCGCCAACTCGCCTCGCCTCGCTCTCAAGGCTGCGGGCGTCTTTGTCCCGCGAGATTTCAAAGTCTCATGTGGGCGAGCCTCGAGAGCAAGTTGGACAAAATGATTAACCATCATGCAACGCACTAGCAAGACGTTGATCGCAACAGCGCAGGTCTGCGCAGGTCTTGCTTGTCTCAAACAAGCCTAGTGTGAACGTTGTGATCAGCTGTTTTAGCGCAGTTATCCAGTGAAGGCGGGAGGAGTCTCCCTCCGCAGCAGGTTGGCACAATTCCACTGTACATACCGACGTTAACAGCAGCCCTGTCTGTGCACACGGAGACAGACTCTGTCGTCCGGTGATCTAACCGCCTTCTGGAAAAGCTTCACAAGTACATCGGTACGCAAATGCGCATTGTGACACAAGTGACGGTACGCATTTCAGATTACGCACATAACCTTCGTAACAGTTATGTGCACCCCTGTACTACAGCAAAAGTGTTCTCCGTCGGGACTTCCTGCAACAACACCACGCCGTTATCTTGATTCTGATTGGCCAGAAGACATTATCAAAGATGTTCTATTGAAAAGACGACCACTACGTGACAAAGGTTTTCAAAACCGTGGCTACTGAAATCAATCTTACTAACTGCTGTCTGTGCAATTTACTCCGCGCGAGTTGATAGACTTTGTTTTGCTTACTTTAACATCATTTTTCATGTTGGGGCTAAGCCATTTCTTGGTATGGGTGTAGCCTACCCCAGCCATACCCTGGCGCTGCCACTGGTGGCACGTATGGGGCGGGCCATTCTGCACATGCGTTAAATATCAATTAATTCAAAAAATTAATTACCGCCGTTAACGCGATAATTTTGACAGCACTACTGATAATACATCATTACAATTATAAATAATAAATGCAATATAATGGTTAGCCGACCGGAGATTCCGGTTTAGGAGGTGCACACGCAGCGTCTCGTTTTAACTGAATAATGGTCAATTCCAGAGACACACTGTCAAACACACTCATACCTGCTTGGTATGACATTGAAAAAGTTACATTAAATAATAAACCAAAATAAATTACGATAAAATGACTGTTGTTTAATCTTCACATCTTGTAATCATGTAATTATGAGCACCAAATGATTGAGAAGTATCGATAAGAGTATCGAAAAATACTGGTATGGATAAGTGGTATCGTATCGGTATCGTTAAAATCCTAACGATACCCATCCCTACTCATGACTGTCCAAGACTGTTCACAGTTTATTTTTCATTAAGCCAGCCTTTGGTTAGAGCCCATGCTGTATTCCCTTACTTTTTACTTCCTGTCTGTCTTCTTCTGCTGACTTCTCGGAGTCTTTTGACCTCTTTCCTTCTTTCGCTTGTTCTCTTGTTATTTTTCACTTATTCTTTCTCTTCATTTACGTTGGTTTAGCCATCATGAATCCAAAGTTCGGTGCTCTTCACAAATACATAAATGAATTTTCAAACATGATTCCACTGTGTCTGATGGAGGACAACTAATGTGTTCTGTCTTTAGCCACAGCTGACTCGTAAATACTCCGGACTTCTTCTGCCGATGGATATGACTGCACATAGTCCATTGATCAGAGTCTTAGCAGCGGTCCTTAGCAAACTACGGATTGTCCAAATTGACCAATCAGAATCAAGTGTTCAACCAAGCCGTGTAATAACAAATAATTAGCATCGCAGAATAGTTGCCAAGAAACATAAAGTGGCTGTAGAGTTTACACACTATAATAAGAAAAGTAAACATATTTTTGCCCTTGGGGAAGAAATGTTGTGAGAAAAGCATTTCTAAAGTACCTTTTTGTAGAGCTCAACTTCCCCCATAGACAAGTTGAAAGCAAGCAAACCATCCATCACTGCCCACAGTAAGATAAGTGCCTGATTTAGGCTTGTTTTGTGTGTCTACATTGAGTCAGATTAAACTTGGTGTTTTGCATCTGAATTACCAGAGGACAATGCTACAGAAGATATTCACTAAAAAGCATCTTGTTTCCTCTATGTAAGAATGAAGTCATGCTTACATTGGGATATTGCTCACAGCCGACTCACAGAGGGCATCAGCTGACTGAAAGGACCAATTAAAAAAGGTTGAAAAATGACTGCAGGTGCAGGAAAGGCTCTTGAGAACTCATTTGGCGGGGCTCAGTGCTCTCCAGTGCTCATTTTAAAGCATTCCGTAGCTTTCGATGTGTATGAAGGCTTTTATTATAACCAGGGCTCTGAGTGTCAGCGTGCCTTCAGCCTGTCTCTGGGCTCTTTGTGATCATGCCTTTCACCAATCACCAGTCAATGATGATGTCATACTGAATGGGAATTACAATAGTGTTTGTTTTATTCATCCTGACAATGTCGATTTTTTTATAAAAATATGCATATATTGTATTCCCAACAAAATTATTCACACAACCTATATTAGCCAGCTGAATCTGTGAAAAAGGATATCATCTTTTGAAAATAGTAAACGGGTGCTCTTCAACAGCAATATATTTAAACTAGGGGTGTACAAACTTTTCACAGAGGGCCACATACAGAAAAATATAAGAAGGGCTGGGTCTATGGAGCTAATTTCCTGCCATAACTCCACAAACAAACTAAACAGGTTTTACAAATACCTCATGATTCACTAAGAAACACAATGTGGTTTGCAAATACAAAACACCATCTACAAACTAATGCATTTAGTTTTGCAAAGAAAAAACGTATCTATCAAACAAACACATAACATTTTTCAAATAAATCATGTTTCAGAGACAACTTCAGCATAGGTTTTACAAGTACACAACTTTTTTTTACAAGTACAACACTTTTTTTTACATCTACAACACTTTTGTTTACAAGTAGGCTACAACACTTTTTTTTACAAGTACAAAACCTTTTCTTCTTACGGCGGAATACTACTGCCAAAAGTCACGTGAGTGAGTCACGTGACTTTTGGCAGTAATATTCCGCCTTGGCTTGCTCATAGGCCCAATCCCAAATCACCCCCTCGACCCTACCCCTCTGTGACGGAGTGAACTCCGTCTGTAGCCACACTCGCAGCTGAATGAAGTTCCCTCCATTAAGGGTTAAGGGTATAAATACAGCGGCAAGCTTTGGGACGGCCTCCCCTCTTTCCGGCAGAAACAGGAAATGCCGTAACTGTATGTAACAACGGTTTCAAATCAGCATCTCTTTGACAAAAATGTAAATGAATAACTCAAATAAAACTCCAAAAATCTTTACTTGTGTTACTTTTTTGTAAAGCTCTTTTAGTTTTAAACCTGATGTTTATAAGCTTCTTAGTTGTTTTAACAATCTGTAAATATACACAACTTTATAATAAAATGCACACATTTACCTTTTTCTAGACTAAACACAGGTACGATCCTAAGTTAAAACATATGAGGTTATCATGAGGTTGTTAACATCGCAGTTTATCAGTGGATGTTTGCTGGAACTACTTGTTAACAGCTTGTTTCCTGACAGACACATACAGCGTGACTCCGGTCAGGTAGAGACCGGTCTCAAGTCAGCACTGCTGCAGACTCGTTGTTTGAGGACTTGATAGCCCTCTCCCCCTCCACACCGCTCCACACTCGTTGATTGGAACAGCACTTAATATGGCGGACCCTCCGCGCGAATGCGCAAACGGAGGGGAAGGGTGTAGGGGTAATAATAATAATAATAGCATAGATTTATATAGCGTCTTTCATGGGACCCAAGGTCGCTTTACAAGGAAGAACAGGGCAAAACAAACATAACAAAACAAAAGGCAATCAGACAACCAGTCAGACAGACAAAAACAACAAATAGATTAGGGGCCAAAGGCCTTGGTGAACAGATGGGTCTTGAGGGCCCTTTTGAAGGCGTCAAGCGTGGGGATGTTGCGGATCTCCGCAGGGAGAGCGTTCCAGAGGGTGGGGGCTGTCACGCTGAAGGCTCTGTCCCCGAAGGTTCGCAGTTTGGTGCGGGGGGTGGTAAGCAGGCCAGAGTCTGAAGACCGCAGAATCCGGGGTGGGGCATGTGGGTGAAGGATGTCCGATAGGTACTGGGGGGCATGGGCATGGAGGGACTTGTAGGTAAGGAGGAGGATTTTGAATGATATGCGGGACTTGACCGGCAACCAGTGGAGGTGGATGAGGGTGGGAGTGATGTGCTGCCATGGCTTTGTATTTGTGAGTACCCTAGCAGCACAGTTTTGGACATACTGGAGCCTGTCCGGGGTTTTGTTGGGAACCCCAAACAGGAGACCATTGCAGTAGTCCAAGCGGGAGGTGACAAACGCATGGACTAGGGTTTTGGCAACCGACTCCGAGAGTGACGGTCAGAGTCTTGCAATGTTCCTTAGATGGAAAAAGGCCGATTTGGTCACAGACTTGACGTGGGAGTAGGGTGTAGGGGGCGGTTTGGTATTGGGCCATACACACTCACACATGCTCAATCACACATGCTCCACGGCAGCAGGGGGCACTACTGAATCCATTGAGAAGGCCTTGCCAGTCTGATGACAGTGGTGTTTCTAGCGATCCAGCGATCTGGGACAGTGTTATAGTGATAATATTATAAACAAGGTGAATTTAGCGATCACAACGAAAACATCCAAGACATATATTGAGCCCAGAAAATGAATGTTATTAGGGCTGTAAATATAACTAGAGAATGCAATTCCTGAAGAAATTGCTAGTGGGAATGCTTTATGCTGAAAAGCTGATGCTAAACTGCTATTCTGAAATGTAATGTGTAAGAAGAAAGTGAAGAATTTAGATTGAAATGATACATGAACACTGGGGGCTTTAATGTCTGATGAGAGAAGAAAAGAAAGTAAAAAGGCTTGGAAAAGCAGCAGAATATTTGAACTGCAAACTTTTGAACTAACTTGATGGCGAATGATCTGTCGCCATGGCAACGGCATTTGATGACACCCCATAATACGCTTAGATGCGTTGATGGCTGCATCGTTACCAAACCTGTGAAGTTCTGGGCCGTTTGGAACATTTTCACTGAAGTTATGAGAAAACCGTGTTTCATGGCAATGACAGAGGTCAAATGTTTTCTGTAAGTCTTCACAAGGTTTTCACACACTGTTGCTGGTATTCTGGCCCATTCCTCCATGCAGATCTCCTCTAGAGCAGTGATGTTTTGGGGCTGTCGCTCGGCAACACGGACTTTCAACTCCCTCCAAAGATTTTCTATGGGGTTGAGATCTGGAGACTGGCTAGGCCACTCCAGGAACTTGAAATACTTCTTACGAAGCCACTCCTTCGTTGCCCGGGCGGTGTGTTTGGGATCATTGTCATGCTGAAAGACCCAGCCACGTTTCATCTTCAATGCCCTTGCTGATGGAAGGAGGTTGTCACACAAAATATCACGATACATGGCCCCATTCATTCTTTCCTTTACACGGATCAGTTGTCCTGGTCCCTTTGCAGAAAAACAGCCCCACAGCATGATGTGTCCACCCCCATGTTTCACAGTAGGTGTTCTTTGGATGCAACTCAGCATTCTTTCTCCTCCAAACACGTCTAGTTGAGTTTTTACCAAAAAGTTCTATCTTGGTTTCATCTGACCATATGACATTCTCCCAATCCTCTTCTGGATCATCTAAATGCTCTCCAGCAAACTTCAGACGGGCCTGGCCCTGGACATGTACTGGCTTAAGCAAGGGGACACGTCTGGCACTGCAGGATTTGAGTCCCTGGCGGCATAGTGTGTTACTGATGGTAGCCTTTGTTACTTTGGTCCCAGCTCTCTGCAGGTCATTGACTAGGTCCCCCCGTGTGGTTCTGGGATTTTTGCTCACCGTTCTTGTGATCATTTTGACCCCACGGGGTGAGATATTGCGTGGAGCCCCAGATCGAGGGAGATTATCAATGGTCTTGTCTGTCTTCCATTTTCTAATAATTGCTCCCACAGTTGATTTCTTCACACCAAGCTGCTTACCTATTGCAGTCTTCCCAGCCTGGTGCAGGTCTACAATTTTGTTTCTGGTGTCCTTTGACAGCTCTTTGGTCTTAGTCATAGTGGAGTTTGGAGTGTGACTGTTTGAGGTTGTGGACAGGTGTCTTTTATACTGATAACGAGTTCAAACAGGTGCCATTAATACAGTTAACAAGTGGAGGACAGAGGAGGCTCTTAAAGAAGAAGTTACAGGTCTGTGAGAGCCAGAAATCTTGTTTGTTTGTCGGTGACCAAATACTTATTTTACCGAGGAATTTACCAATGAATTCATTAAAAATCCTACAATGTGATTTCCTGGATTCTTTCGCCCCATTCTGTCTCTCATTGTTAAAGTGGACCTAGGATGAAAATTACAGGCCTCTCTTATCTTTTTAAGTGGGAGAACTTGCACAATTGGTGGCTGACTAAATACTTTTTTGCCCCACTGTATAAAGAGAAGCTGGAGGAGAAGGATGTCTCGCCTATCCTAAAGCTGGGAGACACTCTTCTTTGAATACCTCTTTGCCATTTTGAGCTGTAGGCCATATGTTTGCAGATGTGTTTATGTTTAGCCTGGAGGAGCTGGTAGTCCAGTTTTCGCAGCTTTATTTTGTTTCCCATAGGGTTTACAATTGATTTCTGGTTAGGGGGGGAAGCTCTGGGTCCTATGGCCCGTGGTGTGGCTGGCTCGGGTTCCCTCCTTCTGTTTGTTCCTTTTGGCCAGTCCTCCAGACCTCTTTTTGTTTCCCGCTTCGCTTGTGTGAGCAAACTGCTGATTATCAATAAATGCTTGTTACCAAGTACCGGTTATTGCGTGTATTCTTTCATGTTGCGGGTCTCAGCACGAGCCACTGCCGTGGAGTAGAGGTTGGGCCCGTAACATGTCCAAGACACTGTGAAATGTACTTTGCACTTCAATGGAGTAATACAAAGTTAAAATGGGCATTTTATTTGCGTTTCTTTGTTGATTGAGCTGATTGAATTGTGTAGTTATGGTAAAATCCCAGTTAACTTGTCAGATTTACAATATAATATCATATTATTTACATTTTTATATTTACAGTAAATTACTGGCTAATATGTTGCATTACTTCTACAGTAAAAGTGTGAAAATACAAGTAATTACTGTAATGTATGTACAGCAAGGTACCATAATACCACAGCTCTGTACTGCTATATCACAGTAATTACATGGGCATGGCAACTGTAAAGTCACAGTATTTAGTTGTACTTTTATTCTAATGTACTGTAAAATATCTACAGTAAATTACTGTGAAATATTTACAGTCAATTACTGTGAAATATTTACAGTCAATTACTGTGAAATCCATGCAACTAGTAGCCAGTAATTTACTGTAATTTTACAGCCAAACATTTTACAGTGTAGGAGTTATAGCGACATCATATTTTATGGCCATGGAAATGGCATATGGTGAGATCTCAGATTTGGCGTAGAGCTGTTGAGGCATGGACCGGTGTTAAACAAGTGAAGATTGGTGGACGATTGGACCGTGTCAATTGGACTTACAGTGACATCCTGTTTTATGGAGAGTTGTCTGTCGCCATGGCAACGGCATTTGATCACACCCCATAATACGCTTCGATGCGTTGATGGCTGCATCGTTACCAAACCTGTGAAGTTTTGGGCTCTTTGGAGTATTTTCACTGAAGTTATGAGAAAGCCGTGTTTCATGGCGAGCATTGTGTTGCCATGGCAACGACATTTGAAGAACTCTCAAAACTGTCCCGTAGATGTCTTCACAGCTGGACTGTTAGCACACTGCTATCTGAAGTCTGCTGCTCTGAGCATGTCAGTTGGAGTGATGACATCATCGTGTGCCATGACACAGCTGTTTATATTTGAGCTAACGAGGCGTCCAGAGATCACAGGTTTCCATTGCTCTGAATGAGAGATAAACCTCTTACATGTGAACGTTTTGTGGAAGAACCATATCAGATATCTGTGAAATTTCAAAATGTGAAGCATGTCAAGGAAGTTGAGTATCTGAAGTGTAATTTGTGTGTGCTTTCGGGTTAATAATGTGGCCTTTTTGGTAGATTAACTAAAGGTGTGTGGCTGCTACCGTGAGGAAATATCAGCCTGAAATTACAATGGGCTTTAATGGAGGCATGTTGAAAGTTTTTGTCACTTCATGCCCTCAAGAGGCATTTTGTTTAATTATGTTTGCTTAATTATTTGTCATTTTTCAAGCTACGAGATGTTTTCCTACGTTTGTCATGACAAATTATGTCACAGGAATGTAGGGTTTGGGAATTGGGCAGTTTAAAAATATAGATGAAGGCACATTTCAAGATGTTCTACCCTCTAGCTGTGACATCACGCACTCTAGTTAATGTTAAAATCTGAAGAAAACCTCTTTAACAAGGTCTGAACAATGTTTAATATCTCTAAAAGTAAGATTCAGATTTAAAAGTTGTTTTACACGAATAATTTCAGAAAGATGTGTAACATTTTAAAGTTGGAATGAGGTTTCTGAGTGAAAGTATGAATGAACAGTTAGCAGTTGAAATTGCATGAAGATTTGTTGAAGTTGAAGAATGTCTCCATTGACTTCAATGGTTAAAAATGTGATGTATTATGGGATGTATCTCTGGAATTATTAAAGTTATGAATGAGAAAAGTAATAGCCATCGATTCCCGACCGAGCTGAACGTGTTGATGTTTGAACGGAGTTTCTGCGATGTTCAATGCGGGAAAAGAAGCGCGGCAAAATAAGTCGGCGGAATAATAATAAACTTTTCGTCCGTAGAATAACAGTTAGTGGGAATGCTGTTATCAGCATTCCCACTAAATAAGCCTTTGTCTAAAATGGACAACATTGTAACTAAGGAAATGTAAACTACACAGCGATTCTGCACTCGGTCAATCAGCTGCTCTTCATTTTCTTTCCTGCTATATTCAATGAGTGATAGAAATATTTGTTACCACAAGTTCTTAGTAAAACTGACACTGTTGGACTCGGTACTAGTTGACTGCTACCAGAAATAAAATGAAGTACTTTACTGTGTACTTTGTGAGTAATCCTCTGTCAGAGTCCCCTCCATAGTAATGCATGTTTTCTGCTATCTTTGATGAGTGATACAAATAAAATGTTACCGTTAGTTCTTAATGAAATTGATACTGTTTGACTTTGTATTAGTTAGCCTACTACTAACAATACATTGAAGTACTTTTACTGTGTATTTTTTTAGAAATACTCAATGTCAATGTCCCCTCCTGAGTAGGCTACAAGAATGCATGTTTTTCTTTTAATAAGCGTTAAAAAACATTTCTTCATGAGACTGATATTGTTGGAGAGAGTATTTTAAGAGGATGGTGGACATGATATCAGCAATACTTCCAGTCAGTACTCCGGCAGCAGCATTTTACACCTTGGAAAGTCTTTCGAGACTGGCCTGGATAGCTGGTCACAAATACCCTTCAGCAAAGTAACACACTCTGTCACATGGTTGCCCTCTTATGATGCTGCTGTCTTTTAATATATAATTATTCCTCTGCCGCAAATTCGTTCCTCACAGATTCTTCAGTCTCATCAGCCTCATGCTTCCATCAGTCCCAGTCAACGCCTCCAGCACACTTCCAGTGTCTGACTCCATATGATATTGTCCTGATGCTGTAAGGGTGATGCCCCATGATCACAACATGACCCCTAGAGTCTGAGTGCCAAGGACGTCACATTGTCTGTCATTAATGTTACATCACCCATTATAACAGTTTTCTTTCCTTTTTGCTCCTCTCTTAACTGAATAGCCCTGTCTTTAAGTATAACCCAATGTAAAGTCCTGCACCATTTTAAGGCTTCAAAACAAGCATTTTTACTGTATGTGTTTGGAGAAATAACACAATCAATGGCCCAGAATTGTACTTTATAAACTATGAATCTTGTGGTGCTTGAAAAAATACACACTGGCTAAGCCGGCCAGGTTATATATATATGCCTTTTTTGGAGCCCTTTTTTGCAATGTTTATTCAAATGTCACTAGTTATTTTAACAAACCACTATGTGAGGATAAGAAGCCACCATAAAACGCCCTTTATCTTGAGAGCCATTGAAGCCCATGAAGAATTTATTCTTTCCACAAATCTTTTCAACTGCTGTATTAATAAAGTTGCCACGTGTTTTCAAATTCAAGTTAAGCCACTATCTGTGCAGAACATTACAAATATTCTTCATTTGCAGTATTTTAAAAGTGTTCGGAAAGACTGCATTAATTATATACTATTTATATATCTATATATGTAGATATAAAATATCAATATTGTTATTAACTTCAACCAAAGTCAATTTAAATAGCGGGCAAAAATGGGTTAATTGCCATGGATGTGGTGTTTGATATAGTTTACGTTCAATTTTAACTATTTTAGGCAGAAAAACGTATATTGACGAAACCTTTTTTAATAATTTACTATAATTTAGGTTTTTGTGAAAAATCATTTCAAAAGTAAACTTCTTTTTCATTTTATATTTAAATTTGAAATGTTTAAACACAACATTATTAATGTATACATTTGTATCGAATTTTTTAAATTATGATCCATTTATTTTATTGTATTTCCTTGAGGCTGGGGAAGATATCCAGCATGTGGTTCAACATGTAATACAAGTAAGTATATGTACAACATGGAAAAGTAAATAAAATAAGTTTAATACTGTAGGAGGATGTGGATTTATTTTCTCTCACCTTGTAATTACACAATCAAACAATCTATAATTTAGCTCTGACCTTCACAAAAACATTTAGTTGAATTGGACACATTTTTCGAAGCTCTATTGACTGACATGCAATGACTGGGACTGATGGAAGAATCTGAGAGGAATGAACTAGGAGCAGAGAAATAATCATATTTTAAAGACAGCAGCTTCATAAGAGGCCAACACGAGTCACAAGGGTGTGTCACTCACTTTGTTTGTGGAGTTATGGCCGGAAATTAGCTCCATAATATGGAGCTAATTTCTAAACTTCACAAACAAACTAAACAGGTTATCACCAACTCTTCTCCAAGACCGTTTCCATTGGAGTTACAGTGACATCGTGTTTTATGGCGAGGGATGCATTGCCATGGTAACTTCACATTATGTAACCTCAGATTTGTTTCGTGATAACTTTTTTCCCCCCATGTCTCGAGATGCTACCCGCCAAATGTGGAGACTATCGGATACAATCCCTAGTATCAAGCATACTTGATCTACATTTGATTGCGTTTATGAGGCTATACCTCACCTCTAGCGAGGGGCCCATATGGAGCTCATTTCCTGCCATAACTCCATAAACGCCTCATGATTCACTAACAAACACAATGTGGTTTGCAAATACAAAACACCATCTACAAACTAACGCATTTAGTTTTGCAAAGAAAAACGTATCTATCAAACAAACACATACCATTTTTCTAATAAATCATGTTTCAGAGACAACTTCAGCATAGGTTGACCTTTTCAATCAAAACCTTAGCTTACATAAACATGTTAAATCAATCCTCCTCAAGCACATTTTAAAGATCAGACAATTATTTTCTCCTAATAGTGTGGAAACTGTCAACCACGCCTTCATCACCAGTCGATTAGACTGCTGCTAATCATTGCTCTCTGGCAACATTAAGAAATCCCTCTCCTGTCTGTAGCCCATCGAAACTCTGCTGCAAGGGTCTTATCTCAAGCTCGGAAATACTGTATGACCACAGCACACCCATCTTGCCTCCCTTTCACTGGCTACCTATTGCTTTACCCAATTTGTTTGTCCAAGTTGTTTTCAAGGTTATTGGTTCATTTATATTCGTTTAACAAATACATTTAATTATATCCAGTACCCACAAGGGCTTTGTTAAGCATTTCTTGGTTTGTAAGGGATTTTTTTCCTAACTGAAGCGAATTATATCACAGAATGCAAGTCCTTAGAAATATATGAACAGTCCTGAAATATTTCAATCAACCCCTTCTCAAGCACCCTGCTGCCCCAGTCTCCATCAGTTGATTACGGGCCTGGCTGTCTGTGTGTCCCGTGTGGGTCTCTATGCTGGAGCAATTACATCCAGCTCCCCCCCCCACTCCCTTCTCTTGCTGCACAGTGAAGTATTTAATAAGGAATATCTCACTCTGGCCTGTGAGGCGTCCCACTCATCTTATTACACACTCTCAAATCAGCCCCGTGTTATCACCTGGCACTGCCTGCTATTACAAAGCACACTAATTATTGGTCCCAATCAGCCGGCACAGGAGAGAGCTCTCCACAGACTCCTGAAGCTTTGCTCTGAGCAGGTACACAATATTCTTACTCGTAGGGAAGGCGTGGTCTGTGATTCTTGGTACTATGTCATTAAGATGTCCATTTATGTAGTCTAACTGGCTGTGACATTCTGATTCAATTCATATCATTGATTGTATATTTCAAAAGAAGAAGAATAGGGGGGTAGCAGCGCCCTGGAGTGGTTTTGCTACTATCCAACTATGCAGTAGAGAGTAAGAGAACTGAGAAGCATCTTTTGGCTTTTGCTTTTTGCTTTCTTCTTCATACTCCTTGTTTTGGAACAACCACTCGATCGGCAAAAATAATGATGTCATATAGTCTGTTTATAAAAACAGTCTACCAACAAAACAGTCTACCAACACGGCTAACCGCTGTTCCTTAACAGATGTTAGACCACACAACCCTCTGCCCACCAGCCTTGTCTTTCAAATGAATTAACTGAAAATAATTCTACATCAAGAAGAAGAAGACATTATTTTTCTTTATTAATCCCTCACAGGGGAAATGTATTTCTCAACTCTGTTGTGTTTACACACATTACACACACAGGAAGGATATACATGCACAAACGCAACCACATGCGGATAGGAGAGGTGGCAGAGTAGAGAGGCTGCCAGTTATCCGGCACCGAGGGAGCAGTTTCAGGGTTAGGTGCCTTGCACAAGGGCACCTCTCCAGCTAACAGCTCTCAAACCGTTTTTTTGGGATCAGGACGCGAACCGGTGTCCCTTCGGTTGCAAGACCGAGTCCCTACAGACTGAGCCACTGCCAGTGGGCTTTCTTAACAACTCATCAGCTGTACTGAATTAACTGAAAATAAAAACAGGAACAAAAACATATATCACAGATATTGTGTGTATTGCTGCATTCAAAAGCTTAGTAGAATCAGAGTTTCAGTGGCAAGTCCATCCACTCAGGTTGCCTACGTTGACAAGGGTACAGCAATGTTGAATGTGGGATCAAATCCTTGCCAGATCAAGACTAATGAACCTCTTCTTTGTTTGGTTGTAATGTCAAATTGACTCTGTACTTGTAAGTGCAGTAACTCCCAAATAACTTCCCTTTAATTCCTTCTTCTCAAGGAAATAGTCATGTTGAAATCTGATCTTGGTAAAAGCCTACATTAAATATTGATGATGATGATGAGAGGACATCCTGCTTCAATACAGCAGTAGGTCTGAGATTACTCATCTGCCACATCATTATATATGCAGAGATGTATGACAAGGAGGAGCTCGATGGGACTAGAGAAAGACAAAGACAATTTGGTGGACTTGTTTTGCACATCTGCATGAGTGTTCTGGGAAACCAGCACAGAATGTTGCAACAGCGTAGCGGCAGTGCAGTGCTTCCGTACAACCCACTACAAATAAGGTTTTCTATTCAAATAATTGTCTAAAATAATGTTTTCTTTTCTAATCAAACAATCATGAGCATTGACAAATACTTATAATGTAATCAGAAATCCTAGACAGAGGCAGTCCACAGTAAGTGCATAGAGGATACACTAACAGAAGACCGTCCATCATCTGTCAGGCACATCAACATTTATCTGTCCCCCCGTGACTCCCTGTCATACAAGGCAACTTCCATTGATCATTGTCATGGCAACGGCCTTTGGAACGAGACAGCCCAGCGGCCTGTCAGACCTTCCACGGTGTCCTGGCTTCTTTTGTTCCTCTCCTCAACCATAGGCAGATAAGATTATCGCTGACAACCTCAGGTCAGCCGCCAACCACAGACCAAAGCCACACGTAGATGGTAGCAAGAGGAAAAGAGACAAAACTCTCTGAGGATCTGGATTTTGAATCCGAGTGGGTGATGGCCATTTTTCCCCAAAGAATGTAAAAGGGTTAAAAAGCCTTTGGAAAAAGCCCCGATCCCGAAGTCTGCAATTCTATGGAGACAACTAAAGAAAGATAGAACACAATAATGCCAAAAATCATTAATGATCTACAAAACCAATCCTGCCTGTATCATCACAGATTCTGAAACTCTTGAACAATTGATGATATGTCTAAAAGTTGATGGCAGAGGAAATGAAAAAAAGGACAGCAAGATTGAAGACTGATAGATCCAGATGAGGTAACATTATTTATTTAAAGATATAATTATTAATGGCCTCTTTATCATCGTCTCCTTCCTGTGATGGCATCAATATTTAATGTTTCTCATTGAAATAAATTGGAAAATATAATGTATTTCAAATCCAGTGACACAAATTCTAAAAATTGAACACTGAAAATGTTACAATGGTAATCCAGGAGGTTTTAGGAATACCTGAAATAGCTGTGTGTCAGTCGTTCTAGTTTAGTGACGATTATGTTCCAGGTTTGTCCCCCTTTCTTTTATTTTTGTTTGGCGTGTGTGTTAGAATCTACCCTTTGTCATACAGGTCAGAATCATTATTAGTAAGTTTTACGCTGGATGTGCTGCCTAAAAGGACCTGACGAAGTAAAGCATTCCCTTTCATAGCAGCGACAATAAAGCAACATCTGTTCATCCGTATTTAGCCTCAAGCAGCAACAAACTCCCAATGTTTCCAGCCTCCTATCCAGAGATGGGGTCGTTACTAAAAAAAAGTAATATATTACATATTACATATTACTTTTTAAAAAAGTAATATATTACACTACTTCGTTACTCTCTACATAAAGTAATTCGTTACTTTACTCGTTACTTTACTCGTTACTTTACTCGCAGGCCCGGCCCGCCCCTCCCTGCAGGCAGATCACGCAGACTGCTAAAGTTTCAAATGTTCTCTTTAGTTCAGTTTCCATTGTCGCATAAGACTGATCCAGATAGCTCCTGAATGTTTTCCTATCTGACCGTGGCTGTCCTCTGTCTCCTGCTACCTGTATATTTTGCGCAGTTTATCTCTGCTCACGCTGTTGCGTCAGCGTGTTCTCCTGCGTGTTGGTCATGTGTTGCACTGGAGCCAGACTGGAGCACACCGCAAAGACTTCAGCCGAGCACGTATGAACTGCGCATGCGTGAGTGACAATCACTCTCCTTACCAGCAGGCGGCGGTAGTGTGTATTCGTCATTCAAAACAGGCAACAACCGGAAAACAGAGAAGAAGAACAGACGACGTGTGTGATATAAATAAACAACAGCTATGTGCGTTAGCTTCACCTTAGCATGTGTTCTTTGCAGGTGTTTGTTGAGGTTTGATTATGACTGATTTTAGAAAGTAACTAAGTAACGCGTGTCGGGGCAATGTTAGTAACTGTAGTGTGATTACTGAATTATAAAAGTAGCGCGTTACACTACTCCGTTACAGACTAAAGTAATATTATTACACCCAACTCTGCTCCTATCCAGAACCAACCGCTGCCAGAGTCCTGACCGGCAACTCAAGGGGTCCACCAAATGCTAATCGAGACAGCTCCTTCACTTCCTTCCAGAATGATTCTCAAGATAGACGAAGGACATCCAACCAGCCAGAAGTGTTGCTTTAAAGTGCATTTGAAAGAGGGTCAATAGTAGGAGCTGCTGGGAGACCCAGCAGCTTCTACTGAAGCCAGTCCCCAACTCCGGGGACTTCCGGCCGGGGACTTTGGGCGGCAGTATACGCCGTGAAGTGGTTTGCGGCCTGCCAGTAAACCCAAAGCAGAAGAAGAAGAAGTGACCTCAGCGGCTTCATTTGCCTAATCCACCCCCAGGGATTTATTCCGGTGAGAACGCGATCTGTACTTAGTTCATGAGAACTAAAGAGTTCTCATCCATCCATCCATCCATCTTCTCCCGCTTATCCGTGATCGGGTCGCGGGGTAGCAGTTCCAGCAGAGAGCCCCAAACTTTCTTTTCCCCGGCGACTTCAACCAGCTCTGACTGGGGGATCCCAAGGCACTCCCAGGCCAGCGAAGAGATATAATCCCTCCACCTGGTCCTAGGTCTACCCCTTGGTCTCTTCCCAGCTGGACGTGCCTATAACACCTCCCTAGGGAGGCGCCCAGGTGGCATCCTAACTAGGTGCCCGAACCACCTCAACTGGCTTCTTTCGACGCGAAGGAGGAGCGGCTCAACTCCGAGTCCCTCCCTGATGACCGAACTTCTCACCTTATCTCTAAGGGAGACACCAGCCACCCGGTGGAGGAAACCCATCTCGGCCGCTTGTATCCGCGATCTCGTTCTTTCGGTCATGACCCATCCTTCATGACCATAGGTGAGGGTAGGAATGAAAATGGCCCGGCAGACAGAGAACTTTGCCTTCTGGCTCAGCTCCCTTTTCGTCACAACGGTGCGGTAAAGCGACTGCAATACCGCTCCCGCTGCTCCGATTCTCCGGCCCATCTCACGCTCCATTGATCCCTCACTCGAGAACAAGACCCCAAGATACTTGAACTCCTTCACTTGGGGTAAGGACTCATTCCCTACTTGGAGTGGACAGTCCATCGGTTTCCTGCTGAGAACCATGGCCTCAGATTTGGAGGTGCTGATCCTCATCCCAGCCGCTTCACACTCGGTTGCGAACCGATCCAGTGAGTACTGAAGGTCGCAGACCGATGAAGCCATCAGAACCACATCATCTGCAAAAAGCAGTGGTGCAATCCTTAGTCCACCGAACTGCAGACCCCCCCCTCCCCCCACGCCTCGAAATCCGATCCATGTATATTACAAACAGGATTGGTGACAAAGCGCAGCCCTGGCGGAGGCCAACCCTCACCGGAAATGGGTCCGACTTACTGCCGAGGACCCGGATACAGCTCTCGCTTTGGGAGTACAGAGATTGGATGGCCCTCAGTAGAGACCCCCTCACCCCATACTCCCGCAGTACCTCCCACAGTATCTCCCTGGGAACTCGGTCATACGCCTTCTCCAAGTCTACAAAACACATGTAGACCGGATAAGCGTACTCCCAGGCCCCCTCCAGGATCCTTGCGAGAGTAAAAAGCTGATACGTCGATTCCAGGACGGAATCCGCATTGTTCCTCCTCAATCTGAGGTTCGACAATCGGCCTGACCCTCCTTTCGAGTACCTTGGAGTAAACTTTCCCGGGGAGGCTGAGTAGTGTGATGCCTCTGTAATTGGCACACACCCTCTGATCCCCCTTTTTGAAAAGGGGAACCACCACCCCGGTCTGCTACTCCTTCGGTACTGTTTCCGACTTCCTACGCAACGTTGATGAGACGTGTCAACCATGACAGTCCCTCAACACCCAGAGCCTTCAGCATTTCCGGATGGATCTCATCCACCCCCGGGGCTTTGCCACTGTGGAGTTGTTTGACGACCTCAGTGACCTCCCCCCGGGAGATTGGCGTTGATCCCCCGTCATACTCCAGCTCTGCCTCTAACATAGAGGGCGGAGTTGTCGGGTTCAGGAGTTCCTCAAAGTGTTCCTTCCAACGCCCTAACACTCCATCAGTTGAGGTCAACAACGTCCCATCCTTACTGTACACAGCTTGGATGGTTCCCTGCTTCCCCCTCCTGAGGTGTCGGACAGTTTTCCAGAACAACTTTGGTGCCGCCCGAAAGTCCTTCTCCATGTCTTCTCCGAACTTCTCCCACACCCGCTGCTTTGCCTCGGCCACGGATGAGGCTGCTGCCCTTCGGGCCTGTCGGTACCTTGCAACTGCCTCGGGAGTCCCCCGGGATAACAAATCCCTGAAGGCCTCCTTCTTCAGTCGGACGGCTTCCCTGACCACCGGTGTCCACCAGGAGGTTCGAGGGTTACTGCCCCTTGAGGCACCTAGGACCTTGAGACCACAGCTCCCCGGCTTCGGCAATAGAGGCTTTGAACACCGACCACTCTGGTTCAATGTCCCCAACCTCCACAGGAATGCCCGAAAAGCTCCGCCGGAGGTGTGAGTTGAAGGCCTCCTGAACTTGGGCCTCCTCCAGACGTTCCCAGTTCACCCGAACTACACGTTTGGGCTTACCAGGTCTATCCAGAGGCTTCCCCCGCCACTCGACCCAACTCACCACCAGATGGTGATCAGTTGACCACTCCGCCCCTCTCTTTACCCGAGTGTCCAAAACATACGGCCTCAGGTCCGATGATACGATAACGAAATCGATCATGGACCTTCTGCCTAGGGTGCTCTGGTACCACGTACACTTATGAGCATCCTTATGTTCGAACATGGTGTTTGTTATGGCCAATCCATGACTAGCACAGAAGTCCAGTAACAAACCAGTTCTCATGAACTAAGTAATTTCTCATGAACCTTTGTGGGAAAAGTACTGCGGTGTGAATGCGCCTATAGGTTTTCCAAGGTACCAAAGTGAAAGGATGATCGCTATGGGTCAAAGCATCATGATGTTTAGAAGTCTCATTTAGCTTTTTTGTTAGCAAACTGTTTTATGTTTGTGTTAACCACAGACCTTATTTCATACATCGAACCAAAATCACTTAAAGAAAAGTTTGGCTTCAAGATGAGTGGTCAAATGCTGACTCATTTCCAGGTTTTAGGACTAACTTCTCCTTCACGTTATACTCTCTAGCAACCATTTTATGTTGTGTACTTTTAAATGTTCTGTTGCAATAGCCATATGTGGTCTTCTGTCTAATTTCAAGTCAGAAACACCTGTCCAAGAGAAGAATAAAAAACAAGTGAAAACTGCTTTGACAATCATCTACTGTAAAATAAGTCTGAATATGAGATCAAATGACTTGTAAAGATGGATTGGAAATCACACTTGGATAAGCAGAACATCTGTCAGGGCATATCGCTGAGGATCCTGAGACCTCTGCCTGTGTCCTCCCTCTCTGTGGACTGCTGTGACTGGAGCATCTGCATAATGTGCTATTTGCCACGACTGGCTGTGGTTGTCGGGTGATGGGACGGATGCCTGCCAGTCATCCGGGGCGCAGCGTGACATTTGTTCCTCTCCAGTTGTCATGGGGACTCACCAATGTATTCAGTCTGCTGTTATCCAGGGACTGTTTGGGGGGGGGGCGTGACACTGCAAATCCTACCCTTGAAACCTCTCTCCATGAGTGACCGTTCCACTCCTGTGAATTTACCACTTTCACGCCTCTTATTGTTTCATTTCTCCTGCACCTGGGCCACTGCGAGGACAGGGCTGCTGGAAGGAACGCCAGGAGAAGACACCTATCATCCAGTGACAGTATAGCACATCACACACACACACACACACACACACACACACACACACACACACACACACACACATGAATGTACATTTTATCAAGTACAACTTTATGCTACTTCAGATGTTGTGGAGTAAAATTACAATATTGCCTTCAAATATGAAGTGTAGTAGAAGTATAGAGTAGAATCAGATGAAAATACTCAGGTAGGTACCTCAATAAGTACAATACAATAAAAATATTGTAGTACAATAACAAATGGTACAATACAAAATACAGTACATTTACTCCATTATACCCCCCATTGCTTTTCAGAATGAAACTTACATCAGAAGATATAGAGTAGAAACTTTGTACTGCACATTTTAATCTATTATTATGTGAATGTGTACGATGATGGGTTGATAGCCGAATCACAGGCGCAGGTGTTTAGAGCGTCTTGCTACGCCACGGTCCGAGTACCTTATTTGCTTTACATTTCCCAGCTGTTTGACAAATAAACAATTCTGATTTCCGATTCTGAGTGTGTCTCTGCTTCCCCCTAATGGACTGATCATGGACATTTTCTCTGTAGTGCCTTTTCAGCCTGCAGCTTTCTCAGCTAAATCGAAATATCATCATTTGTAGTTTACAGGAATATGTAGGGCCTAAAGACAGCATGAGCCACAACATGTACTGTCTATATTCCAATGTCTCTAAGTGTGCATTGGTCTTTAACGACTGTGATAAGCTGCACTAAACTTGGTTGACTGAATCATCATGGCTTACAAACTGTGTATGGTATTTATATAGTGCTTTGCAACCCCTCAAAGCACTTAACAACACAAGTAAGCATTCATGCATTCATACAGTCAGGGGCTGCCATACAAGGTGCCACATGCTCAGGGAGAATATCATCCACACACATTTACAAACACATTGCCATGCCATTGGGTTGATTTAGGGTAAGTATCAGCACATCGGCATTGTATGCACTATGCATGGGCTGGGAACCTAAACATGACATTCCGATTGGAGAACAACCATCTT
This sequence comes from Champsocephalus esox, assembly GCA_036324585.1. Lineage (NCBI taxonomy): Eukaryota > Metazoa > Chordata > Actinopteri > Perciformes > Channichthyidae > Champsocephalus > Champsocephalus esox. Next base: position 38,425,277 of record CM070493.1, on the reverse strand, counting down.
TCCCCTGAACCACAGTTGTCCAAAGTCACTTTCTGAATAACTCCTCCAGACCAACCATATATACAAGCAGGTACAGGAATCATCATGACGCTGACAAGGGTCAACTCTGGGAAGGCAGCCCAAACTGGCAAACAAGTCCAAAGTGAGGCAGGATGTCAGGCAGGTGCCGGTTCCAGGAAACAGGACTGCAAGATAACAGAAAGGCTAGAAAGAAGGGACAATGCACATTAACTATCGAGAACGGAGTGTGTGTAAAAGCGGCTGAGATGGCTGATGAATGAAGTGAGAAATCACTTAACTATTTTGTGACTTTTTCATATTTTTCAATGTGGTACTATTACTTTAGTCATTACTTTTTATCATTTGTTTTGACATACTCGACTGTGAGATGTTTCATACTTGACTAACTCTCCTAGATAGATATAATGTTTTATATTTTGACACACGATAGTATGATTTTTAGACTTTAGTATGTTGTGTTTTGGAATATAGTATGACTTTTTTAATGTTTTTTGACGAACTCCATGATGACTTTTTTTAACTGGCAAAACTCTGCCTTTTTTATATTTCTGGATCTAAAAAGTGAATGTGAAAGATGAGGGGAAGAGCCGTTTGGCATTGGCAGAGGAGATTTGTCACATTTCAAATATCATGGGCACAACCCACATACTCAGCTCGGCTGCTCATCCCACACATGCTTGTTCCTCACACATGTGGCTCCATTTGAAAGGTAAGAAAACAGGCTTTCCAATGGTATACAATGTATTGCCAAAAAGCATTGTTACAACAAAGAAATAATCTACCAAACATTTTTACTTTTTGTGTTAAGTTTTATATATACACTGCTCTTCCCAAAAGAAAGTCCCTACCTGGATGTAACTAAGCCAATCTGTAAGAGCCTTCCATTGGATAATTACTGCAGTGGTTCATATGTTTCAGCTGGCAACAAGTTATTTAACTCTAGCTGATAGGTTGGTTAGCTTCTCATTTCTTTAACAACCATGTCAGAACAGAAGACATGTCCTGTGGTCGTGCGAAGGATGTTAATCAGTTTCAGAAGGGTCACATAAGGGGGACCCTTATCTAAAAAGTTAGTTCCAGAGGTATGGGGGAGGGGACCCTTATCACACTATATAAAGGCCTGTGGAAAATAAAGACATGTGATCTTTTACTGCCTGCCCTCCACATAATGTTACAGCTGTCTTTTAAAGTGAGCGGCATGCCGTGCTTTATCCGAAAAGGCAAAACAATGATTGCGCTTTGAGGCACCGTCTGCTCTACATGATGAGATACCGCTGTGGCAGAGGACAAAGACACATAACAAGTCTCTAGACTATTGAAACATAACTATTGTTATCTCGACTGGTACATTTGAATATACTGTGAATGAAGAAAAAAAGCAAGCAATTTCATCTGCTCATGTTTTTATTTAAAGAAAATAAGTTCTGTATGTCTAAACACGTTAAAGATAAAAGAAAATCTGTGCAAATTATTGCTATATTTTATGCACCTCAAATGACGGTCTTCCTCTCGTCAGTCTTTGTGCCTCACAGACGTTTGCAATATCTAGCATTTTTTCAAAAAGGATTTTAGAAGTGGTATTTCAAAAGTGTGGACAAAGATTATAAAGACTAAACATGATCAACCAGGTGTAACTGTGTTATGATGACTGATACAAGGGGAGAAATAACAACGAGTGAAAAGTGTTGCTTCCTCAGATCCTAGATTGAGACTGTATTAGATCACATATCAACACTGTGACTCGTTTTAAAAATACAATAATATAGGCTAACATAATAATTCTTAGCATTTTAAACTTTTGACCTACATCAGCCACTTTTACTTGATGTATTGTATAATGTAACCTTTCAAAGCTGAAGGAAGTGAAAGAGCGACTCCAACATGTTAACCAAGTAACTTTAATTGTATCTTTCATTTCCACACAGTTACATGATTAAACATAAATATATAAACAAACATAACGGCAATGTACAGTCAAGATTTAAAGACCCGTTGATCTTAAAATAAGGACCCCCAGCTGGTGGCGCAGTGCCCTGTGAAGAGTGACTTCTTAGTTCAGGAAACATGAAGCTGACACCCACAGCCGCTCTACGGCCGTTTCCACAGATGAACATCCCTTTCAGAGGGGCAGCAGAACCAGAGCTACAGCTCTCAGAGTCAAACATCATTTCTGCTGAGGTCTATTGTGTGTGTGTGTGTGTGTGTGTGTGTGGCGTCTGTTGTCTCCTCGCTGCCAGCACCGACCACCTGCTGCTCCGCTGACAAGTCTGTTAGCCTGGACTGGACTCTGCTGACCCCTGCAGGACAAAGAGAGAACTGTAAACATGTGCTCATCTGGCGCCGCATTAATGCAAATGAAGTATTAGGTACCCATCCTCGTATTAGGATTAGCTATTCTACACAGCAGTGTAGGGGACTGGGGACTGGGGTCTTGCTCAAAAGCACCTCAGCATGGCACAGTGTAACATTCTGATTGGATAATTGTTTGAACAATAACATTTAACCATAACAAGATGTCGACTGTCCTTCCAATGGTTCAAAGGCTTTATTCTCTTCCCTTTAAGGACAAGGTTAGAATTCATTACGTTTAGGTGGCTGCAGGGTGGGGGGGGGAGGGGGACCCTTATCATACTACTACTACATACTCACAAACGCAGGGCCAAAATGAGCTTTCGTCAAGTGTGAAAACACAATTAGTTAGTATTTAAACTTTAAGCAAGGACGCTTACAGGGGGAGCTCCTCTCCTTTTCAGCGTGATGCCCTCTGCGAGCAATGCCTTCCCGGTCTCCTCAAACAGAGCGGCCTCACTCAGCTCATCGCGGCTCTTCAGCTCCATGTACTTGTCTACGAACCTGCGTGAGAGAAATACAAACACTTCATAACACAATATGGTTTTTAATATGGCAAGCAATCTTTTTTATGTTACTCATTCATTTGTTCCACCTTACACTTAATAATTAATCAAATTACTAGATTCTGGCATTCCATAAAAACATAAACAACCAGAGGATTTCAATCACACTTTTGAAACCCCTTCTCCAACCTGACAGTTACTTTCCTGCCACAGGATAATTGCGGTATTAAGAAGGAGGAACAACCTACCTCTGACACGTAGAAACAAAGTCTGGCTTGTGAAGCAAAAAGGATCGATAACCCGTCCCATATTTCTCAAAGAACTTCCTGAAAGACAAAAACACACAAAAGCATTAATGCTGACATAAAAGCAGGTATGACCTTAAGCGACCTTTATTCATTGAGTAAATGTGTTTGTGTTTTTAATATAGAACATCAGTGAGTCTCTGATGAAAAGACACTGACGTTTTCTTTTCCCAACATTAACAAAAACAGCATGTCGGTGTTATGGAAGCATCGTGGCTTTTGTCTCTACTGAGAGGACGTGACTTACGCTCTGATTTCATCCTCTCTGTACAGGATTTCCGGCACTGGGTCCTGCTTCTTGATGGTTCTGGTGTGTGGCTTCACGTAGAGGGGCTCCTTCTTGGGTGGAAACGCATCGTATACATCAAACCAGATGGGTTTCTGTGACGGCTTTATGACCCCTGAGCGCATCAGATCTCGAACCCTGAGTGAAATTAGAGTTGGAGAGTTCATTATAAATCTGTACAAATTCTGATACTATATATATAGTTATATACTTTGCATCTCCTACTCTCAGCAGACAGCGCTGATAAAGCACCGTATTGGCTATTTAGTCATTTTTCAAGCATCGTCACTCATCAGAGAAACTAAGGACCATTATTGTTTGTTTTTTTTAATGGGCATAATACAAATGAAATGAGGAGATGCTAACACAATTTGACTTATTTTACCTTAGATAAATGAATGCATGAAACTTCTGGAAATTATACATCTTCATTGGTAATATTACTTTTTCATATCACATAAACAGCACATATACTGCAGCACTTAACGGCAATGAATGAACCCTTCAATAACTGTAATATTTGCCATACAAGTGAAATATAGTGACATAAAATGAATAAGAAAGAAAAGTGCTGATTCAGTTCTTGTATAGTGACCATTGTACTTTGATATTGCTGTGATAAGTTACATTTCTATCTTTCATATTGTTGAGCAGTATCAAGAAGACCTTTAAAAATAAAGCACGTTTCTGACCAATTTTATACCATGTTTTTAAACACAAACAGGACTGCCGCCTTGGTCGCATGGATATGACGTCATCACCTTGTATCCCTAAACTCGTGTGACCTGTCATGTTCTTGAACATTTTAATTGTTTTATAATTATCCCTTTTGCCCTTGTTTCGTACATATTTATTCACATAGGTGAGCACCGTTAATTCCCGGATGTAACTCCTGCTGAATAAAGCTGACACCGCTGCTGAAGGACAGCAGACTTTATTACACTGACTGCAAAAAGCCTGGATGTTATCAAAGAAACAGCGCGTATAAGCAATAACCAACACCCAAAGTACATCTGTGTTAAGTAAAACAACAACATTGCTCTTGATTATATGGCTTTTTATAGTTCAAGGATATGGCTAATAGTGTTAGCTGCCTAGCTTCCACACGCTTATAACACAAGGATCTCTTACCGGGAGTAAACGGTTCCAAACTTCTCCAGTCTGCTGCCAGCCATTTGTGTTTGTGTACCGACAGCTGCACAACTGTAAAAAAAGTGTATGCTGTCAACATACACAAACAGACCTCCGGTGGGATCTTTTTTTACTTTTTAATGTGTGTTCTTCTTCGTCCCTTTCCTACTTCTTCTATGGGTTTATAGGTAGATCAGAAACCAACGTTTAAAGTGCATACCGCCACCTGCTGTATCGGAACGTTTAGTACCATGGTGCTGAAAGAATGACTATTTATGAAAACAAACAAACACACATGAAGAAAGAGAACAATATAAGTATGGCTGTAGCTTAGAGTTCGATCCCCTGTAGTCAGCATCAGCCGCGGCGGCAGGATTTCAATTGTGGGTGGGCCAATGTAATTTCGGCTGGGGAGAGACAGCAAGCGCATTTCGTGGCATCTGCAGGCAGTGGCAAGTACTTCCGGCATATGCCACAGAGGCCGCTACTCTGTGGTATCTGTGGCAAGTACTTCCGGCATATGCCACAGATGCCACAACTTGCCGAGGCATCTCCCTACAAAAATCAAGTAGCCTAACTGTATTAAGCTCGCGTTACATTTGAAAAACAACTAATCCGAATACAGTTACTTTCGTAAACCTGAAGTGAATACATTTTGGATTGGAATAGTTATTGGAATTATTGGGGGAAAAGTTTCCTCACAAAATGTATCCTAATATTCATTACCGGCAGAACTGTGTGCACAGCGCAGCAGCATGTCTGTGAGGCCCCGCACCCGCACGCAGATAAGAGAGAGATCTCTTTTTAAATATATTGAAAGTTAGAAACGGAGATGGTTCGATAAAACGTGCAAGATAACTTTATGAAGCATTTCTTTATTGTCGAAATGATGACATTTCATAACGGGATAAAATCAAAGTGAATGGCCTGCTGCTGCTGAAGGCATGGGGCAATATAACTGTCCTTTGCCTAATTTATAAGCATCTCACTAGCAGTGGCCACTGCAATCAGTTACAGCTGCCCTAAGTCTGTAGCCAAGTCTAATAACACCAGTGTACACGTTGCTGTGTCAATACAGATATTTATTTGTTAATTATTTGTCTTTACTCATAGGCCTACTGGTTTATCGTAATCCAGTGGAAACTCCCCTCAAGAAGTGACAATTGCCAAGGGCAACCCTCACTCGCCAATATTTCATCATACAAATAGCACGTTTGTTTATTTTAGCAAACCATGCTCCAAGTCAAATTGAATATAAATTATAATGTATAATCTTTTTGAAAAATAGAGATCGCACATCAGTCGAGTGTACAGATCAGTTCGATAAAGTCATGCCTAAACAGCGACATTTTACACGATAAATACGTGTTTAAATAGCTGCATTTGCCACGGAAGGCGAGCAGCAGAGCAGTAAATCTTCTCTTACTCTGGCATCTTGTGGCAACTCCCGTTGAGCAGCGGCAGATGCCTCAGCAAGTTGTGGCATCGGTGGCATATGCCGGAAATACTTGCCACAGATGCCACGGAGCATAGATATATATATAAACACTAGATCAGTGCTTTTCAAAGTGTGGTCCGCGGACCACTGGTGGTCCGTGAGCCGCTCCTAATGGTCTGTGAGTATATTGGTAGAATTTCACATTTGAAATAATAAATACATTTAAGTTTTCCGCACTCTCGCGGGAATATCTCCGCAATGGAGCGAGCTTAAGTTTGACTTTCGATTGCATGATATAGCCCAGCGCGACACCTTCGTCACACATGTTGCCACCTGTTTGTACAATTTCCAGGCGATTTGTAATCTGTTCTAGAAAAACGTTGTGTTTTTGGATATTTGTGGATTTAGGTGGTCCGCGAGTGTTTTTTTATTGGTTAAGTGGTCCTTGGTATGAAAAAGTTTGAGAAACACTGAACTAGACAGTGGCGGCTGGTGGAAAATATTTTTGGTGGGGCTGCTGATATAGTGAGTACACATTTTTTTTGGGAGAAATTACCCCTTAAATTAGGACTTCTGGTGATGTAATGGCGTGTTTCCAGTGCAGCGCGGAGCATGCTTTAATGCTGCGTTCAGACCGGACACGATGCGAATATTCGCTTTGCTCTAAATGCTCCTAGTCGCTCGAGTTTCTGTGTTTACTCGCATCATTCAAACAAGACGCGCTGGCTCGGGAGCTACAGCTACAACAAGAGTAACATATTTGACCGTGATTTAATTATAATACACGTTTCTAAATGATGCCGACGTAACAACACACTGATACCGGTTAGTAAAAACCATGAGTTAATGCTTTGACAAGTCTGCAGACAGACTGCAGGCGAAAAACCTTTTAGAATGCTTGTTCCCTGAATGGAGCTTGGCTAAGCTAACGCTAACGTCCACACTCATAACGGCCTACAGACATAAATAAACCAGCGACTGTATTCTCCATGACACAGACAGTCTGTGGTTTGTACTTGTTTAACTTTTGTTTAGTTTCTAAACAGATCGTATCTGTCCCCGGCTGTTTGAAGAGCAAGCATGTGAAACAAAAGATAGCATTTACCTGTTTGCATCCAGCTAGCCATGTGAGAAGCCTTGTTGATACGTTGTCTTTTTCACGAGCCTGCTGTGATATATACAAATCGGGTTGGTCCGGTCCAAGGTCTTTAAGTATCAATTTATCTCCCAAACTTCTCCTTTCAAAAGGATTGGAGAGTAGCTCTTGGGCGGACCGAGGTTCCGGCGACTCCACCTGCACACCATTCTCATCCAAATACTGCGTCACCTTGGTTACTCACGAGTCTAAAAAACAACTCCTCACGTCAACGCACGTACGCAACATGGGCGCCAACGTGAGCGCCCATGTGACCAAAATATTTGACGGCGCTGATTGGCTGAAATTATGTTTCGGCGGCACAGTTTACTATTGAGACTTTTGCAACCTGCTGGTTGCTGCTGTTTCGCTCGGGGGCTCTGCCCCGTAATGATAAACTAATGCCATGGGCAAGGCCAGGCAGGAAACAGGTGACTTATCAGTAACTCTAGACATCGGAACACAATTTTAAACGAGATTGTATTGTAGATTATACATTTTTGTGATACTAATTGTATGATATTTACCTTGTTCATTAAAAATTAAAATATAAAATATATATTTTTTTTAAATATATTTTTTTTAAAGTTTTTTTTTAAATTTAATATTTATTTTTATTTTTTATTTTGTATCTGGCAAGAGGTGGGGCGGCGCCCCTAGCGCCCCTATGGGCCGGCCGCCACTGGAACTAGATGTCTCACCCGCGCTGCTGGCCAATGGAGACCGACGTTGCCACTTGGCGGCCATCTTGCCACAGGCAGTTCTCTCATTCATAACATTATGGTTTACTATTTAAATAACCATAGATTGCTCAATTTTCAACCAATTTTCAAACGGTTTGGTTTTATATAAACATTAAAGATGTAGTTATGATACTGCATACTTATAATCATGGACTTTCATATGAAAATAACATTCATCAGATAAAGCAATAGCTATACACACACACACACACAAGGTATTTATATTAAATATTTGCCGGTGTATATATTTCCATTTATTTTATTATATTGTTAATATTTAAAATAAATTATAAATAAATTATAAAATTAAAATACATTTATATTTTATATATAAAAATCGGTCTCATGTTACCACTCTGTAAGCCAAGAGTTGTTAATTTAACAATGCCTTAGCTTGAAGAACAGGGACACAACTAATGACAAAAGCATATGTTGATATATTATTTAGATATTCACACCTTTATCAGAAGAACCAAACCAACATAAAATGTACTCACAGACAGGCCAGTTCTATCTAATTTATCACAATTATTTTTGACATGAGATCTTCATATCATCCTAGTTTTGTATTTAGTTTCTAGATTTGTAAACAAATCCAGAACCTTTGAAATATGTGATTGAAAAAAGACCAAGAATAATATAAACTGTACCATGTGTCCTTCTGTAGTCCATTTGTGGTTTTTCTTGTCTCACCCCAGCTGATATATCACAAAATCCACTGTTTAAATTGTTCCCTATATTGCCCCTATGCCCCTGTAAGGTGTCCTTGGGTGTTATGAAAGGCGGCCCCCCAAAATAAATGTATTATTATTATTATTAAGAAGAACAACTTGGTGTGGTGTGGAGGGGATGTAGGAAGCAGGAGCAGGTGGGAGAGATGGGGCTTCAAGGTTCAAGGTTATTTGTTTTAAGTGTCTTGGAGATAAGGACCAGCTGCACACAATAAAATACAGTATAACACAAAACCAATATGACACACAGTGACACATGGCACACCAACAATCAATCATCGTCCAGCCTCAGCTTTGGTATTCTTTCACAACCATGTTATGGGTTTATTAGACTGAGCAAACATAAACATATGTGGTGATCCCACGGGTTCTTGTTTGTAGACAGCGGTGATTGGAGCATCCGTAGGCTGCACAAAAGTCCGGCATACTCAGGTACTTCTGTAAACACAAAGCCAGCAAATTCCTGCATCATAATGCAAGATGTTTTTAACAAATCATGTGTAACTTAAGTTGTGTTGAAAAGAAAGAGCAGTTCTGCCTCTCCCACTGGTGTAAAGTTGCTGGGTGAACTTTGTAATACTAGGTCTCACTGACAGCCTCTTGTTATTAGCCAGCTAATAAATACAACCACATACACAAAGAAAAGCTGCAATTTCAACATGTCCAAGCATCCTGTATCATAGCCATGCTAATCATGTTTATAATAAACCAAACCGTTTGTAAATCAGTCAAGATTTCAGTGAGTTAAGAGTATTTGTGTGCAGATCACTCACCTTACAACAGCTACCATAACGCGAATCAGAGTAACTGTTGACTGTGGCAAGATGGCGGCCGGTCAGCTACGCTGGAAAATCTCCCATGAGCCATCTAGTGTTTATATATATATCTATGCCACGGAGTAGTGGCCTCTGTGGCAGATGCCGGAAGTACTTCCACTGCCTGCAGATGCCACGAAATGAGCCAGGCCCTACTGCGGCTGGGCCTGTTCAAATGTTTCTCGTTAACAAAAATAAAATAAAAATAAATGCCTGCATATCATTGTAGGCAACTAATATTTCCAATAGTAAAGACACTTTTTCTCAATATTTAAGCTTCTTATACGTGAACATGTTTGTGAGAGAAAGGCTCTCTTAAATATGTTCACGTATAAGAAGCTTACATATTATTTAAATGATTAAGCGGCACGCTGCATGGCCGCAATGAGTGACATTAAATGTTATAGCTCAGCATGTTATTTTGTTTTGGTTCACAATACATTGATACATTTAGAAACAAAGAGCATAGGACAGAATATGGAAGAATTACCGAGCCCCTGATGTGTGTCTGTGTGGTTAGACTGCAGCCTGCTGTCCTTTTTAGCGGATCTAGCGAAGTGAGCGGCCGTGCGTAAATGGCACTGGTTCTCTGACGCAGCACTTTTCAGAGGCTGCAGATTTATCATTAGGCTACTTCCCTCTGATACTGCAGAGATTTCACGAGCTGAAGGTACATTTCATACTAAAGCAGCTGGGCAGCAGAGCATGGAATGTTTATTTGTAGTCTTTACATTTTGATTGTACAAATGCCATGTCTTTTGATGCTACTGCAACGCAAACATTTCCCAAATTGGGATCAACAAAGTACTGTTCTTAACTTATCTAATGTCCCTTGGGAAAGTTACTCAGCCACACAGTTCTTCAGTTAGCATGTCAAAGACCAACACACTCCATAATCGTCCAGGAGCGACGTTTGGTCAGTGTCCGTGGCGTGCAGTTGTGACGCTCCTAGGCTCCTTCAGCTTCATAAAGGGACGCAAATAGCTTTCAACTGATTGCAATGCATTCCCATCTGCAGCGGGATTTGACGCTCATGGAAGCACAGCATTCGTTTGTGTCGGCTGCCCTTAAAGGCAATGTGAGCGTCCATTCTCATTGGATAACGGTGAATTGTACACCCGGAAGTAAGTATTCCCCTTACTGTCGATTGATTTTACAGTGATATCTGCACTACTCATCGACTAAAAAACACCAGATTATCCTTGTTAATTACACAACATTGATTGGTTTAAATTGTGTGCAATGCTTTTGTATTTTTCCCCTTCGATTCGGAGAAACAAATATTTTGTCGGAGTAAAGGATGGCAGAACACTACAATTATGAAAAATAATACCATTATTTTGTAACCCACAGTGTTGTGTTGTCTCAACGATGAAGGGAATCTCTCTGCCTCTATAGACATTATTTGTCTTTGTTACTCTGAATACAGAACACAGTGTTATAGTAGCAAAAGACAGCGACAGTAAGGATTATTGCACTGAGGAAAAAAAAGAAAGAGTGAAAGTGAACTTTAAACTCTCCTTGTCAGCTGACTGCAGTTACAATTACTGTATAACAACTTCACTATCAAGAAGGAAATAAATCACATCACCTGCCAAATGGAGGATTTATTTGTTATTCTTTACCTTGAATTATTTGGCCCATCATACAGGTTTTGTGAAGGGCTCTGAAGAGCTCTGAAACAAAGAGTCGGAGAGTCACCAGGTGACTTTTCAGGTTCCACAACAGGGAGAGTTTTGGAGCCGAGGGACAGGCCGGCTGGTAGGGCCAGGTTGAGTTGAGGAATGTCAGTACGTAACAGGGTGGTGTAGAGAGAGGGACGGAGGGAGGGCGCCTATCAGAGGAGGGACAAAGAGCAAGAAAGGGAGAGAGAGTCATAAATGCAATAATTACAGCTTCGGCAGAAAAAAGTGAAGCACTCTGCTGATTCAACAGGCTGCCTGCGTAGCTAGCAACACTGCTGTCACACTGACAGCCAACACAACAATTCTCTCTCTCTCTCAGTTGTTATTTGGATTTACTTTTCACCAGATCTTTTGATTTTTCAGTCATGGATTTGCTCTTGGATTCTGGCTGATTTTCTCCCATTTTTCTCAAAGTCAAACAGCATTTCCCTGACTTTTCTCTGAAAGTAACAGCAATCCTTTGCCATGTCTGTGACTGCCCTGTTCAGGGGCAAGCTGTGGCAGAAATCACAAGATGCCTCAGAGAAGCATCCACCACCTGTAGTTCAACTCAGCCGCGAAGATGACGAAGATGAAGATGACACAAAATCGGGGTTCAGCAGGGATACTTGCCGCAGGAACTCTCGCTTTTATCGGTCCATGAGGAAGAAGAAGATCCCATCTGAGCAGCCTGACAGTAAGAAAACATGATCTGAATTTTCACACCGTTTTTTCAACTGGAACTCAAATTTGTGGAACTTTTCTCAACTTTTGTGGCCCTGAAGGGTTTGGTTTTCAGCCCAATTCTAACCAGTTTGCCCTTAATGATGAATGCTTTGACAGGCTCCATTGGAGAGCATCACAGCATATGCATTGGTTAATAACTCAGTTCTGTCTTTACTACTAATCACTCCATTCCCGGAGCAAAGACAACAATGTGTAGAACAACAAAGTACTGTATACATACAGTACATTCTATACATTGTTGTCATCTGGCACATAATTCAAATGATTTGAAATGGAACAAAGGCTCTGTGCTCCTATCCCTCGTTTAAAATAGAACCTGAGAAACTAGTTTGGACTGAACTTCACCATTGTCTGTAATGACAGTGCTTTCATTTCTAAAGGTCATGATTTCAAGCTAAAACTAATTGAAGTGTGTATGTTGAATTAAAGCAACCAATTATTAGATTGACATCAGAGTCTGAAATCATTTGGAAAGTAGTTATATTTGCTAATTTGAGATCAATACTCAACAGCCTTCAGGAAGCAGAATCACATCATCTGAATAAAAATGATACTTAATGTGCCAAAACAAAGGTATTGTTCTGGTGTTTTTATCCTGTGCATCGTCATCTAAAGGAATGCACCATATTCACAGAGCCACACCACATGCAACAATAAAGTGTTCGGGCTTAGACTTTGCCCGGCATCTCGGAGAGGCCTCAAAGGGAGGGATTGAAGAGATTACTTAATACATAACCAGTCAGCATCAGCCTTACAAATAAAACAAAGTACATTTCAGTCATAAAAGAGTGAGGCCTGATAACAAAAAGTCCCACAAATCCAGCCACATGATATTCCATTGACATGGAACAAGGAAACTAAAACCGGTAATGCATTTTCAGAGGCAGTCTCCAGTCCTAATGCCACATTCTGTTCATTGAATTATATTTCATGGTGTTATCTCCAGGTATCAATTCGACCAAACTGTTATACGAATAGTACAGAATTGTGGAATGAGTAATTGCAGCAGAGAATAGACCGATCCTTAAGAATCATCACCATCAGAATACTTTGTTTATTCCTGGGGAGATTCAGTTTCGTGACATTTGCTCCATATTATAATTAAATAAGATAAAATAGAATCAAAATATTCATACAAATATAAGAAGTTAAGTACAATTTACAATAAAAGATACAAATAAATAAAAAAGCAAGACAGTAAGAATGTTTTTGGGGGGGTGGGTAAGTTGTACTTCAAAAGAACAGGTTAGTCAGTGTTTTCAGAAGAAAACAGGATTCATGAATAGTGTCTGGCAACAACACAACTCAAGGTACAGCAAACGTCATTCTGCTGTCACACCCCGAAGAGTTACTTTGTCAAGTCTCATCAAGTCTTCTTGTGCTTTTAGTGGCTTTGCCAGTGATGAATAATCAGGCTTGCAGTTTTTCCCACATTAAACTGCATGTTTTGCAGTTGGCCTACACATAGACCTTTGCCAACTCCACATATCTAAACCCATCACACAGTCATTTTATGATAGAATTCAAAGGTCACAGAGAGAGGGAACGTCTTGTGTAATGAGACACAATTAGAATATGTTGTGTGTTATTGGAGGGATTTCTATCCAACCGTGTTGTATGCTTTTTATTATACTGTCCTGAAGCATTGATGAGATGATTTGAAATCAGTTCTAACTAGATTTAGAGCAGTGACAAGAAGTGCATAGGGACTGTGTCTTTACATAATTAGTAAACAGTGATTACAACACAAACAGCCTGTGAAGTGTTGAAACTGTTATCCAGCTTTATGAGATTATTTTATTAACTCAGATTGCTTCCTTGTGGCCCTGTAAGAAATGGCCCTGGGTTTGGAAACATATACAGTATTTAATTATATGCTTTTATACATTAAAATACAGGCAGTTTATAATTATATAGACTGTTGAACAGACATTGTATTTTTCTTATATTTCTTTCTTGTAATTTATTACGGGCTGCTTGATTTATACTTCAGTGTATCCTCAGTGGTTTAGTGTTTTATTTTGTTAACTCCGTCTTTTCTCAACTTTTTCAGAGGTTTTCCAAACAGAACTGTAGATAATGCATGTATGTGTCACACATGGGCATGTTCAAGTCAAAGTTAAACACACACACCCACTTACAGTTAGATTGCCACGAGCCTGCAGCACTAAACAGGTGTAAACACCACAAAAACACTGGCACATCATTAGCTGATTGCACAATATGAATATGGTTATGTTTTTTCCTTGTCATAGGCTGAAAGCAATTTATAGTACTTTTGGTATCGGGATAAGGGGAATACAGCGGCATTTACAGACGAGCCGTGCTACAACATGTTTATTGTACCCATATTAATGGCATTAAGTTGGCATTACAACGACTTCCAAAGCATACGTTTCTTTGTAATACTTAGATCAAATAATCTTCCACTAAAGCTTAATGGTTACTCTGTGATTTGATTGTGTTTTGTGTGTGTGTTTGTGTGTTTATAACAGGTGATAGAAAACGAAGAAATACTAACTGTTTTTCCTGATATACTACTTTTCATAGTGTAGTTTATATCCATTAATACAGTTCGTACTTTATGTGTTTTTTATTTTTTACACCTGCCATATTTATATTATTATATCATACCCATATATCACACTGCACTTTACGACTTCTTTTGCACTCTTGGTTAGACACTAAAGGCATTTGCAATGACAATAAAGTTAAATCTCATCTAATCTAAATACTTTTATTCTTCCTTCCCTTCTTCCAGATCCTCAGTTGGACCACAGTCCGTCTAGCAGAGCGGGGCTCTCCCCCCCTAATGTTATCCCAACCATAAAATCCCCTTTGTTGCCCAGGGCTAGACGGTGAGTCCTCATGCCTCCAATGCCCAACCCTAACACTGAACACAAAAACGCCCGTAAAACAAACACGCACGTACAGGGCTTGTTTAAACTCTGCACACAATCCACTTGTTATACATACTACTTACTCTATGTATCAGGTCTCGATCAGCACACAAGGCTATCCAGTTTGAAAGTCAACTCATTGAGACAGACAGCCGTCTCCTAATGAATTCACTTTTGAGCTGAAGACTGTGGTCACAGGAAGCAGAATGCTGAAGTTTCAAGACCCAGTACTGTTTTCTTATTTCTTAAGTCAACAAGGATACTACAGTCTGGCTTGTGGTTTTGAAGACATACAGATATGAAATATAACACATCATTACATTCTATGACAGTAGTTAGCTGACACTTTTATCCAAAGCAACTTACATACACTTCAATAATCACATTCATGCTTATTGGAGCAATATGGGTAGTCTCTTGCTCAAGTACACTTCGACATGTTATGTTCAGGGGCTGTGGAGCGAACCACTTAACATCTGAATTGTAGGCATGCCATGCTGAACAAACAGGTTATAGACATGAGTCTCTCACTCACTTACATTTTTATTTTATCCATCTGCCGATAAGAGAAGGAGTCTGAGGTGAGGGAACAGAGGTCTCGCTTCTGAGTTCTCAATGTGACCATGAAGGAAATGCTAACCTTGTCCTCTCTGCTTTTTGCATTTCAGTATGGGTGGCAAGCTTATATCGAGAACACTTTGTTGCAATGTTGACCCTAAACCATAAAGTGGAGATGATACAAGATGGTCTTAGGCTGCGGCCCCACGAGGACGAAAACGGCTAAACGCATAGGATTAACGCAAACGCAATCACAAACGGCTTCCGTCCACACGCAATAATTATCTGGATAGTGTCTGCCCACACGAGACCGCTCCGTTTAGCTCCAACCGCTGGAGAAGCTGCAGTACATGCAGGAGCCTGTACGTGGCGCTGTAACTTCCTCCACAAAAGCAGCGAAGAAGCATGGTTGTCATGGTTGCCCTTCTGTTTATTCTCCGCGGTGGGGGCCGAGGGAACCGGGCAGAGTTTTTTCGCCAGTCAACGTGTATTAAAGTTTAAATCTTCCGGACAAAATCATAAAAGTGCCGGTCAAAGGTCTTCTTTGTTATTTATTGAGCTTTAAAACAAATGAATAACGACTCTATATCATATAATAATAAAATACACAGAGCCTCTCTTTTTCCTCCCTCTCTTCGGACAGCGTCAGTGTCTGTCTCATGCAGCAGTTGATCCAGTAATGAGTGGCCCGGCCGACAGTAAAAATAAACATATTTATAACTAGTTTAGGGAGTTTGAGAGGTAATTAAAATAGCTAAGGGTGATGATCCCTTAGGTCCATATCGAGAGAAAGATAAATAATCTGAATTCAGGGTGCAGTTTACTTTGACGCGGGGGTGAGCAGCAGAGGTGGGGAGAGGCGGGGCTATTGCCTCATCATTATTGCTGTAGATGTTGCACAAACAACTGTAGCATGGTCAATAGCGTCCGGAGCACGATAGCAACTCTGCGATCCGCCATTGTTGTTGTTGTTGGAGGCGAAACACTTCAGCAATGGCCCGGGGTAAGCGGAGGTGAGCAGAAGAGGTGGGGAGAGGCGGGGCTATTGCGCAATCACTATCAGTGATCTGAAAATGTCCGTATAGGGCGCACACACGGAGCCGTTTGACCCCCCAGAGAGTGGCGTATGCATTTCTATCCACCTTGGGACCCGTTGTCGTTTCCTCAGTCGTTTAGTGCCGTATTCGGTCGTCCTCGTGTGTCCGAACGGTCTATATGACACTAAACAGTAACGCAAACGACCGAATTCGTCCTCGTGGGGCCGCAGCCTTAGTCTGATGGGAAAGAACGATCATGTTACTTTCAATCAGTTATTCAGTGAATGTTTAACTACAACTTATCAAGTCAAACTGTTCTGAGTTTATCACTGGAAGAAACGTAACGTTTTATAACACCTGGAGTTACAGTAGAGGTTGCGACGGTGAACAGAAGGCAATAACTCTACCAGTTTAAGGGAATAACATACTTATAGAATATACATGGTAGAGGTTTGTCTGATTTCCGCTCTTTAAATTGGCAGTGATGCGTGCACTTGGTTCAACTTTCTACAAGTTGCCAATGATAACTGGATTCCTCCAATAAACCCCAATCTGACCTTCATGACAGAAAGTACATGTATTAAAAAAAAGGCTAAAAGGTCAATGAACAACGTTTCATAACTTTCACCCACGCCTCACAGCCTTCGTTCAGCAGAGAGAGCTGGCTCAGGAGTAATTACTTGACCTGTGAGTCCCATACCACAGTATCGCTGTTCCAATATGACCATCTTAACATCTTAAAGGAAGTGAAGGTCCTCTCTAACCGTTTTTTGGTCAAAGCTCCTGATGTAGTGTTCATTAAGATCGAAGGATAACTGCTAGATTTATTGTGCCAGCAAGGTATGGCTCAATATCTTGATCATTTTTGTTGAAGCTGTGAGAACTGTGGTTCGGGATAATGCACTGTTCAACCAATCAGAAGGGTCAGTGGCAGTGCATTCCTTCCCTACAAGTTCACGCTGGTTTCTCGCCAAAGTGTCCTTGGGTGAAAAACGTAAACCATAATTTGGGCAAGAAACCCTAAATTGCTCCGGCAGGCATGTAGTCCATGGTATTCAAGTGTATGTAAGAGATTTTGGACAAAAGCGTAAAGGGCTGTCAACCGATTAACATATTCAATCGGGATTAAGCGCATTACTGTACACATTTGTTATACATGCAAATTATTCAGTCTTTTTTTATCTGTTTGAAATGTACCTTAAAGGGATATTTCCAAGTTTGTAATACTCTCATCACCATGGGAGTGGACAAACAGTGCACTGAAAACACTGAAACGTTGATACTAAATGTATTATGTCAACAGATATCACATAACTGTATTAGGTTAGTTGAAAACAATAATATTAAGTTTAAATAAACATATGTTTCAACTTAATATTATGGCTTTCACGGGGGAGGGGGGAGGGGGCCTCTCTGCATGAGCTCTATGGCTGGCCATCAAGTGGTGTTAAGACTTGATGTACCCAGTAAGGGCCTTTTCTTTTTCCATTTGAGGTATGATTCTGCTTGCCATACACAACATGTCTGCTGCTCCATTGCTTCCTGGTTTCCCAAACGTCAGGGCAGGCAGAGGGTCATAATCATAGATTATGTGCATCAAAATGAGTGGCATTAAAAAGGAATTTGTGTTTAATCGTTATTATGGCGTTAAATTTTACAGCCCTAATTACAGTATTAACATACCGTTTTTGAACTAGAAATGCTTCCTTTTAAGAATCCAACCAATGAGTTAGGACACTGAATGTCAAATACAGGCTGGCTGAAGGTTGCTGCACTAAAGCAATGCACTCAACTTTAAACAACTAGACATACAACTGTGAAAAACACATGAAATAGGTAGAGCTACTACAGTTTCTACGTAGATAGGGCTG
Source organism: Champsocephalus esox (assembly GCA_036324585.1). Lineage (NCBI taxonomy): Eukaryota > Metazoa > Chordata > Actinopteri > Perciformes > Channichthyidae > Champsocephalus > Champsocephalus esox. Next base: position 38,407,040 of record CM070493.1, on the reverse strand, counting down.
CTATAAATGTGATTCTAAAGTGTGTGTTTCTGCCTTCAAATGTAGCCCTCAGCTTTCGCCGCAGCTCCATCATTCCAGGACTCCGTTGCCAAGCAATGGGGAGGCCAGCAGCAGACATGCTTTATACGGAAAAGATGCTGTGGATAAGACAAGAGGAGTGGGAGGAGGGAGGAGTTTGGACATATCTGCTGCCTCCAGCAGCAAGCATCAAGGTTTTACAGAAGACATGATCCCTTACCGGACTCACAACATTCATAGCAGAGACATAAAACAGCTGTCTGAGAAAACAGCTGCCGCGTGCACTGTGCAGGAGGTCATAGGGAAGACCATGAACTCACCACGGACCAGCGTTGAGGGAGCAGACGTGGAGAACGCCAAGCTCAGGTCAGATCTAACGACTAGAAACAGAGAGGGGTAGAGGATGGAAATGCAAAAGAATGTTTTTTATAAAGATTAAACTGTGGGGTTCTGCTCCTGATCAGAAATACACTTTGTACTTTTGCTTGAGAGCAACACAATGACAAAGACAATGTGAGAACATAGGTGATGGAGAGATTGGGCTGTGACTCATTGTGTGGTTGAGTGCTTTTATTTTCCATCCAATATTACAAAGAGGAATCCTGATACCTGGCTGTCTGTGTGCTGGAATGCACCAACAGCACTGCAGCATTTTCACATTCGTTTTGTATTTGCACTTTAGGAAATGATATGGTAACAAGGCATGTATAATACATTGGAATACAGTAAACTAAAATACATTTAATAGCTAAACAAATCAGAAAAAGAAAACAAACTACTGTAAGAAACAATAAGAACAGTAATGTATAGTTTTTCATTTGTCTCGTTTTTATTTTCTTTATTTGCATTTTAAGAAATTATATGGAAACAAGGTATTTATAACAAAATGAAATGCAGTCAATACTGAAATATAATACATAACTAAATCAAATCCATGCATCAGGAAAAAAGAAAGAAAGCTGAAAAAACAAACTGATGAACAATCATTTAGGATATGGTAAACAGAGACATTATTAATCCGAATTGTTTTGTCACACCTAACTGGCAGGTCATTTGTTTGGTAGCATGACTTGTTTTGTTTTTTTGCAGGTTACCCAGCAATGGAGAAGGCCCCCAGACAATCTGCCACAACCTCAACATCGTCAAAAACATTGGTGAGGAAAGACACATATATATATATATATATATATATATATTCCACCCACTTTACCACCTCTCTCTTTTATTTGTGAATGTATTATAGGACTAAGACTGAACATTGGTAAATCACACACACGCACGGACGCACGCACGCAAACACAACTCTCTAATGGACAACTTGATAAGGTTTCCAGCAGCTCCACTGAGCTGTGTCTGCTGCTGCCTATCAGGGACTCGTTCAGCAAGGTTGAGTGCCTCTCTGAGTTGTGTTGTTCGCTATGTACACAGGATAATGGTTATTTGCATAGATTTGTACACATGTACTCAAGACGGCAGCTTACCCGCATGAGTAGTATGGTAAACAAATCAAAATCTCAACAAACAGTTTTGGTTTACAGATATTTCTACAGATACTGTTCATATCTATGCGCATTTCACTCTCTCTTATGTAAGTCTTAGTCCAGTTCTACGCCCACCAAAGCAATCTGCAGTATATGACTGAGGGAGATTATGCAACAGGCCCATGTTGTTCAAAGTCACCTTGCCTCTTCATACAGTATACACATTGCCAATGTTCCCTGCAAATAGAGAAGCTGTTCTTATCTGCAAGTGTTTTACTTGCTGTTGAATAAACTAAAGCAAATCTACAATCACATGTTGCCACACACGCATTGAAATATGAAGTTGCAGAATGTATTATAAACATTCTTCTCCACAAAATGCAATGCTAGCAACATTACTGACCTTTTGAGCCGTCACTTGTGTCCTTCTGGTTTTGTCTGTTAGCCTCGGGTAGTTTCTGTTAGCTTTTAGCGATACAGTTAGCTAGCTAGTACTATGGGTTCAAACAGCTCACTATGCATGTTTTAGAGATGGGTAAAGAAGTGTACATGTGTAAGGAGGTTAAATGACATAGGACTAAGACTGAACATTAGTAAATCAGATCAGACAGACACATTTTAAAATCGATGATCTTTGGTCCAAAGTCACCTATAACATTTACCTAATTTACTGCACATTGCAGTGAAACATTGGCTTGATTTCTACACTGAAAAATGTCAAGTGCAATATTATAAAAACGTCTGTTTGCCACAGTATAAAATACAATGGAAAAAACTCATTGCTTTTTGTCGATCCCTTGTGATGCTAATTCCTGGGTGGGCCTACACAAAACCTTATTTGCAGTGGACACAAACGATCACCGCACCATCTGATGATTGCTTTGTATTTATCGAAGCGGATATTTATATAAAGATGTAACTTTTCACCCACCTATGCAATATTTATTTTGGATTAATACTATAATTACAAACAATCCGCTTGTTTAGCTTGCAATATTAAGTCCATTTATGGTAAACTATTAAGAAATATTGTATGCATAAAAGCCACACTTCTGTTAGACAGTACGGTCAAAATCCACCTGTTGGCAACAGAAAAAAAGTATGGATTTGTTGGTACTTTCAATCTTAGTACAGTAGTTCTGAAGCAATACATATCATACAATTCCTCCTTAGTAATTCTATTTATCATTATTTTACAGTTTGAAGCAGTGGCTCTTCTGCTATGTCGAGTGGTAATCCCGCCTAATTGTAACCTGACGCCTGACATCATTGTCATTGTCATTTGTTTCTCCAGCCTTCCTATACCAGGAATACCGGGACACGTCCAAGCAGCAGGAGATCGAGCAGCGGCGGCAGCTTGAGAACCTTTCTCCCCGGGTCTCTGCAGGGACTGTGGTGGAAGAGTCCGGTATGGGGTCCCCCCCAGTGTTACAGCTCCAGCTGAGGAACAGTGCTCGCTCAATGAGCCTGTGGCAGAACCTGGACGTGGTGCAGGCCAGCGGTCTGCTCACCCAGCTACTGCAGAAAGAAATCATAATGCAAGAGGTGAGCAAATAGGGAACAGGGTTATATGGATAGGTACAAACATGGATTTTGAATACTGTGGTCAAGAGTGAGCATACAGTCATTCATTTTAGTATTTGGTCATTAACTAAAGCATTGGACGGAATAAAATGTTGACCTGACCCTTCAGGAGGGGAATTGTCCCTACCCCATGGCATGGTAATCCATCTAACAGTTGTCGGGACATTTCACCTCACTAAAAATACAAACCTCATGGTGGAGCTGGAGGAAACATTATGGAAAGTCACATCCTCTGGAGACCAAGAATGTCTGCACACAATTCTGTGCCATTATTAAATTAGTATTTCACAGGCTGAGTTTCACAGGCTGAGTTGAGTCTTTAAAATCATAAGGAGCATCCTCTGCATGTTTTGACCAAATCTGAAGGCAATCCATCACCTACATCAGGGGTGTCAAGCTCAATTTCATCTCGGGCCACATCAGCATTATGGTTGCACTCAAAGGGCCAGTTTTATATATAAGACTATATAAAAATACATACATATATTTTTAATATATATAAAATAATGTATTATATTACATTATTGCCTCTGCATTGGATTATTATCGGATAGGGTAATAACTTCAAAATTAACTACGTCTGAAAGCAGAAGTCTGGGGCAAATAATTGCAAGTCTTTGCATGTCACAAAATGATTTAAAAAGATAACCCACATTTTGGAGAAAAAGTCAAAAGAAATGACATTTTGAAAAAAAAGTCAGATTCTGAGAAAAAGTCAAATTCTTAGGAAAAAAGCCATATTTTGAGATGCATTGTGGGACATGTAGTTTATGGGCAACGTGCTTCTGTAAATCGCAATGTAATCGTATAATACACATATTACAGTATATTCTTTGCAAGCTCTTGTGGGGCCACATGAAGTGAAGTCGCGGGCCTTGAGTTTGACACCCCTGACCTACATGATGAGATGTTTCACTATAACACAAACATGGCATCCTCACTGTGGCACTAGACTCGAGGAACAATTAAAGTGGACTTCATGGTCTGGGGACCATGAATGTCAACAAATGTCCATTTAATAGTTGCTGCGATGTGTCTGGATAGAATTGGTGGATAGACGGGCGACGGACTGACATTGCCAAACATAGAGCCAAGATGCCAGCATGGCTAAACGTGATAATTACAAGAGAAACAAACACATGGGCGGGCAGATGCCTTGCTCCCAAATAACAGTGCAATACATCCTTTATGAATATTCATGTAACAGATTGAGAACCACATGGATTACCTCAACACATAAGCACCATATTAAACACCCATCATTAATATCTGGTAGTTTCTCAATGCAGATCAGTCAAATGAAAAGAACACAACAACATCCTTCTTTATCAGAATGTCATCATATCAATTGTTCACTTGGTTAGTATCAATGTGGCCTTATGGTTTTTCTTTTCTGTCTAGGCCATGTTTGAGCTTGTAACTTCAGAAGCATCGTACTACAAGAGTTTGGAAGTTTTAGAGGCTCACTTCCTGCGTAACCCAGTTTTAATCAACTCTCTCAGCCAATCTGACATGCATTTCCTGTTCTCCAACATCGAGGAAGTCATGAAAGCCAGTGAAAGGTAGGACATGGTCTTGATTAAAATGAGTTTGATATATGAAGTCTGGTGAAATATCAAACACTAACCCAGATTACAAACGTTGGCTTCCTATTCCACGATAACCGTCTCTTAATATCTGCAGGTTCCTGATGGATCTTGAGCACCGAATGGAGAAGTCCATTTTGATCTCTGATGTGTGTGACATTGTTTTCTTCCATGCTGTGGAATACTTCAATGTCTTCATCAAATACGTCATCAACCAAGTGTACCAGGAGAAGAACTACAGGCGCCTTTTGTGAGTACCCAGTTAATGATAAGTTACAATGTGGACCAAGCCTTCCTTATAAACTTCCAATGAGCTGGGTAGCAGTTTCTTGGTGGTTTTGACCGATATATGGTATTTTTAAAATATTGGACAGTATTTTTCTCTTTTAAAAACAGAAAATAATAATAACTGAAGGGCTCTGCTCAAAACAATACTGTGGCCTGTTTAATTATTGATGAGGAATACATGACTAGAGTAATTGAGAGAAAGAATAATAGTCGTCTTCTCTCATAGTTGTTTCTTCATGTCTGTGAATGTTTTCAGTCCGTATTTTTACAACAGGTTTGTTTTTGATCATAAGAAATGTGATGTTAAGGGTGTGGTGACTAAAATGTGCATGTTCCTCTTCATCAACCACACATACTTGAGTGAGAGTTCAGCGTTCCCACGCGCTGCAGTGGAACCAAATGCCAGTTACTGGAAGAAACCCTGACACCTGTTGGTTCGGCTTTTTCAGGGTTTACATTTTTAATATGAACATTAAACAGCCTGAGCCTCGTTCATGATCTGACATCTTGGAGATTCCTTTGTTTACACAACATGTTTCAAGCACATTCAGAAGATTTTTTTTATAGGCGTGCGATGGCAATTGTGTTGGCATAAGGAGTGGTAAGCCTACTTACTTGTCACATAGTGTCACATAGTGTCACGTGAGTGGCGTGGCTGCAATGTAGAAATATTAGTTGTATCAGAACTGTGCAGAAACCCCATGACTCATTTTGCTTTGATGCTTGAGAAGAGAAGAGCTTTTTCCCTCCCTCTCAATTTGTAAATCCTTCGTCATACAGAATGGTAGATTCCAGCAATCCAGGACAGATTATCTCCACACAGCATGACTTAAAGCAAAGATGATTAGCTCCTTTACTTCACATTTACTATTAGAGGTAAGGGAGCAACCCTTTTTTCACTTAAGGGAGCACATGCTTACCTAATGCATATTTAAGTGGTTCAACTAAAAAGGTAAAACAAAGCTGCAATTAGCAGGTTACAATGAGTGTCGTTGTGTTGGAGGTAGTTCAATGGGACATTTGTTTGACTATTTTGGTTTTGAAATATTGGGCAGTCCCCAATGGAACAGAAGTATAAACAATATTATGATAAGGATGTCTAGATATCAGCTTGATATACACACACATATACATTTACACACACACACACACACACACACACACACATACACACACACACACACACACACACACACACACACACACACACACACACACACACACACACACCATGTATACTTCACTTCAGGGGACATTACATTGATTTACAGGCATTTCCTAGAGACTTATCCTAACCTTAACCATAACCAACACATGCCTAACCTTAACCCTTAACCCTAACCCTAAACCTAACCAAGTCTTCACCCTAAAATTAATGATTCCCCTTATGGGGACCTCCAATTTGTCCCCATAAGGGAGGCGAGTCCCTACACGTGACTATGTAAACATATGTAGGTCCCCACAAGTACACACCATACACACACACACACACACACACACACACACACCACACACACACACACACACACACAAATACTAGGGCTGCTCAATTAATCATATTTTAATCCCAATTACGATAGGCTGCAACGATTACGAAAACAACGTAATCGAAATTAACGATTTTTTTAAATTAATATTATTCCCTTTTTTTTTATTATTTCTTTTTTTTATTGGTTTTTCAGTTTAGTTATACTTAAAGTTCAGGGTAATCAACTGTTAAAAACATACTGTTCACATTTTTTTCTCCAATAAATTGATGTTTTCAAATTAAATGGATAACCGTTTTTAATAATTGTGAGATCAATTATTGACCCAAATAATCCAGGTTATGATTTTTGCCATAATCGAGCAGCCCTAGTTTCTAGCAAAACATCTTTAAGAGATGACATGAGCAGCCCGACCAGCATTTGCCCTGGTGGCCCAAACGTTTTTATTTGGTCTTAAATTGTAGGTCAACATTTATTTCTTGTTACTTCTGGACCATGACGGTTGGCCTTTAATGTTTAACTGAGTGGAATATGTTGAATATGTTTTAACCAAAATGTTGGCTATATGTTAAGGAGTTTTCAGGTTGTGACAGTGCACTGCAACATGTTTGTTGATCTTGTTTTTGGTATTTATTATTTTGATATTATTTATTTAAATGTAGATATGAATGTATAATTTATTTTATTTTTTATTGGTTTTTCAGTTGATTACCCTGAACATATAATTCAACAGTTAAAATGTTCAAATTATTATTTGTATTTGTTTTAAAATACAATAAATGGATGTTTTCAAAGTCAATGAATAATCGCATTTAATAATCGCAATTACAATTATTGACCCAAATAATCAAGATTAAGATGTTTGCCATAATCGAGCAGCCCTACTAGATACACACACACACATATATATATATATATAAACCATCTCAAAAACACATATACACACATACACATTCATGAACACAGACATGAACACACACATATCCACACATATCCAAACATACTGTATACTGTATATACACACATATACATAAACAAACATATACACACACACATACATAAACAAACAAACATATAAACACACATACTGTACACAAACACATATACACATAAATGCATACAAATAATCACACATTTGTACACTTATATATACCCAGATACACCCTCAGATATACACATGTACATGTATACCCACACGGATACACACACACACACACACACACACACACACACACACATATGTTTGTTTATATACATAAACAAACATATACACACACATACATAAACAAACAAACATATAAACACACATACTGTACACAAACACATATACACATACATGCATACAAATAATCACACATTTGTACACTTATATATACCCAGATACACCCTCAGATATACACATGTACATGTATACCCACACGGACACACACACACACACACACACACACACACACACACACACACACACACACACACACACACACAAAAACACACGATGCCATATATATACACGTAATGGCATCATGTTAGTATGAAAGCCCCTTAACGCCAGTGTGATCTCTGACCTGGGTTACCGTGACAGCTTCCTTCTCTATTTCTTGTCAACACAACAAAGAGGAGAAAGAGTGTGTGAGTTTGTAATGCAGCTGTATTTGAAAGAAAGCATTGTGTTGTCTTAACCTGACTGCAGAGAGGGAAACCAGGCGTTCCGGGATGCCATGGCTGCTCTGGAGAACCACCCCTGTGTCAGGGGCCTGTCCTTCACCTCCTTCCTAATCCTTCCCTTCCAGAGGATCACACGGCTCAAGATGCTTGTACAGGTGAGTGTTCTAACAGCAGTTCAAACTTTATACAAAGAGAAACTAAAAAGTAAAATTGCAAGATTCAGCAGTAAGTTTGGATACATTCTAACACGTTATGTTGCAGTAATAAATAAATGGTTTGGTGCCACTGCTGAAATGTTTTGTTTTCTTAATGTGACTTTGTTTCTCACACAGAATATCCTGAAAAAAGCAGAGGAGAACTCAGAGAGGGAGGCAAATGCTATAAAAGCACATCAGCAACTGGAGCAGGTAAGCATCCTGACATGATCCTTGTTCATAGGATCATGTCAACATCATGATATGCCTATCATTACTATAATGGGACTCAATATAAAGATATAATAACATATTCACTGTGTTGACATATTTATTTTCGCACTGCAGGGGCTTATCAATTACGCGCAACCATAAATTCCCTGTATATTCCTTGTTTCATTCGAAGCATCATTTGCATTGTTTATTCATAAAAATAGCTTGGATTTATATAGCGCCTTTCATGAGACCCAAGGTCGCTTTACAAAGAAGAACATGGGTAAAACAAACATAACAAAAACAAATGCAGCCAGACAACCAGTCAGACAGACAAAACAACAAATAGATTAGGGGCCAAAGTCCTTAGCAACCAGATTGGTCTTGAGGGCCCTTTTGAGATTAGGTTAAACACGACTTGTGCTTGGTTGTGTTTTCTGTCCAAACCATAGCTCTACATAGCGCTCCTTATTCAGCTTGTGTTTACTGTGAGCCAATGAGATATTAGCAAAGAAAAGCAAGCTTGATTTTAGAGAAGTGACAAACGTTTTAACAAAATAATTCTACTAGTTAGAATTCCTATTTACACCCAATTGTGCAACATCAGTCATTTACTGGGCTCACTTGAATAAAAGCAGGTTATACTGCAGTTTCCATAACCCTAAAGGCTCAGACTAGCACTTGAAAAAACAAACAAAGCACACTAGAGTTAACAAGGACAGATGAGAGAGAAAGATTCCTAAAACAATATCCGAGCCAATCGGCTAGATTATATGTCGCTGCAGGGGGACCCATGGTTCCCCTCAACAAAAACACGCCAGTTTGCTAACTGGCTCCAACATGATGGAACAAGCTCTCCATTGAGCAGGATGTCTACACATCGTCCCTGACTGAAAACCCAATTGTTTCCGCTGCACCTTGGCCATAACATCTCACTTCTGTACGTTACACTTGAAAGTTAAAGCCAATACGGTAGCGCTTACAATGATTTATTGAAAACTGACATTCTTACAGGATTCTAGGTTTTTTTAGGTTTTTTTTCCTCACGGTTGACTACACTCATACACTCGACTAGATATAGCCTTGAAAAACATTGTAAGCTAAATTAAGTTTAATGAGATGTAAAAATAAAAAGGGACATTATTACATATTATTGATATTTGCCATGTCAAACATGTTTGATTCTACATTATATACATTACATATAATTCAGCTGACACTTGGTCCAAAGCGACTTACAATTAGTGAAACAAACCATAAAGAATCAAACTCCGAACAACAAGGAAAGTGCAGATATATTCACTTATGGTATGATCAAACATGATCATACCATAGAGTGCTGGCGAATCATTTAAAAGGCCTAACTTAACTCAACAAGTGTTCATGTCCATTATGGACAATAAGAATAATAACAAGGCTGAAAAACTTTGAATATGAATGATGTAATCAACAAGAGCTCACCTTGTCAGAACTCTTCTTCTTTGCATACTTCAATTTTCTATCAGCTGCCCTTTTACACTCTGTTTTCAATAGATAGCTCAGACTATTAACTGTAAATATCATGCCAAAGCTTCAACGTTGAAATAAAAAATGAATGAGACACAATGTAAGATCTCGAGTAGCGGTTCCCAACCTTTTTTAACTCAGGGCCCACTTAAGAATCAAAAAATGTTTTGCGGCCCACATTCAACTATAAACAATAAGGAGGCTAAATAAAGTTCTGAATGGTCAATTCAGAACATGTGACACATTGTTAATCCAGTAGTACAGACCGCTGTCAAAGACTGTATTGACCGTTGCTAAGGAGGATCGAGAAAGAGAAAGGAAAAGAGGTTAACATACAAAAAAATCTTAATAATTAAAATGTTTCCACTCAAATCATAATATTTTGCTAATTATTTGGCAGCAAATATTGAATTTACATTTACACCCTTTAATATTTTATTTGGGCTTTTAGATGAAGACCGCACACATTCAATAAATATGACTATTCTTCTGGCTAAAATACATATTTTTAAAAGTCAATCAAGGAGTAATCTTAATTTAAGGTGTTTGAAGGGTAGATTACAAATACAATTTATTTTGTAATTTTTTTTTAATTAAATTAAAAGATTACAAATTAAAATGATTTGGCAGCCCACTTGCAATGCCTTCACGGACCACTAGGGGGCCGCGGCCCACAGGCTGGGAACCACTGATCAAGAGAAAGGGAAAACCATAGCATATGATGCTCCAAGGTTATCCATTCATGCTGTATATTTTATCTTTTTCAGATCGTGAAAGAGTGTAATGAAGGGGTGAGAAAAATGAGTCGCACTGAGGAGCTTATCAGCATTGAGAAAACACTGGAGTTCAAATCCAAGGTAATCCAAGTTTTAGTGAATGGGAAGTTCCAATACAGGAAGTAGTTGAACCACAAGACACACATGATTGAGGATATTTAACGTTCATCATTTAGGACATTTCTTGTTCAAAATAAATAGAAAAGCAAACCTGACTCTTTGCATATTAATAAGAAATATTGGCATTGGTTATAACTCAACGGTTCTTCCAATATGACATGCTGGTAGGGATGGGCCTGGGGACCTCAGAGTAAAAAGCCAATAATTTATCAATACACCTGTTTAGGCTAGCTTGGCTATTCGTGAACTATTAGTATTCCGCATTTCCTAAGACTTGGTGAATGATTGTAAACTTATCTTCTGGCTGAGACAAACTAGAGATATCTGCAGTTAACCTTATTTCAAACCCCAATTGTTTTGTCCTTTGCAGTCTGTGCCCATCATTTCCCACTCGCGCTGGTTGCTAAAGAAAGGTGAAGTGCAGCTCATGGCTGGACCTAAGAGCACTCGGACCATGCGGAGTCGTAAGCTCTACCAACCAGTATACTTGTTCCTTTTTAACAATCTGCTTCTGGTCACCAAGCCAAGCTCCAGGTAAGCGTTGGTTGTGAATTCTCACTGTGAAACACAAAGTTGCCAATTCATTTGGAACCCTTAGCCACAAATAATACAGTCAAACAAAGAGTCCTAAAAAGCCTCCTCCCTCCATGAAGTTTTCAAAGTTTGGTTTCAATAGCAAGGACCACGCCTTAACAATGTAATTTAAAGATTGTTCTACCAGATGGAACACAGAATGAGACATGAGACAAGTTTGCACAATTTTAAATGGGAAGGGATGAGATAGAACAAATAGGTCAAATGATGAGGAAAAGGAGGGATGAAGGGTTGATGGGTGGAATGATGAACGGAGTTGAATAGGAAGGGATGAGATCAAAACAAGTTGAATTGGAAGGGATGAGATGTGATGGGCATAAAGGATGAAGGGATGAGGCGATAGCGGAGGGATGGATAAAAAGACTCAGGGAGAAAAGGATGAAAGGGTGGATGGGTTGTACGATGAAGGGATGTGTGTGAGAATGAAGATATGAAGGGTGGGAGGGCAGAAGCAATGTAAGGGATGAATGGATGAAGTGATAGAGGTTTTCACAAGTTGAATAGGAAGGGATGAGATGCGATGGGGATGAAGGGATGAGGGGATAGGGGAGGGACGGATAAAAAGACTTAGGGGGAAAGGATGAAGGGATAAATGGATGAAGGAGTCAATATCTAGAATTAGACATCAGAGAAGTAAGCACAAGCTGCTTAGGGATGGGAAGACATGGGTAGAGACAATGAAGGGATGAAACGTTGAGGGGAAGGAGGGATTAAGGATCAATGAATGAAGGGGTCAATGGGTGGAAGAATAAAGGATTGTGGATGAAGGGATGAAGGGTGGGACACATGAATTGGTTGATAGGTGGAGGGATTGAGGGATGTAGCTAAGGATGGGTGGGGTTGAGGCATGGCCCTGCTTCTGAACCTAAATTAACCAATGAATTACATTTGCGTTAGAAGTGTTGTGTTGTGCTGATTGAACTTAATGATTTATCATAAAGGATGTTGTGCCATCATTTATCATTGTAAATGTTTGTCCTCCACATGACAAATATATTTTACAATTTAATTCCACAGCACCATAATCTTAGTAAATGTGTGTTTACATTGAACACATATTAATTCAATCAACTTGTTTGTCAGTGGGGAAAAGTTCCAGGTTCTGGACTCATGCACTCGGTCCATGTTGAGGACTGAAGATCTCGAAGACCAGGGCCAGCTGTTGGCCAATGTCTTTAATCTTAAACTGCTGGAGAACCAAGAGGAGCGTCCAGTCAGCTACATGCTGAAGACCGCCAGCATGTGAGTATCTGAAGCAGAATCACTAAGCAGTTATGAATGTAAAAAATACACACAGGAGGCCTATATGATAACTGTGCCGTTTGACTATGCTTTTGGCACAAAGAACTAAGGCTTTCGTGATAAAATATGGAAATCTTAAAGGGTCAATTTCGTGTGAAAAGTCTACACCTCTGTAGACATAGTACAGGTGTAAAGTTGAGGTGGGGAAAATACATTTGAATACAAAGCCTATACAAACATCTGAAGAGCTGTAATACATCAGCAAGGCAATGCAATTGTATGTACATAGCACCATTCAACACAAGGCAATTCAAAGTGAGTTACAAAAATGAAAGACATTAAGAGCATTAAGAAATAGTGCAGCTGAAACACATTATAAAATGGCATTCAAAACAGTCATGAAAAGCAAGTAAAAGATAATAAAATATACATAAAAAATACATGAATAAATACAGTGTAAGATATGAGTAAACTACAATGAATACATTTATAGAGGTAGAGACATTTTAAGACAATAGCTGCTTTTACACCGGAGTACTTTTCCCAAGAACTAGGCTGATAGTTCTTGGAATTTTAGGGTGCATTCACACCTAATAGTCCGCTCTCTGGTGCGCACCAGACGACAGTTTGTTACATTGTTTCATTTTTCAGAAGGTTCAGTTTGCGTTCACACGGGAAAAACTCAAACGGACTATAAACTTTAAACACAAGTCATGTGCTCGGAAATGCTGTTCAACCATTGGTCAGACATTAAGGGGGTACAAACGCAAATCCCGGCAATTTCTAGCGGAGCCTCCGCCATGGAGCATCGGCACTTTCGGCAGGTTATTCTCATGCTGCTGTTAGTCTGGAGATCAACAGACATATGATTATATAATCAGACAACGTCCGTTAAAAATTTATTGACCGTTGTTAAGGACACTCACATCTGCACAAAGAAGTCCGTTCGATTTAACTATATACAGTTTGGCTGAAACTAACTGACAAGACAAGAGTGACAAGAAAACAGCGGAGAAGTAACGGGCAGAAACCCTCCTTTTTACGCAGTGGTCCAGACATAGACATCAGACGGCGACACATATTCAGTTGCCAGTTCCTTTGGCATCAGGGCAGGGATATCTAGATACTTTCCAAGGTTTGACATAAGGAATTGTGCTACTTTTAAAGCAAGCAATGATTTTTTCAAATCTGTAATCAAAAAGCTCCTCAAAAACGCTATCGAAGCAGTTCCTTCCGTTGCTACGTTAGTTCAAACAGTAACAACGGACTATTTTTCTGAGCGGATGCATGTACATTTAAATACAACCATTTTTTAAATCAATAAAATAATTTTCTAAATCCACAAAAGCATTTCAATTAATATTGGGAGTCATGTCGTTACTTTGTTGAGAATGTGGCAATGTAATAAGCGGGATAATGTGCAGCAGCGCGGTCATTATGGGGAAAAGACACCTTCATGCCGATCTAGATCCCTCCGCTTCGCGTCGGGCTCCTGATCAGCCTGTCGGTGTTCTTTTCCTGCTTATCCATGAGAGACGTTCTGCAGAGGAGGGGCGTTTTACCGACGACAGGTGTTCTTACTTTTATGTAGCTGACGGAGCATTTTTACTTTACACGACACTGTTCAACACTTAATTCTGCTTTACTCTTTAACTAAACAACCGCGGATGTCTTGAAAGACTCTTTCGCTAAAGATTTTTGAAGATATCCGCGTTCTTGTGACACGTAAATACTGCGCTTCCTATGTTTTGGTGCGGACTGCGTTCACACCAGCAATGAACCGCTCCAGAGTTCGCAAGCAAGCGCTCCGAGACCACCTATTTTGGCGGACCAGAGTCCGGTTGTTTAGTTCACTTCAGAGGTCTCGGACTGGGTTCACACCGACCCAAATGAACCGCACCAAGCGGCTAAACGCACCAGGGTTCGATTCAACCGGACTATACAAGGCAGGTGTGAACGCACCCTTAGTTTCACACCAAAAAGATCTGGAACTAGAACTTAGTTCATGCAAACCTTTTCACCCCGAGATAGTCCCTGCTAGAGAGGTGGTAGTTTCCTGGGGAGAGAAAGGTTCCAATTTCTGATTGGCTGGGCGAATTGCAAACCACGCCCCGTAAAACTCCGTTTTGCTGAGCCGCCATTTTATTTGCTCGCATTAGCATTATTAGCATTAGCCCAGCGCACCAACGGAGAGAGACTAACTTATGGCAACACAAAAGAAAACTTGGGAGCGGTGGAGTGATGAGGAGGTGTCGGCACTTCTGGCGATTTACTCGGAAGGCTTCAGTCGAAGCTGCTGGGAGTCCCAGCAGCTTCTACTGAAGCCAGTCTTCCGGCCGGGGACTTCGGATGGCAGTATACGCCGTGAAGTTGTTTGCGGCCTGCCAGTAAACCCAAAGCAGATGAAGAAGTAACTTATTCCGGTGTGAACAAGACCTATTAGGACAGTTCTGGGACTAAAGATTTCGGCAGGACTAAGTACTGGGAACTAAGTACGGCAAAGTACTTGGTGTGAACACGACTATTATTTAAAAAGACAACCAGTACATAAATAACTTGAAATTATTTTGATATTGTCATGATTACATGATCGTACATGATCATATTAAATACAAATAAATATTAATAAGAAATATCTGCATCATATGTCATGTACAGGTAAGACTTACTGAAAATTCAAAGAATCAGCTTTATTGACACCATCTTCACCTCCTTCACTGTCTTCACGTCAGTTGTATATCATTTGTGCACACTATAGCTCTGCAATTAACTGTTAGTACATCTGACTGATACAATGTGATTGTCCACTTTCATATATAGGAAATCAGAGGATATATATCAGTGTGTTGATAAGAATGACCTCACTGTTGTTTTTGAATGTTATGGGGTTTGGTAACCAAAGAAAAAATATAGAATATGATGGATGTGGATTTGTATAGAACCCTTTGGTCTAACTTGTTGGCCCTACAGGGAGAACAATAAACATACCAAATAACAATAGTATTATAAATGCTTAGCCTTAAACTGGTTTCTCATGAACTACATCCTTTACACAGGAGTGACAAGCTTCGATGGATGTGTACCCTCACTCCTAACCGGCGCACACGCTTTATGTCTACTAGTGCCCACCAACCAGGTAAAACAGAATATCATTCCCGACATTGTGGACAGTCCTCAACATGCAGATATGTTGATATCAACTCAAACTATCTCTATTTTTCAGACTCTCCCCAGGTACAGTGCATTCAGTCATACTCATTCCAGGAACCAGATGAACTCTCCATTGAGATGGCTGATGTCTTGAACCTCCTAGAGAGAACAAACGATGGTGGGTAAAGGCACAAATCCACTTTATATCCCATTTGAGACTTTTGCTTGTATTTCTGAGTGAATCTTTTGTTTTATGTAATCCAGGCTGGATGATGGGTGAAAGGCTCCATGATGGAGAAAGGGGCTGGTTCCCTAGTCGAGTTGTAGAGGAGATCCAGAGCAAGGAGCTCCGGGCTCAAAACCTGAGAGAGGCCTTCAGGATCCAGCAAGCCCAGGAAGGTGGAGGAGCAGCGCAAACTGGAGCCAGAAGTGGTATAAGGGCGGGGAGACGCACCGGAAGGATCTCCAACCATTCCAATTCTTGAATAGATCAAATGGGGGAAAAGCAATATTCTTCAAGCAGTAAAGCGGGAAGAATGTCACCGTTCAGGGCTAAATGCACTAAAAGAAACAATCAGGATACATGTGACTTAAATCCCTTACAATGTCCCCTTGTCCTTTTGATTTTACTTGATGGTTTTAAAAATCCAAATGATCAAAGCGCTTGGGTCGATAACCATGTACAAGCCATGCTGCATGTCTAATATAAACGTGTGCTACAGGTGTTATTCAGCCCCACACACTGGAGTGTAATGCATGAAGCAAAGATCTGTATTTGGTGAGGAGATGGAAAGAATCCCAGCAGGTCTTGCAAAAGTACTGTAATCATCCCTCAGCTGCATGGGCAAGTTTAACAATTTTAAATGTGTTCATGTAATTGTAAAAACATCTTTGCACTCTGGATTCTACCCGAAAACACAGACCTTCAAATGTACGATTACCCAAAGAACTCAATACACTGCAACTTAAGGAAAACACATGCAATTAAAACGCAACACAATGCAATACAAAAACGTGCTGCAAAATGTTAAAACAAAACACAATGCATGAAGTGCATTGAGTTTTCAGGGCCACCCTAAAGGTTTCACATAAAAAAAGCATTGTATGGATATTAAAAAGGATTATTTAAAATAGAGTCAGCTGGAGTGATACTCCACCCAAAACCCTTTATGAATACGAAACACTGGCTACAGCCAGACATGATGCTGGCTGTGCATTTTTCAGGGTGGAGCAGGATGGATCCAAACTCATAGGAAACTTAGAACAGATACAAGGTTTGGTCAAGACAAGGCAGAACAGAACCGAAAACCAGCCTTAAATACAACCACAACTAATCAGAGGATACATTGCAGGTGTACCAAAGGTCACGTGATTGCAGGGCTAATGGTGAACAGATGGAACTAATATGGCAGACGGGAAAACACCCAAAGACAGGAAGTAAAAACAGACAAGACGTGGGGGAATACAAAATGTTTCAAAATAAAATAGAAACAGATAAACAATAGCAGATTGATTCAAAGCCGTTAAGACAGCCGCTACTAGAGTTCAGACAATTATAGGAATCTGTGATTTCAACTTGTAACGAAAGGACCTTGAGATGAGAACTGAATCGTGCAAACAAAAACACATACCAAATAGATTGCTAATACAAACACCACTGCAAGACATTTATTTTATTATTTACCATTAGGTTAAAAAAAGTGCATTTGATATTTAAAATACTATCAGAGAACAACATGTATCACTGTATCAGGTCAGCATGTCCGATTGTCAGAACACATACCCCCTCACAAAACAAAGTCCTAGCCTATAATCTACTCACCAAATGGCCTCTGAACAAACCTTGGGCTTTGCAGAATCCTTAATGAAGGTCGTAAATCAGGTGTTCTCAGTTTGATAGAATTCATGTCACGGTTCATAATTTGTCTAAACTTTAAAAAGCTTTCTCCACAATGGGCATATTCTTCATTTGTGGGAGACTTTATGGAAGCCTTTACATTTTGGCTTGGTTTGGTATGAAAGGCTTTTCCAGCATTCTGCTGCCTGAAACACTTGAACACTAAAATCAAATCATCAAATAGACAAAAGACAATGGAAAACAGTATTTCCCAGTAAGCACCAAGTATGATACAGAAAGAGAAGTGAAGAAGAGAAGAGCTGCTATAATACATTGCACATGGACTTGTTATAAGATAAGATAGCACACAGTCCTTGTAGTCGTCTACCTGGCATAAACCCATGATAGGCTTCTGTCATAGAAGAAACTGCACACTAAAGATCATTTGATTTCAGTGTTTTATATTCAAAACTTTCATTTTGTGTGGAATATCACTTGGAAATTGCCAACACAACAGGAGCACATACATGTGCAAGGGTTAAATCCTGAAATAGCAATGTAATGCCAGAAAACTGCAATATGTCATAACTGTACAGAATGTATCAACCCTATAAGCAACTATGGATCAGCATGATAGTAAAGCGCTGTATGTCTTGATATATGGCATGTGTACAGTAAAGCAAACATTTGATGTTCAAGCGTATGATTACTAAATAATTGTTATTTCATTTTTTAAGATGTAAATT
This sequence comes from Champsocephalus esox, assembly GCA_036324585.1. Classification (NCBI taxonomy): domain Eukaryota; kingdom Metazoa; phylum Chordata; class Actinopteri; order Perciformes; family Channichthyidae; genus Champsocephalus; species Champsocephalus esox. The sequence goes on along the minus strand of CM070493.1, from coordinate 38,388,553 downwards.
ATTGTTCATAAAAAAGCATGAATCAGAAATGTGCCTGTCTTGCTGATGTACATTTACTGATTTAATTATTATATAATTCATTATATTGTATTTTGGTTGTTGTATTTTCTCCAGCGTGGAATATACAAATTCATATGCACGGCTGTTCCTTTTCTCTTTAAGTTCTTTGGAGGTAAGGCAGGTACATGCAACATGTCACTAATGCTTGCAAGAAGCTTCATGATAGCACCGGTATATTTTTAGCAACTGAATCTGTTTATTAAGTGTGTCACTTCTAACTGATCTACAGTATAGGGTCTACCTCATCACTTTAATCAAGTTAAGCTGTTTTTCTCAATTTGGACACTTCTCATAGTAGCCTACATTGCTTGTCATAGACAGTTCAACACTTTCGCAGAGTGTGAATTCTGACCGGGTAGGGTAATCTTAAATCACACATGGCGACTGTCCCCTCAGCGGATGTGATAATGACCACAAGTTAGCTAGAGAACTAGTTAGCAAACGTTATTGTTGACAGAGGAAAATTAATACAGACTGCTAAATTTACCCTTTAAAATCAACGGTGGCTTATTCCAACACCAGTATAGTGGTACTTTCATTAAATACGGAACAAACAGTAATGTAGCTAAGATGGTGGTTGTTGAGTGTGAGCAGTGTTCAGCATTCAACACTCAACTTTCTGACTGTTATGAGTGCACTATCCAGGTAGGCTACTCTGAGTGCACTGCCATTTGCCAAACCTTGCATTCAGATGCACTTATGCACTCAAAACAGCACATGTACGTAAGAAGTGGTCCAATTAAGAAATAGTAGCCTACTAGTCTTTTTGCTGCTAAGAAAGGGTCTCTGTTGGCTGTGGGTGATTATCAGAGCCTTGTTGTTCATCACAAGTAACCAAATGTGTACTACCTAAACATCTTGTGAAGGTCTGAATATATCACACTTACCGTCAGTTGTGTTAACTGCCACTGAATAAGAATAACTAATGACATTGATTTCCAGTTGTTAGGCTTACATATGCTAACGCCACTAGGGTCTATGTTTTAAGGGCACAAACTGGGGCTATAATCACCCAGTGTTCTGCTCTTTATTCTTGCATGTGAAGTCAGGGTAGATACAATCCCAAAAATACCTCATACTGTAGTATTTAATGTCATTATTCCAGTACCCTTGGATGTTATTGAGTCCTATAATGTAAACCTCTATTGTTATCCTAGTTTTTCTATCTCCAGTATTTGAATTTGAACTAGTTGAGAAAATGGACACACAAATTACAACTTTCTGCTAAAAATGAAAATCATATGTCTAGCTAAAATCCTAGTCATTCAAACTCAGTGGTGAGCCGTCAGGGCCCTCTAGGCCCTCTGTGAGGGCCTAAGATATTCTAAAAAATAATATTTGAAAACATAAAAAAAAACATTTTTTTTTAATATTATTTTTTATATTTTCTTGTTGTTACATTTTTCATTAATTTTACCAAAATAACTTGATTTAATTGTATTTAAATTAATATTTCTAAAGAAATAAATCCTTTGAATCTGCCTGTTCAATTTCTGTTGGAATGTGAAGGGTTAAATGCAGTCTCTGCGAGTTACTGTGAATATGGGAGAGCTTGTTGGTCCCTCTCTACATTCACAGAGGGCCCGCTATAGTAACTCAACGAGAGAGTAATGTCAAATGACAGTACAATTGACCAATCATATCTTCCCTCTAAATGAGCGGGCTTTATTTTCGCGGACTTTATGACAGGTTCCGCCCGCTGTGAGGTCTATGCAAGTGGTGCAGTGACGCGTCCTAAAACCCGGAAGTAAGCTTCGCTCGGATTCCCTCGACAGAAGGCAGTGGGATTTCTCCATAGGATTTTGGAAAATAGCTGGAAATAAGGTCTGTGGAAAACGAACCTGTTAGATAAATGCACGTTTTGTTCAGCCGGATAATATCTACATGTCTATCCTACTTTTTTTGATTCATAAATCTAATCGATAGATTTATGATCGATAGATTTATGATTAGCATAAGTTCATTCATGATGGCTCACTTCAGTGATAGTGATGACATCGTTGCGAAATTATTAACCGAGTCATTTTCAAGATTGAGTTACAATGATAAGCTGGAGTGGCAAAGGATCAGCTGAAGGACCCGCCATCAAGTGCTTCATCCAAAAGGACAGGAGGATGGACTTTGTGTTTCAGTGATTTATCATCAAAGGTAGGCCTAAGTCATTTTCAATGTGGGCCGCCGTGCCGACTTCATTCATTTGCCCTGTCATGATAGGTTTTTATATAAATGGTGTTGTTTTGTGTGGTAGAGGGTCGCTGTCATTGATGCGGTTTGCACTCCGGACCACTGTTTTGATATTCCGCTGAAGTATACGTTTAGACGTAATATCTATTCTTTTTTTTCGAGGGAAGGGGGGGGTCAGAGGGCCTAGGTATAAAAGTCACGGCTCGCCACTGTTCAAACTAAACTATGATTGCTTGGCTTGTCAAGAGTGTTGATGTTTTTGTTTCATGTGACAGGTCATACATTAATCTGCCACAACAAGTCACTCAAACACCTGAAAAATAATGAGCTCCCTAGTTGAGGAGGTGCCAGAATGCACACAGTGTTGGGATCCCAGTTCGTAAAGGTGGGAGAGAAGGCTGACGGCTGCCTGCATCCCCAGCAGACCATCTTTCACACTTGTAATTGGTGTTTACGTTGGGTGTTAATTGTTACTCCAGACACAAAGTACAAGTTTAACTTTTTGGCGTGTTATGTTGTTTTCATAAAGGAACTTTGGCTTGCAAGTAATTGAACATTGCACTATGCCAGATTTTGTAGCAACTTTTTTCTGTATAAAGCAGCATGTTTTCTCCATATTTGATTTGACTTTTTCTCACAGGATAAATACATCGACTGGTCCATAACAGGTGACATTAAATACTCTGATCTGTTTGAACAGAGTACAAACCAATGGCGTCTCAGTGACTAATCATTAACTTTATACATTGTATGCCCAAGACCACTCTGAGAGTTGAATAAGATAAACATAGAGGCCATGGATGTTTAATGTTTATCTCAAAATAATCAGGTTTAAATATCAGCAGAACAAAGCATCTTTGAAGTTTGAGAAAGGAACAATTTAAAGAAAAATAAATTGTACTAAACACGGCTGTGGTGTTAACTGTTATGCTTTTATTGTGATAGAGCTAACAGGATGTAGGAGACCGGATGTGGACACGACTGGTCATGCTACTACGAAATGACATGGAAAGTACAAGCCTGAATAAAGTAACCACCATGCTCTAAACCGTCTGTATTACTTTACGCTTACCACGCCATGGTGTCAGAACGTGGGCAGCGGTAAAGAGCTAGGTTGAAGTTGGAAAGAGAGTTGTGGAAAGTTAACGTCTGCAAGCAGCGAGATGTTAGACGACGACGGAGCTGCAGCTACACCGGCTGCACAGCCTCCACAACCTCCTCAGCTACAGGCTAATGCTAACGCTGCTCCGAGTGCTACGTTCACCATTCAACCACCTGAAGCATTCGACTTTGCAAAGCCTCAGGACTGGGAGCGATGGATACGCAGGTTTGAGAGATTTAGACTGGCCAGCAACCTCCATCTTAGCACAGAAGCTAACCAGGTAAACACGCTGATCTACTGCATGGGGGATGAAGCAGACGACATCCTACGGGGTCATGATTTATCCGACGCACAGAGACAGCAGTACACTTCGCTAAAAGCCACACCTGAAACGTACTTTGTGCCTAGAAATAATATGATATATGAGAGGGCAAGATTCAATCAGAGAGTGCAGCAACCAAACGAGGCTGTAGACGCTTTCATTACTGCATTGTATGCCCTAGCAGAAAACTGCAAATACGGAGCACTCCGCGACGAGTTAATAAGAGACCGGCTCGTAGTGCGATTGAGAGACACCAGTCTAGCTGAGAGGATGCAGTTAGACAAGGATTTGACGCTTGAAAAAGCAGTCAATATGGCCAGACAGTCCAAAGTGATTAAAAAGGCAGCAAACATACCTCAGAGGAGGGGGTAGAATGGACATTGATGCAGTAACAAAAGGCAGAAGACAAAACCCATTCACCCCAAAGTCCCCTCATCAACCAATGCACCCATCAACAAAACCACAGCCATCATCTGATCGCCAGTCATGCTACAGATGTGGAAAGTCCCCTGGTCATGCAAATGCACAGTGCCCAGCCAGAGAGGTGGCATGTCATACATTTGGAAAGAGAGGTCATTACAGTAAAGTATGTAAATCTACCAAAGCAATACATGCTGTAGAAACAGAAAGTTGCTATGATGATGATGAGCCTTGTTCCTAGGCTCAGTAGATGCAGGTTTAGACCCATGGTATGCTGATTTGACTATAAGGGACCATAAGGTCAGGTTTAAGATAGACACAGGAGCTGATGTCTCAGTTATTCCAGCCCAGACCTACTATGCCATTGCTGAGAGCAACACACAGTTAGCTAAGCCTGACAGACCACTATTTGGCCCAGGTCGCATGCTTCTATCTGTTTTAGGCAGATACAGAGAGTCACTATGCAAAGGAGAGCAGGTGATACAGGAGGATGTTTACGTTATCAATGACTTAAACGTAGCCTTGTTAAGCAGACCAGCAAGTGTAAAGCTTAAACTAGTCTACAGAGCAGACAGCATAGAGAAGTCAGAGATGGAAGAGTCCTACCCAAAGTTGTGTCAGGGTTTAGGTATGATGCAGCAGCCATACACTATTAAGGCCAGGCCATCAAGGCTCAGGCCAGACGCTATTCCCTATTCCCTGGCCACACCTAGACGGGTCCCCATCCCTCTACTCGACAAAGTGAAAGAGGAGCTCAAAAAAATGGAGGACATTGGGGTCATCTCCAGAGTTGAAGAGCCGACCGACTGGTGTTCGGGCATGGTTCCGGTGCCTACAAAGACCGGCTCAGTGCGCATCTGCGTCGACCAAACCCGCCTCAACGAAGCAGTTCGCAGAGAGAAATACATATTGCCTTCAGTTGAGCAGACACTTGGATCTCTGGCAGGAGCCCAGATCTTCAGCAAGTTAGATGCCAACAGAGGGTTTTGGCAGGTTCCATTGTCCCCCGAGTCGTCACTGTACACAACGTTCATAACTCCCTTTGGGCGCTTTTACTTTAACAGACTGTCCTTCGGCATAGCGTCAGCCCCAGAACATTTTCAGCGGCGCATGTCAATGATTATCGACGGGCTGCAGGGGGTTGTATGTCACATGGATGATGCCCTCATCTGGGGGAGAGATCAACAGCAGCACGACATCAGACTACACACTGTCCTCAACAAGCTCCAAGACGCCGGGGTCACACTAAACATGGAGAAGTGTGAGCTAAGCAAACGTGAAGTCAAGTTCCTAGGTCATGTTCTGTCAGCTGACGGCGTGCAGCCAGACCCAGACAAGGTCAAGGCTGTCATGTCCATGAGAGAGCCGTCCATCACAGGAGAGGTTCGCAGTTTCCTGGGAATGTTAAACCAGCTGGGAAAATACATTCCAGGTCTAGCCGAAAAGGACAAGCCGCTGAGAGACCTTCTCTCAAAGAAGTATCAGTGGGTCTGGGGCTGTGCACAACAGACAGCGTTTGACCAGCTGAAAAATGATCTCACATCACCTCCAGTGCTGACACTCTACGACCCCAACAAAGAGCTGAAACTGTCTGCGGATGCCTCTTCCTACGGACTGGGTGCGGTCCTCCTACAGAAGGAGGGAGAGCAGTGGAAACCAGTCGCGTACGCATCGCGCTCTATGACAGAGACAGAACAGAGGTACGCCCAGGTGGAGAAGGAGGCGCTAGGATTGACATGGGGGTGCGAGCGTTTTAGAGACTTCATAATTGGGAGACATTTTGCCATGGAAACTGACCACAAGCCACTTGTCAGCCTGCTAGGTCACCAGGCAGTAACTGAGCTTCCTCCCAGGATCCAGCGGTTTCGACTCAGACTCATGAGGTACAGTTACACAATCTCACACACACCTGGCAAAGCCCTGTTTACAGCCGACACTCTCTCACGCTCACCTGTCAGTCAAAACTCAAGTTCAAAACTGACAGACAACGACTTAATGGAAGACACAAACATCTATGTGGATGAAATCATCAATAGCATGCCCGCCAGCTCAACATACATGGCACAACTGAGAGAGCGACTGCAGGAAGACAGTGTTTGCTCGGAGGTCATGTCACACTGTCAGAGAGGATGGCCTGACCGCAGCCAGCTCACAGGTCCAGTTAAAGCTTACTGGCCTGATAGAGCTGTACTTACTGTACATAATGGACTCCTGCTCATGGGCTCCAGACTAGTCATTCCCACAGCGATGCACATCACTGTCCTCGATGCACTACACGAGGGACATCAGGGGATGACCAGGTGCAGAGAGCGGGCCAGAGAGACGGTATGGTGGCCTGGCTTGAGCGGCCAACTAAACGAGCTGGTGAGAAATTTCAAAACATGCATCAAAGAGCGTGGCAATCCTATGGAGCCATTAATGTCCAGTGAGCTCCCAGAGAGACCATGGCAAAAAGTAGGTTCTGATTTATTCACACTCAACCAGGATAACTACCTACTAGTGGTGGACTACTACTCTAGGTATGTAGAGATTGCCAAACTAACTCCCACACGATCTCAGGATGTTATTGTGCATCTCAAATCAATATTCTCTAGACATGGGCTTCCAGAGATTTTTTTTGGTGACAATGGCCCCCAGTACTCCAGTCAACAGTTCAAGGACTTTGCAGTAGCCTACGGGTTCAAACATGTCACTAGTAGCCCTAGGTTCGCTCAGAGTAACGAGGAGGCGGAACGTCACGTTCAGACTGTGAAACATCTGCTAAAGAAAGCTAAGGATCCGTATCTGGCTCTGTTGGCCTATAGAGCTACACCACTTGCTAATGGCTACAGTCCTGCCCAGCTCCTCATGGGTAGGAGACTGCGCACTCCAGTGCCCCAGCATCCCTTTCTACTCACCCCAGAGCTTCCAGACAGCACTGTTGTAGCAGCTAAAGAAAGGGAGAGGAGGGTGAAGGACACTGCAAATTTCAACAAAAGGCACCGTGTGAGAGATCTAAGTCAGCTCACACCAAGTCAGCCAGTGTGGATTACAGATACAAAGTCTCAAGGCACAGTGGTTTCGTCGCACTCAGCTCCACGTTCCTACATAGTGGACGGGCCTTCAGGCTCCATCAAGCGGAACAGACACCATCTTGTCCCTTTTCCAGAGACTGTACCACACACACCTCACACTCCAACACCCAGCACACCACCCCAACCAGGTGAGCCTACACTGGGTTCTCCAGAACGCCCTGAGTCACCAACACAGACTCCCAAGGGGCACACACCTGTCCGTACACACACACACGGCCCTACTACTAGGTATGGAAGAGTGGTGGTAACACTTCACAGACTGGACTTGTGAACTGGGAGGGGTGGGGGAGACAAATGAATGTGAAAAAAAAGAAGAAAAAGACGATGTAAAAAGGGAAGAATGTTGAATAATTTTGTGTTTTGATGTTTAGATCACTTATGCTCACAAAGATATTGCCTGACTCAGTGGTTGTTTTTGTTATTTTTCATGAGAAGCCTTAAGAGTGCAATGTTCTATTTTTGAGTAAATAGCTATGTGATTGTGCAGAAAGAAGTGTGCTGAGGTTCTTGCAGAGTTGTCAGTTTATCACCTGATTTTGCATTTTCTGAGTCACAGTATATACATGTGACAGTCTGTTCTGTTTTCTTAAGAAAGGGAGATGTGGTGTTATCTGTTATGCTTTTATTGTGATAGAGCTAACAGGATGTAGGAGACCGGATGTGGACACGACTGGTCATGCTACTACGAAATGACATGGAAAGTACAAGCCTGAATAAAGTAACCACCATGCTCTAAACCGTCTGTATTACTTTACGCTTACCACGACAAAGGCAAGGCAAGTTTATTTACATAACACCTTTCAACACTAGGCAATTCAAAGTGCTTTTAAAAATTGGAAGACATTAAGGGCATTAAGAAATAGTGCATCTGAGACACATTATAAAATGGCATTTAAAAACATTCATTAAAAAGCAAAGATAATAAAATAAACATAACACAGGTATACAATGCATGAAAAAAAGGTTACAGTGCAGTGTAAGATATGAATAGTTCAATTAAAAGCAGCGACAAAAATAAAAGTATTCAGCCTGGATTTAAAAGTAGTAGGAGCTGCCCGCTGCAGCTCCTACTACTTGGACAAACCAGAAAACTGCAGGTCCGCTACCTGCAGTTTTCTGGTTTGTTCCAAATATTTGGAGCATAATAACTGAACTTCTCCATGTTTACTTCTGACTCTGGGGACAGAAAGCAGACCTGTCCCTGAAGACCTGAGAGATCTGGATGGTTCATCAATTTAGCAGGTGATCAGAAATGTATTTTGGCCCTAAACCATTCAATGCTTTATTTAAATAAGTTATTTGAAAGACAGGAAGCCAGTGTAAAGACCTCAGAACTGGACTGATGTGATCCACTTTCTTAGTGCTAGTGAGGAACATAGGTGAGGACTCAGGGAGCGGCGTTCTGAATCAGCTGCAGCTTTCGAATAGTTTTTTTTGTGAGACCTATAAAAACACCATTACAGCCGAGTCTACTGAAGATAAAAGCATGTACAGGTTTTTCCAAATCAGCTGTGACATAAATCTTTAATCCTAGATATATTAAATTGATAGTAGGCTGACTTAGTAATTGTTTTAATGTGACTGTTACACCTACATTTCTGTCTTTATCTGTTGTTTTGAACATTGCTGACTGAAGCTCAGCACTGACTTGTATTAGTTCCTCCAAGGCTCCAAAACAATCACCTCAGTTTTATCTTTGTTTATTTGAAGAAAGTTCTGACACATACAGTCATTTATTTTTTCAATGCATTTACTTAGTGTTTGAATTGGAGCACAGTCTCCTGGTGAAATGGTTATCTACATTTGTGTGTCATCTGCATAGCTATAGTAACTTATTATGTGGTAACTTATTATGTTGTTTTTCATTATCTGAGTGGTAGCATGTAGATGTCAAATAAAAGAGGCCCCAAAATGGAGACTTGAGGAACCCCACATATTTCTCAACTCAGATGTATAGTTACCTATAGAAACAATGTTTTTACTTTCCTTTATGTAGGATTCAAACAAATTCAGAACTTCTTCCCTATTGCAGATTCAGTCTTCCCAGCATGGTGCAGGTCTACAATTTTGTTTCTGGTATCCTTTGACAGCTCTTTGGTCTTGGCCATAGTGGAGTTTGGAGTGTGACTGTTTGAGGTTGTGGACAGGTGTCTTTTATACTGATAACTAGGGTTGTAACGGTATCCCTATTCGTCCCGTACCGTCACGGTTCGGACGTCACGGTTCGGACGTCACGGTTCGGACGTCACGGTTCGGCACATGCAGTCACACGGCGAATACGCCTTTTTTTAAAAAAAAAGTCTGTCACTCAGGGCAGTATTACACTATATATAATCCAGGGTACGGTATTGCGCCTAAAAGCCAGCCGCCCGTAAATAACAAATGAAGAACAAGAACAAAACACAACAAAACTAACACAATACATGAAGAAGAACAGTTAGTAGCTATGGCGAGTTCACACAACACACAGGAACTAGAAGACCCACCTGCATCTTTTAAATCAGGTGTGTGGGAACATTTCGGGTTCCCTGTGGACTACAACAATGATGGGGTGCGAGTTGTGGATCGGACCAGGACGGTGTGTCGGCGTTGTTCGACAGCGGTGCGGTATGCTAGTGGTAACACATCAAACATGCTCAATCACATCCGAGTCAGTCTCAGTCCCCAGCGAGAGGGTTTTCTCGACGGCAGGTGATATAGTTACCGCCAACAGATCTGTCCTCACTACTGACAACGTAGACAAACTCATCTTTTTGAAGAAAAACTTGAAAATAGAGTAAAGCTTGAGTACCTTTATTTAGGCATAATGGCTTCACACACTCACAAGTTAATTACACATGTTAGACATTGCTCCTAAAGGTACAGATTTTATTTTGTTTTATATTTATCATTGTATTTATTTTATATTTTGACATCAGGAGATGTTATAGTTCTGTATTGCCTTTTATTTATTGTGATTGAAACACTTTCTTATTATTAGTAAGGACATTTTATCAGATATTTGACCGATCTGCAAACTAAATCCTTACCAATCAATTTCTTCATCAATGTCTTTGTAAAGGTGTGTTGTAAGATGTATTAAAAAGTTGAAGTTCAAATCCTGTATGTTTTTTCGTAAACAACTGCTCAAAGTTGAGGTACCGAATACCGATTTTCGAAAAATCTAAAATGTTTAATTTGGCCTTGGGTAACTTGTGAGGGTCAAACTAAGGGTTTTTCATGATTCTGAGTTGAAGGCAATCATTCATTTTTCACTAAAATCATTCCTTTGTGGAAAAACGGCCACGCCCACCTTTCCCGCTCGCCTCGATCAGGAGTTTTGCCATACCAGATGGGGCTTGCCATACAACTTGATCATATATTTGGGTCAAAATGGATGCTGAACAAGTTACACCAGCATGGATACACAGTCATATTCCGAGACACAAAACTACAAATACTGCTTCCTTAATGACAGGAATGGAGATGGCATCCAAGATACTTCTGATACTCTTTATACCATTGTGGAAGAAACTGATGAGCAGATCAATGATGAGGTTGCGGTTGACTCTGCACTTGAGGATCTATCATTTATGACAGCCAGTGGAAGTGAAACTAGCCATGCCAATCGGGTGGCCATGGAGGCCATGGAGGTTGGGAAAACAACCAATGTATTCACTCAGTTTGTCGGAGACAATATAGATTTAAACATTGTCTCTATTCAGGGAAACACTCCTTTCCATTCAATGGGTTGGATCAAAGTCACCTCTCCGGCACCATCTTTGCCAGATCCCCAGACGACAGCAGCTGTCCACAGAGTGAAGTTGAAGGCACTTGACAAAGCTAAGATCCTCAGAGGAGCTGAAGTGAAGATTCTTCCATTCACCAACAGAACAAGGACAGGGATTCCCATTCTTCCCATTACTGAGCTTGCCTCTTCTGTGACACAAGACCAGCTACTCCTCACTCCGGGCGATACACTCTGGGCAGCAGGGTGGGTGATCAAAGCCCAGGATCCTGAGTTCCCACACTCCAACTGGAATGGCAGGATGAAGAGTATCCATGCAGATGATGTCAAGCAGCTCACACAGATCGACTTCCTCCCAATAATTGAAGGTGACCCTAATGACCTCAACACCATCTTAACCACTCTCAAAGAGTGCACACGGCTCTCTGCAGACAGAGTCACTATAGTGACATTCGATCTTCCGATCTGGCTGAAGGTTGTGAACATCATAAAACAGACAAATCTACCTATCATTCCGAGGTTGGGTGGATTTCACCTGCTGAAGTCCTACCTTGGATCCATTGGAAACATCATGGAGGATTCTGGACTACTGGAGCTGATCCAGCTGATCTATCCAGGGAGTACGACAGCCAACCACATCCTGGATGGAGGATGTTTTGACAAGGCAATCCGTGCTCACCTCCTCATCGATGCAGCCATCTATCAGCACATCATGTAACATGCCTTCACTGAGGAGGAACTCTGTGAAATGAGGACTTTTATGGAGAAGGTAGCTGATGGGAAGATGGGAGCCAGACACACAGATCCAGTAGTGGCACTGTTTGAACAGCGGTTTGAAGAAACCTTCAAAAGACTTGCTGAAGGAGGAAGAACGCCTACTCTCTGGGTGCAGTACCACTACATGTAGATGTGATCAAGGTCTTCATCAGAACTGAGCGGCTTGCAGATCACAACGGCCACCTGTGCTGCATTGTAAGCAGGATGCTGGACATCTTTGCGGCTGCAGGGCATCATCAATATGCTAAGGGTGCACGGCTGTACTGCCAACTCATGAAGCAACTTGAAACGTTGCCTGCTTAAAAGGAGACATTCGAAAGTTTCACTGCCCATGGAAACCATGTCGTCCGTTATTCCAGCCATGATTGGTCCGGAACCTGGTGTGACATCTGTATCGAGCAGACATTGATGAAGTCAGCCAAGTCAGAAGGTGGACTGAGCAGAGGGAGGATGAGACACAGTGATTCTGGTCACAAGTGCTGGGTGCTCACCCTTAATCACTTCTCCAATGTCAACCAGCGCATGGAGGAAAGTGTCAAGAAACATGCTCCGCTCCACAGAGACCTTGGCAAAACACAGATGAAGAGAGATGCTGAAGCAATTGACCTTGCCCTCCACTGGTTTGAGGAGAACAACCAATTCGACCCTGATCGAGACAAGGAGTTGCTTGTGTCTTTCTCAACAGGATTCAGGAGTACAGGAGATGACCCAGTCAATGCTGAGAGAGCAGCAGAAATAGGGAGAGAGATGCAGATCAAGCTGGATGGACAGTCAGTGACATCGACCATGGAAGTGAAGTCAAAGGTACAAGCCCTGTCATCACTCAGAAAGATTCCCCAGATCAACGAGAGGAAGATACACCTTGAATCACTCAAGTTGTTCAACCGACTGATAATTTGAGCCATGAGCCATGTCCCAACACTAGACCCCATGGCTCCTGAGGAGCTACTGCAGTTCACAAGCTGCAACTGTAACGGAGATTGCAGCAACCGGCGGTGCAGCTGCAAGAGGACTGGTGTTAAGTGCATCTCAGCATGTGGAGTCTGTAAAGGAATTTAATGCAAGAATTGTGGTCATGATGGTGGTGAGTCTGGAGAAGACTCAGAGATTGACTCCTGAAGTGATCAGCACTTGTAACTACTTGTAACTACAAATAAAGCTACTTTTGAATTTAAATATAAGTACAGTTAACAAGTGTAGGACAGAGGAGGCTCTTAAAGAAGAAGTTACAGGTATGTGAGAGCCAGATATCTTGTTTGTTTGTAGGTGACCAAATACTTATTTTACCGAGGAATTTACCAATGAATTCATTAAAAATCGTACAATGTGATTTCCTGGATTATTTCCCCCCATTCTGTCTCTCATAGTTGAAGTGTACCTAGGTTGAACATTACAGGCCTCTCTCATATTTTTAAGTGGGAGAACTTGCACAATTGGTGGCTGACTAAATACTTTTTTGCCCCACTGTATTTCCACATCTACACTCCATCAGCTGATTATTTCTATTTGCCTCACATTATGAGCTTCACATCACTTGTGCCTTGTACCGCAGAGTTTGCAACGTCACAAATAAATGGGGCCAATCTTTAGTCAGATGTGAATGCGTAATCTAACATTTTCAGTAAGAATAATGGACAAAAGGAGTGCAAATACAAATACAATTGAAATGTGAACCAAAAGTTAATCAAACATGTTTTAAATAAAAAGCACATATGGACAGAAGGTGTAAACCCTATTAAATATATATATATGTATAAGTAAACACATTTAGTCAAGTAAAGTGACAGACTAGGCCTGTGCAGTTGGTATCAGCTATGGTATCAGCTCCTCCATCAGGCCTGGTCCTCCTCGCTGAGGAAAGACCCTCAGTCCTCTCCAAACCAACAGACAGGACGTCCATCACACGGAGGTTTCTCCCTGAAGTCTCAGCAGCTCTCTGGACACCACGCTGTCTCAATCCGTCCATACTGAATATGAGAGGGGGAAAATGAAAATAATAAATGCTTTAGACAATAAGAAACGTACAGTTGACTGTTGAGTTGCTCAGTTTTTTTAGATTGTCAATACTATCACTGTATAACTAATATATCAGGTTAAGAGGCACATTCAAATAAAGATTGGTCTTTAATAAAATGTTGTCTTTTGAATTGTTTGTCTAAAGTCAAGGATCTATAACTGGTACTTAGTTTTAATTATGCAGTCTGGTTATTATGCTGTTTGGAAGAGGCCTCACAGGTAAGAGCACTAACTAGCTACCATCACATGTACCTTAGCTTGACTTAAATGTATTAAACGTATAATTAAGTGATATCAAAATATAAATAACTAATGTCATGCAAACATATTAATAGTTGCTTGATTCAAGTGTTGAATTTAGCACAATTGCATACAAACTTTAAGGGATTTTAAGATTCTGAAGTATTATCCTAAAAACTCAATAACTTAGATTATTATTTATAGTTTTGCTGAATAGTTGCATGTCCGCTTACCTTAGAAACGTAAAATGTGACAGCAGTGTGCAGATGGGGAGCATGTTAGCTTAGCTTGGTAGCTTCAGCTAGCTCTGGAACTTCCAGCTCGGTGGCAGGAGGTCCCGCCTCTTTGCCCTTATTTGGAGCCGTTAGTGGCCGACTCCGCCTACTAAGGGTTTCTCGGCCACTCTGCAGAATCCTATGGGTGACGTCACGGACTCTACGTCCATTTATATATACAGTCTATTGTCATGACCGAAAGAACGAGATCGCGGATACAAGCGGTCAAGATGGGTTTTCTCCGCAGAGTGGCTGGTGTCTCCCTTAGTGATAAAGTGAGAAGTTCAGTCATCCGGGAGGGACTCAGAGTTGAACCGTTCCTCCTTCGCGTTGAAAAGAGCCAGTTGAGGTGGTTCGGGCACCTAGTTAGGATGCCACCTGGGCGCCTCCCTAGGGAGGTGTTCCAGGCACGTCCAGCTGGGAAGAGACCTAGGGGTAGACCTAGGACCAGGTGGAGGGATTATATCTCTTCCCTGGCCTGGGAGTGCCTTGGGATCCCCCAGTCAGAGCTGGTTGATGTGGCCAGGGAAAATAAAGTTTGGGGCTCTCTGTTGGAACTGCTACCCCCGCGACCCAACCACGGATAAGCGGGAGAAGATGGATGGATGGATGGAATATCAATATAAAAGACATACAAAAATAAATAAATCACGCATATAAATATAAAGAACAATTAAAACCAGAATAGTTTTCCTTTGTAAATCTATGTGAAGTTTTTTCAGTATTCTGCGGAAAGACTATATCTGTTTCTTGTATTGGTCCTCTTGTCCTCACTAAACAAATCGATATGTGTATGTATTTACATCAATATGTTTTAAAAAATAAAATAGAATTTGCTAATATTAAGTGATAATATTAGGATTAGTGTGAACAACTAGTTTACAGGCTAACAGTGCCTTGGTTAAAGAGCCTGTTGCTGTTTATTTATAGCTTTGCATTCTTTAAAACCAATATTATCTTCTTAAACTTGTATGGTAGTCAGGAGCATCACTTTCTAATGTGTATTGATATATTTAGAGGGAGGGCATCTAAAGTAATGCTATACAATTCAGATTAGATTAATGTCTACAATTTTCTTAAATTCATGGTAGTTTCAGTAATCCCATGGTAATTGAGGACACAAGTTATCTAAATGACTAATGTCATCTTTATGGCTTTCAGAAAGGACAGGAGACCGACAGGTGACTATCAAAGGACTAGCAGCAGCAGCAGCAGCAGCAGCATGATGATGATGATGATGATGATGATGATGATGATGATGATGATGATGATGATGATGATGATGATGATGATGATGATGATGATGATGATGATGATGATGATGATGATGATGATGATGATGATGATGATGATGATGATGATGATGATGATGATGATGATGATGTTAAATGTGTTGTTTTAGGAACATCCATTGCAAATACATGGAATTCAATAAACATTGAATAGCATATCATGCAGTTTGTCTGTGCCTTTTCCTCCGTGTTGTCCTGGTTTGCTGTGGAGGCAGGCTGCTGTGCTGCCTGGGGATGCTCAAATCGCTCCGAGAAAGGAGTACGAATGTACGGCTTCCCCACTCACACAGAGCGGAGGAAAAAATGGTTGGCTCAAGTCAGCAGGAGCAATTTCACGACCAACAGCAAAAACACATGTGAGGTAATTATATACAAACACTGCATTTACACTTTTTCACAAAATGAAAACCACACCATTGTGAAAGTTTAATGTTTTGTTTAATACAAAAAAACAGGGAAAGGCTTGAAAAACACAGAGTTGAGACTCAGGGTGCAGGGTGAGGGTCTCAGTGCAGGTATTCAGGCTCCATTGAATCCCCCTCTGGTTCTTGTGCTGAAAGAGGGATAAACAGACCGGAGAAAGGGTTATACACACCTATAGCACACCTATTGGATGGGAAATTGCCTTGGGGAGATAAGGTGTGGTCTTCCTAACTGAAGTTATGGAACTTTATTATTTGTGAGTTTAACAAAGTATTACAAATGGCATCAGTAACAGATGTGATATGAATTTCTATAAAGTTGTCTCACATTCTTGATCATATTTGATATACAATATGTAATGAGTATAACATGTACGGTAAGTATAACGTGTTTCCTAATACTGTGTATTCAACCACTATGGAATATGTATGTGGGCAGACACAAATGAGTTGTTCTGTATGTGAAGTAACCTCAAGTCACTCTGCAGGCACATTTTGATGCAGACCAGTTTGTCAAGACAAAAAAGGGCAAGACTAGGCTGAGAGCAGAGGCTATACCCACCATCTTCGTGCATCGCCCTGTGGTAAAAAAGAGAAGGGCCCCTGCACCACGATTCACCCCGGGACCTGTATCTACAAAGCCCATAGCTCATGATCACAGCTATAGTGTGAAAGGTGACACAGGTATAATAAGTATGAACTCTTAGTAACAAAAGTGATGTTTGTTATTTCTAAGTGGTATAATATTTAAAATGTTCGAACATTTACAGTGCCATGTCTTCTACTTACATTAGTCTCAAAGATTGAGGGAAGAAGGGATGAGGAGACTCAGAGAAAGAAAAGTGAGGGTGAAGAAAGAGAGGACAAGGCTAGTGAGGAGAGACAGGGAGGGAGGACACCACCCACTCAGCCAGCAGCCAGTCAGCATACGAGGGAACCAGCAGCCAGTCAGCATACGAGGGAACCAGCAGCCAGTCAAACAGATCTATTAAAACAATTAAAGAGAAAATTAAAGAGCCAAGAAGGAATCACCAAAAAAGCAAAGGCTGCACCAAGAAAAATCAGGAAGGAAAATGCAGCTCTCAACAAAATATAAGAAAACGTTTTCAAAAGACCAACTGAAGACATTAGGCAGACTCACCACAAAGGGGATGAAATGGAGCAATGAGACAATTAAGAAGGCTTTAAAAATTCGCTTTGCAAGCGGACCAACGGGTTACAAAACCCTGCCAGAATTGAAGATTCCCCTTCCAGGAATAAGGACACTGCAAAGAAGGATGCAATGTGTTAAGTTTGAGCCTGGTGTGTTGACAGAGGTCTTTGATTTCCTAAAATTGAAGGCAGATAGATTGACAGACCTTGAAAGGGAGTGTGTGTTGACCTTGGATGAAATGGCAATCACACCAAGTGTGGAGTTAGACATGATTACAGGCAAACTGTACGGTGATGTGACTTTACCAGGTCACACAGAGGTGGCAACACATGCTTGTGTGTTTATGTTGGCTGGAAACACAACAGCAAGTAGTGGCATATCATTACACTGGCAATTCTACCAATGGAGCAGAGTACAGGCCAATCATTATTGATATAATACAGAGGGCAGCATCCATAGGGCTACATGTGCTTGATGCCACCACCGACATGGGTAGCCCTAACCGAGCCATGTGGAAATCCTTTGGGGTGGACCAAAATAAAACATTGGTGCCACATCCAGCAAAACCAGACAGGCAGCTCTATTTCATGCCTGATGTCCCACATCTGGTAACACATTTAAAAAGTGCCCTTGTCCATGGGCAGGTCTTCATAATTCCTGAGGATGTTGTTAACAGAGAGAACCTCCCCTCTAACGAGGTTTCTGTGGTCCCCATTAAGGACTTATTGACCTTTCAGGAAGGGATGGCCTTAAAAATAGCTCCCCATCTTTCAGCTGCAGCCATCGAGCCAAGTCACTTTGATAAGATGAAGGTTGGTCTTGCTTTAAATGTGTTCAGTAAGGCTACAAGTGCTGGGCTGAAATACATGGTGCAGCAAGAAAACCGCCCTCTGTCATACCTGACGACAGCGTGGTTCCTGGAGCAGGTTGATCGTTGGTTTGATCTGATGTCATATCGCCATCCAATTACAGCCCTGAGCAGGCTCAAGATAGAGGTTTACCAAAAGGCCATCATCTTCCTCCAGAACATCGTCCATCTGTTTCGTGGGATAAAGATAGGTAAAAAGGGAGGTTGGAAGTCTGTTCAAACAGGGGTGATAATGGCAACAACATCAATTTTGGCCATACAAGAGGAGATGCTTACACAAGGACACAGGTTTGTGTTAACGTCAAGGTTCACACAAGACTGCCTTGCAAATACATTCAGCTGTGTGAGGTCTAAAAATCCTGTCCCAACTCCAGTGGAATTCCATCATGCACTGAGAATCATATCTGTGAGGCAGTTTGGGTTGGCAAAATGGAGTAAGAGAGGGACTTGAAAAACCTTGGTGGCTCTCTACTCATGTCGTTACAGTTGTCTTGGTTACCGCTCTCAAGTTATTTTTTTTGCCATTTCCACATCTTTAGAACATATAAAATAAAAAATTGAAGTGAAATCAACCTCTTCTCTGGAGAACAAACTTTGATTTCTCTGTCTTGTGAGTTTGCAGTCTTGCAGTTTTGCTCCGCCACTTGTAACATCACTGCCCCTCCACCTGCCATACAGTAGGTTACGAACAAGATTACTTATATAATACAGTGATAGAATACATGTTTAGTATGCTTACTTATATAAAACAGTAGTATTAAACTTACCTTGTGTTTTCACTCTCACGTAAGTCCCTCTCCCTTTGCCATCAATCCAAAATCAGCTGAGCTGCAACATTATACAGACAGGTAATAATCAACATAATCACAAGGACACAATATGGCTCTGCTAAAAACACTCACTCTTACATGCACCAAAGATATATTTATCTAATATTTAACTCCCTCCACCCCCGCATACAATCCCGTTTAGAAGCCCCTCTTCTCTAATTCAACAATGTTGGACGAAATGACATTAAGAGAACGGAATTTACAATTAAAAGGCTGTTCAACGTGTGTTGCTAACTTGCTTCGGTATGCTAGCTTAATCTGTTATCTGTAAACGTTCCCTAAATCTACTAATTTAGGGATAATCCACTGACATCCTTTAATACACATGTTAATTTGAATCAGATGTACTGATAATATCCGCAATATAAATCTTTAAACTTCTTCTTACCTTTAAAAGTCCGTCACGAACGGTCTATTATGCTGCAACTCTACAGCTCTGCTAGCCTTGGCGCTAACTTCCGGGGAACGATTGAGAGGCTCCACGATCCGCCATTGCTGTAAAAAAGTGGTCCATTGGAGTGAACGGAGATGTCGTAGCTCTTCTATTATATGGCTCTGCTATGCAAGTGGTGCAGTGACGCGTCCTAAAACCCGGAAGTAAGCTGCGCTCGGGTTTCCTCGATAAAAGCAATGGGATTTCTCCATAGGATTTTGGAAAATAGCTTGAAATAAGGTCTGTGGAAAACGAACCTGTTAGATAAATGCACGTTTTGTTCAGCCGGATAATATCCACATGTCTACCCTACTTTTATTAATTTCGAATCATGAATCTAATCGATAGATTTATGATGGATATGATTAGCTTAAGTTCGTTCATGATGGCTCATGTCAGTGATAGTGATGATGACATTGTTGCGAAATTATTAACCGAATCATTTTCAAGATTGAGTTAGTCCACAATAATAAACTGGAGTGGCAAAGGATCAACTGAATGACCCGCAAGTGCTTCATCCAAAAGGACAGGAGGATGGACTTTGTGTTTAAGTGATTTGATCATCAAAGGTAGGCCTGTGTCATTTTCAATGTGGGCCGCCGTGCCGACTTAATTCATTTGTAATTGTTACTTGGCTGTAGGTGCCCTGTCATGATAGGTGTTTATATAAATGGTGTTGTTTTGTGTGGTAGAGCATTGTGGTAGAGGGTCGCTGTCATTGATGCGTTTTGCACCCCGGGCTGATGTTTTGATATTCCGCTGAAGTATACGCTGTGATGTAATATCTCTTCTTTTCTTTCAAGGGAAGTGTCAGAGGGCCTTGGTATAAGAGTCACGGCTCGCCACTGGTTCCAATACAGAGGATTGTGCTGGAGCCTGCACTATGGCTACTAAGGTTGAAATATACAGTTTTCAGTATCATCATAAAACCACTAGGAGTACACTACAGAGAAGCAAAACACAATAAAATACACTTAACACATAGCACACTAACTTAACAATAATTTATTTAGAGTACACTTGTCCACATGTCTTGCAACTACATTTCCTAATTTAACATTCATAGCTTGACAGTTAGCTCAGTCGGACACAGCTTCATCATTTAACTAGCCTACAGAAAAAGTTAGCTGATGTCCCCCTCCAAATTATTCCATTTCAGTCAGACAACTCACGTGTTCCTTTAACATGTTTATTAGAAGCAGCATATAGTTGAGTTTGGCGACTAGGCTCGGGCATCATCACTCCATAGATATAAATAGCACGATGAGTGATGATTAAATAACTAACCCCCGAGCCTACAGGTGGAAGCTGGGGTGGTGGTGGGGCAGGCAAGCAGCAGCAACATGAAACACAGCAGCACGAACATGAACGCAGCAATAGCAAATGAACGCAGCAAGCAGCAGCGACGTAGCTGCATCAATAGCAGCAGCAAGCAATGCATGGTGAGCGATCTGGCAGATTAAATAGAGCGGCATATTAAGGAGACTCTGTTTGGTTGGTTGTAGAGCGGCAAGGGGGCGTTATGTATGAATGCAGCATAAGTGCTCGAGTTGACTGCCTGAACTAGCTCGCAGGCTTCGCCTCATTTCAGTCAGACAACTCACGTGTTCCTTTAACATGTTTATTAGAAGCAGCATATAGTTGAGTTTGGCGACTAGGCTCAGGCATCATCACTCCATAGATATACATAGCACGATGAGTGATGATTAAATAACTAACCCCCAAAACTGCATGGAGATTAGATACTATCCCCCAAAACTGCATAGCCCGAGCCTGACGCTGGTGATGTGAGACTGATAAGTAGAGGGCCTGGCGAGCTGCCATGTGGCCATTCCCCCTAAGCACAGCGGCTTTAAGGGGAATATACTACTAAGTGAGACTGCTATGTGTAGGCCTGAGGAATAGCCCAGAGCCGATTCTTCCCTGAGCACAGCGGCTTTGAGAGGAATATACTACCTATATATACTACCTAGTGACTGCTATGTGAAGGCCCGGGAACAGCCCGAAAAGCCATCCCCCTTAAGCACCGCGGCTTTAAGGGGAATATACTACCTAGTGACTGCTATGTGAAGGCCCGGGAACAGCCCGAAAAGCCATCCCCCTTAAGCACCGCGGCTTTGAGGGGAATATACTACCTATATATGCTACCTAATGAAACTGCTATGTGAAGGCCCGGGAACAGCCCGAAAAGCCATCCCCCTTAAGCACCGCGGCTTTAAGGGGAATATACTACCTAGTGACTGCTATGTGAAGGCCCGGGAACAGCCCGAAAAGCCATCCCCCTTAAGCACCGCGGCTTTAAGGGGAATATACTACCTAGTGACTGCTATGTGAAGGCCCGGGAACAGCCCAAAAAGCCATCCCCCTTAAGCACCGCGGCTTTGAGGGGAATATACTACCTAGCGAGACTGCTATGTGTAGGCCTGGAAGTGACCAGTGCCGACCCCCCCCTCAGCACCGCGGCTTTGAGGGGAATATACTACCTATCAAGACTGCCATGTCTAGGTCTTTGAGGCAGCGACAATGAGCTTTCCCCCCCAAGCATGCAGCTATGAGGGGAATATACTATAATGAAATAAATATAATCTAACCCAGCAACCACCTGGTATGCAATAACAGGATTCTACAGATATACATCTTTGAACGTTACTCATCATCGAGTAGTGCAAGAGCTCATGGTTGTTTGTGCTGCAAGGATCTCATTCATGTGAGGCATGATATAGCGCTGGTGGGCAGAAGATGACCGACGGCCCAGGATACTCAGGGTTGAGGTAGGCGGATATAGAGCTGCGGTTGTGGCTGTGCAGATTCTTCAACAGTGGGAATAGCGATCTGGGGCAGGTCGCAGCTTAGGCAGAGATCACGCAGCTTGGAGGAGAACCCTCGTCGTAGGGTTTACAGCCATCGAATACACATGGGTGCCAACGCATGTGTCAGAGGGCAATGATGCGAGACGTTCAGCATGGAAGATAAAGGACAAAGAAAACAGTGTTAGTTTTAGCAATGATTATTCAGGTTCCTTGACTCCCCAATCAGAACTGTCGGACATTGAATGTTTCAAAAAAGTGTGTATATTTGATCTCCAAAGTTAATTCAGTAAGGGAGAGATTATGTTGAGGGTGCAAAGTTAAGAGGCAGTCTTTATCATTGCGTGGAGGACGTGCCTTCTTAAGGCCCTTGAGGAGCAAATTAATGAACTCTAGCGTGGCTTAATACTTAGCACTTGAAGATTGCAGGATTCTAATGAAAATACCATTAATGCATGAACAACTATTATATCTATTGCATAAGTACACAGAGGAGGTTGGGACAGAAGAAGATAAAGTACCAAGCTGAATTGTATGCTTTGAATCATGCTCTTGGTTGGAGGCAGAATATGTGAAATCCTTGAGGGCTTGACGTGTAGATCCAGAGTCGTTTGGTTGAACGAGGGCATGGCAAGCTGGTGGGGCAAACCACTCATTGTGAAATCCCCCGAACCAGCAGAAGGCGCAGCATCTGTAAGTAACTAGAGAGGATCTGAGGACACCGCAAGGTCATTATAAAAGAATGAACATAACCTTCTACTCATCGCAGAGGGGCTAAGACCAAAGATCTGAGCAATAGCCATCTCTAAGATTGCATTCATGCTGAATAGTCCGCGTCTTTACACCAGACGCAAGTGTATTACATTGTTTCATTTGCAGAAGGTTGGGTTTGCGTTCACCCAGGCAACCTCAAACAGACCATGAACTGTAAACTAAAGTCATTGTACGGAGATGCTTTTTCAACAATTGGCGGGACATTAAGCGGATAAAATGCAGATCCTAGCCATTCCTACAGTAGCCTGCATCATGGAGCATTGGCAGGTTATTTTCATACTGCTGTTAATCTGGAGAGCACATCAACAGACTCTGCGGCCGGCGCATAGGATTATAAATCAGACAACGTGCATTCAAAACATTATAACACATAATGAGACGTTATGCAGTGAGGAGGTTTCACCGATGACAGATGGCTCTGATGAAATTGTACCACTGCCTTTTCTCTGTACACAGGGGACCAGTGAGGTAAGCAGTCACCAGAATGAATGCATGACCCTATAGGTTACTGTATGTTCGCAGCATATATAGCAAAACAAGCGATGACGCGCAAATAGTTGTTTCCCATGTTTTGATGCGGACACCAGCAATGAACCTCTCCAGAGTTTACTAGCGAGCGACCCGAGACCACCTCTTTTAGGCGGAGCAGAGGTATCGGACTGCTTCCACACCAATCCAACGAACCGCATCAAGGGGTTAACGCTACAGGGACCGATTCAATAGTACTAACCAAGCAGGTGTGAACGTGACCTAAGACTACGGTGCCTTAAGGTCATCACGTCATTGGAGGCAGTCGCAATTTCTACAGGCTCGCACTACCTGTTAGCATCTGGCATCTGTTAGCATCTAGCTCTCCTGCTTACAAACTTTGAGCCATCCCTGCTTATACAAGTAGTTTTAGTTGTCTGCGATCTGCCGAGGCCGGCTGTACTGAGCTGTTTTACCTCCGGAGACGGAGCGAAGAGACGGAGCGGCTCCACCTGTTGCTGCCTGCGATCTACGGAGGCCTGCTCCCACCTGTAGAATACGGCTGTACTGGAGAGGTTTTTACCTCGGAGTCGTCGCGGAGAGACGGAGTGGATCCACGCTTCGGGCTTGGCCTGCTTCCACCGGGCGTGTGCTGCTGTACGCAGGAGGATTTTACCACCGCTGGGGCCTGCTTTCCACCTGTCCTGGTTCTGCTGTTGCAGAGCCTGCTTTCACCCCGGGGATACCACGGAGGGACCGGAGCGCTTCCACGCTGCTCTTTTCGCCTGTCCTTTGCTGCTGTGCTGATTTTGCTCCAGGAACATCGCGGATACTGTGTGCTGGTCTGGGGAAATGGCCCATATCGGGATTCTGCTGTGCCTGTTAACTGTCTTGGACTATGACAAGATCTCTAGTCATTCTGAGAAGTCTACTGGACTCAGGTCTGTTCTGCCACCCGCAGTGGGCATCCCCTGCAAAGGTTAACCAGCCAACCAAATGCACATTTGATTGTAAAACCTTAACATATATATGCCACAGAAGGCATATGGGATGTCTGCTTTCCCTTTCATGTCATCTACAGAGCAAAGAAACGGGAACAATTGTAGTAGTTAATAAAGTCTTAACAGAATAATTGTGAGGAACGGCTCAATAAAGAAACGTTGCTAGAATAAATCCTCCTAGCACTAGGCTAGGGGCCTGTTGTGTTTTTAAACGTTTAAATAGCAGCACGTGTAATACTCCTGGCTCCTTCAGTGCAAACTTCAGTCTTGAGTGCAGGTTTCAACAGACATGGGTCCCTGGGAGCCAGCATAACTTGCTAAGAAACGTTGATTTAAGCCTGTGATAAGGTCATTTGACGAACATCTGTGATTAGGAAGAGCTTGGAAACGATTTGCAGCATGAAGCCTCCTGAGGCACACCCAGCGAGGGGCAGATATTGCAGGTAGAGCTTAATTCCTGTGAGGAAAAACTCTTCTTTGGTAGGTGATTAAATGTATATGGCCGCTTGGCAGAGAATGATTCATGGTATTCATAGAAAAGACACTGTAGGAGCACGTTTTTGAAGTCTAAAATGATGGTCAAAAATGTATCGAGCTTCCCTTCATATTCACGTGATGGAAATTATTAATTTATTTCCGTTTTTAATTTCATTGATTTATAGTAGGCCTAGTATAAATACTTATATACAATCAACTTCTGTATAATTGCCTCAAATATGACTGACTGCAGGCCAAATATTTCCATAATAAAACATTGCTTATGCAGAATAGTATTATATACCTGTCAGGAAGCAAGAACTCGTGGCTGGATCTGGGACTCCAATTCCCAGAATCCTCGGGAGTGTGACGTCAGTGGCACAACGTGGTTGAACGCGGAAGTAGAAACATTTGTTTACATTGCAGGTAGAGGAAATCGAGTTTGTTCACGGGAATATATATCGTGCAATTAAAGGCTTCAAGCGCTGATTTTACTTCGAGATGGTAGGACAGGATGGCAGGTACTTTGGGAATGCCGGAGTCAGCTTGATCCTGCCTTTTTTGATGTTTAAATACCCACCGACCGAGAGACAGTGCGACTCTTAGCTGACACACAAGAGAGGGGTTGTTACCGGAGCTGGCGTAGAACTCGGGACTTCCTCTGGCCCAAAGGATATTAAAAGCTACTCCAGATGAGGACGGAAGGGACACCTGAATGCGTGTCGTGCGGGACCTGTGGCTCGTTCCAGCGGCGTCTGAACCATGCTCTGAGCTAGCCTGTGTTTCGGGAATGAGGCATTTCTTACGGCTTCTTGCGTATGACGATTCGGTTCCAGAGTCGGAGATTGCAATAGACATTTGCAAGGACAGCAACGGCAGGCAAGCAGCAGCAACATGAAACACAGCAGCAGCAACATGAAACACAGCAGCAGCAACATGAAACACAGCAGCACGAACATGAACGCAGCAATAGCAAATGAATGCAGCAGTAGCAAATGAACGCAGCAAGCAGCAGCAGCGACGTAGCTGCATCAATAGCAGCAGCAAGCAATGCATGGTGAGCGATCTGGCAGATTAAATAGAGCGGCATATTAAGGAGACTCTGTTTGGTTGGTTGTAGAGCGGCAAGGGGGCGTTATGTATGAATGCAGCATAAGTGCTCGAGTTGACTGCCTGAACTAGCTCGCAGGCTTCGCCTCATTACTGGTGTCCCATTAAACAACAGGTGAAACGTTAATGTAGAAATGGCAGAGACCATGTTTATTTCAGTAACAATGTCAACAAGATTAATGAAGACGTGTTAATACTGTAATTACTAGCTTTTACGTTCTTTCAGCCGACTAGCTAAGCTAAGCTAACACGTCAACGGCAACTGTAATTGCTAGCTTCTACGTTCTTTCAGCCAGCTAGCTAAGCTAAGCTAATAGGTCAACGGCGTTGTACCGACCCGGCTGCACATACTTGACTCGGTAATCAATGTTGGGAAAGTTCACTTTCTACATGAACTAGTTCAGTTCACAGTTCACACATTTTAAAATGAACTAGTTCAGTTCATAGTTCATAATTCAAAATGTTGAACTAAAGTTCATGGTTTCAAAAATGAACTAATTTATAGTTCATAGTTATTTTTTCAATAAGTTGCTGCGAGCTATTATTTGTCTCCTGTACGATGTTAATGGGCCATTTCAATTTTTACAATATCCTCAGAGGGCCGTACAAATTATTGACCTCTGCTTAAAAAAACTAAAATCACAGCCCATTCATTTCATTCTGTGCAAAGAAAAAGCAACCTCTTAATCCAGATATCTCACCATGACTCACGCACGCACAAAACAGAAAGATATGGACACAAGATGTGTGCAAATGTATTTAGTTTCCTATCCATGTGAACATGATTTAAGTGGGGGGGGGACCTAACCTCCTCTAGGGGGGTCCGGAGGGCATGCTCCCCTGGGAAGATTTGTTTTTAAATGTTGAAGTTAAAAGGATCAATCTGGTGCACTTTGAGAGCAACATTAGGAGATCTATGGACACATCTCTCAACACCCAAACACAACTGTAAGCAGATTTTCTTTTAATTTATGGATATTTGACAAATCACTCTCCTTTCAAACTGTATTCTTCTTTATTAATAACTGTCATATAGTATTTTATACCTGTTTTCTTTATTCTCTTATTTTTTTGATAACTATAATGATCATATAAAGATGTGCCTTTACCTCACTGGTTGTAGACAAAGCTTCTTATATTCGTTAGCATAGCTAGCTAACCAGATGCTAATGATAACAACACAGTTATTGACTGTATGATCAGTATGACAGATGAGCAGATCGCCACTGGGCTTTCAACCAAAGACACAGACACGCAGAAACTGCGGCATGTGTATGGACCATAGACTGTATATATGGTATGGACTTATCGGTACTGCAATTTCTGAAGTGCTGGTGTTCTGGTGCTCTCCGTCAGAACTGCACCCCTGTCAGTCGAGACATATACCACGTGATGACACGTTAGCCTTGTGTTGTGTTCAAGGACCCTAACCTTGGCCAGGAAAAACAGGCACTCGCTTGTTTAATTTTTTTGCGGTCTAGATTTCTTTCATTTTTTTTATTTTTTGCGTGTGTTTATAAATTACCTCGAGGGCCGTACCAAATTGTCTCGCGGGCCGTATACGGCCCGGAGGTTCCCCACCCCTGCCGTAGAGTCTCACTCTGAGCGAGTGCTGCTGCAGCTGCTCTCGGCTTCGTCCATACTAATTCATTCATTCATTCATTCATTCAATGCTCTCCGGTTCCGCGGTTCCACATTGTTTGTTGTGAGGAGTCTGATATATTGAGTATATTTATATTTTAGTGCGACAGCCAGGGGTGACAGGCGCGTACGCATCTCAGGCAGCTTGCTGTTGCCAGATTGGGTGTTTTTCCGCATTATTTTGAAGCCTGTTTACGGTGTGTTTTAACTGGGTTTTCGGCTGAAAGGCATATTAAATCTGGCACACTTTTGAACGCCGTTATACAGCGCTGAGAATGAACGCGTTCTCAATTACGTTCATCTAGCGGAAATACAGTACGTTCAGTTCACGTTCGCCCAAAATATGAACGCGTTCATGAACGATCGTTCATTGAACGCGTTCAGTTACATCACTGTCGGTAATGTCACGGCCAGCAGAGCAGATACTGTTCTGCTAGGTTAACTCATGTCATGTTAAACGTCACAGTAAACAAAATAAATAATTTGATTCTAGTGGAAGTTACGTAATTCAAGTTTCTCTATCCCACAGTTAAGATTAGACTAGCAACATTTATTTATTTAGTATTTCATCGTTATCTACTCAACTTACTTACCACTGTCTTGTTTTTTTCTCTCATCTTCATCTTTTTTCTTCTTCCTTTTTTCGCTTCCAGAAAGATAATTTCTCTTCATTTTTCAGTGGCTTTCCTTGTCATCAGGATTATTTTGTAAACAATCAGGCACGCGATTTGCGACACTGACCGGAGTGAGCCTGGATAAGGTGGGGCCCCATTAGGGAGGTCTCCTACTGTCTGTCATTGCACATTGCCCTACTCACTCAAATTCAGTTCATCTACAATAATGGGGCCCCCACTATTGTATTGTATCGGCAGCATACACGCTAGGAACGCCAACTGCAATGCAACCAAGCCTCGCGACCGACCGCACGGCAAATCACCCGGAGCATACCGCCCATGACATAGACCAGGGGTACTCCGACTTTTTTGTTAAAGGTCCACTTGTGAATTGTATACAAGGTCAATGGTCCGGATCAATGCCAGTAAAGTGTGTCCTCCCCCCCACCCCAGGAGCGGAGCAACACAACTGAAATTAAGAAGCAGTTTTGGCGCGCTATGCATGGGGCCCCCTTGAGGGGTTTTCCCGAAATGTCGTTGCAGTAAATTAAAGGGTGTTTCATGTTGTTGTTGTTGCTGTGGACCTTCTTAATCTTTTTTAGTTGTTTTTTTTTATTTAGAAATGGTTACCTTTATTCTGTTTCTTTTTGTGTTTGTATATTTTATTTTAAATGTATTTATTTTATCTTATGTGAGCTGAGCTGTGTGATTTTATATGTTATGTATCTCTCTGTACAGCACTTTGGTCTGGAGGTTTTAAAGTGCTATATAAATAAAGTTGGATTGGATTGGATTAATTTACTTTATTTGGGGGCCCCCTTCTGGTCCAAGCACTTGCCTGTCGGTAAACGGCTCCCCTGTATACACACTAAATACATACATACATAAAGTATGATGGCTTGAACTAGTGGGAGAAATGGCACTGTTTGTCTGTAGCCAATGCCTTGAACCTCGGCAAAAATGGCATTCGAAGCATTAGTCAAGATAAACTTGCGGTTAACTTGTGGTCTGCAATGCGTGTCAAGCTCGCGCACACAAGTAAATATATATGCACGTTCATTCTCACAACGCGTCAGACACAAGAAAATATACATTAAAGGGGACCTATCATGCAAAATGCACTTTGTGATGTCTTTTATACATAAATATGTGTCCCCAGTGCGTCGGGGAACTCACGCAGCGTCAGAAAATAAAACCCTATCTCTTTTCCTCCATACCCAAATCTTTTACAAACAGGGGTAAAACGAGCGGATACAGATTTGCTGCCGATCTGACGTCAAATAGGCAGCGGACCCACAGAAAATTGCTATCAGAAACAATGCCTGACGTGTTTTGGACGTAATTTACATTAGCAAGCCTCGCTAACACTAAGAGCTAACCTGTACTGGAGAGCACATGTGTTTAAAAAGCAGGAAATAAAAAAAGGAACACACCTTGTGATAAACCCACAAGAGAAAAAGCATTTGAGCTCCATACTGTTTCAGAAATAATCTTTGATGTGGTTTAGAACAGGATGGCGTTTTATCATAGCATAATTGAACTTTATCTCAGGTTGAATTCTGATCAGGCATTAGCTCCGCCTCCGTTTTTTTTTGTTCAAGCTAAGGACCCAACATTTGCGTTTCTCTAACAGGGCTGCAAAAGAGGGGTATGAGCAGTATGAGGCATGGCTACAATGGGTAATCTGTTTGGTATTTTAAGCAACACAATTCACAGACATGTTTTATATAGTTATGGCCCTGCAATATATTGTTTCAATATAGCATGATAGGTCCACTTTAATTTACATCAGAATCGGACATCTTTTATTTTTTTTATTTTTTATAATGGGACACCTTGGTCCGGAGTTTGAGAAGCCCTGCACTACAGTGTCATCTTTTCTAAAATAGAAACTTCAATGTTCACCTTTGCCACATTTATTTGAATAATTTATATAATTCCTACATAATGGGGAAGCTTCCCAGTTATGTAAATACAAGTCTTTGACAAGAACATAAGTGCATTTCTAAATATTTAATGTCAATCCCCAGCATTCCAACTATCTTATGCTACGCACGAAATTCTTTATTATTATTATATCACTATGGAAACCTTTGATCTCTGGACACGTCGTTAGCTCAAATATAAACACCTGTGTCATGGAACACGGTGATGTGAATACTTCCAACTGACATGCTCAGAGCACCAGACTTCAGATAATGGTTAACGGTCCAGCCCTCAACAGCTCTACGTCAATTATGGGGTGTCATCATATGCCGTTTCTATAAAAGACGATGTCGCTCCTCCTATGAACATTTTCAAAAAGTGCTCAAACTTCACATGTGTGCTAACAGTCCAGCCGTGAAGACATCTACGGGACAGTTTTGAGATTTCTTCAAATGCCGTTGTCATGGCAACACAATGCTCACCATGAAACACGGTTTTTTCATAACTTCAAGTGAAAATGCTCCAAACGGCCCAAAACTTCACAGGTT
This sequence comes from Champsocephalus esox, assembly GCA_036324585.1. NCBI lineage: Eukaryota > Metazoa > Chordata > Actinopteri > Perciformes > Channichthyidae > Champsocephalus > Champsocephalus esox. Next base: position 38,357,992 of record CM070493.1, on the reverse strand, counting down.
TGGTAACAATGCAGCCATCAACGCATCTAAGCGTATTATGGGATGTCATCAAATGCAGTTGGCATGGCGACAGATCATTCGCCATCAAGTTAGTTCAAAAGTTTGCAGTTCAAATATTCTGCTGCTTTTCCAAGCCTTTTTACTTTCTTTTCTTCTCTCATCACACATTCAAGCCCCCAGTGTTCATGTATCATTTCAATCTAAATTAAATAATAATTAATTCTTCTTACACGTTACATTTCAGCATAGCAGTTTAGCGTCAGCTTTTCAGCATAAAGCATTTCCACTAGCAATTTCTTCAGGAATTGCATTCTCTAGTTGTCTTTACTGTCTCCCTCCATGTTGGTCACGGTCAGTTTTTGTTTTGATACTACCTCGTGCTACCTGATTATTTTATGTCATGTTAATTTTGTCATCAGCTTTTTAAATAAAGCTCGCCTTTTGTTCCTTGACCTTTTTGTTTTTTTTATTCTGCATTTGGGTCCTATCTTCTCCTCAATCCTGACAGAATGAACTGACCAAATTTGGACTCAGCAGATTCAAATGTACTTGCCTCTACATGCGGAACGTCTTGGGTACTCTCTGGAGTACATTTGTTATACCTGGTATGACGCCTCATCTAGACAGGGTATAGAGGCTGCTTTGAAGGAGGCACACCAGGAGGTTGCTCGCAAGCCCTGGCTCAGGAGCTTGTTGCCTGAGTGGCTACAACTTTTTACAAGTAGTCCTGAAAACTTGACTCAAGCCTCTAACCCTTTTCTGGGGTATGGCCTGGCCTTGGGAGGTTTCTGGAAGACGCAAGGCCAGGATTCCAGCCCCTCCAGTTCCGGTCCACGCAGCCATGGTCCCGGCTCCAGTTCCGGTCCACGCAGCTATGGTCCCGGCTCCAGTACTGACTCTCCGGCCGACACCAGCTCCAATTTTTCTATATGTGTCATTTAAACTGGAGACATGTCCCCTTCACCTTTTGAGAAGGCTGATTTTGGTCCAAAAGTATAATTTCTAAAATGTTTGTTAACCTGTTAAGCCCCAAGCCTGTTTTTCAGGTTTCAGGCTCGAAAGTGACATTCCCAGAACAAATTACTATATCTCCACTTCTGAAAGGGGTAAATGAATAATATTTCTCAAAGCAATGATAAACCTGTGAGTTGGATGTAGAAAAAAGTCAGAATCAATATAGATGTTCTTATTTTACAGTAAATTCAGATTGAATATAGTAATACAATCTAAATTACAGTTTCCGTCCAAAGAAAACCAATTACTTATAGTGAAAACCACCCTTGAATGATGGAATAGTAGATGAAAAGCTTTAGGAATCCAAACTATAACATAGACTAAGTACCCTGTATCAAGATTGATGCAAAATAAGTGAAATTGGACCTTTCTAGAGAGGTTTAGAAAAAAATGATCACTTCCGGGATCATTTGGGTGTTTTTGGCGTTTCTCTGGAACTCATAGGTCGATTTTGGTGATTGACACCTCTTTTTAACCGTTAGAGCCAATAGAATCGAGGGTGGACCCTAAATCCACCTACACATTACCATTGAGGAGTGAGAGTGATGCGCACGCAGCGTGCCCAAACTGAAAGCTATGTTACGCTCTGAAAACTGCAAACTGCAAACTAGGCTTATTGCCATAAATATGATGATGGATTATCAGTAATCATTTCAGAGTGACACAGAGACATTGTATTAACCTTCAGCAGCATTTTATGCATTTTAATGGCATTGAACACAACCTTTGATTCGAAAACAGCAAAGGTAAGACGTATTTGCCGTTTTGGCCCTGTAAAGCTAAGTTGTGTGTGTATCTGGTTTCCCCTTCGCTGCCCTGAGTTGTGGTCGCTCAGTGATGATAATTATACCATTGGAATCTGTGGAATATCAGCTTTGATATGATATCTTGTTTGTGCAGATCCGATGAAGAATAACATATTTCTACCGTGAGTTATGTGCTAAGTGCGTGAGAACTCTTTCGCTTAGTGCTATTTCACAGGCTCGGCATTAGACTTGTGTTTTGTTTCGGTAAAAATGGTTCATATTGTCAGTTAGCTGAGTCTCTTCCCGTTAAGTGGGTTGGACACATTAATAGGTTGTTAAATAGTAAGAAGCCCTGAGACAGTTTTGTGAAAATAAAACGCAGGGGCTATTGGGCTTAACAGGTTACTTGCACCCCAAAATAATTATTACGCATGTACTCATTAGTTTTATAGCCCCATGTTGGAATGTATTACATTACATTACATGTTACTTGTTAGACGCTTTTATCCAAAGCAACTTATATACTCAATACTGTGCAATCCCCACAGGAGCAATTTGGGGTGAAGTGTCTTGCCCAGGGACACAACGACATACTGACTGCAGCGGAGTTTGAACCTGTGACCATCTGATCCCCATACTGTACCAAGGCTCTATTCTCATACATTGATTTAACCCTCTCTGATTGGATGGCCTAGGACGTCATACTGAAAGGCGTTAACTATGCAGTTTTTTGTGTATGGCTAAGACATCCATCAAGCCCTAACACAGATATGTGTGTCTCTGTTGAGGCTCTGCATCACATCTTTGGTTCCATCATGACGTTTGGCCTTTCTCAGGAGCAGTTCTGTTTTCCGGGCTCTAATGCCTCGTGTGTTACGGATCAGTTCAATGCGGGGACCAAAGTCGCCCTTTACTTGTTGTTTGTTTCATGTATGCTGGTTACCATTTTAGGGAACTTTATTGTCATGGTATCAATAGCTCATTTCAAGCAGTTGCATAATCCCACCAATGTGCTTGTTTTATCTCTTGCTCTTTCGGACCTTCTTGTAGGTGTCGCTGTGATGCCCTTCAGCACCATTCGGACCATTCATGGCTGCTGGTTTTACGGGGATGACTTCTGTATGCTTCATTCAAGTTTTGATATGTTTCTTACGTCTGTCTCTATATTCCACCTAATTTGTATTGCGGTGGACAGGCAACAAGCAATATGTAATCCTCTGCATTACTCTAGGAATATCACCATGTCAGTGGCGTGGATTATGGTATGTGCAAGCTGGGCGTTGGCTGCCCTCTACTCTTATGGACTACTTTACTCAAAGGCTAACGTAGTAGGGTTAGAGGAGTATATGGAATCGATAAAGTGCCTCGGCAGTTGTAACCTTCTCTTTAACCCCCTTTGGGGAATCCTGGACAGTGTAATTGCCTTTTTCTTTCCCTGCACTGTAATGGTTTGTCTGTACACTAAAATATATATCGTGGCAAAAGAGCATGTCAGAAGGATTGGAGATATGGGCAATTGTTCAAACGACAGAGGGTTGGTTAAACAGTCTGAGCATAAGGCTGCAAAGACTCTGGGTATTGTGCTTGGTGCCTTTATCTTTTGTTGGATGCCGTTTTTTACTAACACAATAATCGATGCCTACACTGGCTTTAACACACCTGCTGCTCTCTTCGAGGCTTTTGTTTGGTTGGGTTACTTCAACTCAACCTTAAATCCAATAATCTATGCCTTCTTTTACACTTGGTTTAAGAAATGCTTTTATCTTATTGTCAATCTGAAAATACTTAACCCCCATTCTTCAACCATAAATGTGCTTACACATTAGTAGTAGTGAGTATTTTTATGGAAATGATTGCATTAAGAGCACATTTAAATGCATTTGTTACAGATAAAACAAAAGCTAGATGAAAGATGAAAGATGCATGGAGGCTTATCCTTTTTTTCCTGCCGCTGATCTGTCTTGCTCAGCCAATGGAAGTGAAATGTACTACAGCACTATGCCTTATTTTCCTGTGACAGGTTTTTGGTGAGCATTCCACTTTATTGTGATTATGATTGTAACAATTACAATTAAGTCAAAATATTTCAATCTGTAAACGCCACCATCTAAAAAAACTATTCCCGCATTTAAGAAAGACCAACAGTTTATGATCCCTAACGAAGGTACATTTACCACATAAGGAACTTTATTGTTTTTATGGAAATGTGAATAACTAAAGGTGTTACTATGAATAAATGTGAACAATTGTTTATGTTTTGTCATTGAAACTAGAGTAGGTTAACAAGTCGGTAGGTTTATAATATATTCATTTAAGGATTTAATAAAAAAGATAAAATATTTAACAGTCATTATTGATTATTCATTTTTAAGTGTTCCTCCACATTGTTCTTGTCATCCTTACGTGTGCACAATATCTGCAAATTGAATGCAAAATACATACAATAAAAAAAGGTATAACAAGTTGTGAAAAATCCTTAAGTATTGATTGAATTCATAGATTCAGAATGTAATGTTTGACATCATAGATTTTTTAAAGTCCCATACATTTTTCTTTTTTCACATCTGTGGCCGATATATGCACTTTGGTTTTTGTCTGGTGTTTTTGCCTTTTGTAGATGTCTAATGTATTCTTTATCATGTATTTTATTATATCCTGAATCTGTCTTCTAGTGTTGATATATTTAAAGCTGTGTAAAGCCCGACTTTCTAACAATCAGTCGGTCAGGCACTGGCCCGAACATGTACATTATACAATATCCCAAACAACCTCATCTTACTGTGGCACTAACCAAAGGCTGTACAGTATGTGTTACGTTACATTTTTAGTTTTCAGGGCCACCGTAAAAGTTTCACATAAAAGAAAGCATTGTATGGATATTAAAAAGGATTATTTAAAAGAGAGTCAGCTGAAGTGATACTCTACCCAATACCCTTTGGATCCAAACTCATAGGAAACTTAGAACTGATACAAGGGTTGCAGTCGAATAGTCAAAAAGAATCAGCTCCTAACGTCTAACTCTATCGTCTATTCCTTAACCTCTGTGTGAAACATCACAGGGTTAAGGGATAGTGGATAGGAGAAGAGACTGTGGTACTTTAGAGAATCCGACTGCACTTTCACTATCTGATGTGTTTATGATGCGCCAGCGGACGTCATAAATGTGCGTCTGCTGGTGTGGGGAAATTATGGAAACTACAGTTTTCTATACAGCGGACTACAACATGGATGTATAATAAGAACGAGGGACTACTGTAAACTCATCTCGAGACTCTGCACCATGCTCTGATGCTGTTGCTTTATGAACGTGGAAAACAGAGACAAATATTCTTCATGACCAAAGTTGGAATTGAAATAAAAAAGGAAAGTGAAACTTATGCTCGTCACCCTCTCCCTCCGGTCCACATTAATACTAATGATCCCAAAGATTGTGTGAACTATGAAAAGATCTTAAAATCAATACAAATGTATTTATTATAAACATCAGTCCTTAACATCTATCACTGTGTATATCACCATTCCAACATCTTTTAAAAGTTGAACAAACTCCACACAGCTCAGTAAAGACTGTGAGATGTTGACTTTATTTGATCATTTCAGTAAAAACTAACGTTCATATTTCTCTTTTTGATTATAATACTGATGAACGTTCAAAACAAAGCACTTTGGCAACTTACCACCTATGTTTTAAAATGCTTAATAAGCACCGTAACTTTCATGATATCATTTCTCGGTCATAATCGGTTGTTTCTGTGAACGGTCGAATGTTGTGTGACAGGAAATGCTGCGGCTGCAAGGCATTGTGGGGCAGCATTTTCTCCTCTCCTTTCGGTTAGGGAGGTCCAGTGGTTCCTAAGCTAAAGGAGGTTATAAAGGAAGTTTGAAACCTCCTTTCCTATCATCTAGAGAATTTGAACGGTACTTATCATGGCTGCCACTGAGATACTTCCGGGTCATTTCACTACGTTAGGAAGGTTCCTAAGCTAAATGGACTATTGGAACGCAACCAAGGTTTGGTCAAGACAACTAATCAGGGGATACATTGCAGGTGTACGTGATTGCAGGACTAATGGTGAACAGATGGAACTAATATGACAGACGGGAAAACACCCAAAGACAGGAAGTAAAAACAGACAAGACACAGGGGAATACAACATTTTTCAAAATAAAATAGGAAACAAAACAATCGCATATTGATTCAAAGTTGTTAAGACAGCCGTTACTAGAGTTCAGACAATTATAGGAATCTGTGATTTCAACTTGTAACGAAAGGACCTCGAGATGAGAACACAATCGTGCAAACAAAAACACATGCCAAATAGATTGCTAATACAAACACCACTGCAAGACATTTATTTATTATTTACCATTAGGTTAAAAAAAAGTGCATTTGATATTTAAAATAGTATCAGAGAACAACATGTATCACTGTATCAGGTCAGCATGTCCGATTGTCAGAACACATACCCCCTCACAAAACAAACTCACCAAATGGCCTCTGAACAAACCTTGGGCTTTGCAGAATCCTTAATGGCTGTCGTAAATCAGGTGTTCTCAGTTTGATATAATTCATGTCACGGTTCATAATTTGTCTAAACTTTAAAAAGCTTTCTCCACAATGGGCATATTCTTAATTTGTGGGAGACTTTATGGAAGCCTTTACATTTTGGCTTAGTTTGGTATAAAAGGCTTTTCCAGCATTCTGCTGCCTGAAACACTTGAACACAAAAATCAAATCATCAAATCGACAAAAGACAATGGAAAACAGTATTTCCCAGTAAGCACCAAGTATGATACAGAAAGAGAAGTGAAGAAGAGAAGAGCTGCTATAATACATTGCACATGGACTTGTTGTAAGATAAGATAGCACACAGTCCTTGTAGTCGTCTACCTGGCATAAACCCACGATAGGCTTCTGTCATAGAAGAAACTGCACACTAAAGATCATTTCAGTGTTTTATATTCAAAACATTCATATTGTGTGGAATATCACTTGGGAATTGCCAACACAACAGGAGCACATACATGTGCAAGGGTTAAATCCTGTAATAGCCATGTAATACCAGAAAACTGCAATATGTCATAACTGTACAGAATGTATCAACCCTATAAGCAACTATGGATCAGCATGATAGTAAAGCCCTGTATGTCTTGATATATGGCATGTGTACAGTAAAGCAAACATTTGATGTTCAAGCGTATGATTACTAAATAATTGTTATTTCATTTCAGTAAGATGTAAATTATTATTCATAATAAAGCATGAATCAGAAATGGACCTGTCTTGTAATTTTACTGATTTCATTATAATATAATTCATTATATTGTATTTTAGTTGTTGTATTTTCTCCAGTGTGGAATATACAAATTCATATGCACGGCTCTTTTTTTCCCTTTAAGTTCTTTGGAGGTAAGGCAGGTACATGCGACATGTCACTAATGCTAGCAAGAAGCTTCATGATAGCACCGGTATATTTTTAGCAACTGAATGTGTTTATTAAGTGTGTCACTTCTAACTGATCTACAGTATAGGGTCTACCTCATCACTTTAATCAAATTAAGCTGTTTTTCTCGGGTAGGGTAATCTTAAATCAGACATGGCGACTGTCCCCTCAGCGGATGTGATAATGACCACTGTTTGCTAGCTAGTTAGCTAGAGAACAAGCTAGCAAACATTATTGTTGGCAGACAAAAATCAATACAGACTGCTAAATGTACCCTTTAAAATCAACGGTGGCTTATTCCAACACCAGTAGGCCTATAGTGGTACTTTCGTTAAATACGGAAACAAAGTAACGTAGCTAAGATGGTGGTTGTTGAGTGTGAGCAGTGTTCAGCATTCAATCAACACTCAACTTTCTGACTGTTATGAGTGCACTATCCAGGTAGGCTACTCTGAGTGCACTGCCATTTGCCAAACCTTGCATTCAGATGCACTTATGCACTCAAAACAGCACATGTACGTAAGAAGTGGTCCAATTGAGAAATAGTACTAGTCTTTTTGCTGCTAAGAAAGGGTCTCTGTTGTGTGGCTGTGGGTGATTATCAGAACATAGCCTTGCTGTTCATCACAAGTAATCTAATATTTACCACTGTGAAGTCTATTTTTATATAACATTACAAGACTGATTCTTATTATTACGTTATATATGCTTATTGTGCTCATGAGATTGCTATGACTATAGAATAAATAGACACAATCACTAATCCCAGGTTCTGATGGGTTCGATACCAACGAGGGGAATAGTCAGAAGAAAGTTTAGCTTGCAATATTGAAAGTAGCAAGGTCGAGTGCAGAGACTGAGAGAACACAAAGAGGTAGTCAGAACAGCACAACGCACCGGCCTTCACTCTGTATTGGGAGCAGCGCTCCCCCGCAAAGCTAGGAAGCAACATTATGGTTTCCCGCTATATCTGAAGAAACGTTAGAGAAAACAAATTAGTATGATGGTGCCAGAGTAGGGAGGGACTTCCACAGGCCAGCCGAATGCTGATTGGAGGATCGTGTTGCCAAGAGACTCTATCTGAGTCTGCGCACCAACCAAAGAGAACCAAGTCTAAACCGCGGTATTTCTTCAGCTTCTTGACCAATCATAAATGTACGGGCAACGCCCTGTGTAATAAAATGTATTGTCGCACGATGTTCGAGGCTCTTGACGTATTTGGCGGTTACAGATTACAGCTTTGCTGCCTGTGATTCCCAAAGACGTGATGAGTCCTTGGCCAAGTAATATATATATTTAGCTCTCTTTACAATAAATAGTTAAACTTAGAAGTTGTCTGTCTTATTCTGAACCCAACACCACCTTAACATCTTGTGAAGGTCTGAATATAGCACACTTACCGTCAGTTGTGTTAACTGCCACTGAATAACAATAAATAATGACATTAATTTCCAGTTGTTAGGCTTACATATGCTAACTCCACTAGGGTCTATGTTTTAAGGGCACAAACTGGGGCTATAATTACCCAGTGTTCTGCTCTTTATTCTTGCATGTGCAGTCAGGGTAGATACAATCCCAACCTAAATACCTCATAGTATTTAATGTCATTATTCCAGTACCCTTGAATGTTATTGAGTCCTATAATGTAAACCTCTATTGTTATCCTAGTTTTTCTATCTCCAGTCTTTGAATTTGAACTAGTTGAGAAAATGGACAGAAAAATTACAACTTTCTGCTAAAAAATTAAAATCATATGTCTAGCTAAAATCCTGGTCATTCAAACTAAACTATGATTGCTTGGCTTGTCAAGAGTGTTGATGTTTTTGTTTCATGTGACAGGTCATACACTAATCTGCCATAATAAGTCACTCCAAAACACCTGAAAAATAATGAGCTCCTTAGTTCAGTGGTTCCCAACCTTTTTTGAGTACTGTACCCCCAAAGCATTTCAAGCCAACCTAAAGTACCCCCTACTACGCAATCAATCGTGGTGATCCCCAGGATATATTAATACAGTAGTCTATATATTGTGGCAGACCGGCTGTGTGTGTGTGTGTGTGTTTGTGTGTCTGTGTGTGTGTGTGTGTGTGTGGGTGGGGATGACGACCTGGATAAAGTCACATGGTCACACAGGTTGGCAGTTTATTGAAGTAAAGCTTTAGTTCTGAGGTCTGACATCATCACTTCATTCCCTATTCCTTTATTGATCCACTTGGGTAAATGTGGGTGTCATAGCAGCATGGGGGAGGGGGGGATAGGTATTGGCAGGGTAATAGCAGAAAGAAAGAAATATAGAATTAGATCTGAATATAAAAAGATGATAACAATGTGAGAGGGATATAATAACCATATACCGTAATAATCAAATGTGTGTGTGTCTGCGTGTGTGTGTGTGTGTGTGTGTGTGTGTGTGTGTGTGTGTGTGTGTGTGTGTGCGCGTGCGTGTGTGTGTGTGTGTTTGTGTGGTGGCGGCAGCACATATCAGACCCGGGCCTGGATACTTGCTGTGGGTCATGGCAGAGAATGTCACCTCACACAGGTATGTGGACCCAAAAGGCAACAGTTCATTCAGTGCATGTTTCCCCAATTCAGGATACTCCTTCCCCACACCACACCAGAACTGTGTCAGTGGTGTGCTTGAGTAGCTCATCTTCAGGCTCCTATCTGAGGACACATCTATGAGGTCTTCTTGCAGTCTGGCGTGAATGCTACTGTTAATGCACATCACAAATGGATTACGCACCCAGTCCAGTGTGGATGACTTGTTGTCAATATCAGGGAAGTAGGAGTTGAACTCATTATTGAGCTTGGAAAAATGTGTGTGTACTATTTTCACAATTGGAGCTCTGTCACATTCACCAGTAGCAATGTATGTGTTCAGCTGCAGGAAACAACTTGTATCCCCTTTTTCACATTTGCTCTGCCAGAGCTTGATCTTCTCCATGAATCCACACACTTTGTCATACAAGCTAAGAACATTTGTGTCTTTACCTTGAAGAGAGAGATTCAGCTGGTTGAGTTTGCTGAAAATATCAGAGAGGTATCCCAGCCGAGCTACCCAGTCAGCGTCGTCGAACATAGCCACAAGTGGGTGTGTGTGCTCCGACAGAAATGCCCTCACTTCATTGCGTAGGTCGAACAGCGCCGCTGATAACCAGCGGACGTCAGTGTGAAGCAGGAGCTGTTTATGTTCTGACCCACCGTCTTCACAAAGTGACTGAAACAGTCTATGATTCAAAGGCCTGGACTGTATGAAGTTGATCACTTTTACGGCATCATTCAAAACATCGTTTAACTCTGGACTAATTCTCTTGCTAGCTAATGCTTCTTGGTGAATCATGCAGTGCGTCCATGTAACGTCAGAGTTTACCTTTTTTATGTGGGCCATTAATTCATTAATTCTGCCGGTCATCGCCACAGCGCCGTCTGTGCACACATGAGAGCAGGATTTCCAATCCAGCTTGTGTTGAGAGAAAAAAATGTCAATAACGTTAAAAACGTCCTGTCCGGTAGTTCTCCCCGTGAGTTTCTTGCAAAACAGAATGTACTCGTTCATCTCCAAAGTGTCTTTGTAATGCACAAACGCAATCAGTTGTGCTTCCCCACTGACATCCATAGATTCGTCCAACTGCAAAGCAAACATACCAGACGCTTTACATTTTTCCACCACTTGGTCAATAATGTCAATTCCCATGTCGTCGATCCGATGGCACACAGTATTATTTGACAACGGCACTTTCTTCAGGACATCAGCTGCTTTCTTATCGAGCATAGTTTCGGTGAGAATTATAGCAGCAGGCAAGATTAGCTCTTCGGCTATGGTAAATGGCTTTTTCGATTTAGCAACGAGTAGCGACACGGCATAAGATGCTTCCAACGCCTTGTTTGAGACCGATGTCGCTTTCTTTAGTTTTTCTTGGCTTCCCTTAAATTCAGCCAGCTTTTGGTGGAAAAACTCTGCAGGCTTACTCACACAGGCGGGATGTCTAGTACTAAGGTGCCGATGTAAATGGGATGGTTTCATGCTATTATTAGAAAGCACGTCGCCACAGATGAAACACATTGGCTGCGGTGGCTCTGTAGTTGTGACCGTAAACTCGGAGTCACCAAACTGACGATGCTTCACCTTCTCTGTTTTCATTTTCTTGAGAACGGGTTCTCCTGATTCAGCAGTATCACCTGTGCTGTTGTTTCTGGATGAACCAGCTCGACTCAGCCATTGATCCATAATGATTATGTTAACAGAAATGTTGATCTCAATAAACACCAGCGCATTCACTTAATAGGATGTTGATATTTTGCTAGCTAGCAAGAAAACCAGCGCGCCACAACAATGATGATGATGATATAACACCTGACAGTCCGGCGGGAAGCTGAACGGTGCCAATAATAATATATAGCCAGCAAATTATAACTTAATTTGAATGCCCCCAATTTTGGTTACATTAGTACAGATTATGCATTATTTGGGTACAGTTTTCCTGTAAAAATGTTAATAAAAAAAATCAAAAAGAAAAATCAAAAATTATTTTTCAAAATCTTTTCACGTACCCCCTGGGGATCACCCACGTACCACTACGGGTACACGTACCCCTAGGGGTACCCCTAGGGGTACACGTACCCCCGGTTGGGAAACACTGCCTTAGTTGAGGAGGTGCCAGAATGCACACAGTGTTAAAGGGATCCCAGTTCGTAAAGGTGGGAGAGAAGGCTGATGGCTGCCTGCATCCCCACCAGACCATCTTTCACACTTGTAATTGGTGTTTACGTTGTGTTAATTGTTACTCCAGACACACAGTAAAAGTTTAACTTTTTTGCGTGTTATGTTGTTTTCAAAAAGGAATGATGTTTTTTTCAAAAAGGAACTTTGGCTTGCAAGTAATTGAACATTACACTATGCCAGATTTTGTAGCAACTCTTGGCTTTTTTCAGCATGTTTTCTCCATATTTGATTTGACTTTTTCTCATAGGATAAAGACATCGACTGGTCCATACCAGGTGACATTAAAAACAACAACTTTTCTATACTCTGATCTGTTTGAACAGAGTACAAACCATACGCGTAGGGGTACGCGTACCCCCGGTTGGGAAACACTGCCTTAGTTGAGGAGGTGCCAGAATGCACACAGTGTTAAAGGGATCCCAGTTCGTAAAGGTGGGAGAGAAGGCTGACGGCTGCCTGCATCCCCACCAGACCATCTTTCACACTTGTAATTGGTGTTTACGTTGTGTTAATTGTTACTCCAGACACACAGTAAAAGTTTAACTTTTTTGCGTGTTATGTTGTTTTCAAAAAGGAATGATGTTTTTTTCAAAAAGGAACTTTGGCTTGCAAGTAATTGAACATTACACTATGCCAGATTTTGTAGCAACTCTTGGCTTTTTTCAGCATGTTTTCTCCATATTTGATTTGACTTTTTCTCATAGGATAAAGACATCGACTGGTCCATACCAGGTGACATTAAAAACAACAACTTTTCTATACTCTGATCTGTTTGAACAGAGTACAAACCAATGGCTTCTCAGTGACTATAAACCAGGGCTGTCAAGTTAACGCGTTAACTAAAAAAAAATGAACGCCACTAATTATTTTAACACTATTAACGCATGTGTATTTTTTGTCTTCGGCTGCCGCGTAGTTTCAGAGCGCATCGAGTTTAAAATACCATCTACAAGCTGATGCTGACAGCCCCGCTCCTGCCATCTGCTTGCGGCAGACCACACTTCTACGTTCACCGGCAGGCACCGACTGGCCATCGGGAGGACCGGGAGGGTGTGTGTATGTGTGTCGCGAGCGAGCGAGAGAGAGAGAACGGGCACACCTTACGTGTATTGTTGTTGTTAGCATCTGGTGCTAGCTAGCTGCGCTAACGGGTATAAGGAGCTGTTTCAATGAAAACAGAGGAGCGACATTTCACCAACAACTGCGCCGAGCACTTGACTTTAAGCAGGTAGCCAGACAGTGGGACATTGCACGAAAAGTCAGCACACTCAGCACGGATAGTGCGTGCAACATGATTGCAGTGTCCAGGCAGCTCCCGTTCGAGCATATGCCTTGAGTTGCACATAGATCCAATGATCCATCACAGTTAGTGCTGCGTACCTGGACTCACATTCAGGTTCAGGTCCGGACTCAAATCCAGAGGTTCAGGTTCAGGTCCGGACTTATAAGTCCCATGGCTTGTGTCAAGTTGTGTGAGTAACTAAAGTGAACTTATTGAGAGCTAATTATCAATTGAAAATAAACTCATAATCAACTCAAATTCAAACTTGTCAGGTTTATTGTGCTCCCTTCCAACTTGTGTCTACATTTCTCTACAAAGTACAAATGTAAACAAATAAATGTTTTGCCACTTAGTCTACACATGACTTATGACAGCAACTACAGTGAACTACTACAAAGTTTAAACATGTATTTCATTTATCAAACTAAAGTAACCAAACAGTCCCTGAGCTGACTGAGCCTAAATCCCTAAAACTTTGCTGAAAGGTAGAGTGTAGAGTAGACTATACGCATTACACTGTTACACACCTACTATACAGTATACACTGTAGTGACTGTACAGTCAGAGTGTACATCGCTAGCTTCCCTTGATGTCACACAGATCTCGCGAGCAGTTGCATATTTTGCGAGACTTCGTGAGTTCAGTAATGGCCGCCATATCAGAAGCCGAGATGATGTTTTCCGTCTTTTCTCAGCGCAAATGTCTCGATCTATGGAAGGTTTTAGATGGTTTAGAACAAAAAGGAGAATATACGTAAGTGCTAGTTTTTTTGCGAGTCCAAGTACCGGTTCCCGACGTTCCGGTACGCAGCACTAATCACAGTGTCTCTCCACACACACACACACACACACACACACACACACACACACACACACACACACACACACACACACACACACACACACACACACACACACACACACACACACACACACACACACACACACACACACACACACACACACACACACACACTTGTATTATTGTATTGTATGAGAGAGATTCCGGAGGCCTGTACTACGTAACGGCTCCGCGGATTGGTCCATTTAGTTCCGGGGACGACATGACATCATGATGTACCCGGAAGAATCAAATGGACAGTGACGTATCTCCAACGAGGCGTTTTGGGGAGGTATTTTCTGTGTTAGAGTTTACTCGCTACATGGTGTACTTTGAGGGTTTTGACTCTGCACACCATTACATGCATAAAAACCTTCATAACATACAAGGGGACGGGTAATAACCGGGAAAGCATGACATGTCACCTTTAAAGTCAGATCGTGTCTTAGGCAGTGATATCATAAACCTGTTAATGTACGCATTCAAACACTTTTTCTTTTACCAGCTGTGTTCACCTTGCAGGTGCAGCTCTGTGGCTTTGATCCTGGATCAAGTGTTTAAGTCATGGATGTTTAAAGTTGAACTTCTTCATATTTGACTAGTATTAAAGTTCACTTTTCATTCAGGAAGTATGACGCTGCGCTGTCAGTACACTTCTCCATGTTTGTGATTGGTCGAATGCTCCTGTTATAAAAAGGTTCGATGAAAAATCTAGGAATTAAATAAGATGGCTCGAGTCACCAAAAATGTATCCTTAGGTGCTTTTATTAACACCAACGTACTGAAAAAACACAAAGTAACAAGGATTGTACAGGAAGAAATCAAAATCCTGCTATATACATACAGGTCGAGGACATATAACTGGTACCTCTCTGCTCTACAGCCACAGTCAGACTCCCTCAAAACACTTGTGGCCAGGGTTTTATACATGTTAAGCCCCTCCCCATAGGATAATCCACTAGTTATACCCCTAACCAATGTCATTCTAATCTACAAACACATTCACAATGCAAGATAAATTATCCAAACACACCACATCAAAATAGGTCAACATATTATCTCTTTGACCACAGAAGCCCCAAACAATAACATTTTTATACTTGCAAGAAAAGTGCCACCCGCGCCCATGCACTACATGGTATGCTTCACAGCCTTGAAGGAGAGGGTAAGCAGGTTACTTGCAAAAAGACTTCCAATAAATTAGGTTTGAACAAACAATGACTTGGGTTTATTTGATCAAATGTGTGTTACCCTCAGTGTGCCTTTTACCATGCCCCTATGCAAACTGTGATGAAGGCTTCTTCTTCACATTACCACCCTCCTCTCCTACATCAACGATGTTTGGCAGCCTTGACAGGTAGTCTGCGGTGACATTTTCCTTGCCTGCTTTGTGCCACACACAGAACTTGAATGGTTGTAGTTCAAGATACCATCTAGTCACCCTGGCGTTCCGGTCCTTCATGGTCTGAATCCACGTCAAGGCTTTATGGTCCGTCTGTAGGTCGAATTCCCTCCCGAGTAAGTGCCAGACACTCCTTCTCGATGGTGGAGTACCGGGTTTCACGGGGCAGAAGTTTCCTGCTGAGATACAACACTGGACGTTCCTCTCCTGGTTCTCCCTGAGCCAGCACTGCACCGATGCCCACTCCAGAGGCATCCACCTGAACCAGGAAGCGTCTTTTGAAGTCAGGACTCTGCAGTACCGGAGACGAGCACAGTTTTTTCTTCAACTCCTGGAAAGCCCTTTCACACTCCTCATTCCATTCCACAGGATTCCGAGCAGCCTTGCACGTGAGGTTGGTCAATGGAACTGCTAGAGTGGCAAACTGAGGAATGAAGCGTTGATACCATCCAACCAGGCCAAGAAAGGACCGTACTTGTTTCTTGGTACGAGGTCTCGGACTGTTCAGGACGGCCTCAACTTTGTCCACCTGTGGCCTGACTTCACCGTTCCCCAGCTGATACCCAAGGTAACGAGTCTCCTGCTTAGCCCACTCACATTTCTGTAGATTGAGTGTGAGTCCTGCGGCATGGATTGCACCTAGGACCCGACGAAGGTGATCGAGATGTTCCTCCCAGGTCCTGCTGTAAATGACCACGTCATCCAGGTAGGCAGCACTGCAGTCCTCGCACCCCAGAAGAACTTTGTCCATTAACCTCTGGAAGGTTGCTGGGGCACCATGTAGACCAAACGGCATCACAGTAAACTGGAAGAGGCCTAGTGGGCTTCTGAACGCGGTGAGGTGCCGGGACTGGCTTTCCAAGGGGACCTGCCAATACCCCTTGCAGAGGTCCAAGGTAGTGATGTAGTTGGCTCGACCAATCCTCTCCAGCAGGTCCTCAATCGGGGGCATTGGGTAGGCATCAAAGAAGGAGATGGCATTCAGCTTCCTGAAGTCAATGCAAATGCGGAGAGAGCCATCCTTCTTGGGTACAATGACAATAGGGCTACTACACTCACTGGTTGATGGTTCAATTACTCCCAGCTCGAGCATCAAGCGGATTTCTTCCTTCAACGCCTCCACTAAACGTTCCGGTACTCTGTAGCATGCCTGCCGAACTGTGTTCTGCCCCGGTTTTACTCGGATTACATGCTGCAACACACCTGTCCGGCCTGGTTTCTGTGTGAACAAGTGGGGAAGGGTATCGAAAATAACTTGCAAGTCAACTGGCTTCTTACCATCCAGGTGGGAGAGATCGACCTTCGCTGGCTGCTGATTCCAGGCACCAACTACCCCTTCGGAGTCATCCTCTTCAACCACCCTGCGAGCCAGTAGTGAGGTGATGGGAGGATGGCTGCTTCTTTCCTCCCATGCTTTCAGGAGATTGACATGATAAGTCTGCTTTGTTTTTCTTTTCTCCGGGTGCAAGATCTCATAAGTCGTAGGCCCCATCTTCCTTAACACTTCAAACGGTCCCTGCCATTTGGCCAGTAGCTTGCTAGAGGAAGAAGGCAAGAGTAACAAAACCTTTTGACCTGGTTTGAACTCACGGTTGCGTGATTGCTGGTCGTACCATCGTTTTTGAGTCTTCTGGGCATCCATTCGATTGAGCCTGGCCTCCTCTCGGTACTGATCCAACCTGTCCCTGATCTGGAGGACATACTGCAAAATACCCTGCCCTTCTGCCTTTTTGTCTGTTACCTTTTCCTCCCAGTTACGTTTCAACAGATCCAAGGGCCCTTGGACTGGCCAGCCGTAGAGTAGCTCGAACGGGGAAAATCCGGTGGACGCTTGAGGCACTTCCCTGTAGGCAAAGAGTAGAAAGGGTAACCACTTATCCCAGTCTTTTCCAGTATCAGATACGAACTTCTTTAGCATCCTCTTGAGGGTTTGGTTAAACCTTTCAACAAGTCCGTCAGTCTCTGGGTGGTAAGGAGTCGTCTTGATAGCTTTTATCCCCAACTCCTTATGCAGTTGACCCATCAGGCGTGATGTGAAGTTGGTTCCCTGGTCCGTCAGAATTTCCTCAGGGATTCCTACACGAGAAAACAGCTGAACAAGAGCACTGATCAACTTTGGGGTGGTTATAGACCGGAGAGGAAAAGCTTCAGGAAACCGAGTAGCATAGTCACATACCACAAGAATGTACTGGTATCCTGTTGAGCTTTTTTCCAGGGGCCCCACAATGTCCATGGAAATCCGCCTGAATGGGGTTGTTATCACCGGCATGGTTTGGAGGGGTGCTCGGTTTGATTTGCGGAGAGGACAAGTTTTCTGACACTCTGGGCATGTTTTACAATATTTCTGCACATCAGTGTACATTGAAGGCCAAAAGAACCTAGAGGCAAGTCTGAGATACGTTTTATAGTGACCTAGATGTCCTGCCCATGGAAGTGTGTGTGCAAGGTGTAGTACTAGGGATCTACAGCTACCTGGCACAACTAATCTCCTGCCGTCTTGCTCTTCCCCCTCATAAAGCAGGTCATTGTGGAGAAAGTATGCTGCACCACCTACTAGAGCGGTTTGATTGGCTGAGTTTAACACCTTGGTTAGCAAAGACTTTAACAAGGGATCAGACTGTTGCAATATGGTCATATTCTCTGGTATTTCCCACTTTACATTTGACAAAGCATGGCCAGGCATTTCACCAGGTACAGGTGACCAAGCGTGTTTCTCTAAACGCCGTTGCCGACTTGTTTTCCTTGGTGCTTTTGTTCCAGCACTGCACAGACTACCACATAAGTCTGGCAGAGGCTGGACACCAGGATTTGCTTGGGCTTTTGCCTGTGACCGTGTCACTACGAAACAAGAAACATGCATTTTCTGTCCTGACAAGGGTTCACAGACATGTTTAGTACTGCTAAGGAGATCATATAGAATAGGCAAATCCCTCCCCAACAGCATCTCAACAGGTAAACTTTCAATTACCCCCACGTTTAACAGATACCTTTGGCCTTCTACATCAACTGTAAGCTCTACCTGTGGTTCTGGCTTGCAATCACCATGTACACATAACACATCTGTCTGCTGGTTGTAGTCAATAGCACAAGGCACACAACTTTTCCTAATGAATGACATGGAGCTTCCAGAGTCAAGGAGAGCAGTTATCATTTTACCATTAACTTTTACCGGGATCACTTTACACCCTCCTTCCCTGTCTTGACAGTCAATCTCCTTACCCTTTCTGGGCACATAACACAGTCCTGTCAGTTTTGGCTTCTTCAGGGGGCAATCTGATGCTTTGTGTCCCTGCTGCTGACAATGATAACATACAAAAGGTTTAGTCCCTGACTGAGCAGAGAGTCCCCTGTCATATGCCCCCCGGTTACCTTGACCAACCTTTGGAAAGTTGTCCCTCTGGTGGTTCCAGTCCCTGGTTTCATCCCGCGTTGGTCGTGATGTCGCCCCCTTTCTGGCATTCAGGAACTGCATGGCCAACTTGGATGCTATAAGACCATCCTCCGGTTCATGTTCTTTTACCCACGTACGAGTATCTGGAGGAAGCACCTGCAGCAGCTGCTCCATGATGATAGTCTCCCCCATCTGTTCTTTACTCTTCTGCTCCGGTCGCATCCAGCGACGATAGAGCCCTTTCAACCGGTGGTATGATTCTGTCGGTGTCTCCCCCGGTGGCGATGAGGTGGCCCGGAACCGCTGACGATAGGTCTCTGGAGAGATGTCAAATTTGACCAACAGCGCCTCCCTCAGATCTGGGTAGCAGTTGGACATGTCTTCATCCATCGCGGTGTAGGCCTCCAGGGCTTTGCCAGTTAGCAAAGGGACAAGTCGACAGGCCCATTCCTCCCTTGGCCACTGCCATGTCTTTGCCATGCGTTCGAAGCGTAGAAGGTAATTTTCAATGTCTTCACCATTTTGATATACTGGCATCTTTGGCTCCTTACGATGAACTGCCGCTACAACCCCCCAGAAGGATGACCAAATCTGTCAGGAGAAGACATCAATGAAGGCCCAACGTCAACGTGTGGACCCCCCCGGTAGTGATGTACAGGCTGCTGGGAGGCCTCAACTGAGACCCGCAGGCCCCTGAGCTCCTCCTGTAGGATATCATCTCTCCTCTGCTGAGCCGCTATGAAGTCCCTGACAATATTTACAATGTCACCGGTTGAGGGACCCGCTCCTGGAGATGGCCCAGGTTGCTGCTGCTGGATTTTCGGTTTTGCCCCTTGGGTTTCAACACTAATTGATAGTCCTTCTTCCTCTGACGTCACAGCTGTGTCCCATTCCTCATCCTTCTTCAAAAAAGTTTTTGCTCAGAGCGTAGTCCAGTTCGTGTTTTAACAACACGTCCCTTTTTGCGACTGGCCATCCCACTTCTGACACCATATGTCATAAAAAGGTTCGATGAAAAATCTAGGAATTAAATAAGATGGCTCGAGTCACCAAAAATGTATCCTTAGGTGCTTTTATTAACACCAACGTACTGAAAAAACACAAAGTAACAAGGATTGTACAGGAAGAAATCAAAATCCTGCTATATACATACAGGTCGAGGACATATAACTGGTACCTTTCTGCTCTACAGCCACAGTCAGACTCCCTCAAAACACTTGTGGCCAGGGTTTTATACATGTTAAGCCCCATGTTAAATACCACCCCTTTCATGTGAACGCGCACCTAACTAGATAGGGCACAGCTGGCTTGAGCGATCCACTTGATAACCAGCGTCGTAGGACCAATTACCGAGAGCGCGTATGTTTTGGATTAGGCTAACCGGCTAACTCATCCATATCCAGGTTATGTTGAACCAGCTTTGTAGTAGCCTACATGCCTAGTCTGGAACCTCTCTCATACAATACAATAATACACTGTGATGGATCGCTGAAGCAAAGGTATATGCTCGAACAGGAGCTGCCTGGACGCTGCAATCATGTTGCGCGCACTATCCGTGTTGACTTTTCGTGCAATGTCCCACTGTCTGGCTACCTGCATAAAGTAAAGTGCTCGGCGCAGTTGTCGGCGAAATGTCGCTCCTCTGTTTTCATTGAAACAGCTCCTTATATCCGTTAGCGCAGCTAGCTAGCACCAGATGCTAACAACAACAATACACGTAAGGTGTGCCCGTTCTCTCTCTCTCGCTCGCTCGTGCCACACATACACACACCCTTCCGGTCCTCCCGATGGCCAGTCGGTGCCTGCCGGTGAGCGTGGAAGTCTGGTGTGCCGCAAGCAGACGGCAGGAGCGGGGCTGTAAGCATCAGCTTGTAGATGGTATTTTAAACTTGATGCGCTCTGAAACTACGGGTAGGCCAAGGACGAGAAAATACACATACAAAATCAAGTTAAAATAATTAGTGGCGTTAATTTTTTTTCTTCCGTTAAGCCGTTAACTTGACAGCCCTATAATTTACACAATACCTTTCAACGCTAGGCAATTCAAAGTGCTTTTAAACATTGGAAGACATTAAGGGCATTAAGAAATAGTGCATCGGAAACACATTATAAAATGGCAAAGATAATAAAATAAACATAACACAGGTATACAATGCACGAAAAAAGGTTACAGTGCAGTGTAAGATATGAATAGTTCAATTAAAAGCAGCGACAAAAAGAAAAGTCTTCAGCCTGGATTTAAAAGTAGTAGGAGCTGCAGCGGACCTGCAGTTTTCTGGTTTGTTCCAAATATTTGGAGCATAAATAACTGAACTTCTCCATGTTTACTTCTGACTCTGGGGAAAGAAAGCAGACAGAAGACCTGAGAGATCTGGATGGTTCATCAATTTAGAAATGTGTTTTGGCCCTAAATTTCAATGCTTTATTTAAATACATTCTTTGACAGACAGGAAGCCAGTGTAAAGACCTCAGAACTGGACTGATGTGATCCACTTTCTTAGTGCTAGTGAGGAACAGCCCCTGCGAGATGGAGTCCATGACTTTATGAGCTGTTCATGAGCACTCATGAAACATTCATGAACAACTCATTATATGTTCACTTTTCATGTTCATGAACCAACATTCTTAAAATGCTCATGAACCATTTTAAAGAGCAGTTCATGACATTTTTATGAACATTGTTCATTCATATAAAGTTCCTGTTTTGCTCATGACAAACTTTTATGAGCAATTTATGAACTTTTCATGATCCAGCCAATCACAACATTATAATTAAAACCCCAAAAAGTTTGCATGAGTATTTCATGAACTTTTCATGACTATGAGCATTTCATGAATTTTGGATGATTGAGGCAAGTTCAGAATATTTTGGAATATTCATGAGCATTTTATGAACTTTTGATGATCAGTGTGATGTTTTTAAAGACCTCTTGAATATTCATCGACTATTTGAACATTTCTTTCTTTTTTAAAACTTTTAATCTTAAAACAAAACAATAGTGAATTTGAAACTGAACATTATCTGTATTTATTTTGGTGACATTCATATCATTTTATGTTTTATCTGTACTGTTTGAGAAGCAGTACGAGTAAGTAGCGCCAAGGTGGAACCTTTGGCAGGTGAGCGGTGACATCTGGGTTATTTTAGGGGGGACACTTCCGCCCCCTCCTCAGAAGCAATCCAGACGATCAACCGGATCCTGTGTATAATTATTGCTGCTCCACTTTTCTGTTTTCTACAGGTCAGTACATGATGAAAATGATCGATGTTAAGTTGTGTGAATTAGATATGATGTTGGAGATGTTTAGGAGAGTGTGTCAGAAGGATTTGAGCATGTTTGACATAGTAACGGTATTTTAAAAATACTAAACTGTCGGCAACAATAGATGCCATTTTCGCGGGCTTCACCCGCGCCTGGGTAAGTATGACCTGAGCGAAGGCTCGCAGGAAGGTTAGCTGCTGCGCACGGGTAATATGTTTTGTTTACCTGAGTGCAGTCTTGCAGGCACATTGCCTTGTTTTTTGTTTATTAACATTGACAGTGTATTTTTGTGATCTCCATAATATGTTATATTTGGTAAAGATAGATATATTGATAGAAAGTATTATTTGATAGCGTTATGTGTTTATAGATAACAACCTGTCCTTCACTGCAAACATAGCTACTACAACCCGCTGCTGCAGATACACGCTTTACAACATCAGGAGGATGCGTCCCCAGCTGACCCAGAAAGCGACGCAGGTTCTGGTCCAGGCTCTCATTATCTCACGCCTAAACTACTGCAACTCCCTCCTGGCTGGTCTACCTGCATGTGCCATCCGACCTCTGCAGCTCATCCAGAATGCAGCGGCTCGTCTGGTCTTCAACCTTCCTAAATGTTCTCACACAACGCCGCTCCTCCGCTTCCTTCACTGGCTTCCGGTAACTGCTAGAATCCACTTCAAGACAATGGTACTTGCGTACCATGCTGCGAATGGATCTGGCCCTTCCTACATCCAGGACATGGTTAAACCGTACACCCCAGCGCGTGCACTCCGCTCTGCATCAACCAAACGGCTCGCTGCACCCTCGCTGCGAAGGGGACCCAAGTTCCCATCAGCAGAAACACGTGGGTTTGCTATCCTGGTTCCAAGATGGTGGAATGAGCTCCCATTGACTTCAGGACAGCAGAAAGCTTACACACCTTCCGGCGCAGACTGAAAACTCATCTCTTTCGACTCCACTTCGAGCGATAGAACTATTAACAAAGCACTTATATACTAACAAAGCACTTATATACTAATAAAGGACTGGCTTACCTAAAGCCAGTTGAGTAGCACTTGCAATGTTTTTGCTCTATGAAACCTGATGTACTTATATGATTCTGTTTTCTTCAAAGTTTGTATTTTGTTGGTCGAACGCACTTATTGTAAGTCGCTTTGGATAAAAGCGTCAGCTAAATGCAATGTAATGTAATAATTTATATTGACTATGTTGAATTTCTCCTTGAGATACAGTAATTGACTGTGACAGACGGATAACTTAAATGGAGAAATGTGATGTTTGTAAAGTTCAGCTATTTGAATGTAACTGTGTACTTTGAATTTTGAATAAGAAGCATTCCAGACGATCAACCGGATCCTGTGTATAATTATTGCTGCTGCACTTTTCTGTTTTCTACAGAAATAATTTATTGTTGCTGTGGTACCCAAGCGTTTGGGACCCGTAACAACATTTTTTGTGCAGCTGAGTATCAAAAACTGTGCTTCAAATAGTGATAGGATTAATTGTAGTGCTCCACCTGTATACATGTATGTTTGTTTGTGTGTTTGTTAATTTGAGTAAAGTTCCATTGTGATTGACATAATTGTTGTTTTCTATGGTTGCCAATTGACCCACAGTCAATGGTTCATGAACAGTTCATGAACAGTTCATAGCCAGCCATAGAATTATATTCAGTGACTGGGTATGAACTGTTCATGAAGTTGTTATGAACAGTTCTTAATATGTTCTTGGTTGAAAACTGAATATCCCTACACACTCACTGAAAACTCCATTTCATGAATTGTTCATTAACCTGCCTAAAACCCTATTCCATGAATTGTTCATGAACCATTCCAGCACAGGAGTTTCATGAGTAGTTCATGAACTGCCCTAGTGCCATTTAATGTTCATGACACTTTCATGAACAGTTCATCAACTTTGTTATGAGCTGTTTATGAGTTGTTGCTGTTGCTGTTCATGAATATGGTTCACTGATATTTCATGACAAGTTCATGAACAGTTCACTATCATCTCACTGGGGATAGGTGAGGACTCAGGCAGCGGCGTTCTGAATCAGCTGCAGCTTTCTAATAGTTCTTTTTGGGAGACCTGTAAAAATACCATTACAGCATGTACAGGTTTTTCCAAATCAGCTGTGACATACATATTTAATCCTTGATATATTCTTAAGTAGGCTGACTTAGTAATTGTTTTAATGTGACTGTTACACCTACATTTCTGTCTTCATCTGTTGTTTTGAACGTTGCTCACTGAAGCTCAGCGCTGACTTGTATTAGTTCCTCCAAGGCTCCAAAACAATCACCTCAGTTTTATCTTTGTTTATTTGACGAAAGTTCTGCCATTTATTTTTGCAATGCATTTACTCAGTGTTTGAATTGGAGCATAGTCTCCTGGTGAAATGGTTATGTACATGTGTGTGTCATCTGCATAGCTATAGTAACTTATTATGTGATAACATGTTGTTTTTCATTTTCTGAGTGGTAGCATGTAGATGTCAAATAAAAGAGGCCCCAAGATGGAGACTTGAGGAACCCCACATGCATGGGCGCGGGAAGGGGGGTGCTGAGAGCTCTGCAGCACCCCCTAGCGGCAGGCAGGGGGTGCGGAGCTCCCCTGTCTTAATTATTATTTGATGGTTATTGCTGCTCCCACTGTGCATAATCTGTGTAATATGTAGCCAATACATTTCACATTGTTGGTAAAATAATATTTTGGCCTGCCCCGAATGTTTTTTCTGTAGCCCCGGACAATTCTACCTCAATAATATAATACATTAACCGTGCTTTACGTGAACCTCATCATGACACTCGAGAGGACGGCAGGACTGTAATTTCCCGTGTTCAGTGAATGCAACAGAGGCAAGACACCAGACCAATCAGTGAGTTGCATGGAAATAAAAGTGTGCTTGTGTCATTCAAACTTGTGTGTGTGTACATAGCACATTTAGTGTGTGTGAGAGAGGGAGAGGGAGAGAGAGGGACCCGTGCCAGCAGCAGGGACCGCATTGTTAGCTAGCTGCACTAACGGACATACGGAGCTGTTGTTGGTTAAAGGACTCCTCTCGAGTTCCCCATCTGAGAGGGAACTCGAGATGAGACTTGAGAGGTGACTCGAGGAAACTTAAGAGAGGACTTTTGTCGGTCGGTACGCCAACAGGACACAAGGGGCTGGAGTGGGCCGAACCACAGACATGACACGGGGAGCTGGCGTGGGCCGGAGAGCCAACAGGAGACGAGGAGCTGGAGTCGGCCGGTACGCCGACAGGACACAGGGAGCTGGCGTCGGCCGGAGAGGCAGTACTGGAGACGAAACCATGGCTGCTGGGGCCAGAACTGGGACTGGAACCATGGCTGCTTGGGCCGGTGCTGGAGCCAGAAACATGGCTGCAGGGGCCGGTGCTGAGCGTGGAGCCGGACACATGGCTGCAGGGGTTCAGGCTGGTAGCCTGGACCTGGGTCTCCTTCTCTTGGGAGCCTTTTGGAGGCTCCGTGGACCTCCAAAAGCCAGACGAGACCCATCAAAAGCGTTCTCGAAAGAAGCTATGTTGGGAACTTTGGCAGGCAGGGGGTTAGCACGCCTGGGGCTAGCAGGCCGGGAAACACATGTCTGGAGGAAGTCCATAATCCAGCCAGGTAAGAACTTCACTAACCCTGGTTTCTCTGTTGCCCTCTGGTACGCCTCTGCCAGGGCAGCCCTCTTTTGCTCCGCACTGGTTGCTCCTCTCCATTCACCATAGCTGCAAGCCAGCAAGTAAATGAATATAACTCCACTTCAAATGGATCATCTGCTGGGTCCATATGTGGTTGGTTCGTACTGTTACGGTTGAGTGAAGGAAGCAGAACACAAATGCAGATAACTCTGATTAACCTTTATTTCAAGGATAATGAAAATAACTTGGAAAAAACAGATCCCTCACCGGTGACCTCAGTCACAAACAAAAGACAAACCAACACTGAACACAGGAAGAGACAAGACTAAATACAGGGAGGGGTAATCACAGGACGAGAAACAGCCGGGCAGGGAAGGAGAAACACAAGGGCCACAGGTGAACACAATCAGACAATTAGACACACCAGGGAAACTAACGACAGGGAGGAAAAACACAGGGAGAGGGACCAGACAATACACAAGGAGGAAAACAAGACAGGGAGAACCAGCTAAATAAACCCAAACATACAAAACTACAAACGTGACATTACATGAGAATCGTTAACACTATAATTTACAGTTTTTTACTATGTTCAATCTGAATTTTCTTTAAAATAAAAAACATCTATATTGATTCTGACTTTTCTATATCCAACTCACAGGTTTATCATTACTTTGAGAAAAAAGATTATTAATTTAACCTTTTAGAAGGGAAGGTATTGGGTATTTGTTCTGGGAATGTCATTTTCGAGCCTGAGACCTGAAAAACAGGCTCAGGGCTACTGGTTAAGAACTCAAACTCAAGAGCTAATAGTATTGCTATTGCCCCCCATAGTAATTGTTTGGTCTATAATTTAAGTAATATGACTCAAAACATGTATTCATTCATTTAGTTTTGTACCTAATATATTTGGACTGCAATAGTTCAATGTTTCCATATGTGTCATTTACACTGGGGCCTTTGAGAAGGCTGATTTGGTCCAAAAGTATAATTTGTAAAATGTTTTTTAACCTGTTAAGCCCCAAGCCAGTTTGCATGTCTCATGCTTGAACATGACATTCCCAGAACAAATGACTATATCTTTACTTCTAAAAGGGGTAAATTAATAATCTTTTTTCTCAAAGCAATGATAAACCTGTGAGTTGGATGTAGAAAAAAAGTCAGAATCAATATAGATGTTCTTATTTTACAGTAAATTCAGATTGAACATAGTACAACATTGTAAATTATAGTTTCCGTCCAAAGAAAACCCATTACTTATAGTGAAAACCACCCTTGAATGATGGGATGGTAGATAAAAAGCTTTATGAATCCAAACTATAACATAAAATAAGTACCCTGTATCAAGATTGATGCAAAACAAGTGAAATTTGACCTTTCTAGAGAGGTTTCGCAACACAAAAAAACACTTCCGGGGTCATTTGGGTGTTTTTGCCGTTTCTCTGGAACCCATTGGTCGATTTTGGTGATTGACACCTCTTTTTAACCGTTTGTCACGGCTGCTGCTGCTGTCTGCTCGTTAACCTGTCTGGGATTGTTTTCAGCTGTGTATGTTATATGTATATGAGCTGTGCCGTTGCCCGGACGCCATTGGATGCCAGTTTCCTGTCCCTCCTCCGGTCGGCGTGACCGAAGATCTGGATTGGAGCAGGTCGGGCCCGACTCACCAATCCCTGCCCACACCTTCCAGGGACTCTTACAAGAGTGTGTGCATCTCAGTAAGACAGGAGAGGTCTGAATCTGTGGCAGACGGCTCTCGGTGCTCTCCTTATGGTCTGTGTAGCTATGTGCTATTCTGCTACAGTGGTTAGTTAGGGTGTGTGTATTCTGTGATTTGTGAGGGCGTCGAACTTGTGCGAGACGCCTCACTATTTTAGCCTCAAGTGCCCATAGTGTGCTATGACTGTGATAATCTGTGGCCTTTGTTTTGTTTAGCGTTATTTTGAACAGATAGCTGGTTTTAAGAGCCTGTATTTTTGGTTATATCATCTTTATTTTGAGTTTATTATTAAAATCAACCTCTTACAAAGAACACCTGGTTTCGTGTTGCTTCCCTTTTACCCTAAGTGAGCTGGGGACTTAACACCGTTAGAGCCAATAGAATCGAGGGGGTGATCCTAAATCCACCTACACGTTACCATTGAGGAGTGAGAGTGATGCTCACGCAGCGTGCCCAAACCGAAAGCTATGTTACGCTCTGAAAACTGCAAACTAGGCTTATTGCCATCAATATGATGATCGATTATCAGTAATCATTTCAAAGTGACACAGAGACATTGGATTAACCTTCAGCAGCGTTTTATGCATTTTAATGGAATTGAACACAACTTTTGATCAGAAAACAGCAAAGGTATATGGGCTCAGAACAGAACACATTTGCACACAGAAGGATTCAAACTTGTATTTCCGGATCCATACTTGTGTTTTTCAATGCACACACAAATGTATTCCGTTTCATATACATGTAAATAAAATCCAAATACAGAAAAAAGTTTTACATATGTATTTTTGATCCTGACTTATTAGTTACCCGTTTAAATCTCCTGAACCTGCAAACACAAACAGCTTTCTGTGCACGGATCGCTGTGTGTATTATGAGACTGTTCTGAGCCCATAAAGGTAAGACGTATTTGCCGTTTTGGCCCTGTAAAGCTAAGTTGTGTGTGTATCTGGTTTCCCCTTCCCTGCCCTGAGTCGCTCAGTGATGATAATTATACCATTGGAATCTGTGGAATCTCAGCTTTAATGTGATATCTTGTTTGTGCAGATCCGATGAAGTATAACATATTTCTACCGTGAGTTATGTGCTAAGTGCGTTAGTTCGCTTAGTACTATTTCAGAGGCTCGGCGTTAGACTTGTATTTTGTTTCGGTAAACATGGTTCATATTTTCAGTTAGGTGAGTCTCTTCCCGTTAAGTCGGTATGACACATTATTAGGTTGTTAAATGTTAAGAAGCCCTGAGACACAGTTTCGTGAAAAAAACGACTACGGGGCTTAAAAGGTTGCTTGCACCACAAAATAATTATTAGGCATGTACTCATCAGTTTTATAGCACCATTTTGGTATTTATCTACTCTAACCTGACTTTGATCCCCCAATTACACTGCCTAAAAGTGTATATATTGAAGACCATTTAAAATCTTCTGACCGATGATGACCCCATCACTTTTCAACACAAGTGCATGTCAACTGCAGCGTATGTCTTTACAAAATATTCTTTACTTGGTTTAAAAATGACATAACTGTTTGTTTGTCAGTCTTTCTAAAACACAAAATATTGTGTGATTGGCTGTTTGTCATATATTGATGAAACCCTCTCTGATTGGATGGCCCAGGACATCATACTGGAAGGCGTTGTCGATGCAGTTGTTTTTTGTGTGTGGCTAAGACAACCATTAACCCTAACACAGATCTGTGTGTCTCAGTTGAGGCTCTGCATCACATCTTTGGTTCCATCATGAAGTATGGCCTTTCTCAGGAGCAGTTCTGTTTTCCGGGCTCTAATGCCTCGTGTGTTACGGATCAGTTCAATGCGGGGACCAAAGTCGCCCTTTACTTGTTGTTTGTTTCATGTATGCTGGTTACCATTTTAGGGAACTTTATTGTCATGGTATCAATAGCTCATTTCAAGCAGTTGCATAATCCCAGCAATGTGCTTGTTTTATCTCTTGCTCTTTCGGACCTTCTTGTGGGTGTCGCTGTGATGCCCTTCAGCACCATTCGGACCATTCATGGCTGCTGGTTTTACGGGGATGATTTCTGTATGCTTCACTCAAGTTCTGATATGTTTCTTGTATCTGTCTCTATATTCCACCTCATTTGTATTGCGGTGGACAGGCAACAAGCAATATGTAATCCTCTGCATTACTCTAGGAATATCACCATGTCAGTGGCGTGGATTATGGTATGTGCAAGCTGGGCGTTGGCTGCCCTCTACTGTTATGGACAAAATTACTCAAAGGCTAACGTAGTAGGGTTAGAGGAGTATATGGAATCGATAAAGTGCCTCGGCAGTTGTAACATTCTCTTAAACCCCCTTTGGGGAATCCTAGACAGCGTAATTGCCTTTTTCTTTCCCTGCACTGTTATGGTTTGTCTGTACACTAAAATATTTATTGTGGCAAAAGAGCATGTCAGAAAGATTAGAGATATGGGCAATTATTCAAACGACAGAGGGTTGGTTAAACAGTCTGAGCATAAGGCTGCAAAGACTCTGTGTATTGTGCTTGGAGCCTTTATCTTTTGTTGGATGCCGTTTTTTACTAACACAATAATCGAGGCCTTCACTGGCTTTAACACACCTGCTGCTCTCTTCGACGTTTATGGTTGGTTGGGTTACTTCAACTCAACCTTAAATCCAATAATCTATGCCTTCTTTTATCCTTGGTTTAAGAAATGCTTTTATCTTATTGTCAATCTGAAAATACTTTACCCCCATTCTTCAAACATAAATGTGCTTACACATTTATGAAAGTAGTGGTGAACATTTGTTATGGAAATGATTGCATTAAGAACAGGTTTGACGCAGTTGATAAAACAAGATGAAAGATTCATGGAGGCTTATCCTTTTTTTCCTGCCGCTGATCTCTCTTGCTCAGCTGATGGAAGTGTGAAATGTACTACAGCACAATAGGCACATTCACACCGCAGTACTTTTCCAACAAAGGTTCATCAGAACTTAGTTCATGAGAACTCTTTAGTTCTCATGAACTAAGTTCCACACCGGAATAAGTCCCTGGGGGAGGATTAGGCAAATGAAGCCGCTGATGTCACTTCCTCTTTTTCTGCTTTGGGTTTACTGGCAGGCCGCAAACAACTTCACGGCGTATACTGCCGCCCAAAATACCCGGACGGAAGTCCCCGGAGTTGGGGACTGGCGATTTACTCGGAAGGCTTCAGAAGAAGCTGCTGGGAGTCCCAGCAGCTTCTATTGAAGCCTTCTGAGTAAATTGCCAGAACGCCGACACCTCCTCATCTCCACCGCTCCCATGTTTTATTTTGTGTTGCCATAAGTTAGTCTCTCTGCATTTCTGCGCTGGGCTAATGCTAATGCGAGTGTGAACGCAACATTTCGGAACTAAAGTGGGAAAAGTACTGCGGTGTGAACGCGCCTTATTTCCCTGTGAGCATTCGTCTTTATAGTGATTAAAAAATGTAAAAATGACAAGTAAGTCAAAATATTTCAATCTGTAAACGCCACGATGTAAAAAAAACTATTCCTGCATTTAAGAAAGACGAACAGTTTATGATTCCTAACGAAGGTACATTTACCACATAAGGAACTTTATTGTTGTTATGGAAATTTCAATAACTAAAGGTGTTACTTTGAAGAAATGCGAACAATTGTTTATGTGTTGTCATTGAAACTAGAGTAGGTTAACAAGTCAGTAGGTTAATAATATATTAATTTAAGGATTTAATAAAAAAGATCAAATATTTAACAGTCATTGATTATTGTTTTTTAAGTGTTCCTCCACATTGATCTTGTCATCCTTATGTGTGCACAATATCTGTAAATTGAATGCAAAATAAATACAATTTAAAAGGTATTCCAAGTTGTGAAAAATAAATCTTTGCAGATCCAAAAAAGATCCTTAAGTATTGATTGAATTCATAGATTCAGAATGTAATGATTGACATCATAGATTCAGATTTTTAAAAGTCCCATACATTTGTATTTTTTCACATCTGTGGCCGATATTTACACTTTGGTTTTTGTCTGGTGTTTTTTTTGCCTTTTGGAGATGTCTAATTCATTCTTTATCATGTATTTTATTCCATCTTGAATCTATCTTCTAGTGTTGATATATTTAAAGCTGTGTAAAGCCTGACTTTCTAATAATCAGTCGGCCAGGCAGTGGCCCGAACAACCTCATCTTACTGTGGCACTAACCCAGGGGTCGGCAACCCGTGGCCCTCGAGCCGCATACAGGCCTTTAAGCCCTCTGCTCTGGCTCCCTTGAGCTTAGACAAAAATAAGAAGGAAATAAAATAAAAGTATTTGTAGGACTATTTATATTTTGTTGCATGGTTGAAAATGTTTCGTGTCTTGTATTTTGAGGTGATACTGTGACACAAATAAAAAACAAAACGGTTTTAATTAGGTCAACCAAAATATGAGTCACATCCTGCTACGGTCTTGCGCAATCACCTTTTCTTGCAGGCAAATAACCTGACCCCCAGCTCGATGAGCGAACTATGGATAAATCAAAGAAAAGTATCGGAGGAACACAGGATTTAATTCTTCTTTAATAGCAAAATATGCTGGTTTACCGGTATGTTTGATATGTATCATGCAGAGCTGCGGGTTCTCTGTCAGCAGTAGCTGATCTAATCTCTGATATCTCTCGCGTCCGGTTATACTTCACTCCCGTTTATGTCCAAATCTATCGGATCTAGCTAGTTCTAGTTAATCATATGGCTGCCTGCTAATCAAAGGACACCTAAACATTGCGTTTATTGGCAACGGCGTGTGGCCGCAAAGTATAGCGCCGCATTATGCATAATATGTTTATATGAGGGGTCTCATGCTCATATATTTTTCTTCTCTTCATTCCCCACGCCCCAAAATAAATAAATAAATAAATATACCAATTTTAGGAAAAGTAAGGAAGTTTGAGCAGTGTGGGTTTTATATTAACAGAGTTACACATATTTCAAAACTCGAAGTATAATAACTGCAGGTGCCTCCCTGTCAGCATGATAAAGACCCTCAGTGAAGCACAAGCCCATATTTCTCATTAAATTGTAAGTACAACTTCTTACAAAAGATCAGTTCAATGCAACTAATGTCGTCTTAGTGTTATTGCATGATGTTAAAATTGGTTTGCCATGAATTTAGTGATGGATTGTAAACATTTGAAATGTAGCATTTAAGTGTTTCTCAGTTACAATGTTGTTGTTTTAATAAATCAGACACTGATGGTGCAGCACTGTAGGGTACTGTACCTCTTTATAGGCATTTTGTCCTTAACCTCTTAAGCCCGAAGGTCCCCCTAGTGGACCCCTCCCCCCGTTTTTTTACGAGACTATGTCTCAGGGCTTCTTAGCATTTATGAAACTATTAATGTTTCATACTCTTTTAAAGGTAAGAAACTCCGCTAACTGACAATAAGAACAATTGTAAGCTAAAAAAAACACGAGTAATACCAAGATTTTGAATTAGCATTGAGCGGAACAAATGCTAACTAATGCTAACGCTTTTATACACAGATAGATCTCACGGTAGAAATGCCCTTATTACTATCTTAACGGCACAAACAAGACATACAATTTAAAGCTGAGACTCCACAGATTCCACACATGTAATGTCATCACTGTACGACATCGAATTCCTGGAGCTATCAGCCATAAAAGAAAAAGTAAACAACATCCGGTTTCAAAAATATTACAATAATTACGTCTTACCTTTTTTGATTTGTGATCAAAAGTTGTGTTCAACGGAATAAAAACGCCGCTCAAGGTTAATCCAATGTCTTTGTGTCAAGTAGAAATTTGTACTGATAATCCATCATCATATTTATGGCAATATACTGGGTATAAAGTTTTGCCATCCAGGCTTGTACTTTCAGATATGTTTAGTTTGCTTCTCTATTACGTCCGCAATGGTAATGTTTACGTGGATTTGGGAACTGCCTATCGATTCTATTGGATGTAATCAGGGCTCTCAAGTTTTGAACAGAGTTCAGAGTGAGATTTTGGCAGCGGCGGGGCTTTGGGTGGGGACGGTGGTCTTATCTGATAAATGACACATCAATTCATACAAATAAAAACATATTTATTTCATTCTTAGTGAAGGGATGTGTGTGTGTGTGTGTGTGTGTGTTTTTTGTTGTTGTTGTAGGTGTTGGTGGTAACCCTCTCCGCGTCGGCATTAGAGTGAGGGAGCACGAGAACAAGTTGAGCTATTTTAGTGAGCCTCCCGAACTGGCTCAAACCGGTCACCTTTAAAAAAAAAGGAACCAAGAGACTCTATTCCTCAAATGCTTTGCTTTTGATTTCAATTGATTATGTGTATGTCATGTGGTGCGAAATATTTCTTACCTTGCACTTGATTGAGGACATACTCCCCCAAAACTCCTCAACATTAAAGGTGGTGGGATCTTGGGGCATGGGGATATTCATCAGCTGATATTCCAGGAACTCCTCACACACCTTGTCCTGTTCCTCCGGCCCATGGAAAGGTAGTAGTTCCTGAAATCTAAAAAGAGCACCATGTGTAAAGAACTGATTAATGTATTCAATCAAAGTATTGAAATCCTGGAAAATGTTGAAACCCTTACCTGTCTATTAGTGCTGGGGGGGGAAACGATTATTTCGAAAACGATAAATCGGGCGATTATTTGATCGATTAGTCGACTAATCTAACGATTATTTTTCTGTTTTTCAATTAATAAAAAACGTAATGTAAAAAAAGTAATGTACATTTTTTTTGTTCCACGATACTGTGTCTCAGGGGATCTTAATATTTAACAAACTATTAATGTGTTATACCAGATTAACGGGAATAATCTCAGCTAACTGACGATATAAACCATGTTTACCAAAACAAAACACAAGTCTCATAAGAAGCATCTAAATGACCCATGACCGAAAAATGCTAACGGACATTGGCACAGAACTGAAGATAAAAGTACCCTTATTACTTATCGTAGCTGCATATATAAAATATCCGATTAAAGCTGAGACTCCACAGATTATGTTGGTATATAGTGTCATCACTGAGTGATCCGGACTCGCGACAGGGGAAGCAAATACAGTCATCACAACACGTACCTTTACAGAGCTTCAAGGGAGATCGTCTCACCACTGTAGCTGTCAATCTGATCAAAAGACGTGTTCAATGGCATTAAAATGAGAAAAAACGCGACTGAATCGGTTAATCCATAGGTTTTTAACGTCTATGTATAAAAAAATTATTGAATTTATAATCCATAATTCCATTTTTATGTAAAAATCGGAGAGCAAATGCTAGCTGCTAATGGTAGCCACCACAGCTAGCTGCCGCTTTACATGTTCCAACATAGCCGTTGTGCTTGTGTGATATGCCAACTCCATTTGGCAAAGAAAGCAAATGACAATATCTTTGCGTTTTGGACTAACTTTAAAATATTCCCATGCTTTTGAAGACCTAGGGCGAGATGTTTTTCGTTTGAGGGCTTCGTGCTCAATCCTGTGAGGAGGAGGTGGTAGCCGTTTCAGTCTCAATTGTGTTTGAAGTGCGATTGCGAACTGCTTGTTGCTTTGTTTACACACCCACGTGTGTGTAGCGACGCGTCGACGCGGAAATATGTCGTCGACGATATTTTGAAGTCGACGCTACAGCACTACTGTCTATAAAGTATAGGGCAGAATGTCTAAATCCTACAGCCATGTTATTTTCTAATTGGCTGTTCGATAGCTTACATTCTTTTGATTGGTTGATGCGTGGCTACAGTGATTCTGTACTAGTTTGTTTACAAAATTGCGGTGCAACTTGGTGGGCGGTACCCTGGAATGAAATCTCTGCGTGAGAAATACAAGGTGTGGCGTGTGAGCGTGTGAATGGAGTGGAATGCGTGTGTCTCACGCCAAATGTGTGAGACTTGAGAGCCCTGTGTAATGGTTAAGAAAAAGGTGTAAATCACCCAAATCGACCAATGGGTTCCAGAGATATGGTCCTGCGTAAAGTATAAAGAATGCCAGCCAGCTTAAGTACATTACGCAGGAGACTTTACTTATTGTTTACTACATAAGGAAGCAGAAATTGCATGACCCAGAGTGCATGGAGCACAGAGCGGACAGCAGATAACGGAATTGCAGTTTTATTGCTTATAGATTATCAGAATATTTCAAAGGGGACACAGCCACATTGGATATTAACCTATGGATTAACTACGTCATCGTTTTTATCGTTTTAATGCCATTGAAGACCAGTTTAGACCAGACAAAGAGGAAGGTGAGCCATGTTAGCCTAGCGCATTAGCGCTAGCGCCACTTGTTTTGATGTACGTTTTTGTTGATAACGTCGCGAGTTTGTATCTTTCAGTGTTGAGGTGAGCACCGTTAGATTATGTGTCTTTACGATCATAAACAATGTGTTGGATGTCCAGCTAGGATACGTAATAAGGGAGCTAGGAGTGATTTTTGGTGCAGTAATAGGTTAGCATTTTTCGCTCGGGGCTAATTCAGAGGCTCAGAGGATAACAGAGTAGGCCTGTTTTATTTATTTTTTTTTAACAGTTGTATTTGGATGGAATGAATACCTATAGTGATAATTCAAAGTAATACAATGATTTTTACAGAGAAAAAGTTCAAATGGAACTGATGGTTCCCAAATTACCCAGAGGTGAGTCCGCTTGGACTTTATTTTTCTAAACCTCTCTAAAAAGGTCAAATTTCACTTGTTTTGCATCAATCTTGATACAGGGTACTTATTATATGTTATAGTTTGGATTCCTAAAGCTCATCATTCAAGGGTGGTTTTCACTATAAGTAATGGGTTTTTTTTAGGCGGACATTAGAATTTACATGTTTTTACTGTGTTCCATCTGAATTTACTTTAACATGAAAACATCTATATTGATTCTGAAACTTCTACATCCAACTCACAGATGTAACCTTGCTTTGAGAGAAAAGATTATTCATGTATCCCTTTTAGAAGTGAAGATATAGTCTTTGTTGTGTTAGTGGCATTTTCGAGCCTGAAACCTGAAAAACTTTGTTCAAAAGGGGTACATTATTGAAAAAAGTTTGAGAACCACTGATCTAGAGAATTCTAACGGCACTTATCATGGCTGCCACTGAGGTACTTCTGGGTAATTTCACTCCGTTGGGAAGGTTCCTAAGCTAAATGGACTATTCGACTGCAACCAAGGTTTGGTCAAGACAACTAATCAGGGAATACATTGCAGGTGTACCAAAGGTCACGTGATTGCAGGGCTAATGGTGAACAGATGGAACTAATATGGCAGACGGGAAAACACTCAAAGACAGAAAGTAAAAACAGACAAGACACAGGGGAATACAAAATGTTTAAAAAATAAAATAGGAAACAATAGCATATTGATTCAAAGCTGTTAAGACAGCCGTTACTAGAGTTCAGACAATTATAGGAATATATGATTTGAACTGGTAACTAAAGGACCTCAAGATGAGAACACAATCGTGCGAACAAAAACACATGCCAAATAGATTGCTAATACAAACACCACTGCAAGACATTTATTTTATTAGTTACCATCAGGTTAAAAAAAGTGCATTTGATATTTAAAATACTATCAGAGAACAACATGTATATAACTATCAGGTCAGCATGTCATATTGTCAGAACACATACC
The DNA here is from genome assembly GCA_036324585.1 of Champsocephalus esox. Classification (NCBI taxonomy): domain Eukaryota; kingdom Metazoa; phylum Chordata; class Actinopteri; order Perciformes; family Channichthyidae; genus Champsocephalus; species Champsocephalus esox. The sequence goes on along the minus strand of CM070493.1, from coordinate 38,320,915 downwards.
CCCTCACAAAACAAACTCCTAGCCTATAATCTACTCACCAAATGGCCTCTGAACAAACCTTGGGCTTTGCAGAATCCTTAATGACGGTCGTAAATCAGGTGTTCTCAGTTTTATAGAATTAATGTCATGGTTCATAATTTGTCTAAACTTTAAAAAGCTTTGTCCACAGTGGGCATATTCTTAATTTGTGAGAGACTTTATGGAAGCCTTTACATTTTGTCTTAGTTGGGTATAAAAGGCTTTTCCTGCATTCTGCTGCCTGAATCACTTAGCTTGAACACTAAAATCAAATCGTCAAATAGACAAATGAAAATGGAAAACAGTATTTCCCAGTAACCACCAAGTATGATAGAGAAAGAGATTTGAAGAAGAGAAGAGCTGCTATTATACATTGCACATGAACCCCTACTTGTTATAAGATAAGATAGCACACAGTCATTGTAATCGTCTACCTGGCATAAACCCACGCTAGGCTTAATAATAATAATAATAATACATTTTATTTCTATAGCGCTTTTCTTGAAACCAAAGACGCTTTACATTTGGGAGGGAGGGTAGACAAACAAAACAAAAACAAAGACAAAGCCAAAAAGAAACAAAACAAAACAGAAAAGCAGTCAGGAGGAAGTTGATTGAGAGCGGGGGGCTTATGGATACAGAGTTGAAGAGGTGGGTTTTGAGGCGGGACTGGAACAGGGTGAGGGACTCAGACTCACAGAGGTATTTGGGGAGGGAGTTCCAGAGCTTCGGGGCTGCCACAGAGAAGGCTTTGTCCCCGAAGCTCCGGAGTTTGGCCTTGGGGATGGAAAGCAAACCGGCTGAGGTGGATCTGAGGGACCGGGGTGGTTGGTAGAGGATAAGAAGGTCAGTGAGGTAGGGGGGGGGGCAGATGGTGGAGGGCTTTGAAAGTGAGGACCAGGAGTTTGTTGTAGATGCGGTGTGAAACGGGGAGCCAGTGGAGTTCTTTGAGGACCGGGGTGATGTGATGCCATGATTTGATGTGGGTGAGGAGTCTGGCGGCTGCGTTCTGGATACACTGGAGTCTATTAAGGGATGTAGTGCTGATGCCGTAGAGGAGTGAGTTGCAATAGTCAAGACGGGAGGAGATGAAAGCGTGAATGAGTCGCTCAGCAGCAGGGCGGGTGAGAGAAGGACGGAGTTTGGCAATATTGCGGAGGTGGAAAAATAAGGTTTTTACAACTTGACGGATGTGGGGCTTGAGGGAAAGGGTAGGGTCAAATATAACGCCAAGGTTGCGTGCCTGGGTGGAGGGGGAAACAGGGATGCCATCGATGGTGAGTGTCAGGTTGGGGTTTTTGCTGAGGCTGAATTTGGAGCCGATGAGGAGGAGTTCAGTTTTATTGCTGTTGAGTTTGAGGAAGTTGTGTTGCATCCAGGATTGTATTGCAGTCACACAGGATTTGATGTGGGTGAGGGGGGAGTCCTTGGGGGATTTGGTGCTGAGGTAAATCTGGGTGTCGTCGGCGTAACGGTGAAAGTCCAGGTTGTATTGGCGGAGAACCTGACCAAGGGGGAGGATGTAGATGATGAAGAGGAAGGGGCCGAGTACAGAACCTTGGGGAACACCTTGGGTGACTGAAGCTGTGGCAGAGGAGTGGTTGTTGAGGGAGAGGAAGTGGGATCTGTCGGAGAGGTACAGATGTAGCGCTTCGTTTCAGACGCCTACCCGTGCGGGTCCGTGATCGGCACGGGGTGGGCCCCTGCTGATAAGGAAAACCCCCCCGCAGGACTTGAAACGCCCCCTTGATAAATACATTTAATTATAATGAAACCAGCTGCAATGGATCATGGATCCACCAGGGGGAGCCGTGAAAAGCTGCCACACTGAAACTCATGTGAAATAAACAGCTGATCAACAGGGATCTGATATAGCGGATATTTGTTAAGATCCATATATGTCACGGATAGGTTCATATTCTGTGCTTAAGTAAGAGACATGTAATCATTTACTAAACATCACCATGTTTTTATTTAACAAAATAATGTTTAATTCACGTTGGCGTAAGTACAAAACCATCGCTATGTTTTTAGATCAGGAAATGCATCCGGGGTCAAACAAACGATGTTCGATCGTGATCCTCGCCATCATTTAATGTATCATATGTTCGCGAGTTGAAATTAATGCACTACATTTAATCCACGTGAGTTTACAACAACAACAACAACAATAATCGCTTTGTTTTTATATCACATCCGACGGAGGAAAATGCAGCGGCTCTCTACCGATCATCCAAATCCCACGGGAAAACAATAATATGTACAGTGTTCATAGTTTACTGTATTATTAGTGTCTAATATTACTGCTCTAATAATCACACATTGAGTTGTTGAAATCAGACCGTCGTTTTTTTAAACGCTCTGAATGAAACGGCAGCTCTCAGGTGATCAGCTGTGTGTTTACACAATAACATATGCATAGTAATTTAATACCTTCCAACACACATTGTAAGAACAGTTCTGTTTCATATGAGTGTTGAGAGCCGTATCCACAAATCTACTAATGTTGCCCTCAGTGCACCAGATTGATGCATTTAACTTCAATTTAAATAAAAACATCTTCTGTTGTAACAACAATAACATTATAAATAGTAACATAGCATGGTATTGCACATTTAATGTAGCTTTGAGTGTTACTGGCCTGAGATTTTTTTATTACATGAATGAAGGTGACTGAGGCTTTTTAATATAGACTTTTCAGTGTCCCACATTTTGCACAGAACTGTCCCACATTAGGAAAACAGATTGTCTGAGACAACTTGGCACTAAGAGTACTAATATGTCTACCATTTCTTGTATGAGTTTAATATCTGCATGTTCTCTTTTGGTTTGATTAGGACACATCCTGGGAATTTCAGAATGTTACTGGATTTTGATTTATTGTATCGGCTTCATGTCGCAATATATTCCCGAAGTCTGAAATGCAAAAATGTTCCACATTAGGGCAATTCACCCTACATTTAATCATTTTGTTTATTTTTAACGAAATACATGTGGTTTAATCCATCATGAAATTAATGTAGGCTATTTACTTAGTACATATCTGACATTAACGATTAACACACTGTTCATACTGCTCACAGGCTGATATCTAGTGTATTCATACCCCTCACTGTTTATTCATCATTCAATTCATTATATATTTTATTCTGTAGATTGTGAACATTACTTTTCACTTTACTGCTTGTTGCACCTGGTTAGAAGCTAAACTGCATTTCGTTGTCTCAGTAGGCCTACCTGTAATCTGTGCAATAACAATAAAGTTGAATCTAATCTTGAGCAGGAACTAATGTAGGCTATTTACTAAGTACATATCTGACATTAACGATTAAACACGTTTGTGCATTCTTTATGAATTCAAACCGAGTCATTTCGTTTATTTTTAACGAAATAAATGTGATTTAATCAACATAATTTACTGTGTTAATTGTTTACTGTACAGTAGTATTGTTTAACTTGAAGGTGCCTGATGTGAACATTTCCAGAATGTATTGTCTCCACTTTTTAAATGCCTCTGTGATGTGCTGCAGACCAACCCCAGCCCAACCCCCCATGTCTCCTATATGTATGTTGGGGACCCTTTGTTTAAAACAAATTGGCCATCGGAATGTGTGTCACATTCCACAGCTCTCCTGTGATCCCCCGCACACAGAGAGGGAGATCGCTTTTCTGAAGAGAGCGGAAATAATGATATTGCAAGTTAGAAACGTAAAATGCATTTTGACAGACACTTGGGGGAAATATGCTGCATTTAGAATGTCCGATAGTCCACCATTAACACCTTAGTCCGTCTCGTCTCATCAACGAAAACTAAATATACATGTAATTTGTTTTAGATTTCGCATGAGAGCAAAAGGAGAATATCCGTGTGTAAGAGTGAAAATGTATGTATGTAAAATGAGAATATATGTGTGTAAGAGTGAAAATATGCTGCATTTTGAATGTCCGATAGTCCACCATTTCCACCGGAAATATCAAACATTTAATAAAAGTGAAAAACAATGAACAAGACTTAACGTATTCATCATAATTAATTATATTTATTTCGTTTGGATGTAGGATTTTTGACTTTGTTTAGAGCAGTAATCTTCTACTATATGAACATTTTGGACCCAAAATCACAAAAAAAACGTAAAAACAGATTTTGAAAATGATTTTATTTTTCACAACATAAACATACACAACGAAACCATTTAAAAGCTGGAAATATATACATGGGATGTGACTATGATAATGTGAAAGTTTGATTGAGGTAGCATGGGATTTCATTCTGATAAGGCAAAAGTGTTATTATAAATATAATACAAATATATATATATATACACATTATGTACAACAATCTGTTTTTTCTGTCTTTATCTGTGCCACGCTTCAAAGCGGTTTCTGTCAACTACGACACAGAGGGCAACATCACAGATTCCTCCTCCTCCATGTCAAAAAACAAGCTTAAAGCTTGACTCACGTTCAGAGTTCTCTTCATCATAGTTGAGTCTTCAAAACTCTAAATCTATCTAACTATATCTAAATTCTCAATGTTTGTCCGTCACTTTACTTCAATCGCAGTCTCCCGCAGCCTCTCTTCGTCTCCCGCCGCCTGTCTTCGTATATCTTCGTCTCTCTCCATTTCACGCTGTCTCTCTTCGGTTCCCGCCGTCCCTCTTCGTCTCTTTTCGTCTCATTTCGTATCACTCCGTTTAACTGATTACCTCACCCCCTCCCTGGTAAATACATCCTGTTGAGCAGAATCTACAGTTTCCAGTATTTTCCGTTTCGTAAAATTATCAAATACGGCGAAGATATTCAAATATGTGCTTCCATATTTCACACTTTTGAAATGTATTAACTTTATATCATCGTATCTCCGTGTTTACTGGGTCTTTTTGCATGAAACAAAGACTGGGATATAGTTACAAGCCAGTACTTTCGACAGAAACACACGGCAATGTTGTCCGGACTGTTGTTTTTATGCGGCACCGGCTTGAACAGGTCATGTGATCTGATCACGCCGGCGTGACGGTGGACTCCAAAGGGTTAATATTAAATACATATAAGTATTTTTACAACTTGTATTTAGAAATACTCTGTTGTAATTATTGATGCATACATGTGTTCATCCATTTAATGTAGCATCTGCTATAATGGGGTTAATGTATGATATTACTTAATAATACAATACATTATAATATATGATATGATAATTACATTTTAGTTTTATTCATTTCTTATTTCATAGTTTCTCATTATTATTATTTGTATCGCTCATCTTATTTTTGATTTTATTAATCTGTGTGAATCTGTGCTGTCCTGTTTTTCACTCTCACCCTGTTGCTGTTTGAACTACTGAATTTCCCCACGGGATTAATAAAGGTCCATCTTATTTTATCTTAATGTATAAGTTGATTTACTTCAATCTACTGTACAATATTACAAGAAATATACTGCATAAAGCAAACTATATACTTTATTTGATCTAAAATATTGATGTTTCTACAACGCCCATTGTGTATTTTGTGAATGAAGCGCCATCTCATGGTTAAATCCTGTAATTGAACAAATGGGGAAATTGGGCAACGCCCTCTAGCAATTTGGCAACACCCCCAGCCACTGGCATCCGCTGGGCTTTTGACTGGGACACACCCATTTGAGTCTGATCTGGAGTGCTACATCTGTATGACTGGCTTCTGTCATAGAAGAAACTGCACACTAAAGATAATTTGATTTCAGTGTTTTATATTCAAAAAATTCATTTTGTGTGGAAAATCACTTGGGAATTGCCAACACAACAGGAGCACATACATGTGCAAGGGATACATCCTGTAATAGCAATGTAATGCCAAAAAACTGCAATATGTCGTAACTGTACAGAATGTATCAACCCTATAAACAACTATGGATCAGCATGATTGTAAAGCCCTGTGTGTTTTTAAATATGGCATGTGTACAGTAAAGCAAACATTGATGTTCAAGCGTATGATTACTAAATAATTGTTATTTCATTTTAGTAAGATGTCAATTATTGTTCATAAAAAAGCATTAATCAGAAATGTGCCTGTCTTGTAATTTTACTGATTTAATTATGATATAATTCATTATATTGTATTTTGGTTGTTGTATTCTCTCCAGTGTGGAATATACAAATTCATATGCAAGGCTGTTCTTTTTCTCTTTAAGTTCTTTGGAGATAGAGCAGGTACATCAATATGCAACGTTTCAATAATGCTAGCAAGAAGCTTCATGATAGCACCGGTATATTTTTAGTGACTGAATGTGTTTATTAAGTGCGTCACTTCAAATTGACCTATAGGGGATACCTCATCACTTCAATCAAGTTTAGCTGATTTTCTCAATTTGGACACTTCTCATAGTACATTGCTTGTCATAGACAGTTCAACACTTTCGCAGAGTGTGAATTCTGACCGGGTAGGGTAATCTTAAATCACACATGGCGACTGTCCCCTCAGCGGATGTGATAATGACCACTGTTAGCTAGCTAGTTAGCTAGAGAACTGTTTTGAGTGCACTATAGGCTACTCTGAGTGCACTGCCATTTGCCAAACCATGCCTTCAGATGCACTTATGCTGCTAAGAAAGGATCTCTATTGTGTGGCTGTGGGTGATTATCAGAATATAGCTGTAGTAGCCTTGCTGTTCATCACAGGTAGCCTAATGTTTACCACCTAAACATGTTGTGAAGGTCTGAATATAGCACGTGACCCACACAAAATGTGTGATCACAATTTTATGTTTATCTTTAATATAATTTTAGAAACCTGTTTAACAATGGACAGCAGGGGCAGTATATGGCATGGTAAGACTGCCGTAAAGGGGTTTGTTATGATTTGCGCCTGCCGTAAACGGACTGATGTGGAGACGGAGCTGCCGTTGGCTTGCCATCCTGGCAAGATCCGCCACACGAGCAGCTACGAATTTGGTTGTTCATAATTTCACCTGTTTTGCAGGAATATTATCTGTCATCGCGCCCTGCATCGGGGCCTGTTACAGTCACAATGGCCGATAACAAGAGGAAGAAGCTGGTATGGACTGTTAAGAAGGGACTGTTCCGCCTTTCTGCTGATGAGCTGTCTCATCTTACAGCCGCCATCCCACAGACATCTGATGAAGACCCAGCTAAGTTTAACTCGTATGATGAAGAAAGTTGTTTTGAGTATGTTTGTTCTTAACCTCTTAATCTGTTTTTCAGGTTTCAGGCTCGAAAATGCCACAAACACAACAAAGACTATATCTTCACTTCTAAAAGGGGTAAATAAATAATCTTTTCTCTCAAAGCAAGGATACATCTGTGAGTTGGATGTAGAAGTGTCAGAATCAATATAGATGTTTTTATTTTAAAGTAAAGTTAGATGGAACACAGTACAAACATGTACATTCTAATGTCCGCCTAAAAAAACCCATTATAGTGAAAACCACCCTTGAATGATGGGCTAGTAGACTAAAAGCTTTAGGAATCCAAACTATAACATATAATAAGTACCCTGTATCAAGATTGATGCAAAACAAGTGCAATTTGATCTTTTTAGAGAGTCCAAGCGGACTCACCTCTGGGTAATTTGGGAACCATAAAGTTGAACTTTTTCACTGTAAAAATAATTGTATTACTTTAAATTATCACTATAGGTATTCATTCCATCCCAATACAACTGTTGTGAAAAAAATAAATAAAAATAAATAAAGCATAGGCTACTCTGTTATCCTCTGAGCCTCTGAATTAGCCCCGAGCGAAAAATGCTAACCTATTACTGCACCGAAAATCACTCCTAGGTCCCTTATTACTTATCCTAGCTGCACATCCAACACATTGTTTATGATCGTAAAGACACAGAATCTAACGGTGCCCACCTCAACACTGAAAGATACACACTTGCGACGTTATCAACAAAAACGTACATCAAAACAAGTGGCGCTAGCGCTAATGCGCTAGGCTAACATGGCTCACCTTCCTCTTTGTCTGGTCTAAACTGGTCTTCAATGGCATTAAAACGATAAAAACGATGACGTAGTTAATCCATAGGTTAATATCCAATGTGGCTGTGTCCCCTTTGAAATGTTCTGATAATCTATAAGCAATACAACTGCAATTCCGTTATCTGCTGTCCGCTCTGTGCTCCATGCGCTCTGGGTCCTGCAATTTCTGCTTCCTTACATAGTAAACAATAACAAAGTCTCCTGCGTAATGTACTTAAACTGGCTAGCATTCTTTATACTTTACGCAGGACCATATCTCTGGAACCCATTGGTCGATTTGGGTGATTTACACCTTTTTCTTAACCATTACATCCAATAGAATCGATGGGCAGTTCCCAAATCCACGTAAACATTACCATTGCGGACGTAATAGAGAAGCAAACGAAACATATCTGAAAGTACAAGCCTGGACGGCAAAACTTTATACCCAGTATATTGCCATAAATATGATGATGGTTTATCAGTAAACATTTCTACTTGACACAAAGACATTGGATTAACCATAAGCGGCGTTTTTATTCTGTTGAACACAACTTTTGATCACAAATCAAAAAAGGTAAGACGTAATTATTGTAATATTTTTGAAGCGGGATGTTGTTTACTTTCTCTTTTCTGGCTGATAGCTCCAGGAATTCGAGGTCGTACAGTGATGACATTACATGTGTGGAATCTGTGGAGTCTCAGCTTTAAATCGTATATCTTGTTTGTGCAGTTAAGATAGTAATAAGGGCATTTCTACCGTGAGTTCTGTGTACATTTTTTCGCTCAATGCTAATTCAAAGGCTTGGTATTACTCGTGTTTTTTCTAGCTAACAATTGTTCTTATTGTCAGTTAGCAGAGTTTCTTACCTTTTAAAAGGGTATGAAACATTAATAGTTTCATAAATGTTAAGAAGCCCTGAGACATAGTCTCGTAAAAAAACGGTGGGAGGGGTCCACTGGGGGGACCTTCGGGCTTAAGTGGTTAAATGGGCAGTACATCTTTGTTGGAGTTGGCGGATGAGGGAGTGTCACAGTTACTCTTTCTAGCAGATATGATTGAGGATTTGATTCACAAACGTAAAGAGGGTCTAATTCTTACACATGATGAGGCAGATGTTACTGTGTCTGATGCTAATGTCTTGCCATCTACACTATCTAATGTTGTTTACATTGACACAAATACTACAGACACACACATTGAAACTACCACAACAGACTTTGCCTCCCAAACCAATGCCTTTGAATCACAGCTACAGAAGATGATATCAACTTATGAGGGGTGGTGTCAAAAGCTTAAACAAGGAAGTGTCTCTACTGGACTCTATGGGTACTCCCCTTGATCATATCATGGAAGCATTCATCCACTGAGACTTCTATAGATGTAGCCGGCCCCGCAGCGGGCCTACCTGAATGCACGTGCATCTCACTGCATAAAAGGAGGCCTCGCCTCCTGATTGTCATCCTACACTTCTCTTCAGCAAGCAGCATAGGATAGACAGGGCTCCCGAGTAGAGGGCTTCGCCTGTGTTTATATAACAAGGGTTACCATACGAAACCCCTCGTTATCTCTCTCACAGGCTCCGTCCTCTACTGGATTCTATGGGTACATTCTATGGGATGTATACACGCGCTGTCGTCCCACAACAACACTGTTCCATCTCACTGTCTCTGACCGGCTTTCTGGTTCCGCTGCGCTTCACTCACCTCTCCCTCGGTCGTAACCGTGGAGAAGTTGGGACTGCGGCTGACAGAGCACACTCTGACGCGCTTACCTCGCAAAGGTGTGCTCGGAAAACAGCGCTGAGGGTTCCTGCCCTCTGCCCATAGGCGGACGGAGAGAGTACTCAGCCCTGTATGGGCTCACTATGCACCACCTCTCCCGAGTCCCTAAGGAGCACGGGGAGAGCGCAAGTGCCCCATGTCCCACACTCAGACACGCTCACCTCGTGAAGAGCGTGTATGGACTATGACATGGAAGGCTCCCCCTCCTGCCCTAAAGCACAGACGATGAAAAGGAGCCAGACATGTCCAAGAGATACAACTTTATGAAAGGGCCTGGCGTTGACCAAGACGCCGCCATGCATATGTCCTCCACACTCACGCCGTAAAATAAGGCTGTTTACACAGGCACAGCTCGTGTAGAGTGTGCACGGACCCCCGTGGGGAAGGCTTCCCCCGCCTGTCCGTAGGCATGTGCAATGCACTGGCAAACCCAGCCTGCCAGGCGTGCAATTTAGCCTCCCTAGCCCCACTATGGGGTGGAAGATTAAAGCCCCCCAACTGAATAGCCCTCAACCTGAACGCACTCCATTGGCACAAAGGAGGGGTTCGGTCTGAGTGTCGCCCCGCTCTGGTCACCCCGGATCAACAAGCAACTCGGGTACACCGATAGAGCGGTTAACTCGGACACTCTCTTGGCTGACGTTAAGGCAAATAGCAATGCTGTCTTCCACGACAGTGCTTTCAGGGAGGAGAGCACCAAAGGCTCACATGGTTCTGAGACCAGAGCCTTGAGCACCAGCGGCAGGTCCCACTACGGGGCGGAGGCCTGCACTACTGGGCGCAGCCTCCTGACCACCCGTAAAAAAACTTTAGTGGCTGACTAAAGGCTGACCTGCCATCAAATCCCTCAAGGCAGGACGAGATGGCTGCTGCATACACTTTCACTGTGGAATGAGCAAGCCCTCTGCCCACCAATAACTGTAAGTACGACAAAATAGAGCCCAACTCATAAGATAGGGGCTCTATTTTCCGCTCCTCACACCATCGCTGGAATCCCAGCCACTTCGACCTGTAACAGGCTGTGGTGGATCCCGCTCTAGCTGCCTGGATAGACTGAATAACACTATCAGACAATCCACCCTGTCTCAACCTGTCCCTCTCAGGAGCCAAGCCTGGAGAGGTTGGCCCAGAGTTGGTAACGCCCTGATTGCACCTGCCTCTTGAGACATCGCCCCCCAGAACTGGGGAAGCACCCAGGGCTGGCCCACCTTCATCTGTGTCATCTCTGAGTACGACGGAGCCCCGGCGCTACTGGGATGATTGACAGACGTTCCCGCCTCACTCTCCCCAGGAGAGGGAGAATGAGACGCAGCGGTCGAAAGGCGTAGAGTAGCTCTCTAGGCCATGGCTTGTGTGCAAACGCGTCCACCCCCAAGGGCCGTTCGTCGCTCAGAGCCATGAAGAATCACAGGGCACAGTGGCTGTTGCGCCGGCTGGCGAACAGATCCACCTCTGCTCTCCCGAACTGGGCCCAGATCCGCTTCACCACCTCCGGGTGAAGCGCCCACTCGCCTGGCAGGGGCCGCCCCTCGACATGAGGTCGGCCCCCCTGTTCTCCAGACCTGGAATGTGGAGGGCTCTCAGAGATAACACCACCTCTGAAGCCCATAACCACAGTTTCTCCGCTGTGGTCAACAAAGCGGTGGAACGGACTCCGCCCTGCCAGTTGATATATGCCACCGTGTTGCTGTTGTCGATCCTGACCATTACATATCTCCCCCGAATTAAGGGTTTGAAATGCTGGAGGACCAACACTACTGCCCATAGCTCTAGGAGGTTGCTGTGCCGTGTTTCTGTTAGAGACCAGCGCCCACCTATAGCTCTCCCAAGGCAGGTCCCTCCGCATCCTGTTCCGGATGCATCCGTGAACACTGATGTAGGAGGTCACCCGTCCCAGTGGAGACCCCCTCCGGAGGTGATCCGGGGACCCCAACACCAGAGGTTGCCCTCCACTGAGGGGGGGATGGTCAGGTCATCAGACGCCTTTGTGCCTCTTGGGATATAAACGCAGGCTGGGGGACCACCTCTGCAGGCAGGGCATATGCAGTAACCCGAGTGGGACCACATCGTGAGCAGCCGCCATGAGACCCAGAGTCTGCATGATAGTCAAAGCTGTCACTGTTGCCCCCTGTCGCAGTCTGCAAACTGCACGAAGCAAGGATGCCTGCCTGCTCTCTGACATGGTGGCGCGTAGCCTGCCCGCACCGAGCACCACTCCCAAATACAACGCCTGTTGGTGAGGTATGGGGGTGCTCTTCTTCCAATTGATCGCAAAGCCCAACTTGGTTAGGTGTAGGATCAGTTGGGCTGTGTAAAACATTGCCTGTTCCCTGGACCTGGCCATGACTATGAGGTTCATCCAGATAAAATAAAACTCTCATGCCACGGGCGGCAGGGTGCATCAAATAACACAATTTTTAATTGTTATATGGCTGGGAGCTAAAAGTGTTCCAATATATGTAGAAACACATGCAAAATATTTGTCCAATACATGATGATGTGTGATGATGATGATGATCTGTTTTTGTTGGATAAAGTGGTAAACAGTGCTCAATGGACGCCATGGAGATCTGAGGTAAACAAGACTGCTGTTCAAGAAAACTGAGGTGATCTTTCTGTTTTTGTGTTGGGTATGTATTATTACTGTCATATCTGTAGTTGTGTCCTTGTATACTTAAGTCATATTTATAGGTATTTGGTGCTCATTACATCTAGCTAACGTTAGCTAGCAATAGTTTGCTAACCACAGTTAGCTATCTGTTACGGTGTGTGAAGCAGGCAGGACCCAAATGCAGATTTAAACTGAAAATTCCTTTATTTCAAGGCTACCGGATACAAATAAAGTCAAAACAGAGCACTCACCGGAGACTAGTCACAAACAAAAGACGAAACAACACTGAACACAGGACGAGACAAGACTAAATACAGGCAGGGGTAATCACAAGACGAGAAACACAAGGGCAGGGGAGGAGAAACACAAGGGCCACAAGTGAACACAATCAGACAACTAGACACACCAGGAAGAAGGACCAGACAATATGCAAGGAGGAAAATACCCATAACCAGACATACAAAACTACAAACGTGACAAAGCACACTAATCCTGACACTATCTATGTTAGCTATAAGCTATTAAGCTTAACATCAACAGTAGCAGCTATTCTAGAGTGGACAATGTCATATTCAGAGTATTGATGTCTCATGTTTATTGAGAGTAGCATTGTAGTTGTTACAACTATTGTGACAGTAAATTAACATTTTAAATTTAAGTATATTTGTGAGCACAGCGAGCTACTCTGGTAGTAACAGTAAGTTATGTTTTAGTTAGACTATGACAGCTAACATTTGAGGTTTATGCAAGCATGGTTTATCATAATTGACTGATATTAAGTATGCCAAGATATGATTTTAAACTCTATAATTTTCCTTGTATTAAACTAACATTTTAAATAGGGCCGGGACTTTAACGCGTTAATTAAGATTAATTAATTACACAAAAATGAACGCGTTAAAAAAATTAACGCATTTTAATCGCACTTTAATCGCACTTATTTTTGCACAGCGGAACGTTTCTCACTGGATGAGTTTCAGGCGTACCGATTATACTGGAGCACAACTAACGTTCATGACTTCAGCATGGGACTTCAAACAACAACAAACCACGGTGATCAATAGTCAAACATGAACGAACAAGCTGATGAGACCGCTTTGGTCGGCCCCGTGGATGGGAAATTTTGTTTTAAAAAACGGACGGATGGAATCGTCGACAAGAGCACGGTTGTGTGCAAATTATGCAAAAAAGAATTTGCATATCACCGCAGCACATCAAGCCTAAAGTATCACCTAAATGCAAAACATGTAGCAGCTAGCGTGGACGTTAGCCCGACTCCGAGTGCAAGGAACCACACCCTGACCCAACCCACACTCAACCAGATGACTGGTTTCAGGGCCAGGATAAGTAAGTCCACGTCTGAGAAAATAACCAGCTCCCTGGCTCACTGGATGGGCTCGACATTAAGGACTGCCCGATGGCCCGGGGCCATCTAGTATTTAGCTCGGGCAATGAAGCCTCACCTGCTGGTTGCCCGAGCAATCTATTATGCCAGTATCATGCAGCTCGCGGATCTAGTAATGAGTGACCCGACAGTAAAACTAAACATATCTATAACTAGTTTAGGTAGTTTGAGAGGTAATTAAAATAGCTACGTGTGATATTCTAACCTGAAGTGTGTGTTTTGTTCCGCTGACCGCGGCATGTGGTTATGCAGAGCTGCGTGTAGAGTCTCGACTCGTCAGCAGCAGCTGATCTCTCTCTCCCGTCAGATTAGACTTCACTCGCGTTTATGTCCATATCGATCAGATGCAGCTAGTTCTAGCTAATGATAGGACTACCTGCTTATTAAAAGACAACTACACAATAAGTGTCGCTATGCAACTGGATGAGGCCACAAAGTATAGCGCAGCATTATGCATTTGTTTACATGCTCACCGGAACCCTGAGGCATTACCAACAGATCAACGCACAATCAACCCAAACAGGACATCTCTTTCTCCACATTAAGTGTTAGACATTAGAGTTGACTATTCTTGTCTGTCACATACTCTTCTTGTCTGTCACATAAGTGGCGCAACTGAAGCGGTATTGCTCTAAAGGGAAATTATTTTGACCGAAGATATTTAGATTTGCCGGCTAACGGAAACTCTGACTCTGTGCTTCGCGGATACGCTCGGCTCCTCTCGACTGCTGCTCGGGTCTGCTCAGTCAGCTTCCGGATGAGGAGGCATTCGTTCGACCAATTTACAGTAGTTAACATTACAAACATTTTTAACAGGGGCCATAATAGTGTAAATAATGTTTGTTTTGGCAGTTATAACTGAATGTAATGTTTTCTACTTTTTTCCATCTGGGAAGGCATTTGCCTTCATCAGATGGAAAGTGTTTTGACCAACAACTTAAGTATTTCTTAAAGCTATGCAGGGCATGCAAGCAAGCAAACACAAACAAGAACAAACAAACAAGTGAAATGAAGAATACAATTGTATTAAATTGTACAATATAATATTGTGGTGGTTCATCTTATAATTCAGTCTAGAGAATGCACCAGACAGCATCTAAGACCTGCAAAAATTAAAAAATGTCTAGGGGGACGGAGGCCCCCCAAACCCTTCGAGCCAACTGGTCGTCAGATCTTACGCCGCATGCTTGCCAAGAAACCTGGTGCAAACGGAGCATTGTTGCAGTTCGAGGCAACCAAGGGTGTCCTGGAACAGGTGTGGCCATTTTACAAGAAAGCCAACATCCCAATATTGAGCGACAAGGATACCTGCCACAAGATGGTGGACTTAGTCAATGCTAACAACAAGCTGCGGAAAATCTCCCAGGCCAAGCGCTCCATTGAGACTACAGCGAAACAATTGGAGAGAATGGAGTGTAGACTTGATGCCACATTTCCGCTGTGGCCTCCAAATGTTGAAAAGCTGATTGATAACCCAGAAGACCTAGCTTTCTTATATTATTGCTTATCTTTCTTACAGTGCAGACGCTTTTCTGCTTGCTCCTGCCTCTGCTTACTTTTTATGCTGATTTTCCTATTCTTATTCTCTGAAAACTTCGAGCAGCGGCTCCTGGACATTAACTTATCACTGGGACAGTTCATCTTCGTAAATAGATGGAGGTTTTCAGCCATATTTCAACATTTTTACGGCGACCCCAGTCTCACAGTAGCGTGGCCTAGCAACAGCTAAAGCCTGGTAGGCTACTGCATGCTATTTAGCTTAAGCTAGTTGGTAGAAAAATGCCTCCGTTCTCTACAGATGACTTCCACAAACTTCTACAGAAGATGGCCGTGCTGGAAATGAAAATGCAACGGCTGGAAGTCAACGTGGAAGTGAATGGACTATGTTGTGGGAATGAAACCACTTTACCAGTGTTGCAAAATAATGGAAAAGGGTATGCTAACTCACAGCTAGTTAGCAGCTACAAGGATTCCAAGGAACAGGAGGGCTGTGTACCGGGTCATAAATCTACAAGTGGTGGTCCTCCCTGGAACTCTCTGGGTGCAAAGCCTAAGAGTAAAGCATTTTCATGGGATTTGGGAGGAAGGATAACGGGCAGAGCCCAACACTCTGAAATATGTGATGCGACAGGCTGGCCTGCATTGTTATCACCCAAGAGGAGCGCCTCTTCAACCCCTAAACAGCAGTGGACAGCTGCTAAAGGGAGAATTACAAAAAATCCTCCTAAACCACCAAGTGTGCCAACCCAGAAGAGATACGCTCCGCTGACCGAGAGCCGGAGATCTCTTTCTGATGACCTGGATAACCCGTCCTCTTCACACAGCAGGGTAAGGACCAATAGCTACTCCAAAAGTAAAAGGCTAGAGGGAAAGCTAACGACTGGGCCTGAAACTCTGATTGTGGGTGACTCTGCTGTAAGAGATGTAAAAGGTCTGTGTCGTAAGAACATCACCAAAGTACTCTGTTTTCCCAAGGATACAGTCTCTGACTTGGCTGAGAAGATCCTGCATATTGAGGCTGAACATCCGACTGTGAAGAATGTGGTACTACATATTGGAACAAATGATGTTGTGAAACAAGAGTCAGAAGTGCTGAAAAAATACTTTAAATGTCTGTTGGAAACTGCCAGCTCTCTAAATGCAAAGGTGTTCATCAGTGGCCCTCTACCGCCAGTCAGAAGAGGAGTGGAGAGATTCAGCAGATTGTTTGCACTGAACACCTGGCTTTCAACTGTCTGTACTGACCATTCTGTGCATTTTATTGACAATTTTTACTTTTTCTGGGACCGCAGACATCTTTTCAAGGCAAATGGAGTTTGCCTGAACAAGTCAGGAGTGAAATTGTTTATCTCTAACATATTCAACTGCCTGCGTCATCAATCTGTTCCCTGTGCCAAGGACAAGCGGCAAGAGGAATCAAAACAGGAGATAGACACAACACATCGCGCAGAAAACCCTGAAGAAGTATCACTGCACCCGCCTGAGGAATGTTCTGATTATGGGAGACCTATGAAACACACGGAGGAGTCCCCACCGCCCGTCACCCCCCCCCCTGTCAACGCCTTTGAAGATACTCCGTTCACCCTTCCGCCCTCGCCCACCCTCCTGGAGATCGTGGAACACAAGAAGGAGATACAGAGGGCTGGCACCGATTCCTTCCTGGATTTCAAAGACCAGACTAAGGCGATACGCAGGGCTGGCAGCATGTCCTTTACCCCCGCTCCTCAACGACGCCCACCAAAATCACCGAAGCAGAGACGCGCACCATCTCCCCCGGCTTCATCACCATGCCTACCACAATCATCCAAACCAAAACAATCTGCAAACTGATATCTGCTGGGTCCAGGCTCAAGGGCGTATGGCACTCTCAACTCTTTCCAGGACATGCCCGGGCCCTGCCTGCCAGTAGCTTTGCCGATATCTGTGTTGATAGGTAATAGATTAAGAGCGGTGAATGATCTTAGATACACAAACGTTTGTGTGAGTTTATCTAATTTAGCAGTGATTCCATGTCAGCCACAGCTTGTTACAAAAAACATGACTGATAGTGTGTTTAACGAACTTAAACTAGCTTTATTAAATGTCAGGTCTTTGGCAGGAAAAACATTTTTAATCAATGATTTTATCACTGAGCACAATCTTGATTTTATGTTTTTAATAGAAACTTGGATTGAACAAAATAACAGTGCAGCTGTTCTTATCGAATCAACCCCTCCCAACTTTAGTTTTATGAGTCAGGAAAGAATGCATAAGAGAGGGGGTGGAGTTGCTATTCTGTTCAATGATTCCATTCAATGCAGGAAGACATCGTATGGAAACTTTGATTTGTTTGAATATGTGGCCCTTCAGCTGAAATGCTCCTCTCGAGCTCTGTTCCTAAATATCTATAGGCCACCCAAATACTGTGCAAGCTTTTTTGATGACCTTACTGAACTGCTGTCTATAGTGTGTATTGACTTTGACCTTCTAGTCATTGTTGGTGATTTTAACATCCATGTTGACCCAGGACAGAGGGGCTAAATAACTGTTTTGTGTTCTTGATAGCTATGGACTGACTCAGCATGTGACGGAGCCCACGCACAATAAGGGGCACACTCTGGACTTAATAATCTCAAAGGGTCTGAATATCTCTAAGGTTGTGGTGACTGATGTTGCACTGTCTGACCATTCCTGTGTTTTCTTTGAGAGCTATATTTCTGTTCACACAAGTGTTCAAAAAGAGGTAAGATGCACTTTTATTAATCCCTCGTGGGGAAATTATTTCTCTGCATTTGACCCATCCTAGTGTTAGGAGGAGTGTGCTGCCATTTTGAACGACGCCCGGGGAGCAGTGCCTTGCTCAGCGACACCTCGGTAGCACTTGGTCTTGCCGGGAATTGAACTGGTGACCTTCCAGTTCCCAAGGCAAGTCCCTATCGACTTCACCACCGCCCACAAACGACAAAGGTAACCAGGTAACAGAGGTAACCACAAAGCGATGTTTAACTGAAAATACTCGGGAAATGTTTACTCAGAATTTTTCTTCCACACTTGCCCCTGCCAACACCTCAGTAAATGAGCTAGTAGATCATTTTAATTCAAAAATTAAAAATGTTATAGATGCCATTGCTCCAATTAAGGTAAAGGAAGTGACTGGGAAGAAAATATCTCCATGGAGAAAGGCCATGACCGTTAAATCAGAAAAAAGAGAATGTCGAAAAGCTGAACGCAGGTGGCGAAAAACAAATCTCCAGGTTCACTTTGAAATTTATAAAGAGAGACTTGGCCTTTATAATTTGGAATTGAAAAACGCACGACAATCATTCTTCTCTGACATCATTACCAAAAACAAAAACAACGCACGTGCCTTGTTTGCTACCGTCGACAGACTAACTAACCCCCCAGTGTCAGTAGCCTCTGAATTTCTATCCACCAGGGCGTGCAATGATTTTGCCTCCTTTTTCACTGACAAAATTCAGAAAATCAGATAAGCAGTCAGTGCCTCTGCATCAGGAACAGCAAATGTGTTGTCTCTGTGTCCACTTAACATCAATTCAGACATCATGACACAATTCCATCAGATTAATGATAAAAACCTGGAGGACATTATACAACTTCTGAAATCCTCCTGCTGCCTTGATATTATTCCAACAGGATTTTTCAAAGATGTTTTGCCTTGCATGGCCTCAGAACTACTTCATATAGTAAACAAATCTCTTCACTCAGGTATTTTTCCACAGGCCCTGAAAACTGCAGTCATTAAACCGCTCTTAAAAAAGAATAATCTAGATGCTTCAGTAATGAACAATTACAGGCCCCTATCAAACCTGCCATTTCTAGGTAAGATCATTGAAAAAGTTGTTTTTCAACAGTTGAGTAATTTCTTGCATTTAAATGGTTGTTTCGATGTGTTCCAGTCAGGCTTTCGTCCAAACCACAGCACTGAGACTGCTCTTGTAAAGGTCTTTAATGACATCCACTTAAACACAGACAGTGCAGAACTTCAGTGTTAGTATTATTAGATCTCAGTGCTGCATTTGACACTGTTGACCACAGCATATTACTGGACCGACTGGAAAACTGGGTGGGACTTTCGGAAACAGTTCTAAATTGGTTTAAATCCTACCTAAAGGACAGAAACAACTTTGTTTCTATCGGTAAATACACATCTGAGTTGACAAATATGACATGTGGGGTTCCTCAAGGCTCCATCTTGGGGCCTCTTCTCTTTAACACTAACTCTTTAACCACTGGCTCAGATAATGAAGAACAACAAAATAAGTTACCATAGCTATGCAGATGACACACACATTTCTCCAATTAAACAAAGATAAAACTGAGGTAATGGTTTTTGGAGCCAAGGCAGAACGTTTAGAAAGTTAGCGCTGAGCTTCAGTCTGTAATGTTCAAACCAACAGATAAAGCCAGAAATCTAGGTGTAGTCATGGACTCTGACCTGAGTTTCAACAGTCACATTTAAACAGTTACTAAATCAGCCTACTATCACCTAAAGAACATATCTAGGATTAAAAGACTAATGTCACAGCAGGATTTGGAAAAACTTGTCCATGCCTTTATCTTCAGTAGACTCGACTACTGCAATGGTGTCTTCACAGGTCTCACTAAAAAATATATTAGAAAGCTGCAGCTGATTCAGAACGCCGCTGCTCGAGTCCTCACTAACACTAAGAAAGTGGATCACATCACTCCTGTTCTGAAGTCTTTACACTGGCTTCCTGTGTGTCAAAGAATAGATTTCAAAATACTGCTGCTGGTTTATAAAGCACTGAATGGTTTAGGCCCAAAATACATTACTGACCTCCTGCTAAACTATCAACCATCCAGATCTCTCAGGTCTTCAGGGAATGGTCAGCTTTCTGTCCCCAGAGTCAGAACTAAACATGGTAAAGCAGCGTTCAGTTATTATTCTTTTTGTCGCTGCTTTTATTTGAACTATTCATATCTTAAACTGCACTGTAACTTTTATCCATGTACTTTTTCTTGTAATGTTTAATTGAACTATTTATATTTTAGACTGCACTGTAACTTTTATCCATGTATTTTTTTCTTAATGTTTATTTGATTAGCTTTTCTTTTTTAATGCTTAATGTCTTTCATTTATTTTTTTGTAAAGCACTTTGAATTGCCTTGCATTGAAAAGTGCTCTATAAATAAACTTGCCTTGCCTTGCCTTTCTTGGCCAGCATGAAGACCGACAGAGTGGCCACATTTGGGGTATTGGAAAAAAAGCTGCAGCTCAAGGTGAAGCGGCGAGAGGAGCGTCAAGCTGCTGCAGCAGCAGCCAGGCAGTCCCGTTGTGAAAAGGAGCTGTAGGGGATGACGGCAATGTCCAGCTTGGTGTCGGAGAGTGATGAGGAGCCAGATGAGGATACTAACACAGTCTGTCCAACATCTGAGGGTGAACCACCCCACAAGCGTAAGAAGACTGTAACAAACGTCTTCATTCCACATGACATTCTTAGCCGACCAAGTGTTGTGTCACTGGCTACAAGGTTGAAGATGTCACCAACGCAACAGCCTGCTTTCACACGTGGCTTGGTTGCAGAGTCAGGCGGTGAATGTACACATCTCTCGGCATCTACTTTCTGTTTTTCCGAGCAATCTCGACACGAATGTAAGCGTCCTGCAGGTCGATGGTTGTGAACCAATCGCCTGGCTGCACCAGTCCCAGGAACAGTTGTATAGTTAACATCTGGAATTTTCTGAGTGCAATGTGGAGATGCAGGCTGCGAAGATCCGGAATGGGCCTGAATTTGCCTATCTTCTTGGGAACCAGGAAGTACACTCCTCTCTGTCTTGAGTGCACACAGCAGACACTGTCTGTTTTTGCATCAGGGCCTGAACCTCTGCCGAGAGGAAACCTATCTCCCCTCGGGACCTGTATTA
Organism: Champsocephalus esox; assembly: GCA_036324585.1. Classification (NCBI taxonomy): domain Eukaryota; kingdom Metazoa; phylum Chordata; class Actinopteri; order Perciformes; family Channichthyidae; genus Champsocephalus; species Champsocephalus esox. The sequence goes on along the minus strand of CM070493.1, from coordinate 38,299,748 downwards.
TGCCTGTGAACGGAGAAGGGATGCTGCAAAACTGGAGTGAATAACCCACCCAGTGTCAGCGTCCTGTCCATCCAATCCGTTAACACACAGCTGCGCTTCCATTCACAGGTGAGGAATTATTAATACACATGTCATCATAATTGGTATAACGATAATCTATAACATTCGGTGCATGTATGATCAGTGGTTTATAGCCAGCTGTTAAGTTAACCCCAAAACCCACATTATAACTGACCATAATATATAGAAATGCATTCCCAACTACAACAGAAACCCCTACGCCCATCCCGCCACTTGGTTCGTCCCGGAACCTTCCTTAGTCAGTGTTTGTTTCCCCCCGATGACCTTTTGGCCAAACACACTGGAGCGGACACCGGACGAAACAGCATGGGTAAGCGATGGACGTAACCTTTACACAGTGTTCACTTCTACAATTAATGCAACTTAACGTCATGATGTATACACGCTAAAACAGGACATCGGCACACAATGATTAATCTCATCCGCTGTCAATCTTACACAATCATAAATACTCTTGGCGCTCTCGCTATAACTCCCCTCTCTTTTCAGGTGGAGCCGAGGACCGACCAGCATCTGCCAGACGACATTCCAAATAATACGGTTTAATCATTTAACAACGACTACATCAATAAATAGTATATATCAGAGGTGTGGACTCGAGTCACATGACTTGGACTCAAGTCAGAATCGAGTCATCAATTTGATGACATGAGACTCGACTTGACAAAATCACAAAACACTTGCGACTTGACTTGGACTTGAACACCAATGACTCGGGACTGGACTTGGACTCGAGCCTTCTGACTTGAGGTGACTTGATCATTTAATTCAGAGGTCTGTCTCCAACACGACGATCGCGAGCTGCCGCTAGAAGAAAAGACTCCCGTTGGGGAGAGCAGAATCTTCAGCTGCTACTCTTGCTGAGAATCCTTGCAGGCAGGGGCGGGACTTTATTTAGCTGGGCCACCAAGCGGCCAATCATATGCGAGGACACACTAGGATCATACCATTATGTGAAAGAAGGGTGGAGGGCACAGCAGGTGTAGTGGTACAGGCCAGCTGCTCAGAGCGACGGGGGAGACGGATTGGAAAAAGAAATTAGCGAAAACCGAAAAAATAAGCAGGATCTGGCTGCATTTCAATGATATTGGAGAAAGCAAAGCTGAGTGCAGGATTTGTAAAATGAAAATAACCTTTTTTGGTTACCTTTATTTTGGTAACCACTCAGGATTTACTGTCAGAGGTGGGAGAAGTTCAGATCTTGTACTTGAGTACAAAAGCACCAGAGTGTAGGAATACTCGGTTACAATAAAAAGTCCTGCTTTCAAAATGTTACAAGTAAAAGTAGAAACGTATTAGCATCAAAATATAGTTAAAGTACCACCTGCAGAGGGATCTAGATGCAGGTGTTCTCTTCCCCATAGAGACCGCCTCGCTGCACATTATCCCTGGCATAAAGATAGATAGTGGGTCCCTTATAACATGTTGTACACAGTGGAAATAAACATTCTGGTTACCTCAACATCAGGGATCTTATACATTAAACTCCTTCTGAATCAAACCGTCACGGGAGCCTTACCTTACTGATCCCTCTTAAATTAGAAAAACACATATTACTTTACCAGCAGAGAGAAAATGGATTATTAATGTGACTAATACAAAGCAGTTTGATTATTAAGTCTTATTCTGTTGATCGATGTCATTACATTTGGTGAAAAACACAAAATGACTTGTTTATGACTCGTTTTGTCAACGTTTAGGACTTGGACTTGACTTGAACTTGCCCATCCTGACTTGAGACTCGACTTGGACTTGAGCGCAAAGACTTGAGAGTTGACTCTGACTTGAGCGCAAAGACTTACCTTCGTTACAAGTTACATGACTCAACATTTCATCCGGTAGAACTTGGCTGTACAGAGCCTGAAGAGAAAGAGAGAGAGGCGCTGGTACAGAGCTCCCGTGGCTCCCGTTGCTCCCTCTGCGGTCCGTCCCGGAGAACCGGCCCAGTCGGGATCCCGCTCCCGCTCAGGCTCCGGCTCCGGCTCCGCCTCAGCAAAGGGGAGCTGGGTGGGGTTCACCGTCCTCCAGGTGCTTTCTCCGGCCAGGACACGAGGGCGAATCCCGCCTCCTCCCTATTTGACCCCACTGTGTTGACGCAATCGTATTTTAATACAAATAAAAGAGATTGCTTGTATCCCAGTCTGAGTGTCTTTCCACACACCCACACTGCCACATAATGTTGACCGTACAGATTTCCCACTCGCTGCCCCGGTTGTAACTCCAGTAAAGGAGGCAGCTAGTGGGAATGCGCGGCTGAGAGTGATAAACCGCGCTATGCTAGGAGTTTCACCAACTAATCGACGAGTCGACTACCTCTACCACTAGTCGGCGCTGTAGGCCCTTGTCATCTAGTCGTGAACAAAATGGAGGCAAACGTGGTCGATGAGGATGCCGACATTGGCGCTGAGGTGCTGCAAAATGGTCCAGCAAAACACGTCCGACATTCAGGGGTCCTCATCTTATGCGCAAATGCGCCGCACCTATGCACTCTACAGTTTCAGTTTTAGCTCCGGCGCTAAAAGTTCACGAGCGTGCTCCACTAGCACCCCCTCTTTGAACAGCTGTTTAGACCTCATTTTGAGAGCAACAAGAAAACACGGGACAACAGTGGCGCGGATGAGCAACGGGATTACTGCCAGCAGACACCCCATATCCCCACAATGGATAACCCTCTGAAGTGGTGGACACAAAACTCGAACCGCTTCCCCCGTTTAGCCAAGCTTTCCAGGTGCTACCTGGCTACACCAGCACCCCAAGTGAACGGATATTTTCCCTGGCAGGCACCACTGTCACCGGACAGCGGTCAAGCCTCCTTCCCTCACATGTTGATGCTTTGGTCTTCCTTAACGCAAACCAAAAAACCTGGAAGTTATCGAGGAGGACAGTGACAGCGAGTAAAGTGTTGCGCAATGCGCACTGGATTTACGTTGCATTTATGTTCTTAACAGAGTTTTTGCAGAAGATTTGGTGAGTCCAGTTACTGTTTTTTTTTACAGTTTTACACTTCTCTTTGTGTGTCTTTATTATGACGTAACAACGAGTCGACCAGTCAACTACTATTTTGAAAAACTTGTCGACTAGTAAATATTGGTAGTTGTGAAACGTCTACGCTATGCGGGTAAAGGGACATTATGGCCGGCTTAGCAGGGTTAGGAAACACATAACACCAAGTGTAAAAACTCTGCTTGATGCATTTCCAACCCAGTCTCACGGCATTTCGTGTTCACCAACACGATTTTTAATCTATTGATTCGTGTTCACCATCATGATTTGCCCCTTTTTTTCGTGTTGCACAGCACGATTTTAAAAGCAATGTATTTCTACTGGTAACGTGTTTCGTGCCTGCAGGCTGCAGCACGTCTTTTTCTCCGGTCGGGTCGTGGAAGACCGGAAGCTGTGTGGTTCATAAAAACGTGTTCTTACTCAATATTAAGCCACAATTATTGCTTTTATTTTAAATCGTATAATTTTGGACTTTTGTTGCCGTCTGTGAGGAAAATAAATGGGGCTCAGAGCCTCAGGATACTGAAATCTGTATTTTTAAATATTTTTTCCTTCAAATTTGTTATTCTTTTCAAAATAACACGAAGACACTACATTACCCATAATCCCAAACTATCGTTTAGGATTACAGTTCCCGTAAGGTTCCGCAGAGCGTCAAACAGCTGTGTGAAATGGAACGAAACCACGCCAGATTATCCAAAACTGGAATCGAACACCCTCCCAGAACTACACATGCTGGCTATTGTGTTTCGCAAAATGTTCTATGGGACGTCACGTCTCTACTGAACGTTTTCGTTTTTCCCACAATTAGAAGTTTCCATTAGTAAACACATTGGTGTTATCAAATGTAAAACATAAAATTAATAAATGGGTGAAAATCGCTGTCCATAATTCGCAGCATTAATATATACCCACATGACAGCTCATTGCTACTTTGTAATTCTACTCCACTACAATTCAGAGGTTAAGCTGGTATTTTTACTCCACTGCATTTATTTGAGTTACTTTGCAGATTCTGATTAATAATGTGAAATATAAACAACCCTTAAATCAGACTTTAGTTACACCTGAGTAAAATGCAGGTAAGGTGATTGTCAAGTGCCAAGAATCAGGAGAGATATTTGATAGTTGGTGCTTGAGAAGACTAAACATGTATCTGCAATTGACATGAATGGAAACGAGTAATAAAGTATATTCATTACTCGTTATTCTCTACTAATTGTGAATTAAAGACTGTATATTATGGCTATTTTGCACATCCCCTTCAATATGTTCAAAGGTTTATTGACATATCATACACAACTACGGTGTAGTTATGCAATGAATGAAAAACTTGGGTCACAGGTTCCTCAACAGTGCATTACAAGACATCTATCAATATGTGTGTACCTCCACCATTAAACTGTCATATTCTGCACATTTCTTATTCTATCTACATAAATAAGAGTATAATTAATGTGTATAATATCAGTTAAAATAAGTGCTTCAACATAGTTAACATTGCAGGAAAGCAATATATTAGACGTTAATTACTTTGTCAGGCTTAATATTTAATATTTAATGTTTAAATAAATGTTAATCCGTTTTTCTGTTTTGCACCTCCTCCTATTAATATCTGTGCATCCTGCACTAAACTGTTTTATTGTAGAGATCACTTATAGTATCTTCCTGATTTTTTATATTCTATATTTCTACTTTCCCCCTATGAAAGTATGTACTCTGTACAATAATGCAATAATGTGCTTTAACCACTAGGAGGTGCACACAAGGTGCACACAGCCATAATAACTTTGTATTATTAGTGTGTATGTACAACATCTGAAGATGTATAGTTTTATGCAGGCTTTCACATCATTTTACAGCATATTGCTATACTATTTCAGACTCAGTATTTACATTCTTACATTCAAAGAAAATCAGTAATATCTTTAAAAACTACAGTCCTTTTATATCAGCTGTTTACCGTTATGGTGTAAATATAACCTATGAATTATATCAAATGTAAAAGTCACCCAAATTAGTGTTGATACTGCAAGGAGACGTATTGTGTGAAGATAAATTGAAGATGTTGTTTAATTGTTGATATATTTATGATCCACGTCAAGTATTCAGTTTCGGCGCCATTTCTTCCAGTTTTTCCAAAGGTCTTCTCATCAGGGCTCTCTAAATAAAGATCTACGGCAGATATGTAATATGTAATGCAGCCGAACCGTGTATTACAATGCCGTTATGTGATGACTTTCAAAGAGAAAAGCAAGAGCACTCGGAATTAAGTATTATTTTATACTTTTAAAATGTTTTCCGGATTTCATATAATATAAACACCAAATCCCAGCATGCATTGCGGCTAACACATCCAATCAGCGAGCTTAAAACCATAGCTGAGGATCTTGGGTAATCGCTCGAAATGCCTGCGTCTGTTTCCGGTTATATTTATTTTGAAATTCAGTTCCTGACGGACGCCGAAAAAGCCCGAGATTATGGAATTAAACCAATAAATAAAAGCAAGGATAATTGAGTGTTATTGGTGAGTAAATAACAGTGTGTTATTTTGAAAAGAATAACAAATTAGAAGGAAACAAATATTTAAAAACACAGATTTCAGTATCCTGAGGCTCTGAGCCCCATTTATTTTCCTCACAGACGGCAACAAAAGTCAGAAATTATACAATTTAAAATAAAGCAATAACTGTTGCTTGATATTGAGTAAGAACATGTTTTTATGAACCACACAGCTTCCGGTCTTCCACGACCCGACCGGAGAAAAAGACGTGCTGAAGCCTGCAGGCACGAAACACGTTACCAGTAGAAATACATTGCTTTTAAAATCGTGCTGTGCAACACGAATAAAAGGGGCAAATCATGATGGTGAACACGAATCAATAGATTAAAATACGTGTTGGTGAACACGAAATGCCGTGAGACTGGGTTGGCATTTCACTGTTTGGGTGAATGCATCATGGCGGAGCGCACGCTCCCAAGAGAGCGTGCCGCGGGGGCGTTCAAGGACCGCAGTAGAGAGTCGGCCCCTTCTATGTGGGGCAGAGCTTCCCTTTGCGGGGAGTTTTGCGGCGGGACGGGTCACCAGAGAGTACCACAGCTTTATCGCTGGGGCCCCACAGCAGTAGTTATATTCATACTGTTTCAATCACATTAGTATGCATAACAATTGACAGGTAGACCCGCCCACAATTATGCTAATTAGCTAAGTCCGCCTCCCTTTGTTCGAGGTGTTATCACACGTAGGTCTGAAATGCCCCCCTGTTTGTTGTCTAATCCTTTGATATGAGGGTTGAGGTGTTATAACAGGCCGGTGTGATATTGCACCGGCATGCCTCTGATGTCAATTGTGAAGCTGACAATTGAGCGGCCCGACTAAGCAAGGAGGCAGAGGCAGAACGTCCAAAAATATAACCCAGCGTGGGCATTTATTAAAAACATGGGCACAAAGTTCACAGTCTCAATCCTGCTGTTCTCTTTGTCCACATCCTGCAGCCACAAGGATCTCACACACACACCCAGCCTCTCAACAGACAGGGCAACAGAGCCTAAATACCCACACTCCAATCATCACAACAAGACACAGGTGAGGGGGCAGGAGACACCACAGGACACCAGGTGCACACAATCATCAGCCACAGACAACATATACTGTGCAATCACGCCAACAAAGTGCCCTATCACCCGCCCTGAAGCCGTCAGTCTATAGTGACGAAGCCACCTTCGTCACATTAATCTAGGTGTTAATTAAGGCAGTCTCTTTGAAGTTGTGCGTGAGACTGTCTCGCACCCCGTCCCCTCACACCTCTGCCTCTCCCCCCTTTCTGTCACACCCCCCTTCCTTTGACTATGAGGCCAGAAGATAGTGGGGGGTGGAGTTAGGTAAAAAAAAAGAAATCCGTGCAGACTAGATAAAAAGCCAGTTATTTCCGCTCATCAAGTGTGGTGCAGTGGGTTGTGAGTTGGTATTCGGATCAGGAGGTCACAGGTTCAAACCCCACTGCAGTCAGCATGTCGTTGCGTCCCTGCGCCGTTCACACCAAATTGCTACTGTGGGGATTGCCCACAGTATTGAGTATGTAAGTCGCTTTGGATAAAAGCGTCTAACAAGTGACATGTAATCAAGTCACCGTTCAAAAAAGAAAAATGGCCAGAGTCGCATCAATATGGGTTTAATCAGCGAGACGCCTGTGACAACTTACTGCCATCCGTTGGGAGCGGCAATCAAGAAATGGATGCAGTATCTGTGCCGGGTTCAGAGGCTCTTCATGAAAAATGTAGTCTGGATGTGTGAGACTGTCTCCCCCGTCCCCCTCACACCCCTTCTTCTCTCCCCCCCCTGATTTTGCTGTTACTTTTTTTGTCCTCTCTAAATTAGATTAGTTTTTTAATATGATTTGTGTTCACTAAAGATCTTCTTTTTTTTAAGTTGTATGGCTTGTGAACTAATGTGTAATTACTTCATTAACTATAAGGAAGTCTCTTTTATGAAGAGGGGTAATAATAATATAAAATATCTTAATGACCCCCTGATCTTGTATTTTTCAGGTTTAATTACTTCACACAACTTTAAAAGCCCCTATGAAGTTGTTGTTAACCAAGGATGTTCTTTTTGAAATTGTATGGCTTGTGAACTGGATGTTCTCTTAAGTTGTATGGCTTGTGATGCTAATGTTTTAATTACTTTACTAACTACAAGGAAGTCTCTTTGAAGAGACTAATACAAGTTTAAAGATCTTAATGCCCCCTTGATCATGTCTTTTTTATTGTTTAATTACGCTTTTTTTCTCTTGCCAATCTACTTTTAGACACACTTTGAGGTATGCAAAAAGTTAAAACTAGAAAACTCAAATACTTTGTTTAAATGGCTGTTATTTAAGAATGTGACTCTTAATGTCAGCTTTTTGATTTTAGTAAGACAATCCAGTTAAACAATGTGGTTTTTGGTGACTTTACTGATTTTTTGCTTTTTTCTGCTACCAAGATACTTTTGGATACAGTTTGTTGTCTGAAAACTGGTAGAATGTCAATCACTTTGTAACATTTATTTTCTTAAAGACTGTGACTCTAAAAGGCAAGTTTGTAATTTTAACACTTATTTACTGACACTAGGCAGATTTTGGCTTTTTGCGCTCGCCAAGTTACTTTTAGACACACTTTGAGGTATCCAAAACCTTAAAACTAGAAAATGAAGTAAATTGTCTGAATAGATTTTCTTTAAAGGCACTTTGAATTTAACGCTATTTCAGTGGAACAATCCAGTTTTTGTTAACATCAAGGCTTTTTTTTATCTTTTCTTGTGTTACTAAGATACTTTTAGATACAGTTTGTTGTCTGAAAACTTTACAACTGGTAGAATGTCAGTCACTGTGTAACACTTTTATTTTCTTAAAGACTGTGACTCTAAAAGGCAAGTTTTGTGATTTTAACACTTATTTACTGACACTAGGTAGATTTTGGCTTTTTTTCTCTTTTCTTGTTTTACTAAGATACTTTTAGAAACACTTTGATGTATGCAACACTTAACAACTGATATAATATGAACTACTTTGTAAGGAATTCAGTTTCTTTTAATGGCCTAGGCAGATTTTGGCGATTTTTCATCTTGCCAAGATACGTTTAGACACAATTTGAGTATGCAAAACCTTAAAACTAGAAAATTAAGTACACTGTCTGATTAGATATTTTCTTAAATACTGCTTCTCTAAAAGGCAAGTTTGTGATTTTAACACTTTTTACTGACACTCGGCAGATTTGTGTGTAATTATCTCACAAAGCAACTGTAAGATACACTTGTATGTTTGCAAAACCTTAAATATTTTTGAAAATAAAATACTTTGTCTGAATACATTTTCTTTAAAGGCACTTTTGATTTTAACGTTATTTCAGTGGAACAATCCAGTTTTGTTAACATCAATGCTTTTTTCTCTTTTCTTGTGTTAGACACTTTTAGACACACTTTGATGGAGGCAACACTTAACAACTGGTAGAATATGAAGTACTTTTTAAGGAATTCGGTTTCTTTTAATGGCCGTTTTTTAAACACTTGTTCAGTTAAACAACGTGGGTTTTTTTCTGATAACCTTACATATTTTTATTATTTTCTGCTACCAAGATACTTTTAGATACACTTTGATGTATGCAACACTTAACAAAGGGTATACTATGAAGTACTTTGTAAGGAATTTTTTCAACATACTATTTGTACACAATGACTTTTCCATATTATTATTTTTTTGACAAACTATACTTTTGACTTTTTCCGTAAAATCATGACTATAAACTATTACTTATTCTTAAATTCGACCTCTTGCTGCTTGGTTGGAAATGATAGATGAGAAAGCTACAAAGCTTAAAGAACTTTTTTTAAAACTCTCAATTCTACAGATGACTCCCCCCATTCAACGCAATAAGTCCCACCCTCCACTCAGCAAATCATCTAAAACGAAGGACCCCACTAAGACGACCGTTGAAAACTAGCCATGGATCTGAGAAAAACCAAGTCTCCACCCGCGAGTTGCAGCCAGGAACAAACTCCTTGACTACCATCATCACCACCATTTTGGACACCCGAATCTTGCAGTACTACTGCTGCTGATTTTGCTCCTTGGGCCAAGACGTCTCTGTTTGTGGACACAGTGAAATCGGTGTTGGTTGATATTGTGGAGAGGGTGATCGGTACACTGAAAAAAAAAGGCTGTTGGATTAACATGATTTTAATATGGAAACCGGTTGCACACATTAAAAACATGTGTACTCAAAACTATTCCATTATGTTAAAGACACACGACTATGTTATGTCAAAGAAACATGAAATTGTTATGTTCATTTGAATATTTCCTTTAATATAGGTATATTCATTTACCCTATGTTTAACCAACATTACTTTTTTATGTTCATTTTAGGCTTTTAATATGCTCAGTATATTTAACTTGTACCTATTAAAGCCACATGAATGTTTTGTTTAAACTACATGTTTTCTGTTTAATCTACCTAGTGCTCAAGGGGTACATAAGATTATTTATTTCATGTGAATAGAGGCATTTCGTACATTCTTCTACAGGATCCATCCTAATCTCTTATATCTACAGCATTTATCACAACATTGTCAAACAAATAGTCAATAAAGACACATTTCACACATTTCTTTGAACAACATTCATGTATTTTTCTCAAAAAATAAAACAATATTAACAACCACCACACATCCAGATGAGCTTTTGGTTTCTCCATCATGCACTGAAAAAAGTGGAAAGTGGGGTTATTCAATTTGCAAATATGCATTTAATATATGAATCATAATTTATTCATGTTTCTCGTCGAAACATGAATCAATCATGTAGAACTATGTTATATTTGAGGGGTGTACGTTCTATAAGTCTCAATCATGTTAAGAAATAAGAAAAAAGTGATGTTTGTCTCTGTAACTCCGCCCACTGAGCACATACGTCAGTAGCTTGCTCCGCAGCCGATTACTCAGCTTCTAATTATTATTTACAAATATTATATTCACAAATTAATATGGTCGGACTCAAACCCATACTTTAAAAGTTTCGTAATTGAACCTGAACAATATGGCACTTTAATGGACAAGATGTAAAGCAGAACAAAATAAATATTTCTTTTTAAAAATGTGAAGCTTTTTCTTTTTTAAACAAAGCAGGGCGGGAAGGGGTTCTACCATTTTTTCTTCCCGCATCGGAGGAGTAAGCTGGTTCTGTCCCGAGAACATCTCTACAAGGTAAAAGTTATTAAAAGTTGTTTAATGTCATCAAATGTCATCAAATGTTCGTCATAGTTACAGGTTATCACAAGACACATTGTTTGCAAAAAGCAGAGTTCACATTTGCCGTTACAACGAGCAACGTAAATACAGCTGTCAATTTGTAAACATTGTCATTCACTGGTGTTAGCTAGGATAAAGCTATGCAAATCATAAGGTGAGTTTATATTGATTGACTTGTGTTTAGCGTGTTTTTTTATACTGTGAGTATTTGTAGAGCGTAAGTCCGACAATTGCTTGATTTACAATATTTAAAACTATGAACCTTGCCCAAAGTTATGCACATTAAACCGAGCTCAGTGTGGAGGGGGGAGTCATATCTGATGGATGAGCTTGCGGCATGTTTGCATGTCTATAGGCTACGTCTTCTTTTAAATTATTGTTTCATGTCTGCTGTCAGGCGGTGTAGAACTTTACTGCGTCAGTCCGGCTCTGCATGTCTACTCTTGTGCCGACCTTTAAGGGCGCTGATGCAGGTTGTAGGACTACCTTGTTACAATAGTTGTTATCTGTTTCCACACGGACCCTGTTGAATGAAACATACCTTAAGTTAAGCGACCATCTTTACCCATTTAAGGTGTTGATTGTTAAAGATACAATATTGTCTGTGGGACTGCAGTGTTTTCCCTAAAAAACTGTGTTTATGTCTCTGCTTTGATCCGCTCTGTGTTCATGTAAATACCGTAAATACACACAGATCAAAATAGAGACACAATATTGTGTGTGGGGGTGTGTCCCGTAAAGCGACACTTGATACTGGAAAGTGGAGGATATTAATGATTGTGTTACATTTTTAGCAGCGGTGCACATACCATTAATATGGGGACATGCCAGACAGATCAAGTAAGGGTGACGATCCACCCGCTGTGAAATTAACTTCTCTTCCATATTTGCCCTACACTTGTGTTTACGGAAGTTGAGATGTTTCTCGGTTGTGATTGGTTGTTCCTCGTCACATGACGAACGGTGCGCTGCTGCAGTGCACGTCTCCATTGAAACCAATGGAAATGAGCTCGCAACGCTGATGTGTATGGCTCCGTACAAAGTTGTACTCATTGCATTAGTATAGGCTACTGTAGCTTTTTACACTGGAGGCGCCCATCTCACCGAAGTCGGTTCATATTAACGTAAAGGTACATAATTAAATGGTACATTTTGCCTTTAAGGAGCAGAACATTTTTGTATTTGTGTGTGAATCATGAAATAATTTCAAATATGTTTTTCTGTAATAGGTAATTGGTGTGGAGAAGATTTACCTTAGCCTTCCTTTGAACATTGTTCCAAAGGCTCTGTAGTAAATGGTGAGTATTCAAATGTTTTGTGTGATTTACTTGACTAACTTAAACTTGATCTGTAACTAATTGAAAACTGCCCGTCTGACCATTTCTGAATATGTATTCATAACATTTACATACTGCAAACATTGCAGGGATATACACATTTTCTGATTTATTAGGCAAAAGTTATTCAGAATGTAAGAGGCAAAAGCCAAACATTCTGTGATAAAGCCTCCTTCACAAAAGTGATGTTTTGTTTGTTGAAATGGCTATAAAGGTGTTTCTTATATGTAGTCTTATATTACAGTCTATTACAGTTACTTATTTGAAGTCGCTTTGGAAAAAAACGTAAACTAAATGAAATGTAATGTAGTCTAACCTGGTTGTTCGTACTTGATATACAAAGTTATTCTCACTATAAAACCAAAACAGGAGTAATGTGGTCCCTTGTTCGTGCTCTGGTTAATACATTTTAAATCAGCTGAAGCAACTTAACTGAGTTTTTGGTACACCCTGATAATAAAAAGTTGCAATAAGCTAGCCTTGAAGTAACAAATGCATGGACTAGTTTCTCTGCATCGTTTTGAGGCAAGCACACAACTACAATCATAACATCATTAGGAAATGATTTCATGATTTTTATGACTGTGATATTTTCTTTTATTTGATAAATGCGGAGTTTAAGCGCATAACAACCCTGCCCCTCCAATCAAGATTTCCCTCTCAGCTGGATATGCTCTCATCAAACTTCTGAAGGTTTTTGAGAAAAGAGGAGGACAGATAGGCCAGCGTCTGAACTGTGTTATGTCAAACATGACTCAAGTAAGAATTCATTTTAAGGAAATTATACATCGAGTCAATAGTGTACACATTTCATTGAGCAAAACAGATTCTTTCTTTTCTTATTCACCTTCACTTAGGTTGATGATGTCGATTTAGGCCGGGATTGTCTTCTTAAGGGGCTGTGTGTGTACCTCAATGAGAGAGTTTGTGGTCAGTAGAAGTAATATTGACCTTTTAATTTTTTTGTTGGGCGTTAAAATATGTATTTATTGAAACATCACATCGTATATAGCCAAAAGTATGTGCACATCCCTGTTTTTTGTTTAATAGCCAGACTACACTGAAAAGCTAGAGGGCTTTTAAATTAAAACGGATACAGGAAATGAAACATTTTTTATCAGGTCAGACAGAAGTATATAAGATAACAAGGAGGCTTAAAAGTACTGAAATCTGACCAAATGTACTTGTTAAACACAGGGACTTAGTAATGGGTATATATATGTATTGATTTGTTAGATCTCACTCTGTTCCTTTTGTGAATGTGCACTCTGCAGGCAGAAGATGAAGACGTCATTCTGCGGTCCATTCAGGGGATTACAGTGGGACTTTATGTCGTCAAACACAATTCCACCATGAGACCAGAGGACAGATGAGACCAGAGGACAGATTGTCCTGGAAGGCCAACAGGTACTAACTGATGTGGACAACATTGCATTAGCAGCTACCATGTTATTTGGACTAATGTATGCAATGAACCTGAACTACCCCCCTAAAATGAAGTGCACGTTCGAAGTGCTCCAGCAAATGTTAATGGAGCTAGACGGCAACATGCTCTCCAAGAAAGCCCAAGCGTTTAAAAACAAACTGTTTGAGTGAGCTGTTGCCATGGACCATTGTGCACTTTTACAGCATTCATACTGGACTTTCATCGATACAACTGTCTTGCACTTCCTTTGCTCATGCTTTTTGCTTGAGTTGCATGTTTCAGAAATGTGTGTTTTTCCTGGGGTCATGTGTTTTCAGAATGTACCCCTTGTCATTTCTGAAACATGCAAATCAAGCAAAAAGCATGAGCAAAGGAAGTGCCAGACAGTTGTATCGATGAAAGTCCAGTATGAATGCTGTAAAAGTGCACAATGGTCCATGGCAACAGCGCACTCAAACAGTTTGTTTTTAAACGCTTGGGCTTTCTTGGAGAGCATGTTGCCGTCTAGCTCCATTAACATTTGCTGGAGCACTTCGAACGTGCACTTCAGTTTAGGGGGGTAGTTCAGGTGTATTGCATACATTAGTCCAAACAGCATGGTAGCAGCTAATGCAATGTTGTCCACATCAGTTAGTAGGCTACCTGTTGGCCTTCCAGGACAATCTGTCCTCTGGTCTCATCTGTCCTCTGGTCTCATCTGTCCTCTGGTCTCATGGTGGAATTGGATTTGACAACATAAAGGCCCACTGTAATCCCCTGAATGGACCGCAGAATGACGTCTTCATCTTCTGCCTGCAGAGTGCACAGTTACAAAAGGAACAGAGTGAGATCTAACAAATCAATACATATATATACCCATTACTAAGTCCCTGTGTTTAACAAGTACATTTGGTCAGATGTCAGTACTTTTAAGCCTCCTTGTTATCTGATATACTCTTGTCTGACCTGATAACAAATGTTTCATTTCCTGTATCGGTTTTAAATTAAAAGCCCTCTATGCTAAAACAGGGATGTTCACATACTTTAGGCTATATACTATGTGGTGTTTCAATAAATACATATTTTAACCCCCAACAAAAAAATCTAAATGTCAAATATTACTTCGACTGACCACAAACTCTCTCATTGAGGTACACACACACACAGCCCCTTGAGAAGACAATCCCGGCCTAAATCTACATCATCAACCTAAGTGAAGGGGAATAAGAAAATGAATAATCTATTTTGCTCAATGAAATGTGTACACTATTGACTCGATGTATAATTTCCTTTCGCTGGCCTATCTGTCCTCCTCTCTTCTCAAAAACCTTCAGAAGTTTGTCAGATAGCATATCCAGCTGAGAGGGAAATCTTGATTGGAGGGGCAGGGTTGTTATGCGCTTAAATTACGCATTTATCAAAAAAAACAAAATATCACAGTCATAAAAACTTATGATTGTAGTTGTGTGCTTGTCTCAAAACGATGCAGATAAACTAGTCCATGCATTTGTTACTTCAAGGCTAGCTTATTGTAACTCTTTATTATCAGGGTGTACCAAAAACTCAGTTAAGTTGCTTCAGCTGATTCAAAATGTATTAACCAGAGCACGGACAAGGGACCACATTACTCCTGTTTTGGCACTATAGTGAGAATAACTTTTTATATCAAGTACGAACAACCAGATTAGACTACATTACATTTCATTTAGTTTACGTTTTTTTCCAAAGCGACTTAAAATAAGTAACTGTAATATAAGACTACATATAAGAAACACCCTTATAGCCATTTCAACAAACAAAACATCACTTTTGTGAAGGAGGCTTTATCACAGAATGTTTGGCTTTTGCCTCTTACTTTCTGAATACCTTTTGCCTAATAAATCAGAAAATGTGTATATCCCTGCAATGTTTGCAGTATGTAATTGTTATGAATAAATATTCAGAAATTGTCAGACGGACAGTTTTCAATTAGTTACAGATCAAGTTTAAATTAGTCAAGTAAATCACACAAAACATTTGAATACTCACCATTTACTACAGAGCCTTTGGAACAATGTTCAAAGGAAGGCTGAGGTCAATCTTCTCCACACCAATTACCTATCACAGAAAAACATATTTGAAATGATTTAATTATTCACACACAAATAAAACAAAAATGTTCTGCTCCTTAAAGGCGTCATTTACCATTTAATTATGTACCTTTATGTTAATATGATCCGACTTCGGCCGAGTCGGGCGCCTCCAGTGTAAAAAGCTACAGTAGCCTATACTAATGCAATGAGTACAACTTTGTACGGAGCGATACACATCAGCGTTGCGAGCTCATTTCCATTGGTTTCAATGGAGACGTGCACTGCAGCAGCGCACCGTTCGTCATGTGACGAGGAACAACCAATCACAACCGAGAAACATCTCAACTTCCGTAAACACAAGTGTAGGGCAAATATGGAAGAGAAGTTAATTTCACAGCGGGTGGATCGTTACCCTTACTTGATCTGTCTGGCATGTCCCCATATTCATGGTATGTGCACCGCTGCTAAAAATGTAACACAATCATTAATATCCTCCACTTTCCAGGATCAAGTGTCGCTTTACGGGACACACCCCCACACACAATATTGTGTCTCTGTTTTGATCTGTGTGTATTTACGGTATTTACATGAACACAGAGCGGATCAAAGCAGAGACATAAACACAGTTTTTAGGGAAAACACTGCGGTCCCACAGACAATATTGTATCTTTAACAATCAACACCTTAAATGGGTAAAGATGGTCGCTTAACGTAAGGTAGGCCTACAACCTGCATCAGCACCCTTAAAAGTCGGTACAAGCGTAGACATGCAGAGCCGGACCGACGCAGTAAAGTTCTACATCGCCTGACAGCAGACATGAAACAATCATTTAAAACAAGACGTATAGACATGCAAACATGCCGCAAGCTCATCCATCATCTATGACTCCCCCCTCCACACTGAGCTCGGTTTAATGTGCATAACTTTGGGCAAGGTTCATAGTTTTAAATATTGTAAATCAAGCAACTGTCAATATAAACTCACCTTATGATTTTCATAGCTTTATCCTAGCTAACACCAGTGAATGACAATGTTTACAAATCGACAGCTGTATTTACCTTGCTCGTAACGGCAAATGTGAACTCTGCTTTTTGCAAACAATGCGTCTTGTGATAACCTGTAACTATGACGAACATTTGATGACATTTGATGACATTAAATAACTTTAATTAACTTTTACCTTGTAGAGATGTTCTCGGGACAGAACCAGCTTACTCCTCCGATGAGGGAAGACAAATTGTAGAACCCCTCCCCCCCCTCAACACTCCACACTTGTTAAAAGGGTATTGACTACATTCTGATCAATATATACAGAGCGTTTTGCATAGTAGTTCCCCAATTTTATTTTACTTTAAAGAAAAAGTCAATGTTTCGAAATAGAAAAACATCCCTGGCTTCAATCAACCGCTGGTTATTAGTCTTCTTCTTGTCCATCCAACAAGGCATGGATCTTTTCAAGTCACTCCTTGAGGCTTCTGCAATTTTTGAGATTGTGCAGAAAAGCCTGCGAAAGGCCTTGGATCCTCCATCCATCCATGTAAATGTCTTTATCAATAAGAGTCTGGTCAATCTCAGTAAAGAAGCCAAAGTATTTTCATTTACGCATTGTAATTATTTCTGAAGAAAAAATCAGGCATGTCATTCAGACAATCGTGTTGCCTCTGGCCGGGGTGACTGACTCGGCATCCGTTACAGATGTCTTCTCTGTACCGATGAATCACCCTCTCCACAATATCAACCAACACCGATTTCACTGTGTCCACAAACAGAGACGTCTTGGCCCAAGGAGCAAAATCAGCAACAGTAGTACTACAATATTCGGGTGTCCAAAATGGTGGTGATGATGGTAGTCCAGGAGTTTGTTCCTGGCTGCAACTCGCGGGGGAGACTTGGTTTTTCTCAGATCCATGGCTAGTTTTCAACGGTCGTCTTAGTGGGGTCCTTCGTTTTAGATGATTTGCTGAATGGAGGGTGGGACTTATTGCGTTGAATGGGGGGAGTCATCTGTAGAATTGAGAGTTTTTAAAAAAAGTTCTTTAAAGAGCCTGTGACACGGTTTTCCCCCATCATCCAAACCCATACATTTGAGTACATATTGTCCCCTTGATAACCGTTACTGAACTGATTTTGGATATTTGTACTTTGATAACCATTAATCTGCTTTCAATGTTGACAATTTTCTGGATCTTCTCGCGGATTCTTCAAGTCCCGCCAAATGATGGGTGACGTCATTGCGGGCACAGCGCTCCAGCTGCACCGTCCAGGATCCCAGCATCTGCATGTAAACCTTTATATATATATACAGTCAGATGTAAACGCACAATGGTGCACACAGCAGCAAGCTCAGACAGCGATGACAGGTTAATGTTGAACGTGTCTGAGAGCTCATATGAGGCTGAAGGATCGGTTTATGTTGTATCTGTTGTTAGAAGTTTAGGAATGAGGTCGTCAATATGGGCGATCATATGGTCATGGAGCCAGTGGTGGAATGGGACTACAAATCATCCCGGGACTCTCGACCGGCCCACTTCGGTACCGCTAGTAAATTGTCAACGGGGGGAGTGGGGATGTCAGGGGCGGCAGGTGCTGTATATAGTAAATGTAAATATGTGTGTCACTGCATCCTGGTAAAATACAAATATAATGTATAATGTCTGTGTCTTTGACATTAGCACTGCTAGCCACCTGTGCCCTGTACTACGAAGCCAGTTCAACAGACCCTGGATATGTTTGAGTAACAAACAAACGAACAACAACAAACTAACAACGAGATCTCGCTGAGCGGTCCGACGACGCTGGTTATCAACTCGGTAAATCAAGCCAGGGTTTCTCTCTCCAGCTGAGAGCGCGTTCACGTCTAAAACACGCGTGGATCTGACTTTAATTACATTTGTCTCGAGTGTTTCGTCAACATAATGTGTTAAATAATACTTCTGCATCCAGTCTGTGACACTGTGAGTGTTGCACGGCCAGATGAGGCTGGAGAAGCTGACTCAGATAAGGAAATATATGATATATTATGATATTATATGATCGATGATCGACTGATTGATGATGTAATATGAATGATAAGTGCGACACGTCGGCGTCTTCTCTGCATACGGCAGTTTAAACTGTATTTTCTTTATCCTGAAATATGACTTGAGAGATTTAAGCTCCACACACTGAGTTGATCTCTCTTCTATAGACGCCGGAGGCGGGCAGCGTCAGGTAAAATAAGTTATTTAGCCTTCTCAAACCTGAGCCTCACGCGCCGCCTATGGGGGATGTGCTGGTGACTTATCCGACCGGCCCACTTCGGTACCGGCCCATCGGGATTCGTCCCGATGGCCAGTCCGCCACCGCACACAGCCCACGTAAACTGTCAACGGGGGGAGCCTCGCTGCGGGGAAACGGTGGACCTAGTGTCCCGATCGGAGTGGGAATAATAATAATAATCCGTGCATTTTATCCATTAATTTCCCCAACATTGTGGTAAAAAACACACACGTTTAATCCATGTTGTTGGTGTATTACAACTACAAAAAGCATCGGTTTGTTTTCTCATCAGGAAATGCAGACCGGCTCAAACAAACGATCATTTAATGTATCATATGTTCGCCGAATTGACATGAAAGCACTAATAAATGTAGTTTCATCCACTTGAGTTTACAACCACAAAAATAATCGATTTGTTTTTATATCACATCCGACGGGAGGAAATTCAGCAGCTCTCACTCCCGATTTTTAATCCTAATGTAATCATCATCTTCACCACGATCATGTATGTTTATGTCACTGAATTGACATGAAAGCAC
Organism: Champsocephalus esox; assembly: GCA_036324585.1. Taxonomy (NCBI): domain Eukaryota; kingdom Metazoa; phylum Chordata; class Actinopteri; order Perciformes; family Channichthyidae; genus Champsocephalus; species Champsocephalus esox. The sequence goes on along the minus strand of CM070493.1, from coordinate 38,280,266 downwards.
TGACAAATATGAATATACTGTAGTCAACTTCATTAAAACGTTATTAACGTGCCTAATCTCAGTAATTCACCATTTCTACGCATGACACAACACACTTTGTCCGTGTTTGGCTCTCGAAGCGTTCCCGCATTGACGTCACTTCCGGCTTCCCCCAAAACTTCAAAATGAGTCGAAGGAATTTCCCCGCGATGTTCGAAATTATTGATATTTAACGGAACGGTATCGCTTTTTCTTTTTTAAACTGACGGTTCGAGATTACTCGTAGACCAATATTTCATTGCACAACAGTTGTTGGGATGGTGTCACAGGCTCTTTAAGCTTTGTAGCTTTTTCATCTATCATTTCCAACCAAGCAGCAAGAGGTCAAATTTAAGAATAAGTAATAGTTTGTCATGATTTTACGGAAAAAGTGAAAAGTATAGTTTGTCAGAAAAAAAATTATATGGAAAAATCATTGTGTACAAATAGTATGTTGAAAAAAAAAGAAACTCAATTAATTACAAATTAATGAATATTTTACCCAGTTCTAAAGTTTTGCACCCATTAAAGAAAACCCCATTCCTTACAAAGTACTTCATAGTATACCCTTTGTTAAGTGTTGCATACATCAAAGTGTATCTAAAAGTATCTTGGTAGCAGAAAATAATTAAAATATGTAAGGTTATCAGAAAAAAACCCACATTGTATAACCGAGTGTTTAAAAAACGGCCATTAAAAGAAACCGAATTCCTTAAAAAGTACTTCATATTCTACCAGTTGTTAAGTGTTGCCTACATCAAAGTGTGTCTAAAAGTATCTTAGTAACACAAGAAAAGAGAAAAAAGCATTGATGTTAACAAAACTGGATTGTTCCACTGAAATAGCGTTAAAATCAAAAGTGCCTTTAAAGAAAATGTATTCAGATAATGTATTTTATTTTCAAAGATGTTTAAGGTTTTGTATACATAAAAAGTGTATCTTACAGTTCCTTTGTCAGAGAATTACACACAAATCTGCAGTCTCAGTAAAAAGTGTTAAAATCACAAACTTGCCTTTTAAAGTCACATTCTTAAATAACATCTATTGAGACAAAGTATTTAATTGTTTCTAGTTTTAACTTTTTGCATACATACACGTGTATCTTATAGTTCCTTTGTGAGAGAATCTTCCTTATAGTTAATGACGTAATTAAACAATAAAAAAGACATGATCAAGGGGGCATTAAGATCTTTAAACTATTATTACCCTCTTCAAAGAGACTTCCTTGTAGTTAGTAAAGTAATTAAAACATTAGCATCACAAGCCATACAACTTAAGAGAACATTCAGTTCACAAGCCATACAATTTCAAAAAGAACATCCTTGGTTAACAACAACTTCATAGGGGCTTTTAAAGTTGTGTGAAGTAATTAAACCTTAAAAATACAAGATCAGGGGGTCATTAAGATCTTTTAAAATATTATTACCCCTCTTCATAAAAGAGACTTCCTTATAGTTAATAAAGTAATTACACATTAGTTCACAAGCCATACAACTTAAAAAAAGTTGTGTCATTTACACTGGGGACATGTCCCCTTCACCTTTTGATAAGGCTGATTTGTTCCAAAAGTATAATTTGTCAAATATTTTTTTAAAAGCTTGCGCCCCAACATAACTATTACACATGTACTCATCAGTTTTAACGCCCCTAATGTTGGAATTTATTTACTCTAACCTGACTTTGATCCCCCAATTACACTGCCTAAAAGTGTATATTTTGAAGACCATTTAAAATCTTCTGACCTCTGATGACCCCATCACTTTTAAACACAAGTATGTGTCAACTGCAGCGTATGTCTTTACAAAATATTCTTTACTCAGTTTAAAAATGACATAACTGTTTGTTTGTCAGTCTTTCTAAAACACAAAATATTGTGTGATAGGCTGTCTGTCATACATTGATGAAACCCTCTCTGATTGGATGGCCCAGGACATCATACTGGAAAGCGTTGTCGGTGCAGTTTTTTTTGTATGGCTAAGACAACCATTAACCCTAACACAGATCTGTGTGTCTCAGTTGAGGCTCTGCATCACATCTTTGGTTCCATCATGAAGTATGGCCAGTCTCAGGAGCAGTTCTGTTTTCCGGGCTCTAATGCCTCGTGTGTTACGAAACAGTTCAATGGAGGGACCAAAGTCGCCCTTTACTTGTTCTTTGTTTCATGTATGCTGGTTACCATTATAGGGAACTTTATTGTCATGGTATCAATAGCTCATTTCAAGCAGTTGCATAATCCCACCAATGTGCTTGTTTTATCTCTTGCTCTTTCGGACCTTCTTGTGGGTGTCGCTGTGATGCCCTTCAGCACCATTCGGACCATTCATGGCTGCTGGTTTTACGGGGATGATTTCTGTATGCTTCACTCAAGTTCTGATATGTTTCTTGTATCTGTCTCTATATTCCACCTCGTTTGTATTGCGGTGGACAGGCAACAAGCAATATGTAATCCTCTGCATTACTCTAGGAATATCACCATGTCAGTGGCGTGGATTATGGTATGTGCAAGCTGGGCATTGGCTGCCCTCTACTGTTATGGACAAATTTACTCAAAGGCTAATGTAGTAGGGTTAGAAGAGTATATGGAATCGATAAAGTGCCTCGGCAGTTGTAACCTTTTCTTTAACCCCCTTTGGGGAATCCTGGACTGTGTAACTACATTTTTCTTTCCCTGCACTGTTATGGTTTGTCTGTACACTAAAATATTTATTGTGGCAAAAGAGCATGTCAGAAAGATTGGAGATATGGGCAATTGTTCAAACGACAGAGGGTTGGTTAAACAGTCTGAGCATAAGGCTGCAAAGACTCTGGGTATTGTGCTTGGTGCCTTTATCTTTTGTTGGATGCCGTCTTTTACGAACCTAATAATTGATGCCTTCACTGGCTTTAACACACCTGCTGCTCTCTTTGAGGCTTTTGCTTGGTTGGGTTACTTCAACTCAACCTTAAATCCAATAATATATGCCTTCTTTTATCCTTGGTTTAAGAAGTGCTTTTATCTTATTGTAAATCTGAAAATACTTAACTCCCATTCTTCAACCATAAATGTGCTTTCACATTTATGAAAGCAGTGGTCAGTATTGTTATGGAAATGATTGCATTAACAGCCGTTTTGAATGCATGTGTTACAGATATAACAAAAGCAAGATGAAAGATGCATGGAGGCTAATCCTTTTTTTCCTGCCGCTGATCTGTCTTGCTCAGCCAATGGAAGTGTGAAATGTACAACAGCACTATGCCTTATTTTCCTGTGACAGATGTTTGGTGAGCATTCGTCTTTATAGTGATTATGATTGTAAAAATTACAATTTAGTCAAAATATTTTAATCTGTTAATGCCACCATCTAAAACCACTATTCCTGCATGTAAGAAAGACCAACAGTCTATTATCCCTAACGAAGTTTAAACAATGGTTCATTACATAATACACTATTTAATTAAATTGTTTCTCTGCATTTGACCCATCCTAGTGTTAGGAGCAGTGGGCTGCCATTATGAACGGCACCCGGTGAGCAGTGTAGGGAACGGTGCCTTGCTCAGGGACATCTCGGTAGCACTTGGTATTGCCAGCACTTGAACTGGTGACCTTCCAGTTGCCAAGCCAAGTCCCTATGGATTTTGCCACCACCGCCATTTACCACATGAGGAACTTTATTGATTTTACGGAAATTTGAATAACTAAAGGCGTTACTATGAATAAATGCGAACAATTGTTTATGTTTTGTCATTGAAACTAGAGAAGGTTAACAAGTCGGTAGGTTAATAATATATTAATTTAAGGATTTAATAAAAAATATAAATATTTAACAGTTATTATTGATTATTGATATTTTAATTGTTCCTCCACATTGATCTTGTCATCCTTACATGTGCACAATATCTGCAAATTGAATGCTAAATACATACAATTAAAAAAGCTATCACAAGTTGTGAAAAATAAATGTTTGCAGATCCAAAAAAAATCCTTAAGTATTGATTGACTTCATAGATTCAGAATGTAATGATTGACATCATTGATTCAGATTTGTAAAAGTCCTGTACATTTAAATGTTTTCACATCTGGGGCCGATATTTGCACTTTCGTTTTTGTCTGGTGTTTTTGCCTTTTGGAGATGTCTAATTTATTCTTTATCATGTATTTTATTCTATCCTGAATCTGTAGTGTTGATATATTTAAAGCTCTGTAAAGCCTGACTTTATAACAATCAGTCGGTCAGGCAGTGGCCCGAACATGTACATTTAGCAACCCACTCTCTTCAGTCTGCGTACAAATGACACGACTTTACACTTTGGAAATGCGTGCAATAGATACGCAGAAGTCCTATATTGCGTGCATATGATACGCGAGTGTAGTGGCAAATATTATATGTTACCTAATATGCTAAAACCAAATGCAGTAGTTCCATGATGATGTATTTCAGTTCATGTCCTTTGCTAGACTTATGATGAGATTCTGGGTGACAGTGTCTTGAACAAGTTCCTGTGTGTGTTCCCTGTTCCACAATGAGTTCCTGATTTCCTCAGTTATATCTGTCTTTGACACATTCCTGTCTTTAACCAGTTCCTGATTTACTATATTAGCAATGTACAGTTTCTGTTCCTCTGGAAAGCAGGGGTAGCTTATCTCTCCATCCAGCCCTGCAACAGTGACAGGTGACGAAGTGTTGTTGAACTGTCAAGATCCTATAAAACCTACACACACACTTGCCTCTGTGTGCACTCTTCCAGAGTACTCTGTACTCTGTGAGACCTGTACCTTCGAGGCCTCGAATAAAGAACCAGACAGACAACTCTATTTTGTTTCACCAGTTTATTGTTTGATCATTCTGATTTGTATATCTCCATAGTATTGACTAGGTCAAGGATTTCCGTAACACTAGCCATTCCCATTGAGATCTGATACTGAGTTCTGCATGCATATGATAAGCCACGTTTTGGCTGTCGGGTCTTGGTAGACCGGAAGCTGTGTGGTTCATAAAAACATGTTCTTACTCAATACCAAGCCACGATTATTGTTTTTATTTTAAATCGTATAATGTCGGACTTTTTTTGCCATCTGTGAGGAAAAGAAATAGGGCTCAGAGCCTCAGAATACTGAAATCTGTATTTTTTTAAATCTTTTTCTCCTTCCAATTTGTTATTCTTTTCTAAATAACACACTGTTATTTACTCAACAATAACACACAATTATCCTTGTTTTTATTTTTTAGTTTAATTCTATAATCTTGGGCTTTTTAGCATGCTTTTTAGTCGTAAATACAGTCACAGGAAACAGACGTAAACGGTAAACTGATTGCCCAAGATCCTCAGCTTGAAGCTTGTGATGTTTTAGCCGCAATGCAAATTGGGATATGGTGTTAATGCGATATGATATCCGAGAAAAAATTCACAGTTTAGGATGGCCGAAGACACTACACTACCCATAATCCCCAGCTATCGTTTGAGACTACAGACCCGTTGACAAACCCCGTGAATAATCTTCAAGCTCTGGGATTGGATGTTGGAGTGGCAGTGCGCCAAGGTTACGCCGAGCGTCAAACAGCTCTTTGAAATGGAAGGGAACCACGGCAGACCATCAAAAACTGGACTTGAACGCCCCCCCCCCATAATTACACATGCTGGCTATTGTGTTTCGCAACATGTTCTACTATGGCACGTCTCTACTGGGAATTGTAGTTTTAAAAGAAGTTTTCGTTTTTCCCAAAATTAGAAGTTGACAGTATTAAGTTGTGTACAGCCCTGGAGGTTTAGTCGATAGGAAACAAATTGGTGTGTACAAATTTAAAACATGTAATTACTAAATGGGTGTGTGGCAGCAGGGAGTGGTTAGGGCGCCGGCTGCTGGAGTGAAGGGAGTGGCTCGGCCGGAGGCCAGACAGCTGATCGGAATCAGGTAATCAGTGCCGGACTAAAAGTATGTCGTAACCTGGTTCTGGGCTGTTTTGCAGTAGGCGGGATCCTGGAAGGTGGCAAAAGGACCTGTGAAGGTTGCCACACAGGCAACGTTGGAGACCCGTGGATACTTTTGTTCGGAGGTAATGGTGTTACACGAACCTGCTCTGTCCGTCCATATTTGAACCCTGTGTGAGCGGAGAGGCTCACAGGGTGATAATCGCTTGTATCCATAATGGGCAGCATTAATATATACCCACATGACAGCTCATTGTTACTTTCTAATTCTACTCCACTACAATTCAAAGGTTAACCTGGTATTTTTACTCCACTACATTTAGTTTAGTTACTTTGCAGATTCTGATTAATGATGTGAAATATAAACAACCCTTAAATCAGACTTTAGTTACACCTGAGTAAAATTCAGGGAAAGGTGATTGTCAAGTGCCAACAATCAGGAGAGATATTTGATAGTTGGTGCTTGAGAAGACAAACATTTATCTGCAGATCTCTATAAAGTATGTTCATTACTCGTTATTCTCTACGAATAGTTAATGACAGAATGTATATAATGGCTATTTTGCACTTCCCTTTCAAGATTTCAAGATTTTCAAAGGTTTATTGACATATCATATACACAACTACGGTGTAGTTATGCAATGAATGAAAAACTTGGGTCACAGGTTACTCACAGTGCATTACAAGACATATATCAATATGTGTGTATACCTCCACCATTAAACTGTCAAATTCTGCACATTTCTTATACTATCTACCAGAGGTGGTGACTCGAGTCACATGACATGACTCGAGCCAGACTCGAGTCGCATATTTTTTGACTTGAGACTTGCTTGACTAACATTGATAAAAGACTTGTCTTGACTTTGACTTGGTATTCATGACTTGAGACATGACTTAAGCTTGAGATAGATGACTTGAAAGGACTTGAGTGTTTACAATTAAATATTTGCTTTTGTTTTTGTAGTGAGATATTACGTTTAGTTTTTTCGAAAAATAGTCAAGTATTCAAGGATTATGTTGTCGATGACGGTAATAAGAAGAGAACAGTGGTATGCAGGGTCTGCAGCATAAAGATCAGTGACACGACCACCACAACATCCAACTTCATTCGTCACAACAAAAAACACCAGAGAAAGGTAGGCTTCATGCATGTGTTGTGTTAGCTAGAAAGCTAACGTTAAGTTTAAGCTACATTAGACTTGGTTTCAAATCAATAAAGCATTGCAAAGAGAAGACAAAACGGTAAATGAACACTATAACCGCCAAGGGATTCATTTTGACTAACCCTGATACTGACGGGCTGTCAGGAGAGGGAGAGAGAGAGAGGAAAAGAGATGCCTCGTTTATTTCCCCTGTGTTATTATCAGAAGTTACTGTAAACTTTTGAATAATAGTTCATCTACTTTTAGTAGTTTGTTTATATGTTTTAATTATGTTGCTTTTGTTTGTAGAAGTGCATCATTCCTTGATTTATTGTAAAATAAATCTGAACTTTTTGATCTGTTATGATGATAAACTGAAGCAATTTCTAAATTAAACCAATTAATCCATCCATCCATCTTCTCCCGCGTATCCGTGGTCGGGTCGCGAGGGTAGCAGTTCCAGCAGAGAGCCCTAAACTTTCTTTTCCCTGGCCACATCAACCAGCTCTGACTGAGGGATCCCAAGGTGCTCCCAGGCCAGCGAAGAGATATAATCCCTCCACCTGGTCCTAGGTCTACCCATTGGTCTCTTCCCAGCTGGACGTGCCTGGAACACCTCCCCAGGGAGCCGACTGTTATCTGTCTTGGGGAATGGGAACTGTCAGCCATTGCTGACATAATGAGTTTTGTGACCGGTCAACTCTCGGTCACAAGAGCCATAGAGTCAGATAAAGTAATTCAGTACCTCCAGGTGGTCACAGATACTTCTCCCAATATATGGGTGGACTCCCTGTAAACTGGTTAAAAGGTCAACATTGATGAGAGGGTGATTCAGAATTGACATGGCAACCCACCTGAGCAGTCAGAACTTTCTGCTGCTGTGACTTGTGATATGAATTCTCCGGCCGATGCTTGTAATACACTGCCAGTGTTTGACATCAGAACTCCTGCTCGTCCTGGGTCTCCTTCATGAGTCGGTGACTCCCACTGCTTTGCTACACAGAAGTTTCCTCCACAATATCTATGTAGGTGCTGACGCTGTTGGCGGTTGTAATGTTAACATACTTTTAAATTAAATATGTGTAATGGCAAAAGCCATATATGATTTTCTTACCTGGAATTCTGCCTTTTTTAACAGACTTTTTGATTGAGTCCTAGCTATATTGTCTGCAGTTCTAGGGTTAATATGAATCTAATATGATTGTCATCGGTCAAGATTAGATTTCAAATGATTAACTGTGTATGTAATGAAGATCATAGTGTGGTTTGAATCCATTTTCATAACCACTGTCTTTTAACTGATTTAAATGCGGAAACTGGGCTTATTCATTTGAATTATGTATGACTTTACTTGACTTGCTTGACCTGAGCAATGACTTGACTTGACTTGCTTGACTCTCACCACAGTGACTTGGGACTTGCTTGATACTTGTAGGTCAATACTTGAGACCTGCTCATGACTTGCACATGTAGGACTTACTCCCACCTCTGCTATCTACATACATAAGAGTATAATTAATGTGTATACTATCAGTTAAAATAAGTGCTTCAACATAGTTAACATTGCAGGAAAGCAATATATTAGACTTTAAGTACTTTGTCAGGCTTAATATTTATGTGTAGATACCTCCAAAGCTTTTTTCTTATTTAAAAGAAGACCTTAACCTCTTAAGCCCTGAGCCTGTTTTTCAGATTTCAGGCTCGAAAATGCCACTAATACAACAAAGACTATATCTTCACTTCTAAACGGGATAAATTAATAATCCTTTCTCTCAAAGCAAGGTTACATCTGTGAGTTGGATGTAGAAGTGTCAGAATCAATATAGATGTTTTTATTTTAAAGTCAATTCAGATGGAACACTGTAAAAACATGTAAATTCTAATGTCCGCCTAAGAAAACCCCATTACTTATAGTGAAAACCACCCTTGAATGATGGGCTAGTAGACTAAAAGATTTAGGAATCCAAACTATAACATATCATAAGTACCCTGTATCAAGATCGATGCAAAACAAGTTAAATGTGATCTTTTTAGAGAGGTTTAGAAAAATAAAGTCCAAGCGGACTCACCTCTGGGTAATTTGGGAACCATCAGTTCCATTTGAACTTTTTCACTGTAAGAATCACTATAGGTATTCATTCCATCCAAATAAACTGTTGTGAAAAAAAAACAAAAAAAAACATAGGCCTACTCTGTTATCCTCTTACGGTGAGCCTCTGAATTAGCCCCGAGCGAAAAATGCTAACCTATTACTGCAACGGAAATCACTCCTAGCTCCCTTATTACTTATCCTAGCTGCACATCCAACACATTGTTTATGATCGTAAAGACACATAATCTAACGGTGCCCACCTCAACACTGAAAGATACAAACTCGCGACGTTATCAACAAAAACGTACATCAAAACAAGTGGCGCTAATGCGCTAGGCTAACATAGCTCACCTTCCTCTTTGTCTGGTCTAAACTGGTCTTTAATGGCATTAAAACGATAAAAACTATGTAGTTATTCCATAGGTTAATATCCAATGTGGCTGTGTCCCCTTTGAAATGTTCTGATAATCTATAAGCAATACAACTGCAATTCCGTTATCTGCTGTCCGCTCTGTGCTCCATGCGCTCTGGGTCCTGCAATTCCTGCTTCCTTACGTAGTAAACAATAAGTAAAGTCTCCTGCGTGATGTACTTAAGCTGGCTGGCATTCTTTATACTTTACGCAGGACCATATCTCTGGAACCCATTGTTCGATTTGGGTGATTTACACATTTTTCTTAACCATTAAATCCAATAGAATCAATGGGCAGTTCCCAGATCCATGTAAACATTACCATTGCGGACGTAATAGAGAAGCAAACGAAACATATCTGAAAGTACAAGCCTGGACCGCAAAACTTTATACACAGTATATTGCCATAAATATGATGATGGATTATCAGTAAAAATGTCTACGTGACAAAGACATTGGATTAACCTTGAGCGGCGTTTTTATTCCGTTGAACACAACTTTTGATCACAAATCAAAAAAGGTAAGACGTAATTATTGTAATATTTTTGAAACCGGATGTTGTTTACTTTCTCTTTTCTGGCTGATAGCTCCAGGAATTCAATGTCGTACAGTGATGATATTACATGTGTGGAATCTGTGGAGTCTCAGCTTTAAATCGTATATATCTTGTTTGTGCAGTTAAGATAGCAATAAGGGCATTTCTACCATGAGTTCTGTGTAAAAAAGCGTGAGCATTAGTTAGCATTTTTTCGCTCAATGCTAATTCAAAGGCTTGGTATTACTCTTGTGTTTTTTCTTAACTAACAATTGTTCTTAATGTCAGTTAGTGGAGTTTCTTACCTTTTAAAAGGGTATGAAACATTTATAGTTTGATAAATGTTAAGAAGCCCTGAGACATAGTCTCGTAAAAAAACGGTGGGAGGGGTGTCACAATTCACATGTTATGTCACGTTGGTAGTTTTGTCTGTGTTGGTGTTTTTCTTGTCTTTGGGTTTCCGGTCTTATTGTGTTAAGTGTTCACCCCCGTTTCCTGCCTGTCTGCTTTCTGTCTGTTTCCCTCCCTGATTACCCGATTGTGTTCACCTGTTGTCCTTTTGTTTCTCCTCCCCTGCCCGGCTGTTTCTCATTGTCTTGCTTACCCCTTCTTGTATTTAGTCTCGTCTCTTTCTGTGTTCAGTGTTGGGTCATTGTTTGTTGGTGACGGAGTTCACCGGTGAGTGTTCCGTGTTTTGGGCATTATCTATGAATTAAAGGGTTTCTCAAAAGTTATCTGCATTTGGGTCCTGCTTCCTTCACTCGACCGTGATAGAATGACCCAACCCGAAATGGACCCAGCAGACGATCCTTTTGAGGTGGAGCTGCAACATTTCTCTTTTCCTTTGGAATGTTGCTACGATTGGTGGAAGGAAGCGTCCAGTGTTCGGCTGAAGGAGGCCGCTCTGGTAGAGGCGCACCGGTTGGCGATGGAGAAGCCCGACTTGGTGAAATACTTGCCTGACTGGATGTTGGACTTCCTCTGGAGGTGTGTTTTCCAGCCTGCTGATTGCAGACGTCTCGGAGTGGTCCGTCTGGGGTCAACCCATGCTTCTGCCCCAGTTCCTGCTCCTGTTCTGGAGTCATACGCTGGAACTCGTCAGGCTTATGGAGGCCCACGGAGTATTCAGGCGGCTGCTAAGAGGAGTCGTCGCAAGGCCAGACAAGGAGCCCGGGCCCCAGCAGCCATGGTTCCAGTCCCGGTACAGGCCCCAGCAGCCATGGTTCCTGCCCCAGTACAGGCTCCCGCAGCCATGTTTCCGGCTCCAAGACCGCCCCACACAGTCATGATCCAGGCTCCAGACCTGGATCATACAGCCATGTTTCCAGCTCCAGGGCCGGCCCCAGCGGCCATGGTCCCGGCTCCAAGAGCGCCCTTTACAGCCATGTTTCCGGCTTCAGAGCTGAATCTTATAGACAGGATTCTGGCTTCAACAGCCATGATTCTAGCTTCAATTCCGGTCCCTGCAGCCATGGTTTCAGCCCCAGTTCTGGCCCCAGCAGCCATTGTCCCGACCCCAGCTGCCTTGGTTCCAGACCCAGAGCTCGTCCCAGCTGCCACAGTCCCATCTCGGGTTCCCTCCTCTGGTTCCTCCTCGATTCCCCTCTTTGGATTCCCTCTCGAGTTCCCTTCTCTGGTTGCTCCTCCAGTCTCTCCTCTAGTCCCCTCTGTAGTCCCTTCTCGAGTCCCCTCTCTGTTTCCATCTCCAGTTCCCTCCTATGGTTCCTCCTCGAGTCCCCTCTCTAGTTTCCCTCTCGAGTTCCCTCGCAAGTTCCCTTCTCTAGTTACTCTTCCAGTCCCTCCTCTAGTCTCTCCTCTAGTCCCCTCTTTAGTCTCTGTTCGAGTCCCCTCTCTGTTTCCATCTCAAGTTCCCTCTCCAGTTTCCCCTCGAGTCCCCTCTCCAGTTCCCTCCTTTAGTCCCTCCTCGAGTCCCCTCTCTAGTTCCCCTCTCGAGTTCCCTTCTCTAGTTACTCCTCTAGTCCCCTCTTTAGTCTCTGCCCGAGACCCCTTCCTGGTCCTCCGCTGTGTTCCTGGGCTGTCAGCCCAAGACCCGTCCTCCGGACCCCCTCCGCCCACCCTGCTTGGGGTTTTGGACTTTTGTGTTTTGTTTTTTTAGGGACGTCTGGGATCCGTCCCTTGAGGGGGGGGTTCTGTCACAATTCACATGTTATGTCACGTTGGTAGTTTTGTCTGTGTTGGTGTTTTTCTTGTCTTTGGGTTTCCGGTCTTATTGTGTTAAGTGTTCACCCCCGTTTCCTGCCTGTCTGTTTCCCTCCCTGATTACCCGATTGTGTTCACCTGTTGTCCTTTTGTTTCTCCTCCCCTGCCCGGCTGTTTCTCATTGTCTTGATTACTCCTTCTTGTATTTAGTCTCGTCTCTTTCTGTGTTCAGTGTTGGGTCATTGTTTGTTGGTGACGGAGTTCACCGGTGAGTGTTCCGTGTTTTGGGCATTATATATGAATTAAAGGGTTTCTCAAAAGTTATCTGCATTTGGGTCCTGCTTCCTTCACTCGACCGTGACAAGGGGTCCACTGGGGGGACCTTCGGGCTTAAGAGGTTAACCTAAAGTATTTTTTAATGTGTTAATAAAGGTTAATTAGATTTTCTGTTTCGCACATCCTCATATTAATATCTTTGTACATCCGGCACTAAACTGTTTAATTTTTCTTGGACCCAACACAGCTGGAGAGTACAAGTCAAAGTGATCAAAACAAATAAATGGTGAATCGAACAGAGCTGTCTTTTGGATATTTATTTGAAGCTTCAAATACATGATACAATAATAATATAGACACAGGTCTGACAGAGTATAGGATAGTCTGCCAGAGTGTGCGTAGTACAATGAAAAAGCAGAGGTTATATAGGAAATGAGTGGGAAAGTGAGAAATCTGGATTCACACAGTCACATATTGTTATTAGACACCTGGCCTTGAGCGGTAGATATCATAATGGTTCTCAGAGCAGTGAAGTTCGTGTGTGACTGTGTGAGTCTCCCAGTAGCCAAAACAGCTCTGTGGACTTGAAGAAGAAGAAGAGAGAGAAAACAGCACATGACATTTATGAGAAGCATTTGGTTTAAGCATATAAGGATATCAATAAAAATGTCCACTACATTCTCACCTTTTGATCATACTTGATCAATAGAAAAAACAAATGACAGGATAGACTGATATAACACATCAATGAATACACTCCATCGCTGGTTTAAGTCAACACATCACAAATATATCATAGAAAACTGGCTGTTTTTGTGGAGGACATACTCCAATATAATGTAAGCATAAGAGAATAAGAGAAGAGGGTACGCATGATTATATTGTAGTGTCGGAATCAGACCCTTCTGATTCTAGCTGGTCTATCTCACTGTGGCGCAAAGGATTGTCGTGTAATGGAATCGCAGTATTCTGAACGAAAGCTGAGGATACCATGCTGGAAACGCATTTCTTCAGTATTGGGATAATCAAACAGGTACAACTGATTAATAGGCCAAAAATGATCGCTTTCATGTCGGCTAACAGGTTGTTGAGTTGCAGCGCGGTGTCAGTGAAGTTCTTGGTGGCGTCGGGAATGTAAGTGCAACAGGAGTCACCGATCACATGACACAGGCCACCCACACAAATTGGTGCTGCATGAGCATGTTCCGAGAGGCTATTATGAATGGGGGCAATGCCTGGAAGCCTTGCATCGTCTCGTAAGTGAGGTTCTCTAGCCGGACGTGTAAGGTATCTATTTTATGGCCACCCATGAATTTAGCTCCAGCGGACGTCAGATCTCTTTTTACCTTGTGGTGGTCGGGGTGTTGGAACTCTGGGTAATGATGTGTCGTGTACATTAAGGACGTGAGTACAGTGACTGCTGGATTCAAATCCACTAGAGTGCATGTACCTATCCAGAGGGGAGCCAGAACTTGATAGAGCTTGTCGCCGCACAACCAAAAGTAATCTTGTGGCGAGCTAAACCCAGCCTCACTGGGCCAGGCCAGTTGGAGGGAAATATGTTTAACATCAGGGAATGCTACGTTAGAAAGGATTCTTTCAGGGGCACCGAATATGCGACAATACGAGATTTTGTAAGCACCGTAACTGCACGTGTTCCGTAGGATGCGAGTACAACCAGTAGTAGTGCCTAGGAAAAAATAAGGTGGTGTAAGAGACGTTTTGTGGTACACTCTCTGGATGCATAGGCTGTGTTTGATCCCTCTCAAATGACTAGGGTGCACATGGCTGACGGGTTGGTACTTTGCGTATGTGGTATCAAGCGTGGATGCACGCAAAGAGGAGTTAGACCGATTACTGCATGGTGGGGGAAGCTGCCTAGCATAACGCCACTCGGTTACGCTGTCTTCACCCTTGATGGGCCTTGTCAGAGCCATAAACGCACAGAGGTATTCAACCTGGGTCAGAGAGCGCGGACGAACTGGCACGGACATTGATGAGTCCTGGTTGAAAAGGGTGCATGCATAACATGACCCATTTTGTCCTGCGTCCTGCAAGAATGATCTCAGAGTGTGCCACCAGACGTTACCGGTGATCCCATTACTGGTCTGAACCACATCAATGTTGCTATGGTCGTTATTGCCTATGTATAGATTAAATGTAGATGTACCTATGGATGTCAACAGTTGCGTCAAAGGTTGCTTACGCTTTTCCGGGGTCTGAGTTTTGGGCGCGAGGTCTATGTAAAATGTGCCACACGGGTCGGCGCCGGATACATACATACAGACAATAAAATAAATGTGGTTCGCCCTGCTTTCCCCATGTACCTCTTAGATACCTCGATTTTGGCTGACATGCTGTATGCTGAAATGGATACATAAAATATAGGACTAGTCCTAACACAACTATCATGGCAAGTATACAGAGGAACCATTCTATGAGTGTCCAGGCTCTCCAGTAGTATTCACATTGCTCACGGTTGCGTTGTCGTCTCTCCAGGCGAGCCCTCATCACGAGGGGGAAATGTTCCATGGTGTGTGTGAGTGTATTCTCTCGGTCGATTTCGTGACACGGACAGTCAGACTCCGCACACTGATAACACAAACGAGGAACCAGAGAGCATATGAAACCGCTCAGCTGGCACTCGCTCGTGACACCTTGTGTGTAGTCTGTTTTGGTGTATGTAGTGCAAGTGTGGTGCTGGTGGTGACTAGGACACGTCACTTGTTGTCATCTCTGTTGGTGACTCGGACACGTCACTTGTTGTCGTCTGTTGGGGACTTAGACACGTCACTTGTTGTCATCTGTTGGTGACTCGGACACGTCACTTGTTGTCGTCTGTTGTTGACTTAGACACGTCACTTGTTGTCATCTGTTGGTGACTCGGACACGTCACTTGTTGTCGTCTGTTGGTGACTTAGACATGTCACTTGTTGTCATCTCCTTCTACCGTTTCTCCTTTCCTGTGACTACGACCTTGCAGTGGCTGGCGTGGACCCACGTAGCTCTCTCGGCAACCTTGACCGCTGTCTGGGTGACGAGAAGCACCTGGTAGGGACCTTGCCAACGATTGGATTTCCAGCTCTTTCTCTGGAAATCCTTGATCAGCACGAAATCGCCGGGTTGAAGGCGGTGAAGCGGACCAGTGGCTAAAGTGGATGATAGGTTAACACAATATGACAACATAGCATCCTCACACAAAGTTGTGGAGGGAAGAGGACATCTTGGAGCCTTGAGTCCAATCTGTGGAGGAGCCCCAAAAAGGATTTCAAATGGGCTGAGTTGACTCCGTGTTCTTTTCCGCATCCGCATGTACATCAGCACAATGGGCAGAGCTTGTGTCCATGACAGACCTGTGTCTGCACAGCATTTTGCTAGTTTGTAGAACTGGTCTACCAGAATTTTGCATAATGCAGATTAGGCATGCTTCACAGTGCTTTTGAGCTGTTGCTGTGAATCCCCTTGTGAACAACTCCTGATTGATAGACTCTAACATCCCTCCTTTTGACACATGGATCCAACCCATGTGTCAACTTAGCGAAATGAGGGAAAAAATGTCTTGGAAGATATGGATTGGAATTTGGACCAACCCAGATGCTGGAGGTTGGGTCAAAAACAGCCCCAGCAGCCTTCCATTGAGCCTTCTCAACTGGCGTAGCTAGCTGCTGCATGGAAGTCAGTGATGACATTTTGTCAGTGAAGGAGGAGACAGGGATTTTAACAAATGAGTGTGCGTGAGGTGCGAGAGGAATCAGGGCAGCTGCCTTTGCGGCTGAGTCAGCAGACGCATTTCCTAGGGAAACTGGGTCTGTACTGCTTGCGTGTGCGGCACATTTACAGACTGCAACCTCAGATGGGAGCAGAATGGCGTCTAGTAAGCCTGCAACCAGTACATGGTTAAGTACTGGTTTGCCATCAGATTTCAGAAATTATCTACACTTCCAAATAGCCCCAAAATCGTGTACTACCCCGAAAGAATATCGTGAGTCAGTGTAAATAGTCACGGTTTTGCCTTCTGCAAACGTGCAGGCTTCAGTTAGTGCGATGAGCTCTGCTGCCTGTGCTGAGAGGTGACATGGAAGCGGTCCAGAACGGAGTACAGCAGAATCTGAAACAACAGAAAAACCCACCCGATTAGTGCCCCCTTGGTCGCGAGAGGCAGACCCATCAACATACAAAATGAGGTCAGCGTTGGTCAGAGGAACGTCTTTTAAGTCCTGTCTAGGTGTGCACACCATGGAAAGTACGTCAACCGTCTTCAGGCAATGTTCAAACTAAATGAAGTATCTCCTTTTGAAACATTATGTGTTGAAATAAACACCTGCAGTTCAAAAATAAAAAGTGAATTGCCTAATATTTTTTGTTGTGGAATCAATTAATTTCTTTCTTTAAAAGGCAAAACACATGAAAAAGCTAAGAGAAAAACCCTATTGAATACAATATTATTTGGAGCAACTTATTTTATAAATGGTTGTCAACTTAAAAACATGTGTTCATGTTCAACATGTGGTAATTAAGTACATACAATTTAGGATTACATTTAAATTATACGGTAAAACAAGTTGGAACTTTTGGAGCAATCAACTTAAATACTCGTGTTTATGCTACCAATTATTAAGTAAGTGGTAATTGAAAACACCTCTGATTGTAGAGGAAAAGCCTTCTCCCCTAACCCAAATAACTTTGTTGCTTTAACAACATTTCAATAGAAGTTGTCTTAACTCAATAACCATCGATGCAACCTATTGCCTTGATTTTCTTTGTTAAGCCAAGGCATTTTTTTTAGAGTGTACGTAGACTGGGCCTCCCATATAACCTGGCTGAGCCGATATAAAAACCAATCGGCAAATAACTTTTCAATACATTATTGATTACTATTTTTGAGGTACTTTTAGGTTGGAAGTGAACATAAGTCAGAGGTACATGGTGTACTTTTCCTTCACTACATGTATGTAATACCTTTAGTTACTTTACAGATGTGGATGAATGATGTGAAATCAGACTTTAGTTCCACCTGGAGTAAATCCACAAGCTGCCCTGCAGAATACAAAGCCATTCAGACTAGCTGCACCTTTACCAGCTTTGAGAACACTTTCATGATCAATCATCATAAAACATATCATATATATTATTCTGAAATGGACCAATCTGCACAACGACTACTTTTACTGTCTTTACTTTCACTATATTCTGATAATACTTTTCTATGTTTACTTGAGGAACCTTTTGAATGCAGGACTGTTACTGTAACACTCTGGTACTTCTACTTTTACTTGTACTTAAGTACAAGATCTGAGTACTTATTCCTTTACTCAAGTACAATATCTGAGTACTTATTCCACTTCTGGTAGTGTATTAGTCTGAATTGTAGCTACAAAATCACACAGAGCTGCATAAAAATAGACTCACAATGGTAACAAGTGGAAAATAATAATAATATGTACAATGATTTGTAGGTAATTTTGACTACTCAAGACACCTCACTTATACATCTTCAAAGTATTGGCTTTCAGAATATTAAACTTGTTTCGGCAAATTCAGATGATATATACAACTTTGAAGCTTGTAACGGCATAATTACAAGCAGAGAACGGACAAATGTAACATCACAGCAAGCATAACAACAGCCGTGTGTTATGAACACATACGCAAGAATGACATCATCTGTCGCTTAGTGACAGGTTTTGGCAGAGCATCACAAAGCCACCAGGGTGGGAGGAGGGGGTCAGGAGGATGGGACTGAACTGACGCCCAGGGGCAAGGCAGAGGGCCAGGAAGGGGTCTCGGGCGGACGGCCCGGGGGTAAGACGGAGTCCAAAAAGGGGGACTCGGGCGGACGGCCCGGGGGCAAGACAGAGTCCAAGGTGGGGACCATGGAGGGGCGAAGGCAGCGGCAGGAAGAGTCAGGGGGCCGGGCCCGAGGGCGAGGCCCGCTGCACTCAGGGGGCCGGGCTCGAGGGCGAAGACCAGACAGCTCCGCAGGCCGGGCAGGAAGGCGCTGACGGGACAGCGCCGGATGCCAGGCATGACCCGGTGTCGGAGCTGGTGGGACAGGCCTCGGCAGGATCCCCCACGGAAGAGGACCAGGACACGGGATTGGCAGGACCCCCGGCAGGAGAGCAGTCGGCGGGGGCTCCAACAGCACAGGACAAAGGGTTGGCAGGACCCCCGGCAGGAGAGTAGTCGGCGGGACCTCCAACGGCACAGGACAAAGGGTTGGCAGGACCCCCGGCAGGAGAGTAGTCGGCGGGACCTCCAACGAGACAAGACAAGGAGCTGGCAGGACCCCCGGCAGGAGAGTTGACGGCGGGACCCCCAACGGGACAGGACAAAGGGTTGGCAGGACCCCCGGCAGGAGAGTAGTCGGCGGGGCCTCCAACGGCACAGGACTAAGAGTTGGCAGGACCCCCGGCAGGAGAGCAGTCGGCGGGACCACCAACGAGACAGCACAAGGAGCTGGCAGGCCCCCCGGCAGGAGAGTAGGCGGCGGGACCTCCAACGGGACAGGACACAGGGTTGGCAGGACCCCCGGCAGGGGAGTAGACGGCGGGACCCCCAACGGGACAGGACATGGAGTTGGCAGGACCCCTGGCAGAAGAGCAGTCTGCGGGACCTCCAACGGCACAGGACATGGGGTTGGCAGGACCCCCGGCAGAAGAGCAGTCTGCGGGACCTCCAACGGCACAGGACATGGGGTTGGCAGGACCCCCGGCAGAAGAGTAGTTTGCGGGACCTCCAACGGCACAGGACATGGGGTTGGCAGGACCCCCGGCAGAAGAGTAGTCTGCGGGACCTCCAACGGCACAGGACCTGGGGTTGGCATGACCCCCGGCAGAATAGTAGTTTGCGGGACCTCCAACAGCACTTGAGTAGGGACTTTAGATGGGACTAGAGAAGGGACTAGGAAAGTGACCTGATGAGGGACTAGGGAAGGGACTAGAGAAGGGACTACAGAGGGGACAAGAGAAGGGACCAGAGGAGGAACTAGAGAACGAAACTCGAGAGGAGACTCGAGAGGGGAACTAGAGAGGGGACTTGAGGAGGGACTAAAGGAGGGAACTAGAGAGGGGACTCCAGAGGGGACTAGAGGAGAGACTAGAGGAGGGACTAGAGGAGGGACTAGAGAAGGGAACTTGAGAGGGGACTCGAGAGGCGAACTAGAGAGGGGACTCGAGGAGGGACTAAAGGAGAGACTAGAGGAGGGACCTGGAGAGGAGACTCCAGAGGGGGACTAGAGGAGGGACTAGAGGAGGGACCAGAGAAGGGACTAAAGGAGGGACCAGAGGAGGGACTAAAGGAGGGAACTCGAGAGGGAACTGGAGATGGGACTGTGGCAGCTGGGGCCACATCTGGGTCTGGCACCAAGGCTGCATGGACCGGGACTGGGGCCGGAATTGAAGCCAAAATCCTGGCTGAAAGGTCCGGTTCTGGAGCCGGGAACATGGCTGTAAAGTCCGGTTCCGGAGAAGGGACCGTGGCTGCTGGGACCGGCACTGGAGCCGGAACCATGGCTGCTGGGCAGGGAACCGGAACACAGATCCATGGCTGTGTGGGGTGGTACTGGAGCACGGTACCATGGCTATGTGGGATGGTACTGGGGCACGGAACCATGGCTGCTGGGGCCAGAACTGGGTCCGTAACCATGGCTGCTGGGGGCTGAACTGGTTCTGGAACCCTGGCTCTTTGGGCTCGTGCTGCCAACCTGGCCTTGCGACCCCTTCCTTTAGGAGCCGTTTGGAGGCTCCGTGAACCTCCAAAGGCCAGACGAGTACCAGCGAATGGCTCCTGGACAGTAGCAAACACTGGGTGAGAAGCAGGGGCTGACGCCAGACGGACCACACCAATGCGTGTGGTGTCAAAACAGGAGTTGGGAGACCTGGGTCTGTCAGGATCGGGAAAACAAATTGTGAGGTAATCCAAAAGCCTGGCAGGTAAGAATTTCACCAAACTTTGATTCCTCAGTGTAAGGTGGACTGCTTCTGCCAGAGCAGCATCTCGCTGCTGAACCCTGACCGCTCCTATCCATTGATCAGAGCAGGTAGCCAAAGAAAAAGTAAAATCCAATAATTCCTGCTCAAAAGGATCTGCTGGGCCCATATTTAGGGTCGGGTTGTAATGTTACGGTGGAGTGAAGGAAGCAGGTAGGACCCAGATGCAGATTAAAGTGAAAAGAATTCCTTTATTTCAAGGCTATATATACACAGGCAGAACAGAAGGACTTTAATTAGAAAATTCACAATTCAACATTTTCAATTTTTTAAAACAATCAAACATAATAATCATGCATAACATGACAAAAATAAAAGAAGCTTAATGCAATTAGCCAAAAGAAGATCTCTCCAGAAACGCGTCCTTTTCTAGATACACATATGCCACCTGAACGTCCTTGCTTAAAATCCTCTTAAATACGTCCCATACGTCTACCTTTCTGTTCCCATAATGGGCCAAGTCTCTCCTTAGTTTTACAGCATACCGGGCATGGCTCAGCACATAGTTACAAAGATTCACATTGGGACCTTTCACTCCCCCCCTCACCTCAAACAGCCACAATTCCTTCCATACCATCGTTTTTAATATTCTATCCCCCTAACACTTATCAATTAGCCCTTTCACCCGTTCAAAATACACCTTTAGCTCTCTACATTCAAAAAATTCATGCATACACGTTTCCACCATAACCTTACACACATCACACTCTTTCTTCACCGTGGCATCCAACCTGCTTATGATCAAATTGTTGAACACCCTGTTGTGACGAAAAATAAAATCAAAATGCTCACATTCAATGCTATTCCATTTCACCCTTAAATTACCCCATATCTTCCGCCCATCAAACTTTTCACAAACATTTCCCCACACACGCTCAGAAGCAGGTCTTCTTATTTTACCTCCCCTCAGCATTTTGTAAATCACCCTCGTGTTTACTTTCTCCATTTTCACACGAGTATCCCCCTCCCCCACATACATTTCCGCCATGCTCTCTCCACTTCTTGTAGCCTCACCTTCAACCATTCTCACCCAGCCCACAGCCATACCCTTTTTCACCCTCTCCATGATATCTTCCGCCTTTCTTAATAGCATACTCCCCCCCCACCCCTCACCTCATCCACTATGACCCGTGCTCCCATGAAACCCGGCACAAACTCATACACCAAATCCCTTACGTTTCTAAAACCCGCTCTCCACATTTGGAGATCAAACATAGGACACTTCTGCACCGTGATCATATGGTTCATGAAAATGGGCTGATTCCACACTTGCTCAACATTCACACACTCATGCTTTACCCCTTTCAGAAACTCACCCCATGCTAATAGCGCCTCCCTATGGTACTCCGAAACACTGCTAAGCATTCATTTTTTGAAAACCATGAACAAAGCGCTGTCTCCACAGCCTCCACACTTATTGATAGCTTCTTTTAAAAATACCTTCCACGCATAATCTATTTTTCCCTCCTTGTCACCAACATATTTTAACATCATTTTAACCCTTAGCACCTTCTTTTTCCTTTCCACGTTGATCAGCTTCATCCCACCATCCCTATACTCGTTCTCCATTACCTCCCTAGCAACTCTAACTCCCTTCCCTTCCCACAAAAACTCATTTATTGCCCTGTCTATTTCTTTATGAACCTTTTCAGGCATTTCCATAACAGTCATGATGTAGACCAATCTGCTCATTATGAGCCCATTTATCACCACTACCTTCCCTCTTAACTTTAAATACCTCATCTTCCAAAACCTTAGTGTTTTCTTTATTCCGTTAATGATTCCCTCATATTGCTCATCCCTCCCTTCCTTTTCTTTTATACCCAAATTAACCCCCAGCACCTTAAAATAATCTTGCCTTTCCTTGAGCCCTATTCCTGTCCTATCCACTCCTTCCTCACCTATATACATTACCTCTGATTTGTCTATATTTATCTTCGCCCCTGACGCCCTGCCATACTGCTGCACTACTTCTAACACTTCCCTCACACTATCCCCATCTCTGACCGTAACCGTGGTGTTGTCTGCATACTGGTACAGGAGACTGGTCTGTCCCCCCGGTATCTCCACTCCTCTAATGTTCTTGTTCTGAATTAGCATTGTGGCTAAAGGTTCAGCTGACAAGGCATACAACATGGAGGAGAGAGGACATCCCTGCCTGACCGACCTCCCTAACCTAAACACATTTGTAACTATCCCATTTATTTTAACGCAACTCACCGCCCGACAATATAATCTTTTGATGCAGCCCACCAACTTCACCCCAAACCCTGCTTTCCCTAACACTCTATATAAATACTCATGATTGACCCGATCAAACGCTTTATTTAAATCAAGACTCATAACTATGCCACCCTTCCCCTCCTTCATGTGTTTAATAGTATCTCTGATACTGCTTGTCGTGTCACTTATATCCCTCCCCGGTACACTATATGCCTGAGTCCCACCCACCACCGTTTTAATTACCCTCTTTATTCTATTCCCTAACACCCTCGCCAATATTTTGTAGTCATTGTTTAGCATGCTCAACGGCCTATAGTTTTCTAATCGGTCCCTATCCCCCTTTTTGTATATGATGCTTATAACCCCCGTTGCCATGCTGGCCGGCAGGTCATCCTCCTCCTCAATGTGTTTGAACACCCTGTGCAGCACCGGTACTAACAGTTCCTTAAAGGTGATGTAGAATTCTGCTGTTAACCCGTCTAACCACGGACTCTTATTTCTACCCAACCCTCCTATTGCTAGATCTATTTCCCCTGTACCGATCTCTCCCTCACACATCTCTCTATCATTATCATCTAAAACTTTATCCATACTTTCTATCACCGTCTCTGCACTCTCTCCGTCTGCCTCTTCTTTCTTAAATAATTCCCTGTAGAACTCCTCCACTCTTTCTGCTATCCCTACTAAATCTGTTATCTTCCTACCATCCTTTCCCTCAACCTGTTTTAAATAATTGTTTTCCTGCTTAATTTTTTCCAACCTCAGAAAGTAGCCAGTACACCTTTCCCCCTCCATTGCATACTTTGCCCTGCTTCTAAAAATCGCCCCCCTGCATTTGTCCCTCTCTATACCCTCTAGCTCATCTTTGATCCTCGTGTATCTCCCTAAATCTCTCCCTGACTCTTTGTCTATCTTTGCTGCCTCTTTAGCCAACTCTCCCCTGACCCTTTCCTCCCTTCTTCTATCAAGCACATTTTTCCCCTTACTGTGTTTTATGCTTATTCTCTTGATCTCCTCTTTTAACTCCCCCCACCACCCTAATATATTATTGTCCCTTGTATCAACCCCCTCCTTTATACATTCCCTCACCCTTTTTTTATACACCTCATCATTCAGTAGTTTCGCATTCAAGCACCACATACCCCCGCCTCTCCCATTCACCTTCAGCCCCATCCTGAGACTAAGAACCATATGATCACTCAACGCTGTGGTCCTATATTCAATCATTCCAATCTTTTCATTCACGGCTTCCGAGCACAGAGCTAAATCAATCCTGCTCTGCCTAAGTTTATCTTTCACCACCCGTCTCCAAGAAGATTCTCTGACATCCGGATTTCTTTCTCTCCACACATCTATCAACCCATTCTCATTCATTATCTTTTTGAGTGCCACCCTCGAGGAGTCGCTAATAAAACGAGCACCCGCAGGCGCATCCAACCTTCCACACCGCACATTGAAGTCTCCCACAATAAAACAGTTCCCCCCACATTTTCCCTCCAACCCCTCAAAAAAAATCCTTCTCTCCCTCTTTATATTAGGTGCATACACATTTATCAACTTATACGTGTCCCCCATGTATTCATACTGCACCCCGATCATCCTCCCTTCCCCATCATCCTCAACCTTCTTTGCATTTTTCACATCCCCCGACTTGATAAGTATCGCCACCCCTCTAGCATGCTCACCCCCATTATTTGCAAACACTTCGCCCATCCACTCCTTTTTAACCTCATCCACACTCTTCCCATCCCAATGTGTTTCCTGCAGACATATGATACTGGCCTCACATAGACTTAGCGCCCGGCTTCTTCTGATCTTACTTTTGAGACCATTACCGTTTAGGGATGAGATAGTTGCCATCAAAAGGGATGTTATTATAATGAACGTCCATTGCATCATTACCTTTCACTGGTTGCTTTCCCGAGCTCCCCCTCTGTTGTACCCGCTCTCCTTTTCTCCACCTCCTTCTCCTTGTCCGATTTTCGTCTAGCAATCAGCCCGGCGTTCTCCGCTGAGGTCGTCTTCTTCTTCTTCTTCTTCTCCTCCTCCTCCTCACACCTGTTTCTTCTCGTGCCTCGGCCCCTCTGCTCATCATTAGGGCTCCCGAAGACCATGGCGCCCCCAGGGTCCTCCCCCAGCTCTCCCTCCTCCATTCCGGAAGCCTCCGAGATGTCTTCCACCTCCTCAGGACTCCAAAACTTCTTTCCCCAGCCGCTGCTCCCGTCGCCGCCTCTGCTGCTTCCATCGGCGCCTCCGCCGCCCTGCCTGGCACTTTTCTTGCTCTTCTCCACGTTTGGTGCCTTCTCTTCCATCACCGAAGCCCCCGAGATGTCCTCCACCACTGGACCTTCATCTTCGCTGCTGATCTGCTCATGGGGTCTTTCCTTTGCCCCCTCGTCGCCTTACCCCCCCTCCTCTTCCTCCTCATCTTCTTCCTCCTCCTCGTCTTCCTCCTTGTCGCCTTCCTCCTCTCTCTCTTTCTCTCTCCTCTCTCTCTCAGCTCGCTCAGCTCCAAACTTGCACTCCTTGGCATAGTGCCCTTGCTCATAACACCTGTGGCACTTAAAGTCTGGGCATTCTCTGAAGATGTGACCCGGCTTTATACATAACCTGCACACTGGAACCTGGCCATTGTGCAGGACCCGAAAGTACTCCGCCCCCTTCACAGTGTCGAACTTCGTGGAATACGGCAGGGAGCGGACCTCATTGTTGAACCTCACTCTCAGGAACCTCGTGCCGTCTGCAATGTCCGAGTCTGGCCACACTCTTTTTTTAATGTCCGAGATGGGCTTAACTCCCCACTCCTCGAGCCTATTTAGTATTGTTTTATCCTGCAGATAAACAGGCAGATGCAGGAACGAGACGGTCACATCGGTGCTCATAATGTTTTTTGCATGCACCGCGGCCCCGTTTACTCTCAACCCCTCCATTAGTTTCATTTTCCCCAGGACGGTCCTCATCGTCACTTCATACTTTTCTCCCGTCACTCTGCATCCATCCACTGTCCCACACTGTTTCTGTATTCCTTTAAGCAGGTCCAGGTGTGAGTCTGTTGAGAAAGCCATTACTGAGGTTTGTCTCCCAAAAACCTGCTTGGTCTCCTAGGGCATCGGGTTTGTTTATCCCGCTGTTGTCCCCATCTACTTGGGCCTGATGGGGGTGGACGAGCTTGGAGTTGACGCTGACTGCATGGCTGGGGCTTGTAGTGGCGGTGGAGGTGGTTGAGGTGTTCCAACCGGATTGCCAGGGTTGTACGCCGGAGGAGGAAAGGGATACCCAGTCGAGGAGAGGCCATTCAGGCCCGCAATGGAAGGACACAGAGATGTCTGGGGTTTACATGTCTTTTGGAAATAATGTATTTTCCTTCTTTTCTTCACATTCATCTTCAACCTTAATATTTTATTTAATGCCCAAGGCCAACTGCCTTTTTTTTACTCCCAGTATGATAAACACTTTCTGTGAGTGTCCAGTTTTCTATAAGTCTTTTACTTTAACTTTATTTATTTATTTATACCCTTCATTCCATCTCTTGTTCTTGTAATTTATTCTTTTTAGGTTCTTGATTTTTAATTTACTCAAAAAACCTCCCTTAGGAAATCCGAACATTTCCATCCATATATTTAATTTAAACAGACTGTCTTCACCATATTTTGCTCACATGACATCCACAATAGGACCCTCAGGAGAATGTACACATCCCCTACCCTGCTTTGCTCCCATAACAAAGTCTTTAAAGTGTTACCAAAACACCACGTGTTACCAAAACACTATTTTTTCATCCGTCGATGACCAGATATCCCAAATATCCTACTTCGAGCGGTCCCTCTCATAAATGTCATGGAGTTTTAATTACGTTTAACTTTAAACAATTTAGACTCTTTACATCTCACCGAGTATTGAAAGCCCTTTGAGTTCGTTGGATCTCGTGAAGTCAATCGGTTCCACCCCGGCGCTGGTCCTCTCGTCCCGTACGTTTTCTGTCGAGGTAGAGGAGGATCCAAGATCCTGGAGCAACCACCAGCTTCCGGAGATGTCCCCAATCTAACTTCCAGAGATCCTGCCGACAACGCCATTTGTTATGGAAATCTTGGACCCAACACAGCTGGAGAGTACAAGTCAAAGTGATCAAAACAAATAAATGGTGAATCGAACAGAGCTGTCTTTTGGTTATTTATTTGAAGCTTCAAATACATGATACAATAATAATATAGACACAGGTCTGACAGAGTATAGGATAGTCTGCCAGAGTGTGCGTAGTACAATGAAAAAGCAGAGGTTATATAGGAAATGAGTGGGAACGTGAGAAATCTGGATTCACACAGTCACATATTGTTATTAGACACCTGGCCTTGAGCGGTAGATAGCATAATGGTTCTCAGAGTAGTGAAGTTCGTGTGTGACTGTGTGAGTCTCCCAGTAGCCAAAACAGCTCTGTGGCCTTGAAGAAGCATGTCTTTTTATCATAAAGACTGACCAAAGTTAAACATAACTGGTGGCAGTTTACTCTTCTGGCCTCATCAGATACAGAACGTTATTCACCTACAGACACAGTTAATATCATTGGAACGGACTGTAACCAAACTGTTGGACACATGAAATGAATGGGAGGCCAAAGAACCAGGCACAAACGTTGCAAGAGAAAGAGATATGGGCACGCTGCACAACACGGGGACAGTAGAATGGTTATTTGATCACAAACATCAAGGCAACTTGGATTACTTGCAAGGTAACAATAAGGCACCCTCTTTGACAACTGCTCTACTGATGAGCACGAATGCCAAGATAATAACACACAATGAACATTCCACTCAGACAATTGAACAGTTAATACTTATCTTTCATACATTGTGCTTATGAATATCTGTAACACTGGGTTCACACTTGTGTTAAACCCAAGCGTTTCAGATTTAGTGATATAGCATGTACTGTATGCATACACTGAAAAAACTGAAACCTTGTATGAACTAACATAACTATAATATAAACTGACTTGAACCTAATACAGTTATGTGAAATTCTTTGACATAATACACTTATTGAAAGTCAATGTTTCAGTTTTTTCAGTGTTGTGGAAAATGAATGCATGAGTAGGAAATCCAACACACAGCAGTTTAGCAGACACACATATGAAAAAAAAGACCATTGTTATATTGTTACCGTTTCATATCAGCAGCAAATCATTTTAAATAAAGAGCCCTTCCTTTCACACCGCAGATCCAGTACATGAAGTCGGATTCTACAGTTGGTAGATCTCCTCCATTCACAGAGGCATGTTTTGCAACGTCTGATAAAAGGGCAATGTGTCGAGTGATTGTATGATGAACTGTTTCGCCAAGATATGTGCCATTAAACTCTCCACCTCCATGCAATGGTGTAAAACCATGAAACAAACAATGCATTATTATCATGATTAAAAAGTAGTGAATATTACGTCTTCAAAATCAAGGTTGATGCTTACTTAGATAAAGTATTTTTCTAATAATTGGGGAGAAAACTCAAATACTATTTCTGTGTTCTAGCGTGAAGACAGGTATAAAGGAGGAATACCTGTCTGTGTGTTGAATCCCAACACTACGGCTTATGGGGATGCACATATTTAGACATGTTCTATGTGTTCACTTGTTAATTTGGCAATACGTTAACATTTACAGTTATATTAACAGACTGGCTTTTATAAATGAGTTTTAACTACAGCATTTAACTCCATATTCCCTTCAAGCTAGCTGCAAACATTAGCTGATGATCTCCAGTGATGTTTCTGCATGTTTGCATTATTTGTGGCTGATCAGATTAGCAAGATTCAGGTCACAGGCAAACAAACAGGTTTCTCAACATAACATACCCTGAGGGAGAGTCAATGTAATTCTGATCACCAAAAGTCAAAATGTATGGATTTGAGGGGTGGCAGTACAACTTTAGTCCTGCAAAGAGCACACATGGGTGTGCAGTATCTCTTTAAAGACGGCGTGTGTGTATCCAGGAACTTGAGCTGTCCAAAGTTGTTCAACTTGTTTTGTGTACATGGAAAAATCTTAGCTCTGTCCCTAACAGAATAACAATTATCTAATGGTGTGTTATAATGACGTAAAATACAAATGATGGTTGACTGTTTTAAACCCAGAACAACTTTGGCAATGAAAAAAAAAGAAAATTAACAATCCAGTCATGGCATGTTTTCATAGGAACATTTGTAAAATGGCTGAGTTCTGAATTACAATAACACATTACTACTTTCACATTCTAGTAGGCAGTTTCTATCCCATATACAATATAGTGAGCACATCCAAAAGCAATACGCCTTGAAAAAGGATGTGACAACACTGTGTTATGAGTTGAGCACCCTCAGCTGGTTCTAAAACTGCATAAACGCTAGGTAAACCTGTTATAGGTTTAATAATTGATAGGGACTCATTTGAATATTTTTAGACTTAGGACATTCAAACATATGACAATAAATATGCTAATGAAATTCTGAATATTATTACATTTTTCCAAAGCCCTAATTAAGATAACACCCCGTCCCCTTCGACATGTATCACTTCAGAAGACTACACATCATATTTGCATTAAAACTTCAATAAGATCTAATAAGCACTAGTCTAATAAATATTTGTGATTAAACAAAATCTTAAAACTGGACTCAGTGTTGCCACAGTGCAGAACTAAAGGGTTCCTAGGATAGTGCCTTGGGGTACACCTGCCCAAGATCTTCTTGATTTTTTATATTCTATATTTATATCATTAACCTTCTACTTTCCCCCTATGAAAGTATGTACTCTTAATATATTTTTCATCAAATAACATTATTCAACAAAAATAACATTATTCAACAAAAATAATTCAATAACGTGCTTTAACCACTAGGCGGTGCAAACAAGGTACACACAGCATATAGAGAACCACAGTGACGCGTCCTAAAACCCGGATGTAAACTTCTTCCGGTTCCTTCGTCAAAAACGCGATGCAATTTTTCCATAGGATTTTGGAAAATAGCTCGAAATAAGGTCTGTGGTTGACACACATTTAAGAGAGGGATCACGTTTTGTTCAGCCGGATAATCTCCACATGTCTCCCCTACTTTTATAATTTTTGAATCATAAATCTAGTCGCCAAAAGCGAAATGCTAACGTTATGCTATAAACGAACTACAAGCCAGTACAGCAGCAGGGTCGCACGACTTCAACGTCACGCAAACGTAAGATCGTTTCAACTGACTTGCACTGAAACTGCACTTTGAACACTTTAAATATATTAACATTTTAAACTGTATTCCCCGTTTATCTAGGCCCTTTTTGTTTTGTTTTATGTATACATGTCACACTGTGGAAAACGATATTTCGATATTTCTGGATGTATAACACATGTATAATTTTTTTACAATCAAGCTGACTTTGACTTCCGCGTGCTTGCATATTTTAACAAAGCTTTCCGTTTTAGCCACACTGAATTTAACTAGAAGTCATGGCTGTGTCAATTACCAGGCTGATATCATTTTACAAAGATGACAAGAAGAGTATAGATAGAGGAGAGAACCACTACAAGTCAGCACATGTAAAACAGTGCAGACTAGATGAAGGTGTGCTTACCGGTGTTGTCAGGGCTAGCATGAGGGACAAGGTTTATAGTGTCGGTGAGTAGTGATAGCAAGAGTACCGTTAACCTTGAGTTAATTTATTCACATTAATTCCCATCAACAAATCCATTTTATGTGTCACATGAAATCTTTATTCGGCAAGGCAAGTTTATTTATATAGCACATTAAGAAATGGCATTTAAAATGAGTCATTAAAAAGAAAAGCTAATAAAATAAGCATTAAAAGAAAAAATACATGGATAGAAGTTACAGTGCAGTTTAAGATATGAATAGTTCAATTAAAAGCAGCGGCACAAAGAAAAGTCTTCTTGCTGGATTTAAAAGTAGTCAGAGTTGCAGCCGACCTGCAGGTTTCTGGGAGTTTGTTCCAGATATTTGGAGCATAATAACTGATCACGGCTTTACCATGTTTAGTTCTGACTCTGGGGACAGAAAGCTGACCAGTCCCTGAAGACCTGAGAGATCTGGATGGTTCATAATTTAGCAGGAGGTCAGAAATGTATTTTGGGCCTAAACCATTCAGTGCTTTATAAACCAGAAGCAGTATTTTGAAATCTATTCTTTGACACACAGGAAGCCAGTGTAAAGACTTCAGAACAGGAGTGATGTGATCCACTTTCTTAGTGTTAGTGAGGACTCGAGCAGCGGCGTTCTGAATCAGCTGCAGCTTCCTAATAGATTTTTTAGTGAGACCTGTGAAGACACCATTACAGTAGTCGAGTCTTCTGAAGATAAAAGCATGGACACGTTTTTCCAAATCCTGCTGTGACATTAGTCTTTTAATCCTAGATATATTCTTTAGGTGATAGTAGGCTGATTTAGTAACTGTTTTAATGTGACTGTTGAAACTCAGGTCAGAGTCCATGACTACACCTAGATTTCTGGCTTTATCTGTTGTTTTGAACATTGCAGACAGAAGCTCAGCGCTCACTTTTATACGTTCTGACTTTGCTCCAAAAACCATTACCTCAGTTGTATCTTTGTTTTATTGGAGAAAGTTCTGACACATCCAGTCATTGATTTGTTCAATGCACTTACTCAGTGTTTGAATTGGAGCATAGTCTCCTGGTGAAATGGTTACGTAAATGTGTGTGTCATCTGCATAGCTATGGTAACTTATTTTGTTGTTCTTCATTATCTGAGCCAGTGGTAGCATGTAGATGTTAAAGAGAAGAGGCCCCAATATTACAAATAGTACAAACCAGAAAACACAGAAATATCCATGAAATAAAAATATAGTAGGCTATAAACAATTAAAGGGATAATTGGGAAGGCATTACAAATGTAAATATATTTTAAATAATAAAACAATCCCACCACCACAGGTATCTACAGGAGAAGAGGGAATTCTCTCCACAGAATGTGAATGCCCACGTGGAGAATGGAAATGCAGTCATGCGGCTGCATTAGCCATATTTGCCATCCACACTTTCAGCTGCACTGACACCCCCTGTCAGTGGAAGAAGCCAAAGGCAGCTAAACGTACGCATTCAGTGGAGGAGCTATTTCCTCCAACCAATAACTCATTCAACCGGCTGACAAGAGAGCCCACCTCCGAAGATCGTGACTGGCTGAGGGACAGACTCGGGGGCAGGTTCTCAGGAATGTCTTGGCTTCTCTCCCCCGAGCCAGAAGAGGAACACTACAGCTTGGAAACACTTACTGTTCCTGAAATTCTCAAATCTGTTGGGCATCAGGGACCTGAGGCAATTGTGGCAAGTATGGCATTGTCTGAGGAGCAACAGAGGGCAATTCAGGTGGCTACCACTGGTCAGCGAACCAACCCAAACTGGCATTTGTTCAGGAAAGGAAGGTTGACTGGCAGCAACTTTGGAGCTGTCCTGAGGTCAAAGCGTGTGACTGCTGCCCTTAGTGCCAGGATGCTAGGGCAACAACAGGCCCTTGATGGTGTTTTGTCTGTACAGTGGGGGACAATGAATGAATGTGAGGGTGTCAGGGCATTCAACACTACAACCCAGATGCAGGTCCATGAGTCAGGTTTGTGGCTCTCCCAATCAGTGTTGGGGGCATCTCCAGATGGTCTGGTAAGTGTCCCTACGGAGCCAGGGAAATGACAATTAGTGAAGCATTGCAAATCAAGGGCTTCTGTGTCAGTAAGGAGGGAGAAACATTCAGCCTGCGTGAGGAGCATCCTTACCGGCACCAGGTGCAAGGTCAGCTTCACCTCACTGCAAGAAGAAGAAATTAAGAAATTGTGAATCGTTTTTAATTTACATTTACTCACCTTTGCAATGTTGTGGTTGTTAGAGTGTTAGGTTTCCTGTCAGCTCGTCTGTTGGGAAGATATAAAATATTAGTTTCATGGAAGTCACACCGTCACATATAAGAGCATTAACACATACAATACATAGCCTAAAACAAAACATCTAAAGATATAACCTTACACTTTGTCTCGTGAACATTTTCACTATTTTGACATTTTTATAGATGAAAATTGAACTAAAGAAATAAAGGTAGATTAATCCATATTGAAAATAGGTGTCAATAGGTGTCATATTTCTTAATTAATTAAGATAAGATATTACTGTATTGATCCCAATTTGGGAAATATTTGTGTTGCAGCAGCAAAACAAGAAAAACTAAATATAAGTTATTATATATACAAAAGTATGTGAGGGATGGAATATTAAATTGAATATAAATGTAAAATGTACATGTGACTTTACGTCCAAGAGAAGCTATGAAGCAGAGCGTTCTCTGCCAGCCAGAGGTGATTTGTTATTAGTTCAATATGTCAAACTGATTTCCCTGAATACAATCTTTAGTTACATGGTGAAACGTTATGCTGCTTGTACTAATTAGACTTATCATATAAGCCACACAGGTTTGAATAGGATGTATTCATTATCTTTACTTATGTTGCGGTCTTTTCAGCAGCGCCATCTCTAAAACAGCGATACAGTCACTACCCATCATTTGCATTTCACCGTGACATGGACAAAAATGTAATGTCAGCTTACCTCATGGCACGAACCCAGACTCTCCTTTGGAAAACATTGGCTGGGAAACGATAGAACGAGCACGTTTCATGCAAAGACCTGTGGCTGCAACCCGGAGCAAAGCAACAAACCATTGCGTAGCTAACTCGTAGCGCTAGCTTTAGCTAACGTTAGCCAACGAAACGAACTGCCGAGTAAAATTGGAAAACACTGGTAATTAATTATTCTATAATTTGTAAAACTACGGTGTTAAAAACGACAATTTCAAAAATACGGATTCTAATGGTCAGATATAGATATACATATGCTAAAGATAGGCAGGGACTTGCTTTCAAGCAGAACACAGGGGGAAACAAACTTAGCCGGAGTGTTTACGTGTGTAGGCGTAATGACGTACAACGGCCTCGACAATTTTTGTAGTCCTATTCAGCCACTCGGTAACAACCATCGTTTTTCAGACACGTAAACTCTTCAAAAATCACCAGTGAGGTCACTGCTGATGTATCTACTGTCGTAGAACAAAACGTGATTTATCTCTTAAATTTGTGTCAACCACAGACCTTATTTCGAGCTATTTTCCAAAATCCTATGGAGAAAATGCATTGCTTTTTTGACGAAGGAACCGGAAGTGCTAAAAATGCTAACTTACTTCTGGATGTTACGACGCGTCACTGCGGTTCTCTATTAATAATAACTTTGTATGATTAGTGTAGGACACTTATGTATGTATACAGATGTATCTTAAGATGTGTAGTTTTATTCATGTTTTTACATAATTGTACAGGATGTTGCTATACTATTTCTCATGTTTTACTTCTAACATTAATATCTGATTTGTAAAACATCACAGACAGAAAGGTATATCCGTCATTTAATGGTCAGCGATTGAAATTGTGATTCCATAGATGTGTCTCCCATCACCCAAAACCCCTGACTATTCTTTCAACTCAGTATTTACGTTCTTATATTCAAAGAAAATCAGCAATATCTTTAAAAACTTCAAGTCCTTTTCTATCAGCTGTGCACCGTTATGGTATAAATATAACCTATCTACCAATTGGATCAAATTTAAAAGTCAGTCGAATTAAGGTTGATACTGCAAGGAGACGTATTGTGTGAAAATAAATGGAAGATGTTGTTTAATTGCTGATATATTTATGATTAGGGTTGGGTATCGTTTGAATTTCCACGATTCCGATTCCGATTCTACTTTTCGATTCCGGTTCTTAACGGTTCTCGATTCCGGTTCTTTGAGGGGCAGGGTAAAACAATTATACATGCTTCTTCCACCAAAAAAATTACATTTATTCGAGAAACTTTTACACAGGTTAGTTTACAGTAATATTCACATTAATCAGTCTGTTTATATGCACTGCTATGTAACTGTAACCTGAGAACCACTGAAGCTACAACAGTGCAACAGTCCAACTTTTAAAAACAGTTCTTTTTGAGAAAAACAAGCATCTGCCTTCTCAGGCATACAGGGAAGAAAGGTTTGAACATTTTGAAGTAAAATGCTTCAATCTGGTGCACTTTAAGCATAATTACTAGAGACTAGATATAGGGGGTACAACTCCAAACACCCATATGAAAAAGATCAGTTTGCATTTTAATAATTAAATAAGTATGTGAGCATAACCAGTAACCTACCATAGCCAATAACAAATACATGTAACGTATTTTATTTTTGATGTTCATTCATATCTTATTTTAATATTTTATTTATGCATATTTTTTGTATCTCTCCAGTTTAAAACGATATGTCTGGTTAACTGTCCTAT
The DNA here is from genome assembly GCA_036324585.1 of Champsocephalus esox. Classification (NCBI taxonomy): domain Eukaryota; kingdom Metazoa; phylum Chordata; class Actinopteri; order Perciformes; family Channichthyidae; genus Champsocephalus; species Champsocephalus esox. The sequence goes on along the minus strand of CM070493.1, from coordinate 38,245,175 downwards.
AGTATACATTGGAATGATTTCAAACCTGTTTTATCCCAATAATTATAAAGGAGAGCCTTGGAAATATGTGTTTACGTAAATTGTGATCAAAATGTTAGAGACCCACTGAGATAACTTAGACTAAAGTGAACTATCTAAACTATCCTTTACCTCACTGAGCTGAAGTTATCAGCCTCAGTCTGACTGGAGAGGACTCTCCCTCCACATCATTGTAGAAACATCTTCTTCTTCTGTTATAGCAGCTAGCACCAGATGCTAATAACAACAGCGCCCTCCCTTTCTCCCTCGCTCACTCGCACTTTGGCAGATAAGCCAACATCCCCCATTTTCATCACTTACAGCGGCCATCGTACAGGGGAAATGTGTTACATTTACTTAATTATGAATGTTGTTACATCAAGGCCAAAAATTAGGATGAGCACCAACGGTCAAAACATTTTTTTTTCCTCCCAGAGCTGCCAGCGCAGCGCCTCCACAGATCTGGCGCCCTAGGCGAACATCAGTGCAACTGGCCGGCCCTGGTCTCAGGTTACACTGTAGGAAGTGTAGGTACAACGCTACGTTTCCCGCCCCGCTGCAGTCATGCAGTAGGCTACGGAGGGCGGCGAGAAACATTTCCTCAGGCATCGAAAAGCGGAACCGAAATTCACATTTCTAAATGATGCCGTTGGAATCGAAATGTGTACACAACCCTATTTATGATCCACGTCACATATTCAGTTTCCGTGCCTGTTCTTCCTATTTGTCTAGAAGTCTTCTCATCAGGGCTCTATAAATAAAGAACTAAGGCAGATGTGTAAAATGTAATGCAGTATTACAATGGCGTTATGTGATGACTTCCAAAGAGAAAAGCAAGCACAATCGGAATAAAGTATTATTTTCTTTTTTTAAATGTTTTTCTGATTTCGTATCGCATTACTAAACAATCCAATTACCGAGCTTCTAGCTTAGGATCTTGGGTAATCAGTTCAGTGGGTTTGTGTTGTGTATCGCGATGATGCTCGAAATGTCCCTTATAGGCCTACGCCTGCATCTAGACCGGGTGGCAACAATACCTATTGACGCAGCAACCACTGTAAGTTATATTCTTGTTTTATTAGACTTCTCTATGTCATTTATTCTACTCTGTATAATTGTTCTGTAGTTATTGTAGCTAAAACGGCACTTTTGAGAGATTTTAAATCTCAGATCTGCTCACGTGAACCAGTTACACAGGTCTCAGTAGGCATTCAAGCCTGCATTAAAATAGGCAGAGCCTCTCAGCTGATTGTGTGAAGTGTACAACAGCGTGAAGTAGTCATTTTCCAGCTAAAAAAGCATTTAAATAGGGCATTCAAAAACTGAAGAACTCAGTGTGCATCTAGACCAGGTGGCGATAATACCTATTGACGCAGCAACCACTGTAAGTTATATTCTTGTTTTATTAGATTTCTCTATTTCATTTATTCTACTCTGTATAATTGTTCTGTAGTTATTGTAGCTAAAACAGCGCTTTTGAGAGATTTTAAATCTCAGATCTGCTCACGTGAACCAGTTACACAGATCTCAGTAGGCATTCAAGCCTGCATTAATATAGGCAGGGCCTCTCAGCTGTCGCCCATCAGCTGTAGAGAGTTAACTAATTAGAGGGGCGTGGCCCCACAGCTGTGAGAGCTCAGCAATCAGGCGTCTATTTTAGGTAGCTCTTTCCTGGAGCGTCAGCTTCAGCGTCAGACTGACAAATACATTGGAGTCCAGTGGGAGTAAGACTGACAAATACATTGGAATCCAGTGGGAGTAAGACTGACAAAGACATTGGAGTCCTGTGGGAGTCACAAAGGTGACAAAGAGGAGGCAAATCCTACTCTGATTGAGCTAAATATCGCTGGTGTCTTATTTTCTTTTCTTTAGCTTTCTAGCCCCTCATGCTATAATCATGTGTATTTTCTCCATTCCTGTTCATGTATCTTCTCGCAATTATCACTGGCCCCGTGTATCTCGTAATCGATATAACCGGCCTGCTCTCGTCTATCCCACGAGCTCCACTGACATCCAACATCTAGTTTCAGGTGGTCTGTGGAACTGCCAGTCAGCTGTTCCTAAGGCTGACTTCATCTCTGGCTACGCCTCCCTGCATACCCTGGATTTCCTTGCTCTCACTGAGATCTGGATTACTCCATTCAACACATCCACCCCAGCAGCTCTCTCCACAACATATTCCTTCTCCCATACACCCAGACCCACTGGCAGAGGAGGTGGCACTGGTCTCTTGCTCTCTCCCAAATGGAGCTTTTCCCTCTTCAAGCTACCTAACTTCACTCCTTCCACCTTTGAATTCCATGCCGTCACAGTAACCCATCCTATACAATTAACCATTGTTGTTCTCTACCGTCCACCAGGCGCCTTGGGGGACTTCTTGGAGGAATTAGATAATCTCCTCTCACACATCCCTGAATCTGGCCCTCCCGCTATACTTCTCGGAGACTTCAACCTCCAGACGGGGAAGATAGACGTACTAACATCTATACAACTCATAAATCTGGCAATGTCCTTGATCTCATATTCTCAAGGAACTGCACTACTTCTAACCTCTCTGTAAACCCGCTCCACACCTCCGATCACTTCTTCAATTCATTCTCTCTACCCCTTTCCAAACATAACAAACTAATCTCTTCTCATCCTGCACCTGTCCGCCGTAACCTCCGTTCCCTCCGTTCCCTCCGTTCCCTCCGTTCCCTCTCCCCCTCTACCTTTGCCTCATCGGTGCTCTCAGCCCTTCCTTCCTCTGACTCGTTCCAACTCCTGCCTCCAAACTCTGCTGCAGAAACTCTACTCTCTACTCTCTCATCCTCTCTGGACTCTCTCTGTCCTCTCACATCTCGGCAGGCTCGTCAGTCCCCTCCTGCTCCCTGGCTAAATGACGCACTGCATGCTAATTGAACCGTCCTTAGGGCAGCAGAGCGGAAATAGTGGAAATCCAAACACCGCAACGACCTCCTAACCTATCAGGCTCTCCTCTCCTCTTTCTCTGCTTCGATCTCTCAGGCAAAATAACTTTCTTTCAAGATAAGATCCAATCTTCCTATTCCAATCCTAAAAAACTATTTCCCATATTTTCCACCCTCTTGGACCCTCCCAAAGCCCCTCCCCCCTCGTCACTTCTGTCAAGCGACTTTGTTAACCACTTTGAAAAAAAGGTTGATGATATTCGCTCTTCTTTTTCTGACTCACATTTACTCACAGATGGGTCACCAGACCCTCCTTCCACCAGCACACTAACCTCCTTTTCCCCTCTCTCGCCAAGTGAGGTTCTTACCCTCATTACCTCTGCCCGCCCTACCACCTGTCCTCTGGACCCTATCCCTTCAAACCTCCTTCAAACTATCGCTCCTGATATTCTACCGTTTCTCACCCATTTCATCAACACTTCTCTAACTTCTGGTCACTTTCCAAACAGTCTCAAGGAGGCAAGAGTAAACCCTCTCCTAAATAAACCCACTCTCAACCGGTCTGATGTTATAAACTACAGGCCTGTCTCTCTCGTCCCGTTCCTGTCTAAAACACTTGAACGCGCTGTCGTTAAAAAACTCTCCTGTTATCTCCATCAGAACAACCTTCTGGATCCGCACCAGTCTGGTTTCAAGGCAGGTCACTCCACAGAAACTGCTCTCATTGCTGTCACTGAGGAACTGCACACTGCCAAAGCAGCATCCCTCTCCTCTGTCATCATCCTTTTGGACCTGTCTGCTGCATTCGACACGGTGAACCATCAGATCCTCCTTCGGCACTCTCCAAGAACTTGGAGTTTCAGGCTCTGCACTTTCCCTCCTCACCTCATAACTCAAAGACCGTACCTACAGGGTAACTTGGAGAGGGTCCGAGTCCGACCCTTGTCAATTAACTACAGGGGTCCCTCAGGGCTCTGTTCTTGGTCCCCTCCTCTTCTCCCCGTACACAAACTCGCTCGGATCTGTCATTAGCCCGCATGGTTTTTCATACCACTGCTACGCTGACGACACCCAATTAATTCGGTCCTTTCCCCGCTCAGAGACCCAGGTCGCCGCACTCATCTCTGCTTGTTTAGCCGACATCTCTCAGTGGATGTCCGCTCATCACCTCAAGCTCAACCTTGACAAGACTGAACTGCTTTTCCTTCCGGAAAAAGATTGTCCCACTCTTGACCTGACAATCAACATCGGCACCTCTGTTGTTTCCCCGACCCAGACTGCAAGGAATCTCGGTGTGATCCTAGTTAACAACCTGTCCTTCACTGCAAACATCGCTGCTACAGATACACGCTTTACAACATCAGGAAGATACGTCCCCAGCTGACCCAGAAAGCGACGCAGGTTCTGGTCCAGGCTTTCGTCACCTCACGCCTAGACTACTGCAACTCCCTCCTGGCTGGTCTACCTGCATGTGCCATCCGACCTCTGCAGCTCATCCAGAATGCAGCGGCTCGTCTGGTCTTCAACCTTCCTAAATTTTCCCACACCACTCCGCTCCTCTGCTCCCTTCACTGGCTTCCGGTAACTGCTAGAATTCACTTCAAGACACTGGTACTTGCGTACCATGCTGCGAATGGATCTGGCCCTTCCTACATCCAGGACATGGTTAAACTGTACACCCCAGCAGGTGCACTCCGCTCTGCATCAGCTAAACAACTCGCTGCACCCTCGCTGCGAGGGGAACACAAGTTCCCATCAGCAAAAAGACGTGGGTTTGCTATCCTGGCTCGAAAATGGTGGAATGAGCTCCCCATTTATATCAGGACAGCAGAAAGCTTACACACCTTCCGGCGCAGACTGAAATCTCATCTCTTTCGACTCCACCTCGAGCGATATAATTACTAACAAATAACTGCTAACAAAGCACTTATATACTAATAAAGGACTGGCTTATCTAAAGCCAGCTGAGTAGCACTTGAAATGCTTGGCTCTATGAAACCTGATACTTATATGATTCTGTTTTCTTCAAGGTTGTGTCTTCCTAGTCGAATGTACTTATTGTAAGTCGCTTTGGATAAAAGCGTCAGCTAAATGCAATGTAATGTCTGTTTCCGGTGACTTTATTTTGAAATTCAGTTACTGAGAAATGGCTAAAAAAAACAGAGATTATGGAATTAAACTTATAAATAAAAACAAGGATAATTGTGTGTTATTGTTAAGTAAATAACAGTGTGTTATTCAGAAAAGAATAACAACTTAGAAGGAAAAAAAGATTAAAAAAAATACAGATTTCATTATTCGGAGGGTCCGACCCGACGGACAAAACGTGGCGTATCATATGCATGCAAAACTCTGCATCAGATCTCAATGGGAATGATTAGCGTATCATATGCACACAAAATCGCACTTCTGCGTATCTATTGCACGCATTTCCAATGTGTAAAGTCGTGTCATTTGTACGCAGACTGAAGAGAGTGGGTTGACATTTAGACAATATCTCAAACAACCTCATCTTACTGTGGCACTAACCAAAGGCTGTATGTGTTATGTTACACGTTTTCAGGGCCACCGTAAAAGTTTCACACAAAAAAAGCATTGTATTGATATTAAAAAGGATTATTTAAAAGAGAGTCAGCTGAAGTGATACTCCACCCAAAACCCTTTATGAATATGAAACACTGGCTACAGCCGGACATGATGCTGGCTGTGAATTTTTCAGGGTGGAGCAGGATGGAGCCAAACTCATAGGAAACTTGGAACAGGTACAGATGTAGCACTCCAGATCAGACTCAAATGGGTGTGTCCCAGTCAAAAACCCAGCGGATGCCAGGGGCTGGGGGTGTTGCCAAATTGCTAGAGGGCGTTGCCCAATTTCCCCATTTGTTCAATTACAAGATTTAACCATGAGATGGCGCTTCATTCACAAAATACACAATGGGTGTTGTAGAAACATCAATATTTTAGATCAAATAAAGTATATAGTTTGCTTTATGCAGTATATTTCTTGTAATATTGTACAGTAGATTGAAGTAAATCAACTTATAAATTAAGATAAGATAAGATGGACCTTTATTAATCCCGTGGGGAAATTCAGTAGTTCAAACAGCAACAGGGTGAGAGTGAAAAACAGGACAGCACAGATTCACACAGATTAATAAAATCAAAAATAAAATGAGCGATAAAAATAATAATAATGAGAAACTATGAAATAAGAAATGAATAAAACTAAAATCTAATTATCATATCATAAATTATAATGTATTGTATTATTAAGTAATATCATACATTAACCCCATTATAGCAGATGCCATATTAAATGGATGAACACATGTATGCATCAATAATTACAACAGAATATTTCTAAATACAAGTTGTAAAAATACTTATATGTATTTAATATTAACCCTTTGGAGTCGACCGTCACGCCGGCGTGATCAGATCACGCCGGTGCCGCATAAAAACAACAGTCCGGACAACATTGCGTGTGTTTCTGTCGAAAGTACTGGCTTGAGACTACTGTATATCCCAGTCTTTGATTCATGCAAAAAGACCCAGTAAACACGGAGATACGATGATATAAAGTTAATACATTTCAAAAGTATGAAATATGGAAGCACATATTCGAATATCTTCGCCGTATTTTATCATTTTACGAAACGGAAAATACTGGAAACTGTAGATCCTGCTCAACAGGATGTATATGTGTATTTCTGTCGAAAGTACTGGCTTGAAACAACTATATGCCAGTCTTTGTTTCATGCAAAAATACCCAATAAACACGGACATACGATGATATAAAGTTAATACAGATATATTTCAGAAGTATGAAAAATGGAAGCACATGTTTTAATATCTTTGCCGTATTTTATCATTTTACGAAACGGAAAATACTGGAAACTGTAGATCCTGCTCAACAGGAAGTATTTACCAGGGAGGGGGTGAGGTAATCAGTTAAACGGAGTGATACGAAACGAGACGAAGAGGGACGGCGGGAACCGAAGAGAGACTGCGGGAAATGGAGAGAGACGAAGATATACGAAGAGAGGCGGCGGGAAATGGAGAGAGACGAAGATATACGAAGAGAGGCGGCGGGAGACGAAGAGAGACGAAGAGAGACGAAGAGAGACGAAGAGAGACGAAGAGAGACGGCGGGAAATGGAGAGAGACGAAGATATACGAAGACAGGCGGCGGGAGACGAAGAGAGGCTGCGGGAGACTGCGATTGAAGTAAAGTGACAGACAAACATTGATAATTTAGATATAGTTAGATAGATTTAGAGTTGTGAAGACTCAACTATGATGAAGAGAACTCTGAACGTGAGTCAAGCTTTAAGCTTGTTTTTTGACATGGAGGAGGAGGAGGAATCTGTGATGTTGTCCTCTGTGTCGTAGTTGACAGAAACCGCTTTGAAGCGTGGCACAGATAAAGACAGAAAATTGAAAAAGACAGATTGTTGTACATTATGTGTATATATATATTTGTATTATATTTATAATAACACTTTTGCCTTATCAGAATGAAATCCCATGCTACCTCAATTAAACTTTCACATTATCATAGTCACATCCCATGTATATATTTCCAGCTTAAATGGTTTCGCTGTGTATGTTTGTGTTATGAAAAATAAAATCATTTTCAAAATCTGTTTTTACGTTTTTTTTGTGATTTTGTGTCCAAAATGTTCATATAGTAGAAGATCACTGCTCTAAACAAAGTCAAAAATCCTACATCCAAACGAAATAAATATAATTAATTATGATGAATACGTTACATACATTTTCACTCTTACACACGGATATTCTCCTTTTGCTCTCATGATAAATCTACTAAAACAAAGTATGTTATGTATATTTAGTTTTCGTTGATGAGACGAGACGGACTGAGGTGTTAATGATGGACTATTGGACATTCACAATGCAGCATATTTCCCCCAAGTGTCTGTCAAAATGCATTTTACGTTTCTAACTTGCAATATCATTATTTCCGCTCTCTTTAGAAGAGCGATCTCCCATGTGTGCGGGGGAATCACAGGAAGGGGGAGGAGAGCTGTGGAATGTGACACACATTCCGATGGCCAATTAGTTTTAAACAAAGGGTCCCCAACATACATAGGCCACATGGGGGGGGTTGGGCTGGTGAACGGGCAGCACATCACAGAGGCATTTAAAAAGTGAAGACAATACATTCTGGAAATGTTCACATCAGGCACCTTCAAGTTAAACAATACTACTGTACAGTAAACAATTAACACAGTAAATTATGTGGATTAAATCACATTTATTTCGTTAAAAATAAACGAAATGACTCGGTTTGCATTCATAAATAATGCACAAACGTGTTTAATCGTTAATGTCAGATATGTACGAAGTAAATAGCCTACATTAGTTCCTGCTCAAGATTAGATTCAACTTTATTGTTCTTGCACAGATTACAGGTACTGAGACAACGAAATGCAGTTTAGCTTCTAACCAGGTGCAACAAGCAGTAAAGTGAAAAGTAATGTACACAATCTACAGAATAAAATATAGAATGAATTGAATGATGAATAAACAGTGAGGGGTATGAATACACTAGATATCAGCCTGTGAGCAGTATGAACAGTGTGTTAATCGTTAATGTCAGATATGTACTAAGTAAATAGCCTATATTAATTTCATGATGGATTAAACCACATTTATTTCGTTAAAAATAAACAAAATGATTACATGTAGGGTGAATTGCCCTAATGTGGAAACATTTTGCATTTCAGAATTCGGGAATATATTGTGACATGAAGCCGATACAATAAATCAAAATCGAGTAACATTCTGAAATCCCCAGGATGTGTCCTAATCAAACCAAAAGAGAACATGCAGATATTAAACTCATAAAATAAATGGTAGACATATTAGTACTCTTAGTGCCAAGTTGTCTCAGACAATCTGTTTTCCTAATGTGGGACAGTTCTGTGCAAAATGTGGGACACTGAAAAGTCTATATTAAAAAGCCTCACTCACCTTCATTCATGTAATAAAAAAATCTCAGGCCAGTAACACTCAAAGCTACAGTAAATGTGCAATACCATGCTATGTTACTATTTATAATGTTATTGTTGTTACAACAGAAGATGTTTTTATTTAAATTGAAGTTAAATGCATCAATCTGGTGCACTGAGGGCAAAATTAGTAGATTTGTGGATACAGCTCTCAACACTCATATGAAACAGAACTGTTCTTACAATGTGTGTTGGAAGGTATTAAATTACTATGCATATGTTATTGTGTAAACACACAGCTGATCACCTGAGAGCTGCCGTTTCATTCGGAGCGTTTAAAAAAAACGAAGGTCTGATTTCAACAACTGAATGTGTGATTATTATAGCAGTAATATTAGACACTAATAATACAGTACACTATTAACACTGTACATATTATTGTTTGCCCGTGGATAGGGTGATCGGTAGTGAGAGCCGCTGCAGTTTCCCCCGGTCGGATGTGATATAAAAACAAAGCGATTATTGTTGTTGTTGTAAACTCACGTGGATTAAATGTAGTGCATTCATTTCAACTCGCGAACATGTGATACATTAAATGAATGCGAAGATGACAATCGAAAATCGTTTGTTTGACCCTGGATGCATTTCCTGATCTAAAAACATAGCGATGGTTTTGTACTTACGCCTACGTGAATTTAACATTATTTTGTTAAATAAAAACATGGTGATGTTTAGTAAATGATTACATGTCTCTTACTTAAGCACAGAATATGATCCTATCCGTGACATATATGGATTTTAACAAATATCCGCTATATCAGAAACCTGTTGATCAGCTGTTTATTTCACATGAGTTTCAGTGTGGCAGCTTTTCACGGCTCCCCCTGGTGGATCCATGATCCATTGCAGCTGGTTTCATTATAATTAAATGTATTTATCAAGGGGGCGTTTCAAGTCCTGCGGGGGGGTTTTCCTTATCAGCAGGGGCCCACCCCGTGCCGATCACGGACCCGCCCGGGTAGGCGTCTGAAACGAAGCGCTACATCTGTATAAGGTTTGGCCAAGACAAGGCAGAACAGAACCGAAAACCAGAGAAATGCTAATGCAGAAAATAGGTGGGTGAGGGAGCAGACTGTGAAAACTACCCCTGTGAGATGGAGTTCATGACTTTACGAACTGTTCATGAGCACTCATGAAACATTCATGAACAACTCATTATATGTTCACTTGTCATGTTCATGAACCACAATTCTTAAAATGCTCATGAACCATTTTAAAGAGCAGTTCATGAAATGTTTATGAACATTGTTCATTCATATAAAGTTCCTGTTTTGCTCATGACAGACTTTTATGAGCAATTTATGAACTTTTCGTGATCCAGCCAATCACAACATTATAATTAAAACCCCAAAAAGTTTGCATGAGTATTTCATGAACTTTTCATGACTATGAGCATTTCATGAATTTTGGATGATTGTGGCAAGTTCAGAATATTTTGGAATATTCATGAGAATTTTATGAACTTTTGATGATCAGTGTGATGTTTTTAAAGACCTCTTGAATATTCATCTACTATTTGAACATTTCTTTCTTTTTTAAAACTTTTAATCTTAAAACAAAACAATAGTGAATTTGAAACTGAATATTATCTGTATTTATTTTGGTGACATTCATATCATTTTATGGTTTATCTGTACTGTTGAGAAGCAGTACGAGTAAGTAGCGCCAAGGTGGAACCTTTGGCAGGTGAGCGGTGACATCTGGGTTATCTTAAGTGGGACACTTCCGCCCCCTCCTCAGAAGCAATCCAGACGATCAACCGGATCCTGTGTATAATTATTGCTGCTCCACTTTTCTGTTTTCTACAGGTCAGTACATCATGAAAATGATCGATGTTAACTTGTGTGAATTAGATATGATGTTGGAGATGTTTAGGAGAGTGTGTCAGAAAGTTTTGAGCATGTTTGACATAGTAACGGTATTTTAAAAATACTAAACTGTCGGCAACAATAGATGCCATTTTCGCGGGCTTCAGCCGCGCCTGGGTACATGTGACCTGAGCGAAGGCTCGCAGGCAGGTTAGCTGCTGCGCACGGTAATATGTTTTGTTTACCTGAGTGCAGTCTTGCAGGCACATTGCCTTGTTTTTTGTTTATTAACATTGACAGTGTATTTTTGTGATCTCCATATGTCCATCTCCATATATATGTTATATTTGGTAAAGATATATATATTGATAGAAAGTATTATTTGATAGTGTTATGTGTTTATAGACAACAACCTGTCCTTCACTGCAAACATAGCTGATACAACCCACTGCTGCAGATACACGCTTTACAACATCAGGAGGATACGTCCCCAGCTGACCCAGAAAGCGACGCAGGTTCTGGTCCAGGCTCTCGTCATCTCACGCCTAGACTACTGCAACTCCCTCCTGGCTGGTCTACCTGCATGTGCCATCCGACCTCTGCAGCTCATCCAGAATGCAGCGGCTCGTCTGGTTTTCAACCTTCCTAAATTCTCCCATACCACGCCGCTCCTCCGCTCACTTCACTGGCTTCCGGTAACTGCTAGAATCCACTTCAAGACAATGGTACTTGCGTACCATGCTGCGAATGGATATGGCCCTTCCTACATCCAGGACATGGTTAAACCGTACACCCCAGCACGTGCACTCCGCTCTGCATCAACCAAACGGCTCGCTGCACCCTCGCTGCGAAGGGGACCCAAGTTCCCATCAGCAAAAACACGTGGGTTTGCTATCCTGGCTCCAAAATGGTGGAATGAGCTCCCCATTGACATCAGGACAGCAGATAGCTTACACACCTTCCGGCGCAGACTGAAAACTCATCTCTTTCGACTCCACTTCGAGCAATATAACTATTAACAAAGCACTTATGGACTGGCTTATCTATAGCCAGTTGAGTAGCACTTGAAATGTTTTTGCTCTATGAAACCTGATGTACTTATATGATTCTGTTTTCTTCAATTTGTATTTTGTTGGTCGAACGCACTTATTGTAAGTCGCTTTGGATAAAAGCGTCAGCTAAATGCAATGTAATGTTATATTTTATATTGACTATGTTGAATTTCTCCTTGAGATACAGTAATTGACTGTGACAGACAGATAACTTAAATGGAGAAAGATGTGATTGTAAAGTACAGCTATCTGAATGTAACTGTGTACTTTGAATTTTGAATAAGAAGCAATCCAGACAATCAACCGGATCCTGTGTATAATTATTGCTGCTGCACTTTTCTGTTTCTACAGAAATCATTTATTGTTGCTGTGGTACCCAAGCTTTTGGGACCCGTAACAAAAAATGTTGTGCAGCTGAGTGTCAAGAACTGTGCTTCAAATAGTGATAGGATTAATTGTAGTGCTCCACCTGTATACATGTATGTTTGTTTGTTTGTTAATTTTAGTAAAGTTCCATTGTGATTGACATAATTGTTGTTTTCTATGGTTGCCAATTGACCCACAGTCAATGATTCATGAACCGTTCATGAACAGTTTATAGCCAGCCATTGAATTATATTCAGTGACTGGGTATGAACTGTTCATGAACGGTTCATGAAGTTGTTATGAACAGTTCTTGATATTTTCATGAACAATTCTTGAAATGTTCTTGGTTGAAAACTGAATATCCCTACACACTCACTGAAAACTCCATTTCATGAATTGTTCATGAACCTGCCTAAAACCATATTCCATGAATTGTTCATGAACCATTCCAGCACAGGAGTTTCATGAGTAGTTCATGAACTGCCCTAGTGCCATTTAATGTTCATGACAATTTCATGAACAGTTCATCAACTTTGTTATGAGCTGTTTATGAGCTGTTTATGAGCTGTTCATGAATATGGTTCACTGATATTCCATGAACTTTTCATGACAAGTTCATGAACAGTTCACTATCATCTCACTGGGGTAAGCACTGACAGGTAAAAGCAGTATCCACAGGAAGCCATTCACTTTGTTAGTATTGTGATTTTGGTTGTTTTTGAATCCATAACATTCGTGTGTTTCTTTACCAGAAACATTAGCAGTTCATATTATATTTAGATTTGTAATGGGATCTCAAGGATTGCATTTAAACATAAACACAGATGCATGTCAGAAATACAGAGCTATTGAAATATGTTATTTAGTTTATCTAAAGATGTCGGGGTTCTTATTTAGTTGGCACAATCCGAGTATTAAGATTCTGAAGCTGCACAATTAATTTAGAAAACCTGTTCACAGACGTCTGTTGTTTTAAGACACCCCGCCAACAGGCTCCAAGTGGCCTACGCAGTGATGGGCCCAAAAGCTGAGGGCCCAGGAGCCCTGAGCGTAGGCTTGAGGGATTTGTATCAGATTTCTCCACACAGGTTGGTGGTGCCAAAAGGGGGACCCAGGAGGCCAACACAGCGGAGTTCGTCTGGCTGAAGGTCATCAGGACAAAGTGGCTCAACCCCAGGCTCTCCGGCCCCGACCGAGTGACCCAACGGACCTCTCATGCCGTCTGCCTAGGAGAAAAGGGGGACAGCTCGTACCACGGCAGCCAGTGTGCGGCGGGGAAACCACCTGCTAGGACCAGGGGACGACATCAGGACGGATATGGCTCTCGTCAAGGTCGACTCTGATGCTGTCATCAGCGGACTGGAGGAGAAGGACCTCGAGGACATCCAAGGCAAGGCAAGGCAAGTTTATTTATAGAGCACTTTTCAACGCAAGGCAATTCAAAGTGCTTTACAAAAAAAAATGACATTAATGCAGCATCCATGCAGCAGACGACTTGGAAGCGGCTGTCAGTGGGCTGGGGGACTTGTCGAGGCAGCAGAGGAGTCTACCTCTCTCTGATCAGTTCCACCCGTGAAGGGAAAGCCGCACCTCCCCCTCCCTATCAGCTGTCGTTGTGTGGGCTATTCCTCCGAGGGGGGGGGGACGGTCTGATGATTGACCACCAGGAGACTGCTTCTTAGCAATCAGCTGCCCCCTCATGGTTCCTTCACTGCCATGGGAAGAGGTGTTCTGTTCCCAAAGATGTCAAGTACTTTGGGTCTCAGATTCGGATGGATTTATACGATGTTTTGGGGGCGGACACAGTGGAGAAGAATGACAGTGGTGTGTTTCGGGTGCCTTGTGTAGGTTGGTCTCTTTTGAAGGAGACCAAAAGGGGGAATTGTGGAAATTCATGTAAAGTATTATGGCAAAAAGTTTAATACAGCGTAATTCTGGTATATTCATTTGTATGTCACCTGATATATGGGATGTTAAGTGTTAGTTAATGAGAGAAATGTATGTGCGTTCATTTCAAGACTCCTAAAGAGCAGGGGACGATTGGGTCACACACAATTAGAGAGACAATGGTCCTTCTGATTCTGGGTAAGCTGACTTCGGGTGGATGGAAGTTCAGAGAGGGCCTCGGGGTATGAGGACAGTTAAGCTCTGTTGGCTAGCTGGTCCTGAGGAGGTCATGAGATGATGACTGTTAAATTCCCAACAAGTATGGCTTTCATAAAGAAAAACATATGACTGTTGTGTGATAAGCTACATGATAAGATATGTTTTGCTTCAAACTGAAACTGTTTGGTTCTCTGCTGGAACGCGCTGATTCACTGTGACACAGCATATTTTGCATCTCCCAATTAGATGACCTGAAAAGATGACCAGCTGACCCAACCCCTCCTGTTTGTTTTGGTATGAAAGCCTGTTCGGCCTTGGGTTCGCTCTCTTCTCGGGCTGCCAAGATGGAAGGATCTAAGCAGCACGTGAACAAGGGCAGGAGTACTCCTTACATTACATTATATTATATTATATTGTAATGTATTATATTGCATTGCATTATTACCTTTTATAATTGAAACAGATTATTGTTTAACCCTCGTCCTGGTTGTTTTGAGTGTTCCTTCTTTTAAAGCAAACTCATAGGATCGGCGCAGAGAAGAGATATCTACTCCAACACCACCTCCGGACTCGGCTTGACTCGGTTTAAAGAATGCACAAATGTGTTTAATCGTTTATGTCAGATATGTACTAAGTAGCCTAAATACGTTTGTTCCTGCTCAAGATTAGATTCAACTTTATTGTTATTGCACATATTGTAGGTACTGAGACAATGCAGTTTAGCTTCTAACCAGGTGCAACAAGCAGCGAAAAGTAATGTGCACAATACTACAGTAAACAATTAACACAGTAAAGTATGTGGATTAAACCACATGTATTTTGTTAAAAGGAAAGAAAATATGATTGTGTTTGAATGATTAAATGTAGGGTGAATTGCCCTAATGTGGGACATTTTTGCATTTCAGACTTCGGGAATATATTGCGATATGAAGCCGATACAATAAATCCAAATCCAGTACCATTCCGAAATCCCCTGTAATATTAGACACAGTAAACTATTAACACTGTACATATTATTGTTTGCCCGTGGGATTAGGATGATCGGTAGTGAGAGCCGCTGCCTTTTCCTCCGGTCGGATGTGATATAAAAACAAAGCGATTATTTTTGTTGTTGTAAACTCACGTGGATTAAATTTAGTGCATTCATTTCAACTCGCGAACATATGATACATTAAATGATCGTGAGGATGATGATTGAAAATCGTTTGTTTGAGCCTGGATGCATTTCCTTTTCTAAAAACATAGCGATGGTTTTGTACTTACGCCAATGTGAATTAAACATTATTTTGTGAAATAAAAATGTTTAGTGATGTTTAGTAAATGATTACATGTCTCTTATTTAGCACAGAATATGATCCTATCTGTGACATATGGATCTTAACAAATATCCGCTATATCAGATACCTGTAGATCAGCTGTTTATTTCACATGAGTTCCAGTGTGGCAGCTTTTCACGGCTCCCCCTGGTGGATCCATGATCCATTGCAGCTGGTTTCATTATAATTAAATGTATTTATCAAGGGGGCGTTTCAAGTCCTGCGGGGGGGGTTTTCCTTTTCAGCAGGGGCCCATCCCGTGCCGATCACGGACCCGCACGGGTAGGCATCTGAAATGAAGCGCTACATCTGTACGTGTTTGTATAATTTTGTGTGTATTGTGTTTATTTCCCGGGGAAAACACTCACAAGAAACACCGACTGTTGTTATGCATGCAGTGACGTTAAATTACTCCGTTCTCCACTTGTAATTATGCCGTTACAAGCTTCAAAGTTGTATTTATCATCTGAATTTGCCGAAAAAAGTTTAATATTCTGAAATCCAAGACTTTGTTTAATTGAAATCAGATGAAAACAAACTGTAACGGACCCTGCCGTGTTATTTATGATTACTCTACGCTTACATTCATAATGTCAGCCGGAGTGAGGGAGGGCGGCGCTGTGGAAGAGCAGATTGCCTGTCATCTTCCCTTTACTTCTAATACTTAAAGAATGTATTTATCGTGTGAGATTTGAAACAAAAGTTTCATATTCTGAAAGCCAAGACTTTTTTTGTTTAAAATTAAAAAAAACACACAAACCCCGAAAAAATATTTTTTTACGCAAATCCACGTTTATTTTGAAATGAGCCGTTGCGACTTCCGACTGATTTCGATAGAGCGAGTCACATATATTTTGACTGCAATAGTTCAATGTTCCCATATGTGTCATTTTCACCTTTTGAGAAGGCTGATTTGGTCCAAAAGTTTAATTTGTCAAATATTTTTTTTCAATCTTGCGCCCCAAAAGAATTATTACGCATGTACTCATCAGATTTATAGCCCCATTTTGGTCTTTATATACTCTAACCTGACTTTGATCCGCCAATTACACTGCCTAAAAGTGTATATGTTGAAGACCATTTAAAATCTTCTGACCTCTGATGACCCCATCACTTTTCAACACAAGTACATGTCAACTGCAGCGTATGTATTTACAAAATGTTCTTTACTCAGTTTAAAAATGACATAACTATTTGTTTGTCAGTCTTTCTAAAACACAAAATATTGTGTGATCGGCTGTTTGTCATACATTGACGAAACCCTCTCTGATTGGATGGCCCAGGACGTCATACTGGAAGGCGTTGTCGTTGCAGTTTTTTTTTAATGGCTAAGACAACCATCAACTCTAACAAAGATATGTGTGTCTCTGTTGAGGCTCTGCATCACATATTTGGTTCCATCATGACGTTTGGCCTTTCTCAGGAGCAGTTCTGTTTTCCGGGCTCTAATGCCTCGTGTGTTACGGATCAGTTCAATGCGGGGACCAAAGTCGTCCTTTACTTGTTGTTTGTTTCATGTATGCTGGTTACCATTTTAGGGAACTTTATTGTCATGGTATCAATAGCTCATTTCAAGCAGTTGCATAATCCCAGCAACGTGCTTGTTTTATCTCTTGCTCTTTCAGACCTTCTTGTGGGTGTCGCTGTGATGCCCTTCAGCACCATTCGGACCATTCATGGTTGCTGGTTTTACGGGGATGATTTCTGTATGCTTCACTCAAGTTCTGATATGTTTCTTGTATCTGTCTCTATATTCCACCTCGTTTGTATTTCGGTGGACAGGCAACAAGCAATATGTAATCCTCTGCATTACTCTAGGAATATCACCATGTCAATGGCGTGGATTATGGTATGTGCATGCTGGGCGTTGGCTGCCCTCTACTGTTATGGACAAATTTACTCAAAGGCTAACGTAGTAGGGTTAGAAGAGTATATGGAATCGATAAAGTGCCTCGGCAGTTGTAACCTTTTCTTTAACCCCCTTTGGGGAATCCTGGACTGTGTAACTACATTTTTCTTTCCCTGCACTGTTATGGTTTGTCTGTACACTCAAATATTTATCGTGGCAAAAGAGCATGTCAGAAAGATTGGAGATATGGGCAATTGTTCAAACGACAGAGGGTTGGTTAAAAAGTCTGAGCATAAGGCTGCAAAGACTCTGTGTATTGTGCTTGGTGCCTTTATCTTTTGTTGGATGCCGTTTTTTACTAACACAATAATCGATGCCTTCACTGGCTTTAACACACCTGCTGCTCTCTTCGAGGCTTATGTTTGGTTGGGCTACTTCAACTCAACCTTAAATCCAATAATCTATGCCTTCTTTTATCCTTGGTTTAAGAAATGCTTTTATCTTATTGTCAATCTGAAAATACTTAACCCCCATTCTTCAAACATAAATGTGCTTACACATTTATGAAAGTAGTGGTGAGTATTTGTATGGAAATTATTGCTTTAAGAGCCGTTTTAAATGTATTTGTTACAGATAAAACAAAAGCTAGATGAAAGATGCATGGAGGCTTATCCTTTTTTCCTGATGATCTCTCTTGCTCAGCCAATGGAAGTGTGAAATGTACTAAAGCACTATGCCTTATTTTCCATAGACAGGATTATGATTGTAAAAATTACAATTAAGTCAAAATATTTCAATCCGTTAATGCCACCATCTAAAAAAACTATTCCTGCATTTAAGAAAGACCAACAGATTATGATCCGTAATGAAGGTACATTTACCACATAAGGAACTTTATTGTTTTTATGGAAATTTGAATCACTAAAGGTGTTACTATGAATAAATGTGAAAAATGGTTTATGTTTTGTCATTGAAACTAGAGTAGGTTAACAAGTCGGTAGGTTACTAATATATTCATCTAAGGATTTAATTAAAAAGATAAAATATGTAACAGTCATAATTGATTCTTGATTTGTAAGTGTTCCTCCACATTGATCTTGTCATCCTTACGTGTGCACAATACATACAATTAAAAAAGGTATAAGAAGTTATGAAAAAAAATGTTGTAGTTCCAAAAAAAATCCTTAAGTATTGATTGAATTCATAGATTCAGATTTGTAAAAGTCCCATACATTTTATTTTTTCACATCTGTGGCCGATATATGCACTTTGGTTTTTGTCTGGTGTTTTTGCCTTTAGGAGATGTCTAATTTATTCCTTATCATGTATTTTATTCTATCCTGAATCAGTCTTCTAGTGTTGATATATTTAAAGTGCTGTGTAAAGCCTGACCTTCTAACAATCAGTTGGTCAGGCAGTGGCCCTAACATGTACATTAGACAATATCCCAAACAATCTCATCTTACTGTGGCACTAACCGAAGGCTGTTTGTGTTACGTTACATTTTTTGTTTTCAGGGCCACCGTAAAAGTTTCCCAAACAAAAAGTATTGTATGGATATTAAAAAGGGACAGCTGAAGTGATACTCAACCCAAAACCCTTTATGAATATGAAACACTGGCTAAAGCCAGACATGAATCTGGCTGTGAATTTTTCAACTGTGGAGCAGGATGGATCCAAACTCATAGGAAACTTAGAACGGATACAAGGTTTGGTCAAGACCTTGTACCAAAGGTCACGTGATTGCAGAGCTAATGGTGAAGAGATAGAACTAATATGTCAGACGACAGGAAGTAAAAACAGACAAGACACAGGGGAATACAAAATCTTTCAAAATAAAAAAGGAAACTACGGAGCCCCCCTGGTGACATTGGTGAGAAAATATTAATACGTGGCCACGTATTAATAATGCGTGGCCACAAATTAGTTATTATGTTCCCACATATTAGTAATTTGTGGGAACACAATAATTATTACGCAATAAGTAAATCCAGATAGTCAATAGAAACTGATAACTGAGTGACAACCATTGACTGTATATATAAAGGTGACAACACTTGCTAAACTCTGTCCCGTAGGCTACGGCTATTATCGCGAAGCATGGATCATTTTGATTTGATTTTATTTTATTTTCATTTGGGTATGAATTATAATGATATTCTGCAATCCCTTGCAATTAAGCACAGTGTCGTCCTTAGCAAAAGGCATTTGATTCGGCTGCTGAAAATGCACGGTTTGAAACGTAGTTGAGTAAAGTTAGTACGAAATTGGCAGATTCGGATTTCACGGATCAGTAACTCATGAACAAAACGTTATTCAGAAACAAATTACATCTCCTAGGTACCGTAGTAAGGTTGACAACAAACTACAATAACATGTTGATCAAAAAAAGACAATATGCGCCGTCCTCGCTCCGAGCTTGACACATTACATTGGTCTCTATCTGCAGCCGGAGAAGAAACGAGTGCTCAGTCTGCAACTCCGAAAAAAGAGAATATAATAATATTCAATCTCTTCACTATTCTACAGTATATTACTACCAAACTCATTACACACATCAATAGTCTTCTGTTGCTCATACCACAGAGAGTTTGGAAGAATATGGTTTGGAATAATTTTGGTGAATATTTATACTGTATAATAGTAACGTTATTGAAGATGATGCCATATTTATTGAAGATTTTACACTATAAATATTCACCAAAATTATTCAAAAGCACATTCTTCCAAACTCTCTGCTGTAGTATGAGCAACATGAGACTATTGATGTTTGTAGTGAGTTTGGTAGAAATATACTGTATAATAGTGAAGTGATTGAATATTATTGTATTCTCATTCTTCGGAGTTGCACTTTGCAGACGGTCATTTCTTCTCTGGCTGCAGATAGAGACCAATGTAATGTCTCCAGTTTGGAGGACAGCACGTATTGGCTTTTTTTTATCAAAATGTGATTGTAGTTCGTTGTCAACCTTACCACGGTACTTAGGGGACATCATTTGTGTCCGAACAATGTTTTGTTCATGAGTTATTCATCCGTGAAATCTGAATCTGCCAATATCGTTCCAACTTTACTCGACTTGTTGTCACTCAGTCATCCGTTTCTATAGACTATCTGGATTTAGTTATTGCGTAATAATTATCGTGTTCCCACGAATTACTAATGTGTGGGAAAATAATAACTAATTCGTGGCCACGCATTATTAATTTGTGGCCACGCATTATTAACTCGTGGCCACGCATTATTTATACGTGGCCGCGTATTAATATTTTTCTCACCAATGTCACCAGGGGGGCTCCGTAGGAAACAGATAAACAATAGCATATAGATTCAAAGCTTTTAAGACAGCCATTACTAGAGTTCAGACAATTATAGGAATGTGTGATTTACACTGGTAACGAAAGGACCTCGAGATGAGAACACAATCGTGCGAACAAAAACACATGCCAAATAGATTGCAAATACAAACACCACTGCAAGAAATTAATTTTATTAGTTACCATTAGGTTAACAAAAAGTGCATTTGATATTTAAAATACTATCAGAGAACATAACTGTATCAGGTCAGCATGTCCGATTGTCAGAACACATACCCCCTCACAAAACAAACTCCTAGCCTATAATCTACTCACAAAATGGCCTCGGAATAAACCTTGGGCTTTGAACAATCCTTAATGACGGTCATAAATCAGGTCAATCAATCAATCAATCAATGTTTATTTATATAGCCCAATATCACAAATGTTACATTTGTCACAGTGGACTTCACAGTTTGTACAGAATATCAGTATGACAATACGACACCCTCTGTCCTTACACCCTCACATCGTACAAGGAAAAACTTCCGGAGAAAACCCACAGTTTAAAGGGGGAAATGGGAGAAACCTCAGGGAGAGCAACAGAGGAGGGATCCCTCTCCCAGGACGGACAGACGTGCAATAGATGCTGTGTGTAAATTGAAAAGATAATACATTTGCAACATAGGTAGTCCAAATGTTTGTAAATGCATGTGTGTATAATAGGAAGATGAATCCACGAGGATATCCATCCAGGACTTATGATCCAGGACCACAGCCACGACTCAAGATCCAGGGCTCGCGATCCAGGACACAGGACCACAGCAACAGGATCATCCATGACTCCGGATCCCGGTGTATATAGACACCAAAGAGAAAGACATTTGGGGAAGCTGGGTAAATCGGAACATGAGAGTACACAGGTATAGACAGAGTGAAGGAAGAAGTAAGATGTCCCCCGACAAACTAAGCCTATCTCAGCAAAACTAGCGGCTGAATCTAATCAGCCCTACATTAACTATAAGCTTTATCAAAAAGGAAGGTCTTAAGCGCACTCTTAAAAACGGATAGGGTGTCTGCCGCCCGAACACAAACTGGAAGCTGATTCCACAAATGTGGAGCTTGATAAGAAAATAATCTGGCTCCCATTGTACTTTTAGAGACTCTATGAACAACCAACAACCCTGCATTCTTGGAACGCAATGCCCTAGTAGGACAGTAGGGTATAATGAGTTCTTTAAGGTAAGATGGAGCCTGCCCATTGAGGGCTTTGTAGGCGAGAAGAAGAATTTTAAATTATATCCTGTGTTCTATAGGGAGCCAGTGTAAGGCAGCCAGAACAGGAGTGATGTGGTCCCTTTTCCTAACTCTGGTTAGTACACGAGCTGCAGCATTTTACATCAGCTGAAGCGACTTGACTGACTTCGTGGTACACCCTGATAATAAAGAGTTACAATAATCCAGCCTTGAAGAAACAACATTTTTGCAATGTTACGTCGATGGAAGTAGGCGGTCCTTGAAATTAATTTTATGTGGGCGTTAAAGGATAAATCCTGATCAAATATAACACCAAGATTCCTTACAGTCTCACTGGCAGCCACATTAATGCCATCTATAGTTAGTATATCTTTAGATAATTTGTTTCGTAGATTCTTCGGGCCAAGTACAATAACTTCAGTTTTGGTCCTGTTTAACATCAAAAAGTTTAAGGTCATCCACGTTTTTAAGTCCTTGATGATTAATTTCATCAGGCTTGATTGATAAATATAGTTGAGTATCATCCGCATAACAATGAAAATGTACAGAATGATTCCTTATAATATTGCCTAACGGAAGCATATATAAGGTGAACAAAATAGGTCTGAGCACTGAGCCCGTGGCACTCCATGGCTAACTTTGGTTTGCGTGGAAGATTCATCGTTGACACGTACAAACTGGGAGCGTTCAGATAGATAGGACCTAAACCAGCCTAAAGCAGTTCCCTGTATGCCAACTAAGTGCTCTAGTCTTTGCAATAAGATACCATGGTCGATAGTATCAAATGAAGCACTGAGATCGAGTAAAACAAGAATAGAGACAAGTCCCTTGTCTGAGGCTATTAGAATGTCATTTGTGAATTTAACCAGAGCTGTCTCTGTGCTATGATGTGTTTTAAAGCCAGACTGAAAATCTTCAAAGAAATCATTGTTTTTTAAGTAATCACACAACTGTTTAGCGACCGCATTCTCAAGATTTTTGAATGGGAGGAATGGGAGATTAGAAATTGGTCTATAATTGGCTAAAACCTCTGGATCGAGTTTTTGCATTTTAAGAAGAGGTTTTATTACTGCAACTTTAAATGATTGTGGAACATAGCCTGATAATAAAGACATATTCATAATATTTAATAAAGAAGTGCTAATTAATGGAAAAACTTCCTTCAACAGCTTAGTTGGAATTGGGTCTAACATACGCATTCTAGTTTACTATCTAGTGTAATATTATAACTTACGTTTGCGGGAGCTTTTGATAACACTATACTGGTCAAAGGCAAGAGGTCATTCATTTTGTTTCTAAGAGTAACAATTGTATCGTTAAAAAAGCACATAACATCATTACTACTGAGTGCTATTGGAATAGAAGGCTCAATCAAGCTATGGCTCTCTGTCAGCATGGCTACAGTGCTGAAAATAAATCTTGCATTATTCTTATTCTCATCTATCAATGAAGAGTAGGCTGCTCTCGCTTTACGCAGTGCTTTCTTATATTCATTGAGAGTAATATGCCAAATTAAACGAGATTCTTCAAGTTTAGTGGAACGCCATATCCTTTCAAGTAAATCAGGTGTTCTCATTTTGATAGAATTCATCAATTTGTCTAACCTTTAAAAAGCTTTTTCCACAGTGGGCATATTCTTCATTTGTGGGAGACTTTATGGAAGCCTTTACATTTTGGCTTAGTTTGGTATAAAAGGCTTTTCCGGCATTCTGCTGCCTGAAGCACTTAGCTTGAACACTAAGATCAAATCATCAAATAGACAAAAGACAATGGAAAACAGTATTTCCAAGTAACCACCAATTATGATACAGAAAGAGAAGTGAAGAAGAGAAGAGCTGCTATTATACATTGCACATGGATCCCTACTTGTTATAAGATAAGATAGCACACAGTCCTTATAATCTTCTACCTGGCATAAACCCACGATAGGCTTCTGTCATAGAAGAAACTGCACACTAAAGATCATTTGTTTTCAGTGTTTTATATTAAAAAAATTCATTTTGTGTGGAATATCACTTGGAAATTGCCAACACAACAGGAGCACATACATGTGCAAGGGTTAAATCCTGTAATATCAATGTAATGCCAAAAAACATTGGGACCTTTCAGAGAGGTAGTTCACAAACCACCCCACTGCAAGGCTGGATAGGCCAATACTGAGTAGCCTCTGCTTTAAGATGAGATGATCAACGGTGTCAAACGCTTTGGAAAGGTCAATAAACAGAGCTGCACAACTCTGCTTATTATCTAAAATACTAGTAATGTCATTCACCACTTTCATTGTGGCAGTGATGGTGCTGTGTTTCTTTCTGAAGCCTGACTGATGTTTAGACAGGATGTCATTTGTACATAAAAACTCCTTTACCTGTTCACTCACTAGGCGTGCAGGAACCTTAGCCAGAACTGACAATTTAGAGATTGGCCTATAGTTATTTAAAATAGTTGCCTCCCCTCCTTTCAGTAAAGGCAAGACATAAGCAGACTTCCATACTTTTGGAATTGTATTTGTGCTGAGGGAGAGGTTAAAAAGAGAAGTAAGAGGTGGAGCAATAAAGTCTGCAGCTATCTTTAAAAAGAAAAGTTCTAAGTTGTCCGGGCCAGCCGGTTTCCTAGGATATAGCTTAGATAAGGCTTCATGAACAACATCAACAGTAAAAGGGGTAAAACTGAAAGGGTTTTCCAGACCACGTTGTTCAGAGTCACAGACTGTGGTGTTTACAGAAGGGAATGTGTCCATGCTTCATGGAGCTACAGTAAGGCAAGGCAAGGCAAGGCAAGTTTATTTATAGAGCACTTTTCCACGCAAAGGCAATTCAAAGTGCTTTACAAAAAAAAAGACATTAAGCATTAAAAAAGCAAAGCTAATCAAATAAACATTAAGAAAAAAATACATGGATAAAAGTTACAGTGCAG
Organism: Champsocephalus esox; assembly: GCA_036324585.1. Taxonomy (NCBI): domain Eukaryota; kingdom Metazoa; phylum Chordata; class Actinopteri; order Perciformes; family Channichthyidae; genus Champsocephalus; species Champsocephalus esox. Next base: position 38,220,252 of record CM070493.1, on the reverse strand, counting down.
TCTAAAATATAAATAGTTCAATTAAACATTACAAGAAAAAGTACATGGATAAAAGTTACAGTGCAGTCTAAGATATGAATAGTTCATTTCAAAGCAGCGACAAAAAGAAAAGTCTTCTTGCTGGATTTAAAAGTAGTCAGAGTTGCAGCGGACCTGCAGGTTTCTGGGAGTTTGTTCCAGATATTTGGAGCATAATAACTGAACGCTGCTTTACCATGTTTAGTTCTGACTCTGGGGACAGAAAGCTGACCAGTCCCTGAAGACCTGAGAGATCTGGATGGTTCATAGTTTAGCAGGAGGTCAGTAATGTATTTTGGGCCTAAACCATTCAGTGCTTTATAAACCAGCAGCAGTATTTTGAAATATATTCTTTGACACACAGGAAGCCAGTGTAAAGACTTCAGAACAGGAGTGATGTGATCCACTTTCTTAGTGTTAGTGAGGACTCGAGCAGCGGCATTCTGAATCAGCTGCAGCTTTAGTAGCTACATTAGCTACAGTAACTATAGTACCTACAGTATAGCTTCGGTAGCTACAGTAACTATACATTGTGAAAGTAAAAGACTAAATAACTACACAACATTTATAGCCTAGCCTATAGTATAGTAAACATCACTTTCCATTAGGGGACAAGCCCTGAACCATGAAAATAACTTAATTTATCTGTTAGTTTTTTCTTTTTCTTGAAGCAGCCATTTTGTAAAGCTTGTAAAATGTCCTAAGTCACAGGACAATGTGACTTAAGCAATTCTCTTTTTTAAATATATGGCCTAAGTCACACTCTTGACATAGGCCATTATACTATCAGGGTAGGAACAGCACTATCCTTTCAATTAGGATGTAGGCAATTGTACCAGAGGTGGCCAGCATCAAGAAGAGATGATTTAGGCAAAATACATTTTTTTATCCAAAATACGACTTAGGCCATTAGTTTAAGAAGGTGACGATATGCAAGGCTGTTCTTTTTCTCTTTAAGTTCTTTGGAGATAGAGCAGGTACATCAATATGCAACGTTTCAATAATGCTAGCAAGAAGCTTCATGATAGCACCGGTATATGTTTAGCGACTGAATGTGTTTATTAAGTGCGTCACTTCTGATCTATAGGGCCGACCTCATCACTTCAATCAAGTTAAGCTGTTTTTCTCAATTTGGACACTTCTCATAGTACATTTCTTGTCATAGACAGTTCAACACTTTCGCAGAGTGTGACTTGCTGTTCATCACAGTTAACCTAATGTTTACCACCTAACATATTGTGAAGGTCTGAATATAGCATGTGACCCACACAAAATGTGTGATCACAAGTTTCTGTTTGTATTTAATATCATTTTAAAAACCTGTTTAACTATGGACAACAAAGGGCAGTAGATGGCAGGATAACACTGCCGTAAAGAGTTTGTTATGATTTGCGCCTGTCGTAAACGGACTGATGTGGTGATGGAGCTGCCGTTGGCTTGCCATTCTGGCAAGATCCGCCAAATGAGCAGCGAAGGAATTTGTCTGTTCATAATTTCTCATGTTTTGCAGGCTATTATCTGTTACACCAGCTCCGCTCAGCGGACGTGTAACAGATTTTTCGGGGCTCGTTCCAGGATCTACGACATCTGTGGTTGGAGGATCCAGTGATTTCTGAACCTGTTGGCCAGTGCGTGACTCGTCATCGGTGTGAGGGGCTACACAAATCCAGGGCGTCTGACTGCTGCCAGAGCAAGAGAATTTCGAGGGCTGAAGACATATGATGAGTGGTCACAATGGCAGATAACGAGAGGAATAAGCTGGTATGGACTGTTAAGAAGGGACTGTTAAGAAGGGACTGTTCCGCCTTTCTGCTGATGAGCTATCTCATCTTACAGCCGCCATCCCACAGACATCTGATGAAGACCCAGCTAAGTTTAACAAATATGATGAAGAAAGTTGCATTGAGTATGTTTGTTCTTACATGGACGGTACCTTTTTTTTGGAGTTGGAGGATGAGAGAGTGTCACAGTTACTCTTTCTAGCAGATATGATTGAGGATTTAATTCACAAACGTAAAGAGGGTCTAATTCTTACACATGATGAGGCAGATGTGACTGTGTCTGATGCTAATGTTTTGCTATCTACACTATCTAATGTTGTTTACATTGACACACATACTACAGACACACACATTGAAACTACCACAACAGACTTTGCCTCCCAAACCAATGCCCTTGAATCACAGCTACAGAAGATGATATCAACTTATGAGGGGTGGTGTCAAAATCTTAAACAAGGAAGTGTCCCACTCGCTCCAAGCAGAGCCGACACTCCACCCATTGACATTGACTGTAACGAGGGGTTGTGTATGGTAACCCTTGTTATGTAAACACAGGCGGAGCCCTCTAATGGACTCTATGGGTACTCCCCTTGATCATATCATGCAAGCATTCATCCACTGAGACTTCTATAGACATAGCCGGCCCCGGAGCGGGCCTACCTGAATGCGCGTGCATCTCACCGCATAAAAGGAGGCCTCGCCTCCTGACTGTCATCCTACACTTCTCTTCAGCAAGCAGCGACAGACAGGGCCCCCAAGTAGAGGGCTCTGCCTGTGTTTATATGACAAGGGTTACTATACGTAATCCCTCATTATATCTCGCACAGGCTCAGCCCTCTACTGGAATCTATGAGTACAGTGGGCGGAGCCCCGATGTATACACGCGCTGTTGTCCCACAACAACACTGTTCCATCTCACTGTCTCTGACCGGCTTTCTGGTTAGCTGCGCCTCACTCACCTCTCCCTCGGTCGTAACCGTGGAGAAGTTGGGGCTGCGGCTGACAGAGCACACTCTGAAGCGCTTACCTCGCGAAGGTGTGCTCGGAAAACAGTGCTGACAGCTCCCACCGTCCACTCATAGGCGGACGGAGAGAGTCCTCGGCCCCGTATGGGCTCACTATGCACCACCTCTCCCGAGTCCCTAAGGAGCACGGGGAGAGCACAAGTGCCCCATGTCCCACACTCAGACACGCTCACCTCGTGAAGAGCGTGTATGGACTATGACAACACAGTCTCACTCCCTGATAGTCCGATAGCGACGCTTGGTCAGGGTCCTTTGGTGTGCAGTTGTGATGCGCCGAGTCTCCTTCAGCTTCATAAACGGACGCAAAGAGCTTTCAACTGATTGCAATGTATTCCCATCGGCGGCGGTATTTGAAGCTCAGGGAAGCACCGCATCGGTCCTTATCGGCAGCAGTTAAAGTCAGTGTGAGCGTACATTCCCATTGGATAACGGAGGATTTTAAACCCGGAAGTAAGTATTCTTCTTACTGTCGATTGATTTTACAGTGATATCTGCTCTACTCATCAACTCAAAAACACCAGATTATTCTTGTTGATTACACAACATTGATTGGTTTAAATTGTGTACAATGCTTTTTATTTTTCCCCTCCGACTCTGAGAAACAAATAATTTTTCAGAATTTAGGATGGCCGAAGACATTACACCACCCAGAATCCTCAGCTATCATTCCGCTTTGCTCGACACACCCCGTGATTAGTCCTCAAGCTCTGTGATTGGTTGACCTCCAACTGCATTCCATATGAAAAAAAACGTTTCGTGAAAGATAAAATCATACTTTATTCAGCAGTGCTTGCTTTACTTTTTAAAAGTCATCACATGAATGCATTGTAATAAATGGTTTGGCTGCATTAAATATTACACATCTGTCGTAGTTCTTTATTTATCTACAGAGATCAGGCCTCAGAATAGAACGTTCGTAATTTCGCAAATGTTCGCGTCTCGGACTCCTCGGTTCTCCGGCAGCGACCCGGAAACATATGTGGGCGCGCCGCCTCGAAGGAAAACAAATTTCTGTAAAGGCTCGTCAACGATCGATTATCGCAGAGGCTGTCTGGAGGAGCAGTAACCGTGACGTGTGGTGCAGTGGGTTGTGCAGACTTTCTGCCCTTGACCGTTTGTTTACTCAATAAACGCATCTCCTCTGGATATTAGGCTCTGTATGTTTTTAATACAACTGCTTTAATTGTGAGCCGACGTTTACAGTGAGAAGAGCTGCTGAGGCCAGTGCAGAAAGCAGAACAGTGTGTATAATATATATATATATATATATCTCAATAATATAAGTAACAGGCCTACATTACACACTTTATTTGTATGCTTTAGTAGATATCTACAAATAAACAGTTGATATTTTTCATGAAACCAAATCGTGCTTCACATCATAACATTTACATGGGCTGTAGCCAGAGTTGGGTGTAACGCGTTACTTTGTAGCGTTACTGTAATAATATTACTTGACGGTAACGGAGTAGTGTAACGTGCTACTTTCATAATTCAGTAATCACACTACAGTTACTAACATCGCCCCGACACGCGTTACTTCGTTACTTTCTAAAATCAGTCATAATCAAACCTCAACAAACACCTGCAAAGAACACATGCTAAGGTGAAGCTAACGCACATAGCTGTTGTTTATTTATATCACACACGTAGTCTGTTCTTCTTCTCTGTTTTCCGGTTGTTGCCTGTTTTGAATGACAAATACACACTACCGCCGCCTGCTGGTAAGGAGAGTTATTGCCACTTACGCATGCGCAGTTCGTACGTGCTCGGCTGAAGTCTTTGCGGTGTGCTCCAGTCTGGCTCCAGTGCAACACATGGACATCACGCAGGAGAACACGCTGACGCAACAGCGTGAGCAGAGATAGACTGCGCGAAATATACAGATAGCAGGAGACAGAGGACAGCCACGGTCAGATAGGAAAACATTCAGGAGCTATCTGGATCAGTCTTATGCGACAATGGAAACTGAACTAAAGAGAACATTTGAAACTTTAGCAGTCTGCGTGATCTGCCTGCAGGGAGGGGCGGGCCGGCCCTGGGAGTAAAGTAACGAGTAAAGTAACGAGTAAAGTAACGAGTAAAGTAACAAATTACTTTATGTAGAGAGTAACGAAGTAGTGTAATATATTAATTTTTTTTAAAGTCATATGTAAAATGTAAAATATAATTTTTAGTAACGACCCCATCTATGGCTGTAGCCTGATATATATGAAAGATGTTTTAGGTCCACTTTTATTCTCCATATATATCAACAGTTGAGGTGAAAATGTGAATGAAGCTACTTTACATTTGTATGCGGATGATACCGTGATGTATTGTGCAGGTCCCTCCATTAAGGAGGCTGGTGTTAAATTACAGGCTGTTTTTAACATTATTCAGACTCAGCTTGCTGAACTTAAGATTCTTTTAAATGTTGATAAAACTAAGGTAATGCTATTTTCAAAAGCTAAAAAGACACCAGAGCCTGTTTTGGATATTGTTACCATGCAAGGACAAGTACTTGAAGTGGTTACCTGTTATAAATACCTAGGTATCTGGCTTGATGATTGTCTTACTTTTAAACTTCATGTCAATAACCTGCTTAAAAAGCTGAGGGTTAGACCAGGTTTCTTTTTCAGAAACAAGTCCTGTTTCTCGCTTGAGGCAAGGAAAAGGCTAGTCACTGTGACATTTTTACCTGTGCTGGACTATGGTGATTTGTTGTATATGAATGCACCTGCCTTTTACCTGAGCAAATAGGATGCTTCGTATCACAGCACACTGAGATTTGTCACAAATTGTAAAGCACTTACTCATCACTGTACCCTGTATGCCAAGGCAGGTTTGCCATCACTTACTGTAAAGAGGCTCAGTCATTGGTACACGTTTATTTACAAAGCTTTGTTGGGTAAACTCCCGTATTATATCTGCTCTCTGATAACACAGAGAGTTGCAAGCAGCTATTGTCTGAGATCACATGATGTAGTATTGTTAGATGTGCCAAGAGCAAGGACTGTCTTAGGTAAGACAGCTTGTATGTGCACAGCTTCACTTGCTTGGAACAATCTTCAGCAATAATTGAAACTGAGCAATCTCATTCCTCTGCATGCATTTAAATACTATGGGCACTTGTACATGTCTATAACTATGTAAATGTATCCTGTAAATATAATGTATAATGTCCTTTATTGTTTTATGTTTCATGTGGAACCTATATGCTGCAGGTCTCCCTTGAAAAAGAGATCTATAATCTCAATGGGACCAATCTCGTTAAATAAAGGTTTGAAATGAAATGAAAAAATCACCATTCAAACATCTTTTAAAAGTTGAACAAACCCCACACAGCTCAGTGAAATGTTGACTTTATTTGATCATTTCAGTAAAAACTAACATTCATATTTGTCTTTTTGATTATAATACTGATGAACGTTCAACACAAAGCACTTTGGCAACTTACCGCATACGTTTTAAAATGTTTAATAAGCACCGTAACTTTCATGATATAATTTCTCAGTCAAAATCGTTTGTTTCCGTGAACGGTCGACTGTTGTGTGACGCAAATGCTGCGGCTGCAAGGCATTGTGGGGCAGCATTTTCTCCTCTCCTTTCGGTTAGGGAGGTCCAGTGGTTCCTAAGCTAAAGGAGGTTATAAAGGAAGTTTGAAACCTCCTTTCCTATCATTCTAGAGAATTCGAACAGCCCTTATCATGGCTGCCACTGAGGGACTTCCGGGTAATTTCACTCCGTTAGGAAGGTTCCAAAGATAAATGGACTATTCGACTTCAGCCTTGGACTTTTTTTGAATGAATTTATCTTTCATCCAATCACAGAGCTTGTTAACGTATCACGAGGTTTGTCAAAGCTGACAGGCGTTGTCACAACAATAGCCGGGGATTGTGGGTAGTGTAGTCTATTTGGCGCTCCACATTTCAGAGAAAACAAGTTGTTTCTCAGAATTGAAGGGGAAAAACACAAAAGCATTGTACACAATTTAAACTTATCAATGTCGTTTAATTAACAAAGGTAATCTGGTGTTTTTGAGTTGATGAGTAGTGGATATATCACTGTCAAATCAATCGACATTAAGGAGAATACTTACTTCCGGGTGTACAATTCTCCGTTATCCGATGGGAATGGACGCTCACATTGCCTATCCTCTCATATCCCGAAGCTCCGCCTACTTCGATTTTTAATTTATTAGCATAATGTCAAAAACAGTGAAATATTAACTTACATTTCAATGTTTTGATTTACCACACCAAACTTAGTGTAGAGCATCATTGGAGGGTCGGACACATTACCGTAGAAAATGAGCATGAGGTGTGGTAAAAATGTGGCCGACATCAATCGAAACGTATTAGCAAAAAGGTGTGGCCTAGACATAAATGCTCACAATTCATCCGAAATATATCCAAATATCACAGATTTCGGAGGATAGGTTCAATCTGTCTTGGGGAATAAGCACAAAAAAGCATGTTCATTTTGGACAATAGGGCGCCAAAAACACAACAAATGTATACCTCAAGAACGGATTGACGAAATAAATATATTTTGTCATAGATATACTGGCAGGATGAGTATAAACTGAGATTTAAAGGGTCACAACCAATGATGAATGTGGGCGTGTCCTATCCAGTTTTGTCTCATAATCGAAGGGTTAAAAACACGTACGGACACATAACTTTGTGTTAAAATGAGTTACGGCCTTTAAACTCCGAACACACGTGACAGCCCACAACTTTTTCCAGGCTGTACAAAAAAAATCGTACGTTTTAGAAAATACGGCTCAGTTGCACCCCCTATTGTGCGGTAGTCAAATATAGTTTCTCCGAACTACTCGAAACTTGGCACAAACCTTCTTCATGGAATTGCGGACATATTTCAAAATGGCTTCCATTATCCCCGCCCCCCCATGAAGTCGGCCATTTTGAAAAATCTGCGTTATTCATGCGTTTTAAGCACCTCCTAGGGAAAAGATGGGAAAAATTCCAGTCCGGGACAAGTTCAGCCCATATCCAATATCATGCTAAATTGCGAATTAAATAAATGCTAGCTCAATCGGGGCGGACGTGAGCTAAGAGAGAATGTACAATTTGTTGACGATTTACATGTCACAAATAACTCCAACCTACTCGCATATAGTTTTCCCAATATTCACGAAACACTGTATACACATTGCTATTATGATGGCACACATATTTCAAATGGCTTTTCATTAGCCCCGCCCCCCACAAAAATGGCAATTTTGAAAGATGGCCGTTTTTCATGCATTTTGAGCACATGTTTGCACACTGCTCTTAGGGAGATGATAGGACAAATTCCACTCCAGGACCAGTTCAGCCCATATCCACAGCCATGCTCAATTGGGAGTAAAAAGGTTGCTAGCTCAATCGGGGCAGTCGTAAGCTAACAGAGAATATACAACTTTTGACGATTTACATGTCACAAATTACTCCAAGCTATACTCGCATATGGTTGTTCCAATATTCACGACACGTTGTATACACATTGCTCTTATGATTGCGGACATCTTTCAAATTGCCTTCCATTTGGCCCAGCCCTCATAAAGTTGGCCATTTTCAAAAATATGCAGTTTCCATGCCTTTTCTGCACATTTTTGCAAAGGCCTCCTAGGGAAATGGCCGGATAATTTCCATTCCAGGACAAGTTCAGCGCATATCCAATGCGAGGCTACATTGCGAAGGAATAGTCAGTCGCTTGAACGGGGAGCTCACAGGCTAGAATGTACCATTTCCCAACATTTAGATGTCAGATAAGCTACTCTGCCTTCCACATCATCTGTCTCTTTCTAAACACTCACTCACACACACACACACACACACACACACACACACACACACACACACACACGCTGCTGGCAATTATGTTGCGTGTTAGTCCAGCAGCTCCCTCTGCTGGCGGCACATGTAATTACAACAGACACATATACACTCCATAACACACACATACAGCTCTTAAAGCATATACTATATATATATATATATATATATATATATATATATATGTATAGGTTTCAAACTTCCTTTATAACCTCCTTTAGCTTAGGAACCACTGGACCTCCCTAACCGAAAGGAGAGGAGAAAATGCTGCTCCACAATGCATTGCAGCCGCAGCATTTGCATCACACGACAGTCGACCGTTCACGGAAACAAACGATTTTGACGGAGAAATTATATCATGAAAGTTACGGTGCTTATTAAACATTTTAAAACGTATGCGGTAAGTTGCCAAAGTGCTTTGTGTTGAACGTTCATCAGTATTATAATCAAAAAGACAAATATTAATGTTAGTTTTTACTGAAATGATCAAATAAAGTCAACATTTCACTGAGCTGTGTGAGGTTTGTTCAACTTTTAAAAGATGTTTGAATGGTGATTTTTTCATTTCATTTCAAACCTTTATTTAACGAGATTGGTCCCATCGAGATCATAGATCTCTTTTTCAAGGGAGACCTGCAGCATATAGGTTCCACATGAAACATAAAACAATAAAGGACATTATACATTATATTTACAGGATACATTTACATAGTTATAGACATTTACAAGTGCCCATAGTATTTAAATGCATGCAGAGGAATGAGATTGCTCAGTTTCAATTATTGCTGAAGATTGTTCCAAGCAAGTGGAGCTGTGCACATACAAGCTGTCTTACCTAAGAAAGTCCTTGCTCTTGGCACATCTAACAATACTACATCATGTGATCTCAGACAATAGCTGCTTGCAACTCTCTGTGTTATCAGAGAGCAGATATAATACGGGAGTTTACCCAACAAAGCTTTATAAATAAACGTGTACCAATGACTGAGCCTCTTTACAGTAAGTGATGGCAAACCTGCCTTGGCATACAGGGTACAGTGATGAGTAAGTCCTTTACAATTTGTGACAAATCTCAGTGCGCTGTGATAGGCAGCATCTAACTTGTTCAGGCAAAAGGCAGGTGCATTCATATACAACAAATCACCATAGTCCAGCACAGGTAAAAATGTCACAGTGACTAGCCTTTTCCTTGTCTCAAGCGAGAAACAGGACTTGTTTCTGAAAAAGAAACCTGGTCTAACAATCAGCTTTTTAATCAGGTTATTGACATGAAGTTTAAAAGTAAGACAATCATCAAGCCATATACCTAGGTATTTATAACAGGTAACCACTTCAAGTACTTGTCCTTGCATGGTAACAATATCCAAAACAGGCTCTGGTGTCTTTTTAGCTTTTGAAAATAGCATTATCTTAGTTTTATCAACATTTAAAAGAAGCTTAAATTCAGCAAGCTGAGTCTGAATAATGTTAAAAACAGCCTGTCATTTAACACCAGCCTCCTTAATGGAGGGACCTGCACAATACATCACGGTATCATCCGCATACAAATGTAAAGTAGCTTCATTCACATTTTCACCTAAACTGTTGATATATATGGAGAATAAAAGTGGACCTAAAACAGAACCTTGAGGAACACCATAAGCAATGTGTAACCACTCAGAAGACAGCCCATCAAAGTGAACACATTGGGACCTTTCAGAGAGGTAGTTCACAAACCAACCCACTGCATGGCTGGATATGCCAATACTGAGTAGCCTCTGCTTTAAGATGCGATGATCGACGGTATCAAACGCTTTGGAAAGGTCAACAAATAGAGCTGCACAACTCTGCTTATTATCTAAAATACTCGTAATGTCATTCACCACTTTCATTGTCGCAGTGATGGTGCTATGTTGCTTTCTGAAGTCTGACTGATGTTTAGACAGGATATCATTTTTACATAAAAACTCCTTTACCTGTTCACTCACTAGGCGTTCGAGCACCTTCGCCAGAACTGACAATTTAGAGATTGGCCTATAGTTATTTAAAATAGTTGCCTCCCCTAAAATAGTTGCCTCCCCTCCTTTTAGCAATTGCAAGACATAAGCTGAGTTCCAATTTTGGAATTACATTTGTGCTGAGGGAGAGGTTAAAAAGAGTAGTAAGAGGAAGAGCAATACAATCTGCAGCTATCTCTAAAAGAATGGTTCTACGTTGTCCGGGCCAGCCGGTTTCTTAGGATATAGCTTAGATAAAGCTTCATGAACAACATTGACAGTAAAAGGAGTAAAACTGCAAGGGTTTTCCAGACCACATTGTTCAGAGTCACGGATTGGGGTGTTCACATAAGCAGAGTTAGAAACAGAATCAAACATAGAACCGCAGGACACAAAATGCTCATTAAAGCAATTTAGCATAGTAGCCCTGTCCGACATAGAGCCATATGCTGTGGTAAGGCACGGAGGTAGCTCATTACGGATCTCAACGGTGGATATCGATTTTATGGCTTTCCAAAATGTCCTACGATTATTTAGGTTTTCTGTGGTAACTGACAAATAGTACTCGACTTCGCACTTTTGACATTTGAAGTGAAGCTATTCCTTAGCTGCCTAAAACGCAGCCATTCTACCTCTGAGCCTGATTGCCTAGCCTTTGCCCAGGCCTTGTTTCTCTCATGAAGGAGACTGGACAGTTCAGCAGAAAACAAAGGATTGTCTCGTTTGTCTCACCCTTCAATGTAGCCAGGGGTGCATGTCTATCAATGATCTCCATAAAACCAAGATAAAAATAAGACCATGCAGTTTCTACATCAGCACACAAATCAATTTTTCCCCAATCAAACCCAAACAGATCATGAACAAAACCCTGGTCCACAAACTGTTTTGTGTCTCTCTTAATAATAATACGAGGTTTAACCTTTTGAACCTTAGTGTCCCTAATTGTGGCTACAACACAGTGATCACTTAAATCATTCGCAAATACTCCCACAGATAAGTATTTATAGGGAGCATTCGTTAAAATGAGATCAATTAGAGGATTTATTTAGGGGACTTAATGTTAGTGCGAGTAGTACTGTGAACAATCTGAGTGACATTCAAAGAGATACAAAGGTTTTTAAAATCCTCTGACATTGCAGTTAACCAGTCCCAGTTAAAATCTCCAAGTAGCACTATTTCCTTGTAGTCTAGTTGCGATAAAAGATTTGCTAGCGAAGACAAGGAGTCCTTGCCAGCTGAGGGGGGTCTGTAACAGCCCACCACCATGACCTGTTGCCCCTTTGCCACTTCTATATTTAAGGCTAAACATTTGAATTGTTTACTGATAGATTTGGAAACTAATGTGGTTACACTGAACTTATTCTTAACATAAATGGCAACGCCAACACCTTTATTAAGCCGGTCGGAACGATACACATTATAACCATTTAAGGCAATGTCAGAGACCAAAATAGATTTATTTAGCTATGTTTCTGATAAAACAATGACGTCAGCGTCAGTCGAGCTCGCCCAGATGCGGACAAAATCTAGTTTACCTAACAGACTGCACACATTCAAGTGGATGAAACCCAACCCAGACCTAGCTTTAAAATCAGCAGGCGTAGCAATCTGACTACTACTACAGGGCGGACCAGGGTTAGGTTGTACATTTCCTGACAGTAATAACAACAACAAAACCAGGCATATTTTCCTCTTAAACGACACACATATGTTGTCATCTACTTTAGAAACACTGGAAAAGTCTGCGAGAGTGTGATTTGAGCTTAAGAAGCAGTCCTGAAGAACCATCATCGCAGCAAAACAACATATTTTGTCGAGCAGATTGTCTGTGACAAGGCAACCGGTAATTGTTTGTGCAACACATCCGAACCTTTGCAGGGGATGCCCACTGCGGGTGGCAGAACATACCTGAATCCAGTAGACTTCTCAGAATGACTAGAGATCTTCTCATAGTCCAAAACAGCAGAATCCCGATATGGGCCATTTTCCCAGACCAGCACACAGTATCCTCGATGTTCCTGGAGCAAAAACAGCACAGCCGCAAAGGACAGGCGAAAACAGCAGCGTGGAAGCGCTCCGGTCCCTCCGTGGTATCCCCGGGGTGAAAGCAGGCCTCTGCAACAGCAGAACCAGGACAGGTGGAAAGCAGGCCCCAGCCGTGGTAAAATCCTCCTCCGCACAGCAGCACACGCCCGGTGGAAGCAGGCCAAGCCCGAAGCGTGGATCCACTCCGTCTCTCCGCGACGACTCCGGGGTAAAAACCTCTCCAGTACAGCCGTATTCTACAGGTGGGAGCAGGCCTCCGTATATCGCAGATCGCAGATTGCAGATCGCAGGCAGTAACAGGTGGAGCCGCTCCGTCTCTTCGTGACGTCTCCGGAAGAAAAACACCTCATTACAGCCATACTCGACAGGTGGGAGTAGGCCTCCGCAGATCGCAGACAACTAAAACTACTACTTGTATAAGCAGGGATGGCTAAACGTTTGTAAGTAGGAGAGATAGATGTTAACAGATGCCAGATGCTAACAGGTAGTGCGAGCCTGTAGAAATTGCGACTGCCTCCAATGACAGTGCGAATTTTTTGTACACAGTGATAGGTGTTAAGGACTAAGGTTTATAATAAATACATTTGTATTGATTTTAAGATCTTTTTATAGTTCATACAATCATACGTATTGGGATCATTTGTATGAATGTGGACCGGAGGGAGACGGTGACGAGCATAAGTTTCACTTTCATTTTTTATTTCAAGTCCAACTTTGGTCATGAAGAATATGTTTCTCTGTTGTTCACGTTCATAAAGCAAAGCAACAGCATCAGAGCACGGTGCAGAGTCTCTAGATGAGTCCGTCGTTCTTATTAAACATCCATGTTGTAGTCCGCTGTATAGAAAACTGTAGTTTCCATAGTTTCCCCACAGCAGCAGACGCACATTCATGACGTCTGCTGGCGCATCATAAACATGTCGGATAGTGAAAGTGCATTCGGATTCTCTAAAGTACTGCAGTCTCTTCTCCTAATTCCTTTTGAATTATCCTATCCACTATCCCTTATCCCTGTGACAGACACTAGCGGCCCGCGCATATGATTATATAATCAGACAACGTCCGCTAAAAAACATTATTCCATGGCATTGTTGAATACTCGATTCTGATTGTTCAATTCAAAACACGTGACACGTTTTTAATCCAGAACAGACAGACCGCTGTCAAGGATTTATTGACCGTTGTTAAGGACGCTCACATCTGTACAAAGAAGTCCGTTCGAGTTAACTATATACAGTTTGGCTGAAACTGACAAGACAAGAGCGACAAGAAAACAGCAGAGAAGTAACGGGCAGAAACCCTCCTTTTTACACAGCGGTCCAGACATAGACATCAGACGGCGACACATATTCAGTTGCCAGTTACTTTGGCATTAGGGCAGGGATATCTAGATACTTTCCAAGGTTTGACATAATTAATTGTGCTACTTTTAAAGCAAGCAACGATGTTTTCAAATTTGTAATCAAAAACGCTATCGAAGCAGTTCCTGCCGTTGCTACTCAAACAGTAACAACGGACTATTTTTCTTAGCGGATGCATGTCAATTTAAATCAATACATACAACTATTTTTTAAATCAATAAAATCATTTTCTAAATCCACAAAAGCATTTCAACTAATATTGGGAGTCATGTCGTTACTTTGTTGAGAATGTGGCCATGTAATAAGCGGGATAATATGGGCAACGACTTGGTCATTATGGGGAATCCAACAGGATCTAGATCCCTCCGCTTCGCGTCGGGCTCCTGATCAGCCTGTCGGTGTTCTTTTCCCCATAATGACCGCGCTGCTGCACATTATCCATGAGAGACGTTCTGCAGAGGAGGGGCGTTTCACCGAGGACAGGTGTTCTTACTTTTATGTAGCTGACGGAGAATCTTTACTTTACACGACACTGTTCAACACTTAATTCTGCTTTACTCTTTAACTAAACAACCGCGGATGTCTTGAAAGACTCTTTCGCTAAAGATTTTTGAAGATATCCGCGTTCTTGTGACACGTAGGCTAAATACTGTGCTTCCTATGTTTTGGTGCGGACTGCGTTCACAGTGGCGTTTCTATATGTACAAAAGTGGTGGGGCACAAAAAACTCAGATGTCTATATATAAGCTTCTGCAGAGAGGTTCATGGCTGGTGAGGCACTGGCACTGACTCTTCAGGTTTACAAATATATTCAATCAAAATATAATATTATTTTCAAAAGCTTTTTTTGTCTGATGCTTCAATTACTTTTAAACAGACAGTTCAACAGAAGGATACCAAAATGTCATTTTATCATTTAAATATTGAATTGTTCTCTCTTAGTAAGATCCCATTTTCAATAAAATTGCAGTGTTACCTTGACTTGAAGATTAAGTCCAATTGCCTATCCCTCTGGACAAAAATCTCTATTACTTTTTTGTAAAAGTCCTCCTTCTCTTCTTGTAGTTTCAAAGGTCTATCATAAATGTAATCTAATCAATATATGTTTGATTCGAAAATGATACAAGTAGGGTAGACATGTGGATATTATCCGGCTGAACAAAACGTTCATTTATCTAACAGGTTTGTTTCCCACAGATCTTATTTTGAGCTATTTTCTAAAATCCTATGGAGAAATCTCGTTGCTTTTTTGTGGAGGGAAGCCATGCGCAGCTTACTTCCTGGTTTTAGGACGCCTCACAGCAGCTCTCTCTCCTCCTCTTCACACACCACACTTTTCGCGGCACACGTACTTACAGCCAATCAGCTCTGAATTATGTGAGATGACGTATGGTGGGGATGGCAGCACTTTGCCCCTATGGTCATTATTTTTTGCCACACACATTAAATAGGAAAATACTCTGAGCATGCGCAGTGTAGTTTTTGTAGTCACCGTTCACTTAGACAGTCAGAGGGAGGGGCAGGATCGGGTTTTGTCCCACATGGCTCTAAACAGCTCAATAGGCACACACTGTAGACACTAATTAGAAGAACACATACTAAAACAGCAATGTACAGACGAATCAGATGATTAAACATGATCTTAAAATATATTTTATATATTTTTTTATTTATTTTTTGCATTTTGTTGTAATCATTATTTTTAATACTTTCTGCTGACACCAGGTGGGGCTTTGCCCCACCTGCTCCTAATGACCAGTCGCCACTGTGCGTTCACACCAGCAATGAACCGCTCCAGAGTTCGCAAGCAAGCGCTCCGAGACCACCTATTTTAGCGGACCAGAGTCGGGTTGTTTAGTTCACTTAAGAGGTCTCGGACTGCGTTCACACCGACCCAAATGAACCACACCAAGCGGCTAAACACACCAGGGTTCGATTCAACCGGACTATACAAGGCAGGTGTGAACGCACCCTTAGACTTGAAAACAGGGTAGTTACCAGTTTTTAGCTCTGCATAATTCATGATATATCAGTGCTTATATCTGTTGTGTGAAACATATTTACTTCATTACTGTAATTGAATTGTTGGCATGTTGCAGACTATAACTGTACAACACAGACACTGAACAACCACTATATCTTTGTTGTTTATCTGAAGGACTGAGAAACAAAGAGGTGGAAGGCTAAGGATTTCCAATGAGGCACAGGAAGCAGCCGTTACAAACTGGGTTTTGGCAAACAATGCCATCACATTTAGAGAGATCCGAAGCATAGTAACTATGTGCTGAGATGCATGTTGCACAATGTTATTTTTGAATAAATTGTAAAAAAAATTCAACAACTCATTTGTATTTCTTCATTTACTGTATTTCTGTAAACTCAAGCAATCTTTCTCCGCAGAAACCTCAGAGCACAGCCCATAACAGATGTAGGTGCTTTAGATTATGCTCAGCAGTGTGTAGTTGGGTGGTCAAACCATCTAGTATTATGAATGAAGTGTGTTATATTTGGTGCAAAAGTTTGCATTTGGAAAGTGTTTATGTAGTTTTGAGGGCAGATCCTCATTTAGCAGGAAAAAAGAGGAGTTTTGCATTTTGAGTGTCTGGTTTTGTGAATTGTGTTTAGTGTTCTGAGAAACTGAGCAATTAAAAATGTGTGTTAGTCCTTCGGCGCCACTCGATGACGTAGTATACTTGAAATAGTTGCTCTGCAGCAGTTTTACTTGCATTTGAGAAACGGCCCCTGTCTCCTAAAAATTACGTTCCCACAGAACTAAACTGCATTCTCAATTACGTTTCGCAAGAAACGTATTTTCCCCACGTTACGTTTCTTATGAACGTATCTTAAATACGTTTATTTTCTATCTTTGCCTTATTCTCTTGCTTATAATGATGATAAGTAATTTATAAATATCATTTTAGAGCACACATTTGAAATCGAGAATCGGGCTTGATATATGGTTGAATTAAAATCAGTAGACGAGGCTGTAATTTCGCCAGCTGTTACTCGCATGAGCGAGGCAGAAAATAATAGTTTTAACATGCCAAAAAGCTGCTGTGTCGTTTATTGCACCTCAAGCATTAAAACAAATCCAGAGTTATGTGTTTCTGTACTTCCTCTAAAAAGAAAGGACAGTAACAGAAGATCTCTGTGGCTTCAGGCTTGATCGCCGTTCAAATGACAGCATTGGTTTCCCCAAAAGTGGGCGGGGCTGTAAAGGGCGTAGATTTTAGTCTCATCTATTGTTCAAAACCATTCTTTTTTTATTCTAACTACATGTATCTATTTATATGCCAGTGTTTTATCTTTGTATTACTGATATTTTTATACTTTATTTGCTATGAGTTATATCTGAAGCAAATTATGTTTCTGAAGATGTGTAGTCAATTCCACCCTTCAATGTAACATACAGGAACTCTCATTACAGGAACAATATGCAATGCACATTTTTAAAGATATTACTGATTTTCTTTGAATATAAGAACGTAAATACTGAGTTGAGCGAATAGTCAGGGGATTTGGGTGATGGGAGACACATCTATGGAATCACAATTTCAATAGCTTACCATTAAATGACGGATATACCTTTCTGTCTGTGATGTTTCACAAATGCGCCCCCACTGCTCATGACAGGCCGTGGTATATGCTCATTATATCACAGCTAAGGGGCGTGGTTCGAAACGGACCGAAGTTAATCTTAAATGTTTCCATCTTATGCTTTGTAAGTTTGTTTCGTAACGGAAGAAATTTAAATATATTTCTAAAACTGACAAGTCAAATCAAGCAATCTGATTGGTCGATAGCGTTTTTGCGGACCCCTTTGATTACAGATTTGAAAACATCGTTGCTTGCTTTAAAAGTAGCACAATTCATTATGTCTAACCTTGGAAAGTATCTAAATATCCCTGCCCTAATGCCAAAGGAACTGCACACTGAATATGTTTTGCCGATTGATGTGTCTGGACCGCTGTGTAAAAAGGATTGCTTGATTTGACTTGTCCGTTTTATAATTACAAAGTAACAATGAGCTGTCATGTGGGTATATATTAATGCTGCCCATTATGGATACAAGCGATTTTCACCCATTTAGTAATAACATGATTTAAATGTGTACACACCAATTTGTTTCCTATCGCCTAAACCTCCAGGGCTGTACACAGTTTAATACTGTCAACTTCTAATTTTGGGAAAAACGACATCGTCTTTTAAAACTACAATTCCCAGGAGACGAGCCATAGAAAACATGTTGCGAAACACAATAGCTAGCATGTGTAGTTCTGGGGGGGGGCGTTGGAGTCCAGTTTTGAATAGTCTGCCGTAGTTTCGTTCCATTTTAAAGAGCTTGACGCTCGACGTAACTTGGCGCACTGTCACTCCAACATCCAATCTTAGAGCTTGAAGATTAATCACAGGGTTTGTCGCAAAGCGGACAGGCGTCGTCACAACAATAGCTGGGGATTGTGGGTAGTGTAGTCTCTTTGGCGCTCCACATTTCAGAGAAAACAAGTTGTTTCTCAGAATTGAAGGGGAAAAACACAAAAGCATTGTACACAATTTAAACCTATCAATGTCGTTTAATTAACAAAGGTAATCTGGTATTTTTTAGTTGATGAGTAGTGGAGATATCACTGTCAAATCAATCGACAATACTTACTTCTGGTTGTACAATTCTCTGTTATCCAATGGGAATGAACGCTCACATTGCCTTTAAGAGCTGATGACATAAACGGGTGCGGTGCTTCCATGAGCGTCAAATACCGCCGCCGATGGGAATACATTGCAATCAGATGAAAGCTCTTTGCGTCTGTTTATGAAGCTAAAGGAGCCTCAGCGTGTCCCAACTGCACGCCACGGTCACCCTGACCAAGCGTCGCTCCTGGACGTTTAGGGAGTGAGAGTGTGTTGGTTCCCTAACCCTAGTACGCCGGCCATAATGTCCCTGTACCTGCATAGCGTAGGGGTTTCACAACTACCAATATTTACTAGTCGAGAAGTTTTTCAAAATAGTAGTCGACTAGTTGTGCACACAGTTACATTAAAAACTGTAACAAAGCAGCATTTTAATTTGGGTTACATGGGTTACATGGCTGATTAAATAAAAAACTATAGGTTACTTACGTAACCCCAGCACTCAGAGTAACATGAAGTGAGATGTCTCACTATGGGATGCGTCTCATCGCGGAGAAAAGAGAAGCATCAATCTCATTACGCCAATCCTGATTGGCTGGTGATCTTGACGTCAGCGTCATGGAAATCACCCCCTATAAGTAGCTTGCGCCACGACGCATGCGTCATTCAAAATAAGCACCTCTTCTCGCTTCACCATAGCAAGGAGGGCCGTCTGGTGAGACATCTCACTTCATGTTACTCTGAGGCCTGGGCTTACGTAAGTAAACTATAATTCTCATTCATAACACTCCGTACGATGTACATCTGTATCCTGGACAGAGCCCAGGATGCAGCCAGACCCTGAGTCAAGAGAAAACTTGGGAACCCGAGGGTGCCTGCGAGCTCTGACTTGTACGGGCCCCACAGCAATTGCTTCCACAAAACAGTGGGAGAGCCGTTGCTTAGTAACAGGCTTGCCCTTGTTAGGGATAGCCCAGGACACAGGGGGCTTGGTCATTATGACAAAGCACCCCCCGATTATGGTACCGCTCATGGGCCAGGCCCATAGAGCCAAGCGCTCTGGGTGTGGGTGAAAGATGCCCCCCCCCCGCTTGGGACAGTATGTCCCTGCGTAGTGGGAGCTGCCAAGGCTTCCCACACAGCAGCTGATATATCTCTGCTAGCCAGTACATAGCTGGCCAGTGTGGAGCTATTAGAATAAGTGTGTGGCGTTGCTCTCTCACTCTGGCCAGAGTTGGAGGTATCAGAGTCAGGGGTGGAAACGCGTACAGAAGGCCGGGGGGCCAATCGTGCGCGAGTGCATCCACGCCTAACGCTGCATTCAAATCACGCATCGAAAAGAACAGCTGACACTGAGCGTTGTCTTTCGATGTGAACAGATCCACCGTGACTCTGCCGTAACGCACCCACAGCTGGCTCACAATCCTTGGATGTAGAGTCCAGTCTGCGTAAAGTGGTGTACTTCTGGACAGTAGATCTGCCCCGAGGTTCATCACTCCCGGTACGTGCGTCGCTCTCAGAGAGAGGAGACGTCTACCGCTCCATAGGATAAGTTTGCGCGCCAGTGTGTGTAACTGAAGAGAACGCAAACCCCCTTGGTGGTTAATATACGATATTGTGGTCGTATTGTCTGTCCTCACGAGGACGTGATGTCCCCTGAGGAAAGGCAGAAAGCGTCTTAGGGTGTGAAACACCGCTAAAAGCTCCAGGTAATTTATGTGCGCCCGCTGGAGGTCTCTGCTCCAGAGACCCCTCACCGGGCGACCTTCATAAATACCTCCCCAACCTGTCCGTGGTGACCACTTTCCGTGAAAGGACAGCACCCATGGGCACACCTCGTACTAGAAAAGTTGGGTGCAGCCAGTGGCGCAGTGCCATTACGCATCTCACAGTAACCATCACTCTCACGGCGCGCAGGGTTTAGTTTTAGGGCGGCCACCCAGCGCTGAAACTCCCTCATGTGTAAACGTCCCAGTCGTACAACCAGGATGGCTGACGCCATGAGCCCCAGCAATCGCAAGCATGATCTGAAGAGAACATGTTTGCGTAGCTGGAAAAGAGCAAGACAAGCTCTGAAAGCTTTCACTCTTTCCGCTGACAAGCGAGCTGAAAAGGGCACCGCGTTCAGGCGTAAACCCAGGAAGAGTATAGTCTGCGCGGGGCACAACATGCTCTTCTCTGTATTTATTATGAAACCCAGGTTGAGCAGGTGCTTTAGAAGGTGAGCCGCTACCAGCGGTTCCATGGGCGGCATGCGGAGCAGGCCGAGCTTCTCCATTCCGTCACAGTCTAGGGAGGAGGCACCCTGGATTGGGACCTTGTTGCTGAAGGGCCACCTCATCCAACATCTCCGGGAAGAAATTGTCTCTTTTTCCCTGCTACTTGGGGAAGATGTTTTCCCTCGTAGCGGGACCTGGAGGTCTCCTTGGCCATTTCGGGCCACGGGACGTTGAGTCTGGCCGCAGCGCGTTTACACACGGCCTGCAGGTCCATGCTCGGACCGGGCGAAGCTGGTGTGCTATCGCCCGGGAGAGCAGCTCTCGCCTCAGGCTTTGCAGCCTGAGCCGGTGACATGAAGGTGTCCTCTTCCTGTTCATCCGATTCGGACAGGAGGAACGCCAAGGCGTCCTCTTCTTCGTCCTCCTCGTAGTCCAGTCCGAGGACATCCTCCGCGGGTGAGACCATGGTGAGGTCTAACCGGGAGCCCCAGCTTGGTGGAGCGCGGGAAACCGTTCCCGCGTGTCTTGCCGTCACTGGGTCCCGGCCTGCCAGGGCACAGGACTCCGGTTCTATAGACATCGCAGATAGTGAGCCCCAGACCCACACGGAGAGGGGCTCACTCTCTGTGGCGGGCGCCCCCGTGTCTTGACTGCCGGCCGGCGGGTCCGTGGACATGGGGGGGGTCCTGTTCCGAGAGGCTATCTTGTCGAGCTAACCGTCGGCTGAGGCTCTTAACGGTGAAGCGGACGCAATGTCCGCATAAGCCGGGGTTGTCTATAGCGCCTCGGGCGTGTTCCAGCCCGAGGCAGGACGAACAGACCTGGTGTGTGTTGTGTGCCCGAGATCTTCAACCCGCAGCCGCAGAGTCGAGCCACCGAGTCGAGCCACCGAGTCGAGCCACCGAGTCCCTGATTCCTCTGGTGTGAGGGAGAGGGGCGTCCATCTTGGTCGCCTCGTGGCGTGGAGAGGGCCCGCTCTCGACAGGTGGGACGGGAGAAACATATATTACCACCTTGTCCTTAATCCGGAGGAAAGGACGGTGTGGGTCTTTTATTCCCGGAGAATACTGACTGGTGTGGCAGTATGCTCCTTAAATCCTTTCTTCCTCCGTGGAGAAGAGAAAAGAAAAAACGTCCTCGCTACCGTGGTGTCGGTAGAGAGGCAGCGAGCTAGCAACAGGTGTGCTGCTAGCTTGAAAAGATCGGACCTACCTTACTTTCTCGGGTAAGAGAAGGCGGGGTCGATTTTAAATACTAACAGCATTACAACTACCGTCTAAGCAGAAGGAGTAGCCGGCGAGCGCCCGTCAACCGAAATGGGTATTTGGGTTCAGTCTGTGGACAGTGAAGCTTGCCCGGCTACTGTAGAGAAGTGCTCTGAAGCGAGAAGAGGTGTTTGAATGACGCATGCGTCGTGGCGCAAGCTACTTATAGGGGGTGATTTCCCTGACGCTGACGTCAAGATCACCAGCCAATCAGGATTGGCGTAATGAGATTTATGCTTCTGTTTGCTCCGCGATGAGGCGCATCCCAAAGTGAGACATCGAACGGAGTGTTATGAATGAGAACAGTAACTGGACTCATCAAATCTACTGCAAAAACTCTGTTAAGAACATAAATGAAACGTAAATCCAGTGCGCATTGCGCAACACTTTACTCGCTGTCACTGTCCTCCTCGATAACGATGTCCACCCTTCCAGGTTTTTTGGTTTGCGTTAAGGAAGACCAAAGCATCAACATGTGAGGGAAGGAGGCTTGACCGCTGTCGGGTGACAGTGGTGCCTGCCAGGGAAAATATCCATTCACTTGGGGTGCTGGTGTAGCCAGGTAGCTCCTGGAAAGCTTGGCTAAACGGGGGAAGCGGTTCACGTTTTGTGCCCACCACTCCAGAGGGTTATTCATTGTGGAGATATGGGGTGTCTGCTGGCAGTAATCCCGTAGCTCATCCGCGCCACTGTTGTCCCGTGTTTTCTTGTTGCTCTCGAAATGAGGTCCAAACAGCTGTTTAAAGAGGGGGTGCTAGTGGAGCACGCTCATGAACTTTTAGCGCCGGAGCTAAAACTGAAACTGTAGAGTGCATAGGTGCGGCGCATTTGCGGAGGACTCCTGAATGTCGGACGTGTTTTGCTGGAGCATTTTGCAGCACCTCAGCGCCAATGTCGGCAATCTCATCTCCCACGTTTGCCTCCATTGTGTTCACGACTAGATGACAAGGGCCTACAGCGCCGACTAGTGGTAGAGGTAGTCGACTAGTCGACTAGTCGATTAGTTGGTGAAACTCCTAGCATAGCGCGGTTTATCACTCTCATCCGGGCATGCCCACTAGCTGCCTCCTTTACTGGAGATACAACCGGATCAGCGAGTGGGGAATCTGTACGGTCAACATTATGTGGCAGTGTGGGTGTGTGGATAGACGCTCAGACTAGGATACAAGCAATCTCTTTTATTTGTATTAAAAGACTATCGCGTCAACACAGTGGGGTCAAATAGGGAGGAGGCGGGATTCGCCCTCGCGTCCTGGCCGGAGAAAGCACCTCTCTCCACCGGAGCCGGAGCAGGAGCCCGTCGGGTTCGGCCAGCCTATCCCCATGAGTGCCGGTACTGGACCGGTTCTCCGGGACGGACCGCGGAGGCAGAGGGAGCAACGGGAGCCACGGGGGCTGTGTACCGGCGCCTCTCTCTCTCCGCTTTAACACCACCGGATGCTCTCTCCCTTGAGGAGGGGCCTGAGGGCGAGCCAGTGGCAGAATGCGACCAAGCTGCTTCCTCTCTTCCTCCAGGCGACTGAAACCCTGGGTGACCGAGGATATCGACCCGAAGAGCCCTTCCGTGGAAACGGGGGCCCCAAGGAGATCATCTCTCTCAGTTAGGTCTAACTCTTTGTGTATTTTGCTCCGCTCAACGGTCCGTCACATCGGGCAGAGCTGTGATCCGGAAGAGCTGCGTGTTCTCCGTTAGCAGCAGCTGATCTGATCTCTGATCACTCTCTCGCGTCCGGTTATACTTCACTCCCGTTTATATCCAAATAAATCTATCAGATCTAGCTAGTTCTGGTTAATGATATGACTGCCTACTTATCAAAGGACCTAAACAATAAGTGTTGCTTGGCAACGGTGTGTTGCCGCAAAGTGTGTGTGTGTCACTCACTCAGCCTTATCTTTTCTCAGCCACGGCTCTGCGGATCTCCGCACACACACATGATCAGTGCTCAGGCTGAGTTCTGCTGCGTCTCGCTGTCTCGCAGACCCCACGCAGCAACCAGGAAACGACACCACTAATCCAGCTCACACTGTCCGCTCCTCGAGCCTCAAAGGGCTTTCTTCCTTCTCTCTGTCTATACCTGTGTACTCTCATGTTCCGATTAACCCAGCTTCCCCAAATGTCTTTCTTTTTGGTGTCTATATACGCCAGGATCCGGAGTCATGGATGATCCTGCGGTCCTGTGTCCTGGATCGTGAGCCCTGGATTGCGAGTCGTGGCTGTGGTCCTGGATCATCGGTCCTGGATGGATATCCTCGTGGATTCATCTTCCTATTATACACACATGCATTTCCAAACATTTGGACTACCTATGTTACAAATCTATTATCTATTATGTGGGTTTTCTTCGGAAGTTTTTCCTTGTACGATGTGAGGGTCTAAGGACAGAGGGTGTTGTATTGTCATACTGATATTCTGTACACACTGTGAAGACCACTGAGACAAATGTAACATTTGTGATATTGTGCTGTATAAATAAACATTGATTGATTGAAAGGGCAGAGCACCGAGCTCCACAATGTCCCGACAACACGGCACCCAGACCCCACGCAGCATTCTCATCTGTTTGTCATTACTGGTGTCATTTTCTGGTTGCTAACAAACGCCACTGTAACACATAATCACTTATGTTCCGCTGTAACGGTGGTTGACTCATCAGAACAGAGTGGGTGAGCTGACCAATCAGAGCACAGTGTGCTCATAGGGAGGGGGGGTCAGGAGCTCCAACAAGCCATTTAGTACAGAGAGTGAATACACATATTATACAGAGATGCTGTATGAGAAACCAATGTGATTTTGGAACATTGAATAATGTAAATCTATTCTAGTAGACCTCAACAATCGAATTATGATCAGTAGAAATGGCAATGTCATGGGAACTTTAACAAGAGCAGTCTCAGTGCTGTGGTGCGGTCGAAAGCCTGACTGGAACACTTCAAAAGAGTTATTTAAATGCAAGAAATGACTTGAAAAACAACTTTTTCAATAAACATAACAGATATAGCCTTGTTTAACCACTATTCATGGTATACTCCCGGAAGCTTTGTGCTTCAATTGTAGCAAAAAATGCTTAAAAACTCAAACTTAAGAGCTAATAGTATTATCGCAATTGCCCCCCATCGTAATTGTTTGGTCTAAAGCTCAAGTACTATGGCTCAAAACATGTATTCATTCATTTTGTACCTAATACATTTTGACTGCAATAGTTCAATTTTGTGTCATTTACACTGGGGACATGTCCCCTTCACCTTTTGAGAAGGCCGATTTGGTCCAAAAGTATAGTCAAATATTTGTTTAAATGCTTGCACCCCAAAATAATTATTACACATGTATTCATCAGTTTTAAAGCCCCATTTTGGTATTTATCTACTCTAACCTGACTTTGATCCCCCAATTACACTGCCTAAAAGTGTATATTTTGAAGACCATTTAAAATCTTCTGACCTCTGATGACCCCATCACTTTTAAACACAAGTATGTGTCAACTGCAGCGTATTATCTTTACAAAATATTCTTTACTCAGTTTAAAAATGACATAACTGTTTGTTTGTCAGTCTTTCTAAAACACAAAATATTGTGTGATAGACTGTTTGCCATACATTGATGAAACCCTCTCTGATTGGATGGCCCAGAACGTCATACTGGAAAGCGTTGTCGATGCATTTTTTTTGTATTGGTAAGACAACCATCAACCCTAACACAGATCTGTGTGTCTCAGTTGAGGCTCTGCATCACATCTTTGGTTCCATCATGAAGTATGGCCTTTCTCAGGAGCAGTTCTGTTTTCCGGGCTCTAATGCCTCGTGTGTTACGGATCAGTTCAATGCGGGGACCAAAGTCGCCCTTTACTTGTTGTTTGTTTCATGTATGCTGGTTACCATTATAGGGAACTTTATTGTCATGGTATCAATAGCTCATTTCAAGCAGTTGCATAATCCCACCAATGTGCTTGTTTTATCTCTTGCTCTTTCGGACCTTCTTGTAGGTGTCGCTGTGATGCCCTTCAGCACCATTCGGACCATTCATGGCTGCTGGTTTTACGGGGATGACTTCTGTATGCTTCACTCAAGTTTTGATATGTTTCTTTCATCGCTCTCTATTTTCCACCTTGTTTGTATTGCGGTGGACAGGCAACAAGCCATATGTAATCCTCTGCATTACTCTAGGAATATCACCATGTCAGTGGCGTGGATTATGGTATGTGCAAGCTGGGCATTGGCTGCCGTCTTCTCTTATGGACAAATTTACTCAAAGGTTAACATAGTAGGGTTAGAGGAGTATATGGAATCGATAAAGTGCCTCGGCAGTTGTAACCTTCTCTTTAACCCCCTTTGGGGAATCCTAGACAGTGTAATTGCCTTTTTCTTTCCCTGCACTGTTATGATTTGTCTGTACACTAAAATATTTATCGTGGCAAAAGAGCATGTCAGAAAGATTGGAGATATGGGCAATTGTTCAAACGACAGAGGGTTGGTTAAACAGTCTGAGCATAAGGCTGCAAAGACTCTGGGTATTGTGCTTGGTGCCTTTATCTTTTGTTGGATGCCGTTTTTTACGAACACAATAATTGATGCCTTCACTGGCTTTAACACACCTGCTGCTCTCTTCGAGGCTTTTGTTTGGTTGGGTTACTTCAACTCAACCTTAAATCCAATAATCTATGCCTTCTTTTATCCTTGGT
Organism: Champsocephalus esox; assembly: GCA_036324585.1. Classification (NCBI taxonomy): domain Eukaryota; kingdom Metazoa; phylum Chordata; class Actinopteri; order Perciformes; family Channichthyidae; genus Champsocephalus; species Champsocephalus esox. Next base: position 38,193,434 of record CM070493.1, on the reverse strand, counting down.
TTAAGAAATGCTTTTATCTTATTGTCAATCTGAAAATACTTAACCCCCATTCTTCAACCATAAATGTGCTTACACATTTATGAAAGTATTGGGGAGTATTTTTATGGAAATTATTGCATTAAGAGCCGTTTTAAATGCATTTGTGACAGATAAAACAAAACCTAGATGAAAGATGCATGGAGGCTTATCCTTTTGTCCCTGCCGCTGATCTCTCTTCGTCAGCCAATGGAAGTGTGAAATGTACTACAGCACTCTGCCTTATTTTCCTGTGACAGGTTGTTGGTGAGCATTCGTCTTTATATTGATTATGATTGTAAAAATTACAATTAAGTCAAAATATTGTAATCTGTAAATGCCACCATCTAAAAAAAAATTCCTGCATATAAGAAAGACCAACAGTTTATGATCCCTAATGAAGGTAATTTGTTTTCATTACATAGTACAGGTACTATGTAACTAAATGGTTTCTCTGCATTTGACCCATCGTAGTGTTAGGAGCAGTGGGCTGCCATTATGAACGGAACCCGGGAAGCAGTGTGGGGAACGGTACCTTGCTCAGGGACACCTCAGTAGCACTTGGTCTTTCCGGGACTTGAACTGGTGACCTTCCAGTTGCCAATTCAAGTCCCTATGGACTTCGCCATCACCGCCATTTGCCACATAAGGAACTTTATTGATTTTATGGAAATTTGAATAACTAAAGGTGCTATTATGAATAAATGCGAACAATTGTTTATGTTTTGTCATTGAAACTAGAGTAGGTTAACAAGTCGGTAGGTTAATAATATATTCATTTCTGGATTTAATAAAAAATATGAAATATTTAACAGTTATTCTTGATTATTGATTTTTTAAGTGTTCCTCCACATTGATCTTGTCATCCTTACGTGTGCACAATATCTGCAAATTGAATGCAAAATACATACAATTCAAAAAGGTATAACAAGTTGTGAAAAATAAATGTTTGCAGATCCAAAGAAAATCCTTAAATATTGATCGAATTCATAGATTCAGAATGTAATGATTGACATCATAGATTCACATGTTTAAGTCCCATACATTTTTATTTTTTCTGTGGCCGATATATGCACTTAGTTTTTTGTCTGGTGTGTTTGCCTTTCGGAGATGTCTAATTCATTCTATATCATGTATTTTATTCTATCCTGAATCTGTCTTCTAGTGTTGAAATATTTAAAGTTGTGTAAAGCCTGACTTTCTAACAATCAGTCGGTCAGGCAGTGGCCCGAACATGTACATTAGACAATATCCCAAACAACCTCATCTTACTGTGGCACTAACCAAAGGCTGTATGTGTTACGTTACACGTTGTCAGGGCCACCGTAAAAGTTTCACATAAAAAAAGCATTGTATGGATATAAACGGATTATTTAAAAGAAAGTCAGCTGGAGTGATACTCCACCCAAAACCCTTTATGAATACGAAACACTGGCTACAGCCAGACATGATGCTGGCTGTGAATTTTTCAGGGTGGAGCAGGATGGATCCAAACTCATAGGAAACTTAGAACAGATACAAGGTTTGGTCAAGACAAGGCAGAACAGAACCGAAAACCAGCCTTAAATACAACCACAACTAATCAGAGGATACATTGCAGGTGTACCAAAGGTCACGTGATTGCAGGGCTAATGGTGAACAGATGGAACTAATATGGCAGACGGGAAAACACCCAAAGACAGGAAGTAAAAACAGACAAGACGTGGGGGAATACAAAATGTTTCAAAATAAAATAGGAAACAGATAAACAATAGCAGATTGATTCAAAGCCGTTAAGACAGCCGCTACTAGAGTTCAGACAATTATAGGAATCTGTGATTTCAACTTGTAACGAAAGGACCTTGAGATGAGAACTGAATCGTGCAAAGAAAAACACATACCAAATAGATTGCTAATACAAACACCACTGCAAGAAATGTATTATATTAGTTACCATTAGGTTAAAAAAAGTGCATTTGATATTTAAAATACTATCAGAGAACAACATGTATCACTGTATCAGGTCAGCATGTCCGATTGTCAGAACACATACCCCCTCACAAAACAAACTCCTAGCCTATAATCTACTCACCAAATGGCCTCTGAACAAACCCTGGGCTTTGCAGAATCCTTAATGAAGGTCGTAAATCAGGTGTTCTTAGTTTGATAGAATTCATGTTACGGTTCATAATTTGTCTAAACTTTAAAAAGCTTTCTCCACAATGGGCATATTCTTCATTCGTGGGAGACTTTATGGAAGCCTTTACATTTTGGCTTAGTTTGGTATAAAAGGCTTTTCCAGCATTCTGCTGCCTGAAGCACTTGAACACTAAAATAAAATCATCAAATAGACAAAAGACACTGGAAAACAGTATTTCCCAGTAAGCACCAAGTATGATACAGAAAGAGAAGTGAAGAAGAGAAGAGCTGCTATTATACATTGCACATGGACCCCTACAGTACTTGTTATAAGATAAGATACAGTCCTTGTAATTGTCTACCTGGCATAAACCCATGATAGGTTTCTGTCATAGAAGAAACTGCACACTAAAGATCATTTGATTTCAGTGTTTTATATTCAAAAAAATCATTTGGTTTGGAATATCACTTGCCAACACAACAGGAGCACATACATGTGCAAGGGATAAATCCTGAAATAGCAATGTAATGCCAGAAAACTGCAATATGTCGTAACTGTACAGAATGTATCAACCCTATAAACAACTATGGATCAGCATGATAGTAAAGCCCTGTGTGTCTTTAAATATGGCATGAGTACAGTAAAGCAAACATTTGATGTTCAAGCGTATGATTACTAAATAATTGTTATTTCATTTTGTAAGATGTAAATTATTGTTCATAAAAAAGCATTAATCAGACATGTGCCTGTCTTGCTGATGTACATTTACTGATTTAATGATGATATAATTCATTTAATTGTATTTTGGTCGTTGTATTTTCTCCAGTGTGGAATATACAAATTCATATGCAAGGCTGTTCCTTTTCTCTTTAAGTTATTTGGAGATAAAGCAGGTACATAAGACATGTCACTAATGCTATCAAGAAGCTTCATGATAGCGCCGGTATATTTTTAGCGACTGAATGTGTTTATTAAGTGCGTCACTTCTAACTGATCTACAGGGGCTACCTCATCACTTCAATCAAGTTAAGCTGTTTTTCTCAATTTGGACACTTCTCATAGTACATTGCTTGGTCGAGGATCTCATTATTTGATCTTACGGGCTATACTGTATTTGAGGCCCTACAGTTCTGCTCCATTATCCGTATCAAATGCTCACATTGATGGCACCAAATGACACAAAACAAATAAAAAGTACAACAAATAACTTAAATTATCAATATATACACCATAAATATCTAACCTTCAAATTGTTATTTTCAATCAACATTGCTCTGCACACTTGCTGAAGATCATTTGTGTGGAAACCTCAGTTCATTTGTTGGGCTGCGCGAGTATGGTCAAAAGTATGTGAGTAAATCTCACTGTAAACTATTTAATTTTGACTGATCATAACTCAGCTTTATGCACACATACATTGAGCATGGTTTAAGAAACCGTGTTACAAGACGGGTCATTTGGCGGCACCGCTGCAGACTCACTGCACTGTCGCGAACCAGCTGAGAACCAAAATGCAACACACAGGAGACCAGGGAAAGTCGGTACCCAGTTTTATTTAAATTGTAAATAAATCGTTCTCCTCGACCGATGACGCCTCACCCTCTTCCTCAACGAAGCCCCTGGTCTGTAGCGGACGTTTCCCCCCTGGCTTAACGCCTGGTTGGGCGTGGGTTCTAGAAGGCCGCTCCGGGTGTCGCGGGTGAAAGTCCCGGATGAGTTGCAGGTTTAGGATGTGACGAGCGGGAATCCACTGCCTCTCCTCAGGACCGTAGCCCTCCCAGTCCACCAAATATTGTACCCCTCTTCCTCTGCGACGGGAACGGAGCAGGCGACAAAAGGTTTAAGTAGGGCCGCCATCGATCATCCTAGGAGGTGGTGGTGGAGGGGCGGCGGTGATCATAGGACTCTCCCGGACAGGTTTAATCCTAGAGATGGGATGAATCTTCATGTTCCGGGGCAAACTCAGTTGGACCGCTGCAGTGTTAATAACTTTGAGAATCTCGAAGGGTCCAACAAACCTGGGCGCTAATTTCTTAGACTCCACCCGAAGGGGAATGTTCTGAGTGGAAAGACACACCTTCTGGCTTACCTGGTTCACAGGTGCCTTGGTGCGTCGGCGGTTCACTGACGTGGCGTACCGGTTAGCAGACTGAAGCAGGGTCGTTCGGGCCTGTTTCCAGGTCCTCTGACAGCGCCCGATGAAGTCCCGGACAGACGGACAGATGTCCTCTTTCTCTAATGTAGAGAACAATGGGGGCTGAAAACTGTAGGCACACTGGAAAGGGGAAAGGCCAGTGGCAGAACTGATGAGGGTGTTGTGTGCATACTCCACCCAAAGGAGTTGTTTTGACCAGGCCGTTGGATGATTGGACACCTTGCAGCGGAGAGTGGTCTCCATCTCCTGATTCTTCCGTTCGGTCTAGCCGTTGGCCTGTTGGTGGAAACCGGAGGTGAGACTGACCATCGCCCCGATCAGTTCACAAAATTCTGTCCAAAACACAGAGGTGAACGGGGGGCCCCAGTTGCCAGTCAGTGGAGGCGAAAAACGTGGAGAAGAATAAGTCTCCTTAGCTGACAGGATCTTAGGCAGGGGTATGAAATGAGCCAATTTACTAAACTGGTCTACCACCGTCAACATGGCAGTATGTCCGTGGGACGGTGGTAGACCAGTCACAAAGCCCAGGGAAATATGTGACCAGGGGCAACGCAGGACTGGTAACGGATGAAGGAGGCCAGCAGGCACTTGGTGAGAGGGTTTGTGCTGATTGGACAAGGCGTTCACAAACGTTCACAAACTCCCGGGTGTCAGCTTCCAGCATGGCCCATTAGAACCGTTGCAGGACCATCCCTTGGGTACTTTGAATCCCAGGGTGGCAGGAAAGTGTGGAGTTAAGCTGCTAGCCCACTGAAGCACCTCAGCCCTCAAAACTTGAGACAGAAACAACCGGTTGGGAGGACAAGAACTAGGACTGGGTTGGTCCACCAAAGCGGTTTTAACCCTCTCCTCAATCTCCCAAGGGAGGACGCTGATCACTAGAGGAGCAGGGTAATAATAATAATGTGTTGAAGGCGGTCTCCCACTCGTCCCCCTCTCAGATTCGTACCAAGTGATAAACGTTCCGTAAATCCAGCTTAGTGAAGATTGTAGCCCCTTGTAGTAACTCCAACACCGACAAGATGAGTGGCAGGGGATAACGATTATTTACAGTGATGTCATTCAGACCCCGATAGTCAATGCAGGGCCTCAGGGTCTTGTCCTTATTCTTCACAAACAAAAACCCTGCTCCTGCGGGTGAAGTAGAAGGACGTATAATGTGAGGTAAGACTGGTACGACCCAATTGCATGGGCTCAATCTCCCCGTACCGCGAGTCAGAGTAGGGATGGGAATTCTCCTCCAAAACCGGAAGTCGAAATCCCCCAGAAACCGGAAGTCGATGTTCCCCAGAAACCGGAAGTCGTTGTCGCGAGCTGCGGTGCGCTGCTCGCGTCTGCTGCTCTCGTCTCCGAGTCTGGATTCGCCTGTCAATCCGAGAGGTGAGCTCGATCAACCCATCCAAGGAATGAGGGAGATCAAAGGAAACCAGCTCATCTCTCACATAGGCTGCGTTTCACTTCGGTTATTTTTCATTTCCTAGCTCCTTGGTCTCGGTATCACAGGAAGTTGATTTGTCTGCGCCATCTTGAGTAGCGTCACAGTGGCCTTATTTGTGCCAGAGGACCGAGGACCGATGATCGAGGAGCGATAACGGAGGAGCGATAATCGAGGAACTACCAGACCATCCTCCGGTGAAATCCTCAGACACTCGCCCCGCCCCCATACTGTGTATCGCTCACTGATTGGACGATGCAGCACATGCACTGATCTGTTGCTTCTTGACATGAAAGCAGTTTAACAGTGGAGTGAAGAAAACACATGAAACTCACTCCTCAGTCTATACTGTGTTTTGTTTCAATTAATGTATCATTTAGTTTTAAATATGTGATACAGATGTAGCACTCCAGATCAGACTCAAATGGGTGTGTCCCAGTCAAAAGCCCAGTGGATGCCACTGGCTGGGGGTGTTTCCAAATTGCTAGAGGGCATTGCCCAATTTCCCCATTTGTTCAATTACAAGAATTAACCGTGAGATGGCGCTTCATTCACAAAATACACAAAGACAACTGGGTGTTGTGGAAACATCAATATTTTAGATCAAATAAAGTATATAGTTTGCTTTATGCAGTATATTTCTTGTAATATTGTTGGGGTGTTTTTACACAGTACAGTAGATTGAAGTAAATTAACTTATACATTAAGATAAGATGGACCTTTATTAATCCCGTGGGGAAATTCAGTAGTTCAAACAGCAACAGGGTGAGAGTGAAAAACAGGACAGCACAGATTCACACAGATTAATAATTCAAAAATAAGATGAGCGATACAAATAATAATAATGAGAAACTATGAAATAAGAAATTAATAAAACTAACATGTAATTATCATATCATATATTATAATGTATTGTATTATTAAGTAATATCATACATTAACCCCATTCTAGCAGATGCCACATTGAATGGATGAACAGACACATGTATGCATCAATAATTACAAGTATTTCTAAATACAAGTTGTAAAAATACTTATATGTATTTAATATTAACTAGAGCCGGGACTGGATTAAAAAAGTAATCTAATTAATTAGAGGCTTTGTAATTAATTAATCGAAAATACATATTTGACCTGAGCACGGTGAGAAGCAATTTTCACATGGATTTTACTCCAAGTGGTCTACAGTCCAAGTGCATGACATTACGGATGTTGGGAGATGGCCCTGTATGCCATCTAAGCTAATTTACAGATGACCCTGAGCCCAATAGAGATTGCCCTGAAAAATGCACGCAGACGAAATGGCATGAAGGGTTTGGGGGGCCTCCGTCCCCCTAGAAATTTTAGATTTTTGCAAGTCTTAGATGCTGTCTGGTGTATTCTCTAGACTGAATTATAAGATGAACCACCACAATATTATATTGTACAATTTCAATTTTATTCTTCATTTCACTTGTGTGTTTGTTCTTGTTTTTGTTTGCTCGCTTGCATGCCCTGCATAGCTATAAGAAATACTTACGTTGTTGGTCAAAACACTTTCCATCTGATGAAGGCAAATTCCTTCCCAGATGGAAAAAAGTAGAAAACATTACATTCAGTTATAACTGCCAAAACAAACATTATTTACACTATTATGGCCCCTGTTAAAAATGTTTGTAATGTTAACTACTGTAAGTTGGTCGAACGAATGCCTCCTCATCCGGAAGCTGACCGAGCAGACCCGAGGAGCAGTCGAGAGGAGCCGAGCACATCCGCGAAGCACACGCCACAGTTCCCGTTAGCCGGCAAATCTAAATATCTTCGGTCAAAATAATTTCCCTTTAGAGCAATACCGCTTCAGTTGTGCCATGTGACAGTTATGTGACAGACAAGAAGAGTATGTGACAGACAAGAATAGTCAACTCTAATGTCTAACACTTAATGTGGAGAAAGAGATGTCCTGTATGGGTTGATTGTGCGTTGATCTGTTGGTAATGCCTCGGGGTTCCGGTGGGCATGTAAACAAATGCATAATGCTGCGCTATACTTTGTGGCCTCACCCAGTTGCATAGCGACACTTAGTGTAGTTGTCTTTTAATAAGCAGGTAGTCATATCATTAGCTAGAACTAGCTGGATCTGATCGATATGGACATAAACGCGAGTCAAGTCTAATCTGACGGGAGAGAGAGATCAGCTGCTGCTGACGAGTCTAGACTCGACACGCATCTCTGCATAACCACATGCAGCGGTGAGCGGAACAAAACTACTACTCACAAGTCCCCGGTTAGGTGCTTCGTTGTTGGAGTTTACCCCAGTGGACGAGAGGGTCGCCTCCCTACGCCTGCAGGTTATGGGAGGGAAAACTCTGACTGTTGTGTGTGCTTATGCACCCAAAAGCAGTTCAGAGTATATGGCCTTCTTGGAGACCCCGGAAAGACTGCTGTATGGGGCTCCTGAAGGGGACTCTTTAATCTTGCTGGGAGACTTCAACGCACATGTGGGCAATGATGGAGACACTTGGAGGGGCGTGATTGGGAGGAACGGCCCCCTTGATCTGAACCGGAGTGGTGGTTTGTTACTGGACTTCTGTGCTAGTCATGGATTGGCCATAACAAACACCATGTTCGAACATAAGGATGCTCATAAGTGTACGTGGTACCAAAGCAACCTAGACAGAAGGTCCATGATCGATTTAGTTATCATATCATCGGACCTGAGGCCGTATGTTTTGGACACTCGGGTAAAGAGAGGGGCGGAGTTATCAACTGATCACCATCTGGTGTTGAGTCTGGTCGAGTGGCGGGGGAAGCCTCTGGATAGACCTGGTAAGCCGAATGTGTAGTTCGGGTGAACTGGGAACGTCTGGAGGAGGCCCAAGTTCAGGAGGCCTTCAACTCGCACCTCCGGCGGAGCTTTTCGGGCATTCCTGTGAAGGTTGGGGACATTGAACCAGAGTGGTCGGTGTTCAAAGCCTCTATTGCCGAAGCCGCGGCGGGGAGCTGTGGTCTCAAGGTCCTAGGTGCCTCAAGGGACGGTAACCCTCGAACCTCCTGGTGGACACCGGTGGTCAGGGAAGCCGTCGGTCTGAAGAAGGAGGCCTTCAAGGATTTGTTATCCCGGGGGACTCCCGAGGCAGTTGCAAGGTACCGACAGGCCTGAAGGGCAGCAGCCTCATCCATGGCCGAGGCAAACCAGCGGGTGTGGGAGAAGTTCGGAGAAGACATGGAGAAGGACTTTCGGGCGGCACCAAAGTTGTTCTGGAAAACTGTCCGACACCTCAGGAGGGGGAAGCAGGGAACCATCCAAGCTGTGTACAGTAAGGATGGGACGTTGTTGACCTCAACTGATGGAGTGTTAGGGCGTTGGAAGAAACACTTTGAGGAACTCCTGAACCCGACAACTCCGCCCTCTATGTTAGAGGCAGAGCTGGAGTATGACGGGGGATCAACACCAATCTCCCGGGGGGAGGTCACTGAGGTCGTCAAACAACTCCACAGTGGCAAAGCCCCGGGGGTGGATGAGATCCGCCCGGAAATGCTGAAGGCTCTGGGTGTTGAGGGACTGTCATGGTTGACACGTCTCATCAACATTGCGTGGAAGTCGGAAACAGTACCGAAGGAGAGGCAGACCGGGGTGGTGGTTCCCCTTTTTAAAAAGGGTTATCAGAGGGTGTGTGCCAATTACACAGGCACTACTCAGCCTCCCCGGGAAAGTTTACTCCAAGGTACTCGAAAGGAGGGTCAGGCCGATTGTCGAACCTCAGATTGAGGAGGAACAATGCGGATTCCGTCCTGGTCGTGGAACGACGGATCAGCTTTTTACTCTCGCAAGGATCCTGGAGGGGGCCTGGGAGTATGCTTATCCGGTCAACATGTGTTTTGTAGAGGATCACAGACCCGCACGGGTAGGCGTCTGAAATGAAGCGCTACATCTGTATATCTGAACAACAAAGTGGACAAAAATTATTTTATTCATTTATTGGAAACATTTTCATGATCGCTTTTTTCGTTTTACATTTTCATTTATTGTCATTTCCATTCAGTCATTCATTAAGTAGGCTACTATTTTAAATGTGAATTTGCTACATATCCACACAAACAAAGTGTGCAATCCAATGAATGTTAATCTAACTGGGTTTTGATCAGTCTATGGTTTTGATACAAAACAAATATATTTTTCTTCTCTCAATTATTTATATTTATATAGTGCACTCTAATCAATATTAAATCAAACTATTGTTCGTTTATACATTTTAAGAATGGCGTTTATCTTTTTTGAGAATGAGTTATTATTTTGTTTTATTTGTTTGGGTCTACAACAGATCCCGGGGGTGTTTGTGAAAATAATTGGGACAGAGCTGGCTGCTGTCAGATGATCAGCTGTGCGGAGTCATCATAAACGGATCTTGTTTCATGTGATGCTCCGGAGGAAAGGACATCCTATTGCTCTTAAAACTAATTTCCTTGCTTCTCGTGGTTTCGACGCAAGGATTTAATTGAACCGAAGTGAGATGGTATGAAGACAGATATGGTGCAAAATGCGAGCGTGTAAAACCTGAGCACTTGCAGAAAAAAAGTCTGAGCTTGTGTGCATACATTTACACTTGTATAAACTATCCACGTAACTGTGAACCAAATGTACACTTGTAAAAAATATCCACGTAACTGTGAACCAAATTTGAAGTCACAGAAGAAAAAAAAAGGTTTTTTAGCTTGTAGAAAAAAAATTAACATAGTGATGAAATGTTCACTTGCAGAAAAATACATATTTTTTAAATATATCTTCCATTACAACTGCAACATGGTTATTACAACCTCTCAAATCAGTCATTACAACTTGACGAATCGGCTCTGTGGCAGTATAAATCGACGAATCTCTTGACTTTTGCTACACTTCTTGCGATAAATGTGTCGCAAAAGTAATTTTCACCTGTAGATGTGGGGGGAAGGAGGGGGGTTGGAGCGAAGGGGCGGAGCTATCGGAACAACGAGGTTCGGCTAGTGATGGGAATTCCGGCTCTTCTTGGTGAGCCGGATCATTTGGCTCGGCTCACCAAGAAGAGCTGGCTCTTTCGGCTCCCAAACGGCTCTTCAGTTTACCACATATTATACTTTTTAATTAAATCAAATGTAGCCCTGTTTTGACTTATGATTTATATGTGTACACATATATCACTTAAATTATTCAATACATCCTTTGTACTGAAGTATTTAAAAGTAAAAATTACATGTTTAATATAAATGATTTGCTGTGGCCAATTGTTTTCATTGCATTTACAGACCCGTGTAACTCTCTGATACCACCCAATGAAAGCATTGACTTGCTTGTAGAACCACGCTACACAAAACAGAAAGCAACACCTATAACAACTATTTTAAAAAAGGGGTTACTGTATCGACCTATATAAAGTATATAAATATAGTTTTTTCCAAATACCAAAAAGATCCTGCATTTTAGCCATGCCTAATTTCGCTCGATTTGCTCTTTCCAGCGCTGTTTTTGCAGGGGGCTGATTCTGTGAGCTGCAGCTGACCACGCCCCCCTGCAGGAGAGGGTAGCGTGCTTTAAGATCATCTGCAAGGCTGCAGCCAGGAGAAGAGGGGGACAAAAAGAGATCTCCGTCCTCCGTGTTTTATTCTTATAGAAGTAAGAAGATAAGTAATGGGGAAGAAACCCTCCTTTTTACGCAACGGTCCAGACATAGACATCAAACGGAGACACATATTCAGTTGCCAGTTACTTTGGCATTAGGGCAGGGATATCTAGATACTTTCCAAGGTTTGACATAATGAATTGTGCAACTTTTAAAGCAAGCAACAATGTTTTCAAAGATGTAATCAAAAATCTCCTCAAAAACACTATCGAAGCAGTTCCTGCCATTGTTACGTTAGTTCAAACAGTAACAACGGACTACTTTTCTTAATGGATGCATGTCAATTTAAATCAATACATAAAACTATTTTTAAATCAATAAAATCATTTTCTAAATCCATAAAAGCATTTCAATTAATATTGGGAGTCATGTCGTTACTTTCTTGAGAATGTGGCCATGTGGGATAATGTGCACATTGCATAATGTGCCTTCATGCCGATCTACATCCCTCCACAAAAACAAAACAAAAAACGGCTCGTTCGCGGGCGAGAGCCGACTCCCGTTGTTCACTTAAAGGGGAAAGGAAACTATAGGTTACTTACGTAACCCCAGTCTTCGAGTAACATGAAGTGAGATGTCTCACTATGGGATGCGCCTCATCGCAGAGCAAACAGAAGCATCAATCTCATTACGCCAATCCTGGCTGGCTGGTGATCTTGACGTCAGCGTCAGGGAATTCACCCCCTATAAGTAGCTTGCGCCACGATGCATGCGTCATTCAAAATAAGCACCTCTTCTCGCTTCACCATAGCAAGGAGGGCCGTCTGGTGAGACATCTCACTTCATGTTACTCTGAGTCCTGGTGTTACGTAAGTAACATATAGTTCTCATTCATAACACTCCGTTCGATGTCTCACTATGGGAAATTGTAGCTCCCGTATTGTCAGATAAGCTTATCTCGAAAATCACCAAACAGAACTTAACAGGTAGAGCTCTGACTCAACCAGGTGCACAGCACTGCTTGAGTCACACTGGGTGCAGAACGTCCAGCCTGTTAAGAGGTCGGACAAAAGTGAGCGGCGAGGACCAGCTCGCCGCTGCACCAATGTCTTGGATGGGAGACATCCTGGACAGAGCCCAGGATGCAGCCAGACCCTGAGTCGAAAGAGCTCGCGGACCCGAGGGCGCCTGCGAACTCTGACTCATATGGGCCCCAAAGCAATTGTTTCCACAAACCAGTGGGAGAGCCGTTGCTTAGTAACAGGCTTGGCCTTATAAGGGTTAGCCCAGGACACAAGGGGTTGGTCATTATGACGAAGCACCCTTGATCTGTCCCTGTACGTGCGTAAAGCACGGGCTAGACACGGCAAGAGGAATACAGTGGCGGGGAGGATGCCTCAATGTCAAATGTGGTACCTGAACCAACCGCCTTAAGATAAAGGCAGGGTTGGGCTTCAACCACGCTCTATTTGCCCTGGGGCAAACTGAGTGCATGAAGACTGTACAGATAGTGCATGATTGCCACTGGCTCGCTTGGAAGCTGCCATGTTCAGCTTCATGTCACACTGTATTCAGATTGTACCACTCACGGGCCAGGCCCATAGAGCCAAGCGCTCTGGGTGTGGGTGAAAGATCACCCCCCCCCGCTTGGGACAGTATGTCCCTGCGTAGTGGGAGCTGCCATGGCTGCTCGCACAGCAGCCGATATATCTCCGCTAGCCAGTACATAGATGGCCAGTGCGGATTTTAATACTGACTGGCGTTAGTATTACCGTCTTCTTGCGAAGCAGAAGGAGTAGCCGGCGAGTCGCCGGCGAGCGCCCGTCGACCGAAATGTTTTGGATTTGGGTTCAGTCTGTGGACTGTTAAGCTTGTCCGGCTACTGTAGAGATGTGCTCTGAAGTGAGAAGAGGTGTTTGAATGACGCATGCATCGTGGCGCAAGCTACTTATAGGGGGTGAATTCCCTGACGCTGATGTCAAGATCACCAGCCAATCAGAATTGGCGTAATGAGATTGATGCTTCTGTTTGCTCCGCGATGAGGCGCATCCCATAGTGATACATCGAACGGAGTGTTATGAATGAGAACACCAATTACAGCTATAATATTCCGGTAGTTTATTCATTTTACAATGGATATTGATCGTAATATTTATTGTATATGATATTACTCACCAAAAGAAAATTAATTATCCGCCGGCCGGGTGGGGAATTCCGGGACCAGGCCGCCGCCATTAGGTACGCTCCGGGTATCCATACCGGAAGTCAACACAACGTAGCAGATATGGCAGCAATGGAGGCATTTTGCAATGAGATCGACGTTTTGAACGATGAATTTGACTATTCGTCAGGAGATGACATTGATGTGGAAGCATCTACAGTTACCAGGCATCCCATGGCCTGTGCTTATGAACCGATTCGGTCGAATAGAGTGGCATACGATCCGGAATCCGCCGAAAGTACCGACGGTTCTGAACTCGCCGAGTGGGATACCACCAGTTCCAGTACCGACTCGGTCACAGAGGAAGAAGATGTTGCTCAAAACCCGGGACGAATGGACAACACAGATTGGTGTACATGTAACAATTGTGTGGTGATGCCATCGGAAAATGAAAAAAAATAAATAAATAAAAATAAAAACATACTCTGTTATACTGCATACTCTTAGGCCCCACGGAACCGAAATTGCGTCATTTGCAGGAAACAACGTCTAAGGAACCTTAATATTTAATAAACTATGAATATTTGATATCCATATAACGGGAAAAAACTAAGTTAACTGATCTTTTTCATTTATTTTTTTAAAAAAAACACACAATGCTAACAGTGAGCCTCTGAATTAGCCCCGAGCGAAAAATACTAACCTATTACTGCACCGAAAATCACTCCTAGCTCCCTTTTTACTTATCCTAGCTGCACATCCAACACATTGTTTATGATCGTAAAGACACAGAATCTAACGGTGCCCACCTCAACACTGAAAGATACAAACTTGCGACGTTATCAACAAAAACGTACATCAAAACAAGTGGTGCTAGGTACTAACATGCGCTAGGCTAACGGCTTACCTTCCTCATTGTCTGGACTAAACTGGTCTTCAATGGCATTACAACGATAACAACGATGATGGAGTTAACCCATAGGTTAATATCCAATGGGGCTGTGACCCCTTTGAAATATTCTGATGATCTATAAGCAATACAACTGAAATTCCGTTATCTGCTGTTCGCTCTGTGCTCCGTGCGCTCTGGGTCCTGCAATACCATCCATTGAACACCTAGTCCAGCAATACTAGCCTTTTTAGGGCTATTTTCGACAGATGAGCGTGTGTATGCCAGTTTAATTAGTTGAGCTATAGAACACCCCCTATTCTCCATTGTACGTCATAATAACAGCTACCATTTAGTTTGGACGCGATTGCGTTAATTAATAATAGTGCTGCAATATTTACCTCTCTCTCGGCAGCTGAAGCAACTCGTTTGGTGGCTCGAACTTCACGTTTGTTGACACTGTCATTGTCTTGCGCGGCCGACGTGCTGGGACGGTCGGTGTTCCCGACTGCATACATTGAGAAATCGAATATTGTGGAAACAGATCCTGGCTTCAAATCCGATGTTTTGTATTGAACCAAGCATCCAGACTCATCAAACCTCATTTTGTGGACATAATCGTCATTTTTAAAATGTTCACTGCACACACGTGCATACTGATTCAGCGGCGGATCGGACCGTTTCATGGAAATAACCCATGCTTTGAGCGGCTTCTCATCCGTTAGTGGCAGCCTATGGAAATGTACTTCTTCCTTCTTCATATAAAATCCATATGTGCAGCCTGGGGCAATACAATAAACTCCTCACGACGACCGTTTTCTTTTAATGTAAACTACTGGTGCATTGCACACCATGTTGGTTTGTTATTGAGCTTTGGCCCAGGAAGCCGTACCCACTCAGTGACGTCACTGGGAAAGTCCCGGAGCAATGGAAGCGCCCATAGTCATTAGGCATGTATTTCAAAAAATAAATGTGCGTATCTCGATCGTTTACATTGGAAATAGACTAGATGAATACATTTCCTAATGGGAATATTGTCGCATGGAAAGCAGTTTGAAAAGTGTTTCCATTTCCCTTTAAAAGACCGTTCGCAACCGACACATCACTATCAGTCACACAGTCACAGTCAGGTCGAACCGGATGACTGCGGTGCTAACGGTTTGTGTCACTACCAGTCCGCTGACATGGCGCGTCAATCAACGGTAAGTTTTGCCCATGACTTGCCCAGTATTACTTTGAATATTATTATTTTGATTGAGGTTTAAATCCGCTTTGAAGACCGCCGTTTTATATCGGGCAGTTTAGCGGCAAATTAACGTCAGTTAGCTAGCTAACGATAGCATTGTTGAGTTTATGCTAGCTAAACAAGTAGTGGTCCCATAAAACATTTTACCATAGTACTCGTAACAGACCATCTGTGACCTAGTGTTGACCGGTCACAGCATGGGAACAATAACATTATGGCTGAAGCAGCCTATGTCCTTAAAGGAGATAAACAAACGTCAGGGTTGGTCCTGTACATCATATCTAGGAGTCTAGGTCAATAATTTCCCTAACAGTTCCTCTCTTTTTATCATTTATGATAACCTAAAAACATTAGTCTAATAATAATTTGGTCAATACTTAAACTCAATAGGCGTCTCCAGATTTGAGTGTGGTCTCACACATCACAAACTAGAATAAGATTGAAACATTCAATCACAATGATTGATACAGCCAATCATAATAGTAAAAATCATCTCTCATCAGTGTTTGATCATCTTTTGTCAAAAGCATAATAATGAACACACATAACACACAGATGCATAAATAGCAAAAATACTTGTTTTAAACTAATATATTTTATCATTTATCATTAGTTAATGTCATTCTTTAAATTATACTTCTCTAATTTGAGGATCAAATATGCTAGATAATTGTTATATGAAATATTATAAATATTAGTTTTGAACAAAACTGAAATTAATCCAGTACTTAAAACATCATTGTAGGTCTTTCTGTGAGAGTAGTGTTGTTAAGCCTGATTGCTGGACGATTAAGGATATTAACATTATATGTGATAATAGTATAAATATCTTATTTTTCAATCTGAAAATATTAATTAATTACATTACATTGCATTTAGCTGACGCTTTTATCCAAAGCGATTTACAATAAGTACATTGGACCAGGAAGACACAACCTTGAAGAAAACAGAATCATGTAAGTACATCAGGTTTCATAGAGCCAAGTATTTAAAGTGCTACTCAACTGGCTATAGATAAGCCAGTCCTGTATTAGTATATCAGTGTTCTGTTAGCAGTTATTTGTTAGTAATTATATCGCTCGAGGTGGAGTCGAAAGAGATGAGTTTTCAGTCTGCGCCGGAAGGTGTGTAAGCTTTCTGCCGTCCTGATGACAATGGGGAGCTCATTCCACCACTTTGGAGCCAGGATAGCAAACTCACGTGTTTTTGCTGATGGGAACTTGGGTCCCCCTCGCAGCGAGGGTGCAGCGAGTCGTTTGGCAGATGCAGAGCATAGAGCACGCGCTGAGGTGTACAGTTTAACCATGTCCTGGATGTAGGAAGGGCCAGATCCATTCGCAGCATGGTACGCAAGTACCAGTGTATTCTAGCAGTTACCGGAAGCCAATGAAGGGAGCGGAAGAGCGGCGTGGTGTGGGGAAATTTTGGAAGGTTGAAGACCAGACGAGCCGCTGCATTCTGGATGAGCTGCAGAGGTCGGATGGCACATGCAGGTAGACCAGCCAGGAGGGAGTTGCAGTAGTCTAGGCGTGAGGTGACGAGAGCCTGGACCAGAACCTGCATCGCTTTCTGGGTCAGCTGGGGACGTATCTTCCTGATGTTGTAAAGCGTGTATCTGAAGCAACGGGTTGTAGCAGCGATGTTTGCAGTGAAGGACAGGTTGTTATCTAGGATCACACCCAGATTCCTTGCAGTCTGGGTCGGGGTGTAACAACAGAGGTGCCAATGTTGATAGTCAGGTCAAGAGTGGGACAATCTTTTCCCGGAAGGAAAAGCAGTTCAGTTTTGTCAAGGTTGAGCTTGAGATGATGAGCGGACATCCACTGAGAGATTTCAGCTAAACAAGCAGAGATGCGTGCGACGACCTGGGTCTCTGAGCGGGGAAAGGACAGAATTAATTGGGTGTTGTCAGTGTAGCAGTGGTATGAAAAACCATGTGGGCTAATGACAGATCAGAGCGAGTTTGTGTACAGGGAGAAGAGGAGGGGACCAAGAACAGAGCCCTGAGGGTCCCCTGTAGTTAATTGACAAGGGTCGGACTCGGACCCTCTCCAAGTTACCCTGTAGGTACGGTCTTTGAGGTATGAGGTGAGGAGGGAAAGTGCAGAGCCTGAAACTCCAAGTTCTTGGAGAGAGCAAAGGAGGATCTGATGGTTCACCGTGTCGAATGCAGCAGATCGGTCCAACAGGATGATGACAGAGGAGAGGGAGGCTGCTTTATCAGTGTGCAGTTCCTCGGTGACAGCAATGAGGGCAGTTTCTGTGGAGTGACCTGCCTTGAAACCAGTCTGGTGCGGATCCAGAAGGTTGTTCTGATGGAGATAACAGGAGAGTTGTTTAAAGACAGCGCGTTCAAGTGTTTTAGACAGGAACGGGAGGAGAGAGACAGGCCTGTAGTTTATAACATCAGACGGGTTGAGAGTGGGTTTCTTTAGGAGAGGGTTTACTCTTGCTTCCTTGAGACTGTTTGGAAAGTGACCAGAAGTTAGAGAAGTGTTGATGAAATGGGTGAGAAATGGTAGAATATCAGGAGTGATAGTCTAAAGGAGGTTTGAAGGGATAGGGTCCAGGTGACAGGTGGTAGGGCGGGCAGAGGTAATGAGGGTAAGAACCTCACTTGGCGAGAGAGGGGAAAAGGAGGTTAGTGTGCCGGTGGAAGGAGGGTCTGGTGACCCAGCAGTGAGTAAAGGTGAGTCAGAAAAAGAAGAGCGAATATCATCAATCTTTTTTTCAAAGTGGTTAACAAAGTCGCTTGACAGAAGTGAGGAGGGGGGAGGTTCTTTGGGAGAGTCCAAGAGGATGGAGAAGATGGAAAATAGTTTTTTAGGATTGGAATAGGAAGATTGGATCTTATCTTGAAAGAAAGTGAGAGAACGAAAAAGAGAAAGAGGAGAGGAGAGCCTGATAGGTTAGGAGGTCGTCGCGGTGTTTGGATTTACACCGTTTCCGCTCTGCTGCCCTAAGGACGGTTCTATTAGCACGCAGTGCGTCATTTAGCCAGGGAGCAGGAGGGGACTGACGAGCCTGCCAAGATGTGGACAGAGAGGATGAGAGAGTAGAGAGGAGAGTTTCTGCCGCTGAGTTTGGAGGCAGGAGTTGGAATGAGTCAGAGGAAGGGAGGGCTGAGAGCACCGATGAGGCAAAGGTAGAGGGGGAGAGGGAACGGAGGTTACGGTGGACAGGTGCAGGATGAGAAGAGATTAGTTTGTTATGTTTGGAAAGGGATAGAGAGAATGAAATGAAGAAGTGATCAGAGGTGTGGAGCGGGTTTACAGAGAGGTTAAAAGTAGTGCAATTCCTTGAGAATATGAGATCAAGGACATTGCCAGCTTTATGAGTTGATGGAGACGGAGACAGTGAGAAAGCAAAGGCGGTTAACAGAGATGTTAGTTTGCCTATCTTCCCCGTCTGGAGGTTGAAGTCTCCGAGAGGTACAGCGGGAGGGCCAGATTCAGGGATGTGTGATAGGAGATTATCCAATTCCTCCAAGAAGTCCCCCAAGGCGCCTGGTGGACGGTAGAGAACAACAATGGTTAATTGTATAGGATGTGTTACTGTGACGGCATGGAATTCAAATGTGGAAGGAGTGAAGTTAGGTAGCTTGAAGAGGGAAAAGCTCCATTTGGGAGAGAGCAGGAGACCAGTGCCCCCTCCTCTGCCAGTGGGTCTGGGTGTATGGGAGAAGGAATATGCTGTGGAGAGAGCTGCTGGGGTGGATGTGTTGAATGGAGTAATCCAGATCTCAGTGAGAGCAAGGAAATCCAGGGACTGCAGGGAGGCGTAGCCAGAGATGAAGTCAGCCTTAGGAACAGCTGACTGGCAGTTCCACAGGCCGTGGGATAGACGAGAACAGGCCGGTTATATCGATTACGAGATACACGGGGCCAGTGATAATTGTGAGAAGACACATGAACAGGAATGGAGAAAATACACATGATTATAGCATGAGGGGCTAGAAAGCTAAAGAAAAGAAACATAAGACACCAGCAATACTTAGCTCAATCAGAGTAGGATTTGCCTCCTCTTTGCCACCCTCGTGACTCCCGCAGGACTCTAATGTCTTTGTCAGTCTTCGGTCGTCTGACGCTGAAGGATAGAGCTACCTAAATGGACGCCTGACTGCTGAGTTCACACAGCTGTGGTGCCACGCCCCTCTAATTAGTTAACTCTCTACAGCTGATGGGCGACAGCTGAGAGGCCGTGCCTATTTTAATGCATGCTTGATTGCCTACTGAGCCCTAGCCCTGATGATTCTGATCACATGAACAGGTTCACGTGATCAGATCTGAGATTTAAAATCTCTCAAAAGCGCCGATTTAGCTACAATAACTACAGAACAATTATACAGAGTAGAATAACTGAAATAGAGAAGTCTAATTAAACAAGAATAGTACTTACAGTGGTTGCTGCGTCAACCGCCACCCGGTCAAGATGCACACTGCGGAATTAATTAATTCTGTTTAGTGCGAAAGTGTAATCTGATCCGGCAAAAAATATATATTAATCACCACTATTCAACACATGTCTGGTCATTGGAAATATAAAGACAGTCATTAATTGTACATCTGTATCCAAGATATACAATCACTTCAAAGTTCATCTTTGTACAGGAGCTGGAAGAACATGTCCTTCAGACTCATTCTCCTCCTTTCTTTATGACAACGAGTGTCTGGTGTTTAAAGGCATCCTGATACTGTAGATTAGCACTGAGGTGCTGATTGGCTCAAACTCTTCGTCATCAGAGTGCCATATTTAAACCCCCCAATTGCTCTGCTTTTGTGTGGCTCATCAGTGAGCACTGTAGTTGATCCCCCCATTCCGCCTGCATTCCTTCTGCTGTTTGAGAGTAGTGCCAGACAAAACTGCGTATTCCAAGTGGCACATCCATGTCTCCCCCTGTCATGGGAGAGGTTAGGAAGACATCTTGTATGAAGCCTCTGAAGTCCTCGCTCGTCCCGCAGGGTTGTCTGCCTGAGCCCACTGAGCAGAAAGGTGAAGAAGCATCCCATCTCCTCAGATAGTTGAAGATTAGAATCCTCTCATCTCGATAAAACCTCGTGCCTCCTTGCCCGTGGCTGGTGATGCCCTCTGCAGCCGGAGAGTGTGACCCTCTCTCTCTGACCCTTGGCCTTCAGAGCTGTCCTAGTTATTGGGTTAACACTTGATAGGGATGTTTTCGTGAGTGCGGACACCTCAAAGTAATGTATTAGCACATTATCATTTTAATTACAAAAATAGGATAGGCCCCTCAGAATTATTTGGGAGCCTTCCCGACACATGCACATGCATAAATGTAAGGTTTGTGTTTGTCATTTAACATGCAAGAATCATATACTCATCAGTCCAAAGTAGAGAAATGTTATTGTAATTTAAAGGTGAGCTAGTCCCTGTGGATATCACCCCTTATCAATGATTCTAAATGTTATATGAATTCACCATTTGATAAAATATTAGTTTATCAGAAATATATCTATTTGTTTTCTCTCTTCCATAAAACAGGTTTGAGTAATAAATGCTCCAATATAAAATCAATTGCTCAATATAATTGACTCTTCCCTCCCTTTTCTTACATATGTCACATATGAAATAATAACTATTTAAGCATGGTGTAGTTTATAATCTATTACTCGAGAAGACTCAGTATCACCTGTGTGCAGCTTGCAACAAAAAACAATTGTGATTGTGTTATTACTGACAAATGTCAAACAAATTCAAAACCTTACATTTGAAAACAGGTTTGCATTCCTCCACTTAAGGTGACAATGGAAAACAATGGAAACAATAAAAGCTAATTGTTTTGATGTAGAATTTGTCAATTGAATCGTTAGAGTCGAACAGAATGGTCGTATTGTAGCCTGACTACCGTGCAGCCTTTAGTTTTACCAGGTTGGTCACCAATTGTGCAAGTTCTCCCACTTAAAAAGATGAGAGAGGCCAGTAATTGTCATCCGAGGTATAGCTCAAACTATGAGAGACAAAATGAGAAAAAAAAAGTCACATTGTCTGATTTTTAAAGAATGTATTTGCAAATTACAAAAGTTCATCTCAATACTTTGTTATATACCCTTTGCTGGCAATGACAGAGGTCAAACGTTTTCTGTAAGTCTTCACAAGGTTTTCACACACTGTTGCTGGTATTTTGGCCCATTCCTCCATGCAGATCTCCTCTAGAGCAGTGATGTTTTGGGGCTGTCGCTGGGCAACACGGACTTTCAACTCCCTCCAAAGATTTTCTATGGGGTTGAGATCTGGAGACTAGCTAGGCCACTCCAGGACCTTGAAATTCTTCTTACGAAGCCACTCCTTCGTTGCCCGGTAGTGCTGCATGATTCTTGCTCGTTCTCATCGTTTCAATGAAAATATGTATTGCACTCTTACTCTTAGACGTCACGTGAGTACAATGAATTTAAACAGACAACATTTGTCTCTCTTGTAACAAAAATATGTTATGGTGACGTTGCAGGTGATTTAATAGGTTTGTGGTGTTACCTTACATTGTTGCGACGATGCGAGAACAATGCTTACAGTGGACGACTTTTTGTAAGTCATCATCAGGATCAAATCCAAAAAAGTTCCACACACTGGATGAATGTGGTCCTTTTTTCGGCACAAGCACAACTTCCCTCTCACTGTCGCCAGAGTCGCCACCGGGATTTTCATCGGTGTTGTTGTCATTGTCCTCGACCTCCTCATCACTCATTTCTGTGTCACTCATTTCTGTTTTTCTTGTACTACTTGTCGCTCTCGTCACTCTTTGCTAATCAGTGCTAATGCTAACGCTTCTGTAAACATACTGCCGGCTCCTGCCCTCACGTGCTGCAGTCAGTGAGTGTTGCCAGGTATACTTATTATAAGCCACATTTGGCTTATCTTTCTGTAAAGTTGGAAGTAAGTAATAATGGTTGTTGCGGTTGTGAGCTTGTAGATAGGTTATTTTCAAATAGCCGACCCGACATATATTGGTTTAAAGTGCTCATGTTCTTTTGCGCTTGTTTTCATAGACCTGGTTGCTTATTCCTTCTGCAAAAACTGGCAACACTAGTGGCTGCAGCGTTAACACTGCATGAGAGGAGGAGAGACAGACAGAACACTATCATTTGCATGCGATCATGGTACTTTAATTTTAAATGTATAGAGTATATTTGTTTTACATCGTTTAAGTATGATTGAAATTGCAAGTTGGTATTATTCAGAAGCAAAATAATAAAAAAAATGTAAAACAAATAAACCTCATAGGATCGCCGTAATTTTGAAATGAGATCGCATAGGTGTCTGAATCGAGATCACGATCTTTTTTCGATTAATCGTGCAGCACTATTGCCCGGGCGGTGTGTTTGGGATCATTGTCATGCTGAAAGACCCAGCCACGTTTCATCTTCAATGCCCTTGCTGATGGAAGGAGGTTGTCACTCAAAATCGCACGATACACGGCCCCATTAATTCTTTCCTTTACACCGATCAGTCGTACTGGCCTGTGAAGGACCAAGGTACAGAAAAACCAGGAGTGCCGGTTGAGGTGCAAAAATACGGATTTTATTGACCCAATATATGTACAGTTTTAAGATGGGTAATACAATCAATTGTGTTTAAACAAAAAGGTGTAGATATAAACAGACACAATCTAGCATGTACACGCATAAGCAGAACATCACAAAAATGGGTGACATCCTGTATGCTCTTCTGTCCAAGAGCAACTCACATACCCCCCCTCATCTCCACACTGCAGGAATGTATAGCACTACTGATCAGTCCATTATTGCATGCAGGGGAAAGAGGCTCTAAAAAGGGGTGGCTTAAATGGAGTGGCCTCTTCAAACACCCCTCAGGGTTTGAGAGGAATGGTGTAGTCCAATTAGCTGACACATCTATAAAGGCAGGTGGTTTCCATCAGCTCAGCCTTTTGCCAGGAGCAAGGTGAGCTGTAAGACACTGACAGTAGGATTACACACAACACAAATCACAATAGATACTTTAATCTCTGTAATGTAAACAAAATCATAACCTTTACGATGTGTGTTCGTTTGTGAGGCTTGTAGCCCTCACACATTCCCCTCCTTCTGGAATCACGCCATGAGCGCGTGATAGGAAGTCTGCAGTAGTGTTGTCCCGGCCAGGAATGTGCTGGATGTTATATGGCTGCATTGCCAGGTACCATCGGGTGATGCGGCTGTTGGCATCTTTCATCCCTGCCATCCACTTCAGGGCTTTATGATCCGTTTGTAGGATGAACTCTCTTCCCAGGAGGTAGTACTTGAGAGTCTAGGGCCCATTTCACTGCCAGGCACTCTTTCTCAACAGTTGAGTAGCGAGTCTCCCTTGGGAACAGCATCCTGCTGATATAGGCCACGGCGTGAAGGTCATTAGGCTCTCCCTGCAAAAGCACTGCTCCCAAACCTCTGTCTGAAGCATCCGTTGGCAATATGAAGTCTTTAGCAAAATCAGGACTACACAAAACAGGGTTCTTACTCAGTAAATGGACTGTACTTATATAGCGCTTTATCCAGTCTTTAAGACCCCTCAAAGCGCTTTACATACTACATGCCGTTCACCCATTCATACTGAGCAGTGTATGTTAGGACATGCACTAACGGACATACACACACCGTTGGCCATGCCATCGGGAGCAACTCAGGGTTAAGTATCTTGCCCAAGGATACATCGACATGTTGACTGCATGGGCTGGGATCGAACCCACAACCTTCTGGTTGAAAGACGACCGCATTCCCTCGCAGCCACAGTCGCCCATCAGTGCATCCTTGAGGTCGTTAAAACTAGACGCCGCCTCCTTACTCCACTGCAGCAAAGTTGGGCCCATCTGCTTGGTCATATCTGTTAGAACAGCAGCACGAGAGGAGTAGTTAGGCACAAACCGACGGTACCAACCTGACATTCCCAGGAATTACTTCAGCTGGCTCTTTGTCTGCAGAGGCTGACAGAACTGGATGGCTTGTAGTTTGTGGGTCTGGGGTTTGATAACTCCGTTGCCAATAATATAACCAAGATGTTCTGTCTCAGTCCTGCAAAACTGGCACTTTGAGTGGTTGACAGTCAATCCAGCTTCCTTTAGACGTCCAATGACGGCTTTCAGATGGTCCAAATGATCCTCCCATGTAGCACTGTGAATGACAATATCATCAAGATATGCTGCAGCAAAATCTGACAATCCCAACAATACCTGGTCCATTAATCTTTGGAACGTAGCTGGTGCGCCATGCAGTCCAAACGGCATTACGGAGAACTGGTACAGACCCCATGGTGTACGGAAGGCTGTTAACTCACGGGACTGTGGAGTCAGCGGCACCTGCCAGTAGCCTTTGCATAGATCAATCGTGGTTAGAAACTTTGCTTTGCCCAACCGATCAATGAGTTCATCAATGCGAGGTACTGATAGGAATCAAACTCAGAAATTGCATTCAGATAACGGAAGTCTATGCAAAACCGTAGGGTGCCATCCTTCTTTGGTACCAATACAATGGGGTTGCATCATTCACTTCTTGATACCTCAATTATTCCCAGGGATATCATCAGATCCACTTCCTCTTTAAGGGACACCAGGAGGCGCTCAGGGATTCTGTAGCTCAATCTTCGCACAGAAGCATTCTTCTTTAGCACAATGTTGTGGTCAATAACGTTTGTACAACCAGGATTTTCTTTAAAAATGTCTGGGACACAGAGGGCACTGACCTGGGTTTGTTCATCAGCTGTTAGGTGTTTGAGATCAGGCAAAGCAGCGACAGGTAGAGGAAGGTACTGCGCATCTTCGTCATCCTCTTCTTCCACATGTCTAATCAACAACACTTCCTTTTTGTTGGACCTGGAAAACCATTCTTTTAATAGGTTAACATGCAAAATTCTCTGGGACCGTGCTTCGCCAGGGGTTGCAATCACATATGTGGTTGCACCCATTTGTTCCTTTACCTCATAAGGCCCTTGCCATTTTGCAAGGAGTTTGTTGTCTTGTGTGGGAAGCATAACCAAAACCTTTTGTCCAGCAGAACAACTCCTCTCCCTGGCAGATCTGTCATACCAGGTTTTTTGGTTCTTTTGGGCTTCCGACACATTCTGCTGGGCCAGTGCAGTCATTCTGCTCAGTTTCTCCCTCATGTGGACAACATAGGCAATGACACTCTGTGGCTCAGCTGGTTTGGGATCCTTTTCCCAGTGAGTTTTGAGCAAGGAAAGTGGGCTTCTTACCTCATGTCCATATAAGAGTTTGAACGGGGAGAACCCAGTTGATGCTTGAGGGACTTCTCTGAAAGCAAAAAGCACATAGGGTAACCACTGGTCCCAATCAGATCCTGTTTCACAGATGAACTTCCTGAGCATTTGTTTCAGTGTTTGGTTAAACCTCTCTGTCAAACCATCAGTCTGAGGATGGTAGGGGGTAGACCTGATTATTTTAATCCCCAGTAGTTTATACACATCCTGCATTAACTCAGACATAAAGTTAGTCCCTTGATCAGTAAGAATTTATTTGGGAAACCCTACTCTCGCAAAGAACTGCACCAAACAAAAAGCAATTGACTTTGCTTTGACAGTTTTAAGCGGAAAAACTTCAGGATATCTTGTAGCGTAGTCAGTTATTACTAGCATGAAGCGATTTCCAGACTTGCTTCTTTCTACCGGGCCCACAATGTCCATACCTAATCGTTCAAATGGAGTAGCTATGACTGGCAATGGTTGAAGAGGGACTTTTGAAGAGTATTTGGCTGAGGTTTGTTGACATTGAGGACAACTTTTGCAATACTGCGCCACATCAGCGCGTAGACCAGGCCAGTGGAAATGTCTCTGGATTCGGTCAACAGTTTTGCGTTTCCCTAGGTGACCTGCCCAGGGAATAGAGTGACCCAGCTCAAGGACAAGGTCTCTAACAGACTTTGGTACCATCAGCTGCTTTGTTGACCCCTGTTGGCGGAACAGTATTCCATTTCCTTGAAAATACCCATCTTCCTTTGAATGTCCAAATGTCTCCTCTTCTTCCAAGGGTTTGGCCTGCTTTAGATAAGGAGTTAGACTAGCATCCTCTTGCTGCATTTTCTGAATGTCAATAGGCATTTTAAATCCCAAAGGTTGTGGTGGATTTGGTTCAACGGACACATTTACTGTAGTATTTTGGAACTTTTCCTCTCTTCTCTGTCTACGTGTCTTATGGTTTTTCCCAGGCTTTGCTTCAATATCCTCATTATAGAAAGGCAGCTCACTGAGAGGTTGAATAGACAATTCGGTCTCCTTGACTTTTGACCTTGTGAGTGCGACATTACAGACCTTACTTGGATGCAAAAGGTCAAGAAGAACAGGAAGGTCGTCACCAAGCACCACCGGATAGGGAAGATGATCAGCCACTCCAACATTCAGAAGGTAACTCTGGCCCCTCACTTTAAGATACACTTCTGCTGTGGGATAAGGTTTTTCATCGCCATGTACACAGCAAATAGGCACAGTGTCAATTGTATTTACATCATGTGGAGAAATGAACTGTCTGTGAACAAGTGTCTGGCTGCTGCCACTGTCAATTAGGGCCTTTAACTCACAGCCATTTACTTCCACCATGGTCTCTCGCCGTGGCTGTTGTGGCTCATCCTTTGGCTCCCGGTGACCTCTGGGCATATAGCACATCTGGGTTAATTTTACAGGATTTTTGGGACAAACAGGTTTAGTGTGTCCCTCTTCACCACACAAGTAACAAATGAGTCTCCTGAAGGGTTTAACATTTGAGTTCACCTCTGTTGGTTTCTCCCTTATAGGAGCCTTACCCCATGTTGAGTCCAACCTCTGTGTTGGCCGAGACATACCTTGCCCTTTGGGGTCCCTAGATGTCTTCCAAGCACTGAAGCTCCATGGCTGCTTCTTCTGCCTGGCAGCGACAAACACATCAGCCAGGTCAGCGGCATCTGCGGCCGTTTTAGGGTTGTGCTCCCTAATCCAAACCTGTAGCTCTGGGAAAAGCATTCTCAGATACTGTTCAAGGACAATAATTTCGTCAATTTCCCGAACAGTTTTCCCTTTTGGCTGAACCCACTTCCCATAAAGTTCTTTTAAACTGACATAAAGTTATTTCGGGCTCTCCTGTGGTTCAACCTCATTACTGCGAAACCTTTGTCTGTAGGTTTCTGGATTTATGTCATATTTTCTCAGAATAGCTCTTTTTACTTCCTCATAGTCTAGAGCATCATCCACATCCATATGAACATATGCACTTCTGGCTTTACCAGTTAATAATGGAATAAGTCTGAAAGCCTGATCTTCAGTTGGCCATCTGCATGCTGCTGCAATTCTCTCAAAAGTAACGAGAAAATGTTTAATATCATCAGAATCGGTTAACTGTTGAAGCCTTGGCTCTTGAGTTCTTAAAGGTACTGCTGAAAAGCTGTCATTTCGAGCAATTCCAAATAATGTCTGTTGAGGACGGTTAATTTCCTCCAAGCCCATCACATTAGCCCCAAGTATATCTGCTTTACCAGAAAGTTGCTCCAAGGTTGCAGATGTGTGCAACTGCACCTCTGATTGAAGCATATTAAATTGCTGACAGTGCTCTAAACTGCTGCTCTTGCTGTGCTGTCTCCACAGCTATTCGTGCGTCTCGTGCCTGCTGCTGATCCATATGGGTTCGTAGAATACTGACCAGGTCGGTGATGGTGGGCTCCATAGGCTTACCCATTTCTGTGGACCCAGCCCCGGCTTCAGCTACTTCCTCTTCTGAATCAGCCTGTTCCTCCGGCTGTGGCTGCTGCCCTTGTGTGGCCGGGGTTCCTCCTCTTCATCTAATTTTCCCCGGCATGTTTGGGAAAAACTGCGAGAATCAAGTAATATCTCTTCTGCCACTCCTACTGCTGATCCCACCACTGCCACCATATGTGAAGGACCAGGGTACAGAAAAACCAGGAGTGCAGGTTGAGGTGCAAAAATACGGATTTTATTGACCCAATATATCTACAGTTTTAAGATGGGTAATAAAATCAATTGTGTTGAAACAAAAAGGTGTAGATATAAACAGACACAATCTAGCATGTACACGCATAAGCAGAACGTCACAAAAATGGGTGACATCCTGTATGCTCTTCTGTCCAAGAGAAACTCACATACCCCCCCTCATCTCCACACTGCAGGAATTTATAGCACTACTGATCAGTCCATTATTGCATGCAGGGGAAAGAGGCTCTAAAAAGGGGTGGCTTAAATGGAGTGGCCTCTTCAAACACCCCTCAGGGTTTGAGAGGAATGGTGTCGTGCAATTAGCTGACACGTCTATAAAGGCAGGTGTTTTCCATCAGCTCAGGCTTTTGCCAGGAGCAAGTTGAGCTGTAAAACACTGACAATAGGATTACACACAACACAAATCACAATAGATACTTTAATCTCTGTAATCTAAACAAAATCATAACCTTTACGATGTGTGTTCGTTTGTGAGGCTTGTAGCCCTCACATGGCCCCTTTGCAGAAAAACAGCCCCAACGCATGATTTGTCCACCCCCATGTTTCACAGTAGGTATGGTGTTCTTTGGATGCAACTCAGCATTCTTTCTCCTCCAAACACGTCTAGTTGAGTTTTTACCAAAAAGTTCTATTTTGGTTTCATCAGACAATATGACATTCTCCCAATCCTCTTCTGGATCATCTAATTGTTCTCTAGCAAACTTCAGATGGGCCTTAACATGTACTGGCTTAAGCAGGGGGACACGTCTGGCACTGCAGGATTTGAGTCCCTGGCGGCGTAGTGTGTTACTGATGGTAGCCTTTGTTACTTTGGTCCCAGCTCTCGGTCCCCATGTGTGGTTCTGGGATTTTTTCTCACCGTTCTTGTGATCATTTTGACCCCACGTGGTGAGATCTTGCAAGAAGCCCCAGATCGAGGGAGATTATCAGTGGTCTTGTATGTCTTCCATTTTCTAATAATTGCTCCCACAGTTGATTTCTTCACACCAAGCTGCTTACCTATTGCAGATTCAGTCTTCCCAGCCTGGTGCAGGTCTACAATTTTGTTTCTGGTGTCCTTTGACAGCTCTTTGGTATTGGCCATAGTGGAGTTTGGAGTGTGACTGTTTGAGGTTGTGGACAGGTGTCTTTTATACTGATAACAAGTTCAAACAGGTGCCATTAATACAGTTAACAAGTGGAGGACAGAAGAGGCTCTTAAAGAAGAAGTTACAGGTCTGTGAGAGCCATAAATCTTGTTTGTTTGTAGGTAACCAAATACTTATTTTACCGAGGAATTTACCAATTAATTCATTACAAATCCTACAATGTGATTTCCTGGATTCTTTCCCCCCATTCTGTCTCTCATATTTGAAGTGTACCTACCAAAGTACCCCAACGTGACTGGACATAGGGTTGGCAGGAGAGTAGTCGGCGGGACCTCCAACGGCACAGGACAAAAGGCTGGCAGGACCCCCGGCAGAAGAGTCGTCGGCGAGACCACCAACGGGACAGGACACAGGGTTGGCAGGACCCTCGGCAGGAGAGTAGTCGACGGGACCCCCAACGGGACAGGATATGGAGCTGGCACGAACCCCAGCGGAACCTCCAACAGCACAGGACATAGGGTTGGCAGGACCCCCGGCAGTAGAGTAGACAGCGGGACCTCCAACGAGACAGGACAAAGGGTTGGCAGGACCCCCGACAGGAGAGCAGTCGGCGGGGCCTCCAACGGCACAGGACAAAGGGTTGGCAGGACCCCCGGCAGGAGAGTAGACGGCGGGGCCTCCAACGGCACAGGACAAAGGGTTGGCAGGACCTCCGGCAGGAGAGTAGACGGCAGGACCTCCAACGGGACAGGACAAAGGGCCGGCAGGACCCCCGGCAGGAGAGTAGTCGGCGGGGCCTCCAACGGCACAGAACACAGGATTGGCAGGACCCCCGGCAGGAGAGAAGACCGCGGGACCTCCAACGAGACAGGACATGGGGTTGGCAGGACCCCCGGCAGAAGAGTAGTCTGCGGGACCTCCAATGGCACTTCAGTATGGACTTGAGATGGGACTAGGAAAGTGACCTGAGGAGGGACTAGGGAAGGGACTAGAGAAGGGACTACAGGAGAGACCAGAGGAGGGACCAGAGGAGGAACTAGAGAAGGAAACTCGAGAGGAGACTCGAGAGGGGAACTAGAGAGGGGACTAAAGGAGGGACTAAAGGAGGGACTAAAGGAGGGACTAGAGGAGGGAACTCGAGGGGGAACTGGAGATGGGACTGTGGCAGCTGGGGCCACATCTGGGTCTGGAACTAAGGCTGCTGGGACCGGGACTGGGGCCGGAATTGAAGCCAGAATCCTGGCTGAAAGGTCCGGTTCTGGAGCCGGAAACATGGCTGTAAAGTCCGGTTCCGGAGCAGGGACCATGGCTGCTGGGTCCCGCACTGGAGCCGGAACCATGGCTGCTGGGCAGGGAACCGGAACACGGATCCATGGCTGTGTGGGGTGGTACTGGAGCACGGTACCATAGCTATGTGGGATGGTACTGGGGCACGGAACCATGGCTGCTGGGGCCAGAACTGGGTCCGTAACCATGGCTGCTGGTGGCTGAACTGGTTCTGGAACCCTGGCCCTTTGGGCTCGTGCTGCTAACCTGGCCTTGCGACCCCTTCCTTTAGGAGCCGTTTGGAGGCTCCGTGGACCTCCAAAGGCCAGACGAGTACCAGCGAATGGCTCCTGGACAGTAGCAAACACTGGGTGAGAAGCAGGGGCTGACGCCAGGCGGACCACACCAATGCGTGTGGTGTCAAAAAAGGAGTTGGGAAACCTGGGTCTGTCAGGATCGGGAAAACAAATTGTGAGGTAATCCAAAAGCCTGGCAGGTAAGAATTTCACCAAACTTTGATTCCTCAGTGTAAGGTGGACTGCATCTGCCAGAGCAGCATCTCACTGCTGAACCCTGACCGCTCCTATCCATTGATCAGAGCAGGTAGCCAAAGAAAAAGTACAATCTAATAACTCCTGCTCAAAAGGATCTGCTGGGCCCATATTTGTGGTCGGTTCGCCCAAATGCAGATTAAAGTAAACATAATTATTTTATTTCAAGGCTATATATACACAGACAGAACAGAACACTCACCGAGGACAAGCCAAATCACAAGACGAACCGACACTGAACACTGGGAGACAGGGGAATTTAAACACAGGGTAACTAAACACAGGTGGGAACAATCAGGGGCGGGCTGACACTGGTGAGCACAGGAGACACACAAGGAGTGACAGGTGAAAACAATCAGGAAATTAGACACACCAGGGAAACTAACGACAGACATGGAAACACAGGGAAAAGAGACCAGACAATATACCAGGAGGAACATACCCATAACCAGACATACAAAACTACAAACGTGACAAAACATGAGAATCCTGACAGTTAGAGAACATGTCACCAAGAGAAACTAAGTTGAGACCAGACGCAGAGCCAGGCTCGACTGCAGATAGCAAGGGAAGGATAAAAATCAGATCAGATGCTTTAACCTTTCCAATCAAAAGACAGAAGACATGGAATCAAATTGAGAAAATGTTGGAACAGTGGCAAACACCAGGACTGGTTCCAGCAGATGATCAACCTGGACCAACAAAAGCCCATAGAAGAGCAGTACTCGACTATGAGCGCGAACAATGCCTACAACAGCTAACTATATGGAGAGAAGCTGAAGAAAGATGTATAAGAGTTACAGGTCTGATACTCCATCTGAAATATGCCAGCCTATTGGCAGACAGCATACATGTGGTCCAAGTAGCAGACCTGGCAGTGAGGGAAGACATAGCAGAAAACACCAAAGAGGCTCCAGTTATCCAAACTCCGAAGCTGTATCTAAGCCTGGCCGAAGTCCCTCCTCCCTCCCCGAATGTTGATTCTATAGGGGAAGTCTTGCAGTTGAATGGAGTCTCCATGGACAAACATCTCAAAGAATTGGAGTATGAAGTAAGAGTGCTAACCAGTAAATCAAAACACCTGATAGAAGAGAACATACGATTAGAATAAATCACAGAAGAAAGACAAACACAAAAGACAGAAATGGAAGCACTACAACTGAGACTCTTGAAGATGCAAATAGCTGAGAAAGATACCGAAGCTAATAAAAACAAGAAAGCGGCAAGGCAAATGGCAGCTACATCAGGGATGGCCATAGAACCAGAGGAGGCAGGTCAGACACCTACAACAATTCAAGCTCAGGAAGTGCAAGAGATTCAGGTGCAGAATCAACAAAGAGGGGCAGGAGGTTTCCGAGGAAGACAACGTGGCAGAGGAGGAGGGCCTTTCCAAGGAGGTAATCAATCAACAGGACAAGGTTTCCAAGGTGAAGGATGCTCCATATGAAGTCTGGCTACAAAGGGAGGTGTCCGATAGGGTCGCTTGTCTCAAACCAGTGAATAAGTCAACAAGAACCCAGCAGAACTAGAGAGTGACTGTTAGCGGGAGAACAGTGTCGGAGCGACAGAGACTGGCACAACATTTTCCAGCCAGTACATAGATAGACCCCGTCAGAAGACCGGGCTGTGTTTAAAGGGGAACTTCATTTATTGTTAGTGGAACTGAAGTTTTTTAGTCAAATAATTATGTGATTTATGGAGTCAGATTACATTTTTCTCATAAACAACATTTTATAATCGGTCTGAAGTATCTGTTTTAAGGCAATGAGCTGCAGATTAAATAATATAACACTGATTGAGAGCTTGGATGAAGAAGTTGTAGGGTTTTTTCAACAGTTTCAAAAATCAGTTTTTATTTATTTTTTCTTGAGTAACTTTACTGATTTATAGTGTAGTGCGTAAGGCAATATCTCATTTTGAGTGAGGGGCACCAGCCCTTCATGCATGTCACCCTCGGTGAGAATAGTTCGTATTTTCTCTCTAGTTTAGAGAAATATTATTTTATCATATCTATGTTCAGCAGTATCAGACAATCATCTAATCCTAGAATTATTGAGACGCATTAGCGACACCAGGGGTATTGTTTTTCGTAGCAAAAATGATGCATAATACCATGACAAAAGCCATTATTGCAACAAGTAAACCATTTTTTGTGCTAATGGCAGATTTTAGTGAATACTTTTTTATACCATCAGAAAGCCATACATCATACGATATTTTTTGTACACCTTATGGGTACACGGAGAAGTTATATTTATTTGATGCAACGTTATGGGTTTTACATGTCCTGTTCAGAATAGGGTAGTCATTGCAATATTGATTGAGCATGTTATGATCAAAGGAGGGAGTGTCATGATTATACAGATATGTTGATTTCAGTGACATTGTAGTTGATAAATAATAACATGTAGTTAATAATAGGTCTCATAACGACAAAAGGTATGCCGAAGCTTGGGCCTCCTCCAAGGAGGGAGTGGTCCAGTTTTAGATATGAGACGAATAAAAGTGATGAATATGTCAGAACTCTGAGTAATATTATCCAAGTTTTGTCTACACAGGCTAGGAAAGCTACAGAGATACCAGAAGAGACACCAGAAGAGACTCCTGTTTGGCCAGGTGATTGGGTGAGGTGAAAGTTCACAAAAGACAGTGAGCTGGTCCCGGTGGACGGAACAGTGAGAAGTTTTAATGAACTTCACACGCGCTCCGGTTTAAGGGTAAAGAAAAAGGAGCAAATTGACACCACCTCACACATTGTCACCCTTCAATGGCAACTTCCAGAACATTATTGGGAGTTAGGACTGATTTGGCAGAGCTGGAACAAAACAATAAATAGAAATAAGATAAAGATAGAAACAGCTCAAAAGACAAATTGTCTATAGATGTTTTATAGATTGTACACTAAAGTGAAAACCTATTTTTTGTTTTACATCTGAAAAAGAGTCCAATTTTCGTATACGTTATCATAGTACTCATTATTTAAATTCTGTAACTGACACAACCAGGGAGAAAATAGAGATGATGTCAAGAATAAAGCCAAAGCAATTGTGGGGTCCCCTAGGGATAAGAGTTAGAAGAGCATTGTTGATTGTGCTCATTACACTTGGCACCTTTCTGGTTGGATGGGGAGTACAATATCAAGTAAGACATGGATCCATTAGTTCACTCATAGATAATGCTCACATCACTAACAAAACTCCAGCTGTGTTTCAGAGAATTTCACTTATCCCCAGAGCCAAAAGATCAGCTGATCAACAAGAGGAGGAGTTAGAAATACTCGGTCCCAAAGGTGAGGCGGTTATAATCAAGATGATTCACCCCCCCATATATGCAGTTCTTGTATCAAATGATGAGATGGGTTTAAGTGATTGGGATATGTAAGTGATGGGGATTTACAGATTAGGGGAATCTCCAAATACATTGGATCCATGTTTTAGTCTGTACCAGAAACACCCCCTGTTAAGTTTATGGACAACCGACCGGTGACCTGAGCACAATTATTGAAAATGATTACAGTAGAAACAGGCTACTAACCCACAAGTACAGCTTTGTACGTACAAACTCTCTGAACAAAATTCCCCAGCAGATTGTGGCAACATTGCAGATATAATATGTCCAATCACAAAAGTTACTTATGTTCTAAATAACAGTGAGATTTAAAATAATGGAGAAAATATGGGGACGTTCTTTTATAGTGTGTGCAATATGGGGTGTTTGAAACATCTAGTTATTTCAGTTTATGGAAGAAGATGGTTTCCTGAAAGAGTTATTTGGAGTAAACATGTTACAGTGGGTGAAAACAATGTTTAGGGATATGGCACAACCATTAGTAGATATGAATTGGGTTTGGATGGCATTTAACATCTAAAACAGATAGTAAGATTAGGAAAATGGATTGGATATATTTTACCTCAGTGTGTTAGAATTAGCGATAGGTAATGCGTCCTGAGATCTCTCTCTCTCTCTCTGCCTGTCAGAAAACGCTACGACCCCATCTTCAGATAAATGACCTCGCCTCAGGAGACTCCTCCTCCTCCTCCTCCTCCTCCTCCTCCTCCTCCTCCTCCTCCTCCTCCTCCTCCTCCTCCATCGAACAGACAGAGAACCCGAGCTGAACCAACAACGACCTGAGGCATCCAGAACCAGCTCCAGCTGACGTATCCAGAACCAAACCAGCATGCTGACAAAGAGGCAAACTCTCATCGGTCCCTCAATCAGGACATGAAGTTCCAAACTGAGCCACGAGATTTGGCACAAGAGCAGAGTGTGGGACATGAGAGCAGAATACGCCCTCCATGCAACAGCGTAGAGACTGAAAAGGAGGAGATGAAATGCAAAGCATTTGGGCCACTGAAAAGAGTTACAGCGGGTTTATCCAAGAGCGGATGGACTGAGGAGAAGACAGGACAGAGGAGAGGACAGAACCAGAGGAGTTGGCATGGGCCAGCAGAACCTGAGGGGGTCGTGGCTTGACAACCAGAGGGGGAGAGAAGGAACACGGGAGTGAGTGAGTTTACACATAAACACACTTATTAGAAAATAATCCTAAAAACACACTGAGGGTAGAACATATTATTCAATCTTTTCATCATAATAAACAAATTATTCTTATTGAGATTCTTATTCATGTGAGAATGTGGGGAATATTTAATTTGTTACAATATAGATAGCAGGCAAATCTGTATTTGAATGGAAAATGTTAAAGGTAGAGCTAGTACCAAGCCAAAGAAAGTATTCCAATCTAGAGTATTGATTTCACCATTGTAGCATGGTTATTACCATAGGAGAACTGTTAAGGTGGAAACAACATTTGTTTGTCGTCCAAAATGTAGAGTTTTAAAAAGAAACTGGGCAAAGAGCGAATGAAGATTTTAATTTTGAAAAACTAGTATAATTGGGAGTAATACATGCGGGGCCTTAGATCACTCATTTTAATGGTGCATATTTTTGACAACAAATATCGTTCTGGGAGAAGGGGTTGCTCAACCCATCCTGCAGATGTTTTAAATCTTACTTGCAGCTTCAGAGGGAGCGCACGGTACCAGAGTATGAGTTTGAAAAGACAAGTGCCACCACCTCCTAATGCTCATCCATTTAATCAGTGATGACCTGACATTTAGAGATGTTATTTAAAAGGAAAAACATATCTGCCATGAGTGACAATTCCTGAATTGAACTACTTATTATTCATTAATGAAATGACTTCTGTTTTTAAAGTCCTTGTTAATCTGAGACCCACGGGGCCGTATACGATCCCAAATATCACGTTGTGTTAAAAACGTCATAACTTCTCAGCTGTTTGAGCCAGAGACATGCCGTGTTTTTCCTCTTCAACTACAGAAACGGCACTAAACAACTCTATTCAGTTTTTCATTGAGAGGCGTTTACTTATTTCGGTGAAATGAATGCATAGAGTTGTATATGCTGCGGATGGTCTCACCTTGATTCTGGCGCATCGCTCATCATTTATAGATCTATTCTCATCCACCATCTTTGTTTCTGACGTAAACAGTGTAAGAGACACGTTTCTGAATAGGACACTCTGAGTGGATGAAGTCACAGCCAATCGGAATCTGATTCAGAGGGTTGCCAGTCAGTTCCGTTGTTTACAATGTGTTGTGTATTGAAAGTTGAAACCATAGAAACGAGATATAATACTGTATAATTCCACCCGCGAAAATAAAAGTTAGAACACATACTGTTAGGGTCTTATAAATAAACTGAGGTATAATATATATTTTGTTCTATCTATTCTGTTCTATAATAATTAATTAGATTGTTAGTTAGAGCGCTTTTAGGTATGGCAAGGAAGTTTACCACAGCTGAGGCTTTGGAGCTGATTTTTCAAGGTGAGGACGTTGAGGAAAATTCAGAGGAATCTGCGCCCGAGTCGTGCTACTCTGAAGACGAGAGGAATTTTGGCGATGGGATAGATCTTCAGGAGGACAAGTAAGTAATTATATAATGAAATTATTTAAAGTATGACGAAATATTTACACTACAAAGATGCTCTATATAATTATGGGCGGTGTTTGGGACAGTGGTTTAGAGAGTTGATCATCAGACTATTACATTTTGAGGATCACCAGTTCGAAACCGGCGTCAGGCTGTTCTGTCCTTGGGCAAGACACTTCACTCTAATTTGCTCCTGTGCTTACTGTGGGTATTGTCCACAGTAATACTGTTACATGTATAATATGTGTAATTTGTCATTGTAAAGCGTTTTGAGTACCTTGAAAAGCACTCTAAATAAAAATGTAATGAATTATTATTATTATTATTATTATTATTATTATTATTATCATTACTATTGGAGTCGTGCTCCACTCTGACTAGAAGGCCAGGGAGAAGAAGTGAGTCTTTAGTGTAGATTTAAAACCCCTAGGGTCTGGGGCCGACCTCACATGGAGGGGCAGAGTGTTCCAGAGATAGGACCAGCTGCTGTGAAGGCTCGGTGACCTTGGGTTTTATTCATATTCATATTATTTATATTGTGCAGTATGACTTAATTTGGGCAAAGAAAACTCAGACTATTGCTGTAAAATATGTGTGTTTTTATGGGGGAGGTGGTTAAGATCACTGGGCAAGTGTGTGGTTTTTGAATAAGTCTTTGAGTAATTATTATGATCCAGTGAAAAAGTAGTTTTATTTATTTGTTTTCATATGTTATAGTGTGGATGCTGATGAGGTGGGTCATCACCAGAGTGGAAACAGTAGGGGAAGAGGAAGTCTGTGTCCCCCTGACCAACCAAAAACATCCCCTCTAGCACAGACGTCTCTTCCAGGTCCCACTACTTCAAGAGGGAGGAGAAGGTTTAGGAGAAGACCCTTTCTCCCTACAGTTCCAGAACAGGGACCACCTTCCACATCCCAGCAGAGACCAAAGAGGAGGGGAGGACAACCATACACACACTCAGATGGTGGACCTAGCCGTGGGCGTAAGGGTCGTAGACGAGGACGTGGCCATGTCACTCCAAGCCCACCAACCCACTCAGATTCTGCATGGAAGACAGAGACAGATGCTGACATAACACCTGATCTCCCAAGGTTCAACCCGAAGCACAAGCCTGGTGTGCAGCCACCACTAATTCGACTGAACAAACCAAGCCCCCTGGAGATCTTTAAAAACGTTTTTGATCACAGGACTGTAAAGACCATCACAGAAAACACCAACAAGAATGCTGCAAAAAACTCTGCCAGTGGGAAGAAATTCAAATGGACGGACGTCACTCCAGTGGAGTTTTTCAAATTCCTGGGACTTCTGGTGTACATGGGAATCCTCAACCTTCCAAAACTGAGAGACATGTGGAGGGTAAAAAGTATCTTTCATGTCCCATTTCCACGCACTGTTATGACGAGGAACAGATTCATGGCGATTTCATGGAATTTACACATGAGTGACCCAGCAGAGGATCTATTGAATGACCGCAAAAAAGGCACAGCGGAATATGATTGCCTGCACAGAGTCAATCCTCTGTGTGATTCAATACGGAATGCCTGTAAATCTGTGTACCAACCCTATCAAAACGTGTCGGTGGATGAAAGGATGGTTGCAACAAAGGCCAAAATCGGACTGAAACAGTACCTGAAGCTCAAGCCATCCAAGTGGGGGATCAAGCTGTTTGTTTTGGCAGATACAAATGGATACACCGTTGACTTCAAAATTTACACTGGAAAGTCAAAGTTTGTGAGTGGAAAAGGACTCTCTTTTGATGCTGTGATGTCACTAGTGAAAAAGGATTACCTGGGTTCTGGTTACCATGTATACTGTGACAATTTCTACACTAGCCCAGCCCTTTTCACACACCTGAGTAGCTTGGGCTTTGGAGCATGTGGTACCTACCGTAATGGAAGATTGGGGACCCCATCAACAAAACAAAATGCCCTCACCAAGAAGTCCTCCAGGGGCTCAATAAGGTGGATAAGAGAAGGAAAACTTATTTTTGTCAAGTGGATGGACACACGAGAGGTGTCAGTGTGTTCCACTTTACACACCGCATACTCTGGGGAAATGATCATCAGAGGCAGGAGGACCAAGGAAGGTGGATATGAGAGAAGCAGAATTGCAAGACCTACCCCTATCGGAGAGTACAATAAGTACATGGGAGGTGTGGACATGTCCG
Source organism: Champsocephalus esox (assembly GCA_036324585.1). Classification (NCBI taxonomy): domain Eukaryota; kingdom Metazoa; phylum Chordata; class Actinopteri; order Perciformes; family Channichthyidae; genus Champsocephalus; species Champsocephalus esox. The sequence continues at coordinate 38,153,880 of CM070493.1, read as the reverse complement.
ACCAGCTGTTAGGATACTACTCGGTGCACCACAAATCAATGAAGTGGTACAAAACCCTTTTTCACCACTTTGTGGACATCGCAAGTACCAACAGCTACATTCTCCACAAGGACATGTGTGCAGTGAGACAGGATACTCCCATGAAGCACCAGGATTTCCAGGAGCTACTGTCAGCTCAGCTCATGGGAGTACCACTCGACTTTTCTCCAGGGGACAGGCAGTACAACCACACACCCGTTGCCATCGCTCCAACAGACGATCAGTCCAAAAAGGGGACTGCAGGACGCAGAAAGTGTGCAGTCTGCAGGAGAAATACCCCATTCTGGTGCAAAGCATGCCATGTCCCCCTGTGTGTGATTGTGGACAGGAACTTCCATGATATATATCATGTGTAGTCGTTCTTATTTTCAGTAAAAAAAAACGAAAGAAACGCCCATGGACACTGCCCACAAGAATGGGCATAACTAATGAACAAAATAAGTTAGGATGTTCAAATCAGTTCTGATACAATGACAACAAATGTGTGCAATTGTATGTGTCAAATGTTTCTTTCAATAGTATAGTCAGTAGTTCTTTTTAATAAAATAAGTACAAAATTCAAACTCCGTCTTTTGTTTTTTTGTTTTATGGAAACATATCCCCTATTTTAATGTATATAAGTCTCTAATGAGTGACATATATCATTAGCTGAGGTTATGCTGATTTCTGGGATGTGTAAAACTTGATTATACTGTAAAGAAATGACAATTTATAAGGCAAAACACAAAAATATACAAAAACGGTAATGTCCTATGTGGGTCTCAGAGGGTTAAAGGAGGGAGTAATTATCACATGCTCGGGCACCCGAGGTTCCACACAGTGTTAAAGGGGGTCAGCATAGTTATTTAACACTAGAACCGCCAATCGGGTCAATTTGACCCAGAGCTATTTTTTATTGTGTGTAACTTTTTTTCAATAAAATATTAAAGTCTCCCAGTCCGTGACTTTTCCTGAACGTGTGTTATGTAGCACCCTATGTTGTTAAAAATTGTCAATCTGAAGTCAGATTGAAGAAATCGCCAAAGAAATTGCCATGTATACCTATTTCCGCCCAGCGGGTCATATTGACCCCACCCCTTTTCGCGCTATTGATTTTGCGTGTAAACAAACACGACGTGTTGCTATAGCAACGCCTTTTGTCTACTGCGGTTCCTTATAGATAGAGATAGATATATATATTGATAGGGACAGTCTGTAGTGAAGGAGCCCGCTCACGGGAGACTGCTTGCGCTGCGCTCCGCAGCAAACAGCTGTTTGCTTTTCACCCAACAAAGACAACCGCCTCACGAAACGCTATGTTGTAGCATTTATAAATGAAAAAATGTACCAAAATTGCAATAATACCAATACCACAGGACCATTTTTCTTTTTAAAGCAATACTTTTACCATGAAAATCAATGCATTCTAATATCGGGTCAATTTGACCACGGTGGCGGTTTTAGGTATAAAAAGATCTCTGGCGGTTCTAGTGTTAAGTAGACCAGAATTGAAAATAAATTAGTATAATGCGTTAGTGATATTCCACCGGTTTTCACACCATTTCAGGGACTTTATCACTGCATTAGAACAGACCACCCAAAGCCACCAAGTAGGAACTTTTAAGTGATGAAATTCTACAACTGTTGTAACTGACCAAAATCTTCTCCCAGAAATGACTGTCTAAAATGCCGTACCCCCGAGTAGATGTTTGGTGGTACTGTGGAACTAAAACCTTGTACACAGTCTTGCCACAGGATTGGGCCCGGACCTGTGCACTAGCACAGCCAGTGATGTTTTTAGTCAACATAGCGAAACACCCCAAAGTTAGGAGGGCTACCAGTCCCAGAGGGAGTTTAGGTTCCAGGGTACAAGGATAGCATATGGGTGCCCAGGGGAGGCCTAGATGTTGCATTAATTCCATGTCCTAAAATACTGATTGATCACGACGGCCTCTTCTTGAGAACATATTACTTTCATACCTTAAATGGTATGAAAGGAGGGAGGGTACTTTTCTCATGAGGAGACAGTTACAAATGCTAGTAGAACAGGACGATCCACCCCCATATACAGATGTTGATGAAAATGATGGTTTAGTTTGAATGATGTTAAATTATATGGATGTCCAGAGATGAGGTTGTTCAATGAATGTCCAGCCGATGTGATTTTTTAAATGATGAAATCATGTGAAAAAGTGTGCAAAATAAAATGCTAAAATGGAGTGAATCCATTTCAATTTACTTATACTATTACAAGATAGTGTATTTTTATTTTTTATTATTACTCTACTATTCAAAGATAGTGTATTTTTATTTGTATTCTTACATTACACTGGTCTAAGATAGTTTATTTCATTTGTATTATTTTTCACTGTTCTATATGGTAGAGTGTATGTATTTTAGAATCATTACTATTCTAAAATAATGATTGATCACAACGGCCTCTTCTAGAGAACATATTACTAATTACTAATATCATTTTTGTCCATGTAGAATCATTACTATTCTAAAATGGGTCGTTTCTTGTCACTTTGTAAAAACAAGTGCCTTAACACTGAGCGTGGTATGAGAACGGCTTCTGTGAAAGGAGGGAGGAAGAAATGTTCTGATACCAAGCCATTGCTGCTATTTTGAAGAACCATATTGAATGTTAACACTAGAAGTTATGCACAAGGAAAAACTATTATGTTTGAACAGTCAAAGTATTTTTATATTTTTGTAAAGTTGAGGATATTCGAACCATTCCATTTTGATTGTATGTTTTTGATATGAGTTATGTACTATGCAGAGTTCAGATGAAGAACTCATTGATTTCAGTATTATACACACCTTTTAGGTGTGTAAGGAGGGACTGTTAGAAATTAAAATCAATGTTTTGATAGCATAGTGCACCTTAAACATACCGTCAGTTTAAATGCTGTTTTATACTGAAAAACCAGAAGTTCTTGTGCACAACCAGTTGTTGAGCTTTTATTCTGAAAATCCTTCATCTCCGGTTAGCATGAGGCTAATATACCATTTACTATAGAGGTGAATTTAGCAGCGATATGATATGATGTTGCACACCGAAACCTACTGATTTCAACACTACAACTATAGACGTCGAAATATTATTATTGTTGGATAAGGTACAGTTTATTTGAGTACGTTATTGTTTACAGATGTGGGTAGCATGTGACAACATTCGGAACGACCGCAAACCAAACTGCTGTGAAGTATTTCCTGTATTTTTTAGAGTATTGATTACAGCGTTTAGAATGTGTTAAATGAAAAGTCATGAAAGAGTTAAGGAGGAGAAAAGGCATGTTTAGATATATATATTAAATGTAGAATGTCTGTATCCTCTGATATGCGTAACAACGGACATTGAAACGTGGAGAGCCGGCCTGCAGGGAGGAGCCAGCAGAGGATATATAAACAGCACGACCTGAGGTGTTCGGCCTCTTTCTCTGCTTGCCAGAGCCAGATACACAGCTGTATTTCTGTCGGACAATATCCTGTTTGTAACATTACCACGCTTTTTATTAATTAAAGTACCAATTTGAAACAATCTCAGAGACTCCATTTAGTCTCTTATTTAATTTCCTTTTTGACCTGGCCTTCTTGGCCAGGTCACTCTTTGAAAAGAGATTTTAATCTCAATGAGTTTTTTTACCTGGTTAAATAAAGGATATATATAGTCTCCTTTTTAAGCTTCTCTCCTGGACGCGAGAATAACCTACACAGATAACAAGAGTCAGCAAGTAGCTGGGTCCTTGTCCATTTAGAGCTTTGTATATGAAGAGAAGCACCTTAGAATCAATTCTAAAAGTTACAGGAAGCCAGTGTAGAGTAGCTAAGACAGGACTAATGTGTCCCTCCTTTTGGTATTTGGTTAGTAGTCTAGCTGCAGAGTTTTGAATGAGCTGGAGTCTTCCAATAGCTTTCTTGGGGAGACCAGTAAATAGTGCATTGCAGTAGTCTAGTCGGCTAGATATAAAAGCATGAATTAGCTTCTCTGCATCATTTTGATTTATGAATGGTCTTACCTTCGCTATGTTTCTGAGATGAAAGAAAGCTATTTTGGTCACTTTGTTTAAATGGGCGTTGAAGTTCAAATCTGAGTCCAGGATGACACCGAGACTTGTCACCTCCGGTTTAATCCAAGTGGTTAAACTTCCTAGATTATTTGTTAGCATCTCTCTTTTTGAGATAATAATAATGTATTATTATTATTATTATTATTATTATTATTATTATTATTATTATTATTATTATTATTATTATTATTAGGCCTATGTGTTGGAGATGTGAGGTTGGACTCTGTCTCACAGGCAGGTTGCAGTAACTTTGGGTTAACGTCAGGTTGCTTAACGTGGACTAAAATGGTTAACAAGAAACAATGCCATAGCAAAAATAAATATAAATATGGGGAAATATAATTAAATGTTATGAGTTCTAATTTGGATGTTTAAACAATTATGTTTAGGTAATGATTGCACTTCCATCAATTAGTGATCAGTTAAATAAATAATCATCTTCTTGATTTATAACCAATAATCAATCAAATGTTTATTTATCCCAATATCACAAATGTTACATTTGTCTCAGTGGTCTTCACAGTGTGTACAGAATATCAGTATGACAATACCACACCCTCTGTCCTTAGACCCTCACATCGTACAAGGAAAAACTTCCGGAGAAAACCCACAGGTTAAAGGGAAAAATGGGAGAAACCTCAGGGAGAGCAACAGAGGAGGGATCCCTCTCCCAGGACGGACAGACGTGCAATAGATGCCGTGTGTAAATTGAAAAGATAATACATTTGCAACATAGGTAGTCCAAATGTTTGGAAATGCATGTGTGTATAATAGGAAGATGAATCTACGAGGATATCCATCCAGGACCTATCATCCAGGACCACAATACTAATAACAATATAGCTGTAATTCATGTGATTACACAACAACCTATCATGTACCTGCAAACTTGGTCCAGCAGTTGAGGTGTGAGCCGTAGATCTTCCTTCCTCTTCTGGTTTTCTCTCTTTAATTGAGTGTGTTCATGAAATAAACAAAGTTTAAAAAATGACAACATAAAGCTGATTTAAAGACAGATGTAAACAAGTAACAAAACATACCACGGTCTGAGTGTTGCTCAGTGAGCTGCTGCCTTGAGGAAATCATCCTAGGGAGACCTACAAATACATTGATTATTAGCAATATCTAATTGAATAAAGATAAGAAGTCGACAGCCAAATTACAGGGGGTAGAATTTACCATCTCAGTTTGGTGTATAGGCATACTAACATTAGCTAACTAGCCCTAAACAAAGTATATGGCTGTTGGGAATGTCACAAGTTTTTAGGTTATTTTTACATAAGGTGCCAGATGGTGCGTAAGGAAAACTGCCAACATTTTCAGGTTTTGATTTACTCTGAGGGATATATGGATATCTGTAAAAAAAAATGCATTACAACCAGCAATTGTAGAGACATTTAACTTAAAACAGAAAAAAAGCTGGGATTCAATAATTAGAATTGAATTTGTCCGGGGACCTAAAGGTTCATGGCAATCTATGCAATAGTTGTTAATATGTTGGAATAGCCTCCCAAGTGAGATATGGGATTGTCCCACTCTCGATAGTTTTAAAGGTTAAGTCAAAGAATGGTTGAGAAACAAACAGACGTGCGATCACTGCTAACTGCACTTTAACACAGGGGTATCTCCTCTTGCACTTTGAGCATCTCTTGTATCATCTCTTTCACTTAATATGTCGTTGCTGCTATAGTGTACTGCCATGTGGTAAATGCTTGTGTGTGCTGCTCTTGCTCTTTCTGCATATCATGTATTAATTTTTTGCTATGTTTACAAATGTCATGTTCATATGTTGAATGTCAGGGACTACGGATGGAAATGAGCTCAAAGCTAAAATCCGGCATATTTACACTTGAAGCATTATTTGTCTTAAGTGTTCATTAATGTGCATTGTCCCTATTCAAATCAACGATTAAATGAAAAAATGAAAATGTTGATACATTTGAGTCCAGACTGAAGTGGTGGACTAGCTAGCTAACTGACTGGGAGACAAACATTCTGTAAATTGCAAAACAGCTTCATGCTGCTACTGTGGCTAAAAAATATATTACTGTTAAATCAACATACCTTCAATGATGCTCAAAGCATTCCTGAGGGAATAATTCTCGCTCTCCAGTGCAGCAACCCTTTCCTCCAACGTCCTCTGGTAACTATATTTGTTCACCTCTTGGGCCTATCAAAAAGCACACCATTCCAAAAAAAAGACGGTTAGATTTAAAAGCCAGTGGTGGAAAGTTAGTTCTAAATAAATTAACTTTTTTTATATATGTGTTTTGAGGATTTAGCAGCCAGGTATGTATTGCACAGTTTAGGTACATTTAGGTCACTGCACTTTGGACTTAGTATAAAACAGATACATACCTTCTGAAGAACCTTATATTTTTGGATAATATCTATGGATGACGATGACTCCGGCATTGGTTTTTTGCTTGATCTCTCCTGAGAACAGACAACAACATACATAAATATTTTTTTGTGTGTGTGGTTGTGTGTGTATCTTCATAAAGTGGTGGTGTTTCGATTTTGAATAACTCACCTCTGACTGCAACCTTTTTGAAACTGAGAGCTATACCTGAAGGATAATGAACTATGGAGGCCTTCTTTTTTTCATGTAATCTTTCTGAAGAATATAAGTATATTTTTACTAATTACTGTTTCCAATGGGCGACACTTTCTTAGATAAAAAACACAATTTTTTATTTTTAATAATAACTTTAGAACGGATTATAGAGCGCCTTTCATTTAACAGATCTGAGGACGCTGATTGGCTGAAATGTGCTGCCATATTTTTCGGGTAGCAACGGTCAGCGGTTGGCTGCTGCTGCGCATGGGTGCTTAATTCCCAGGAGAGAGAGAGTAATGATTCTAATGAAACATATAATGGTTTAGATTTGATATACTAAACAGTATTGTACTTATTATAAATATAAAATATTCCATATAGCACCTCTATTGACCAGCCGCCACTGCTATATATTAACTAATAAAACATAGGCCTAACAACTGTTTATAATAATAATGATAAGCTGTACATGTATGATCTATTTAAATGTGCCAACTTACCGCCAGTTGATAACACTTTCGCAGTCCAAGCCATCTTTTTCCCATTTTGGGGCCACCAGACAAGATACTCCTTGTCCAATTCAGGACCATACTCCCCCTCAATTCAATTTAACCGGCCAACTTTGATTGTATCATTGCTAAATTCAGAGCCCGTACATTTTTGTGTTCAAAAGTAGCTCTAAGTAGTGGCAACAAAGTGATTACAATCCGGAGATTGCAGTTGGCACTGCGGCCTGTATCCTAGCAACGCTAGAGAAGCGGGAATCGTGAGGCGAAAGTTGGGCACGAGCACGTCACCACTCACACTTTTTGCTGAGATGCCAAATTAAAATGCTCACAATCAATGTAGGTATAAAAAATGTCTGTGTAACAGCTGTGTGATTTTATCAATTTACAGACTCTGACTCATCCAGTGATGAAGCTTCAAATGAAGATCGAATGGTGGATGAGAGTATATGTTACAGTGACGATGAGGTTGTGTTAGATTCATTAAAATCATATTATCAGGAGTTATTGTGCAGCCTTTTGCTTTTTGCTTTAACTCAGGCTGATCACCATTCTGGCGGGACATCAGATCACACCTGAAAATAATAAGCTCCCTAGTTGAGGAGGTGCCAGAATGCACACAGTGTTAAAGGGATCCCAGTTCTTAAAGGTGGGATAAGCCGGGAAAGACGGCTGCCTGCATTCCCACCAGACCATCTTTCACACTTGTAATTGGTGTTTACGTTGGGTTAATTATTACTCCAGACACACAGTAAAAGTTTTACTTTTTTGCGTGTTATGTTGTTTTCAAAAAGGAATGATGTTGTTTTCAAAAAGGAAATGTAGCGTGCCTTGCAAGTAATTGAACATTGCACTATGCCAGATTCTATAGCAACTCTTGGCTTTTTTCTTTATAAAGCAGCATGTTTTCTCCATATTTGATTTTACTTTTTCTCACAGGAAGTCATTGACTGGTATACCAGGAGACATTAAAAATGACTACTTTTCAATACTCTGATCTGTTTGAACAGAGTACAAACCAATGGCGTCTCAGTGATTATAGATTAACTTTATACATTGTATGCCCAAAACCACTCTGAGAGTTGAATAAGATGTATACAAACATAGAGGCTGGATGTTAATCTCAAAACAAGGAGCCACATCAGGCTTCAAATATCAGCAGACCAGAATAATCTTTGAAGTTTGAGAAAGGAATCATTTAAAGAAAATGAATTGTACGAAACATGGCAAGTTTATTTACATAACACCTTTCAACACCAGGCAATTCAAAATGCTTTTAAATTTATAAAATTGGAAGACATTAACCCTTGTGTGGTGTTCATATTTTTGTTACTCAACCAGTGACCCGCTGCCTTTTTGGGCTTCAATTCAACACAATCAAACTATTTTATGTTAAAATACTCAACAGATGTTTACTTCATCTCAATTACAAGCAATTTAAACAGCATATATGGTTAATATTTGCCCTTTTACATTTGTTAGATCACATTAATGAATTAAATTGCTACTTGTTTTTGTCCGATGATCGGCTGGTCCTGTGGCTCGTCTTTTTTTGTAACTACTGTAGCTGATGCTCAATCTCATCCTCTTCTTCAAAGTCACTGTCAGACTCAGAATTCTCAGAAAGGTGATCCTCACATTCTAAAACCTCTCCCTCTTCCTCTTCCTCTACATCAGGGGTGCCCAACCAGTCGATCGCGGGATGTGTCTAAAAATAGAACAACAATATTCTGTTTTATCGTTAATGTCCTATAACATAATCTTCCTGTGCCAGAATAATGCACTTGAACGCATCAAAGCTTTGTGATTGGCGTGACCCCATGTGTCGGGGCGTGGCTGGTGGGCAGTGGGCACTAGTTAGCTGAGGTTGTCCGTGTCCGTGTTGTCGTGACGTCACTGTGTGTGAAAGAATGTCTTTCACACACAGTGACGTCACGAGCTACCCACAATGCAACGCGCGCCATATATATATATATATATATATATATAAATACGCCATTTTCCTGGAGGTGCAAATATCCTGGAGGTGCAAATATAAACAGCTAGCTAACGTAGCCAGGCAGAGCGCACTAGGTATTTTTTCTGAATTAACGACCGAAGAAATCGCTGCATGTCTTCGGATTACATCTATGGACTTGAGGGGTGTGCTCTAGGTCGTTACCAGCATAAACTAGAGCTGTGTGGGTTGTCGAATTGCCCTTACAGACTGCCTGCAGATGTATGGAAAAACGACCCTCGAAAGTGGCCTTCGTCGATTTTGGCTGCATCTACGTCTAATTTCTGGAAACACCAGGTGAATACCCCACTTGTCACAATAATATTATCATGCCATTGCATATATGTGACCCGCTCTATCGAAATCAGTCGGAAGTCGCAACGGCTCATTTCAAAATAGACGTGGATTTACGTAAAAAACTATTTTTTCAGGGTTCGGGTGTTTTGTTTGATTTTAAACAAACAAAGTCTTGGCTTTCAGAATATGAAACTTTTATTTCCAAAATCACACGATAAATACAATTTTCAAGCTTGTAAATGGACGAAGACAGGCTCCTTTCACTCGCACTCTGCTCTTCCAGCAACGCCGCCCCCCCCTCCCTCCGGCTGAAATTATGAATGTAAGAGTATAGTAATCATAGATCAAATCAAATCAAATTTTATTTATATAGCACATTTAAAAACGATTTCCGGTTGAGCCAAAGTGCTGCACATGCAGATAATAAATAACACATTACTACCGATGTAAACAGAAGACAATAAATTACAACAGCAAATATAAAAATCAAACACAGGGAAGTGTCATGAGTCGTGCTCTGCTATGATTCGAAGGCCAGGGTGAAGAAGTGAGTTTTTAGTTTTGATTTAAAAACCCCTAGGGTCTGGGCCGACCTCACATGGAGGGGCAGATTGTTCCAGAGCCTAGGGCCAGCCGCCGTGAAGGCTCGGTGCCCTCTGGTTTTTAGCCTGGTTTTAGGCACTACCAGTAGCAGCTGGTCAGCAGACCTTAACGCTCTGGCTGGGGTGTAGCGCTGGAGGAGTTCAGCTATATGGGCCGGAGCCAGCCCATTTAGTGCTTTAAAAACAAATAAAAGGATTTTAAAATCAATTCGGAACCGAATTGGAAGCCAGTGCAATGAGGCCAGAATTGGGGTGATGTGGTCACGCTTTTTGTGGCCAGTGAGGAGACAGTGATAGATAACACGGCAGGGTCCGTTGCAGTTTGTTTTCATCTGATTTCAATTAGACAGAGTCTTGGCTTTCAGGATATTAAACTTGTTTCGGCAAATTCAGATGATACGGAGTAACTTAACGTCACAGCAGGCATAACAACAGCCGGTGTTTCTCGTGTTTTCCCCGGGAAACAAACACAATACACACACACACAAAATTACACAAACACACACACACGTATACACACACACTCGGGGGCTTCCCCTCCAAACGAAAATATCTTCCCTCCGTAGTATTTTGATCATTTGCTCCACTAATAATCAATCAGATCGATGGATTCCAGAGAAGAGGAAACTTTAAAGGCCTTTTTCTCAAAATGAGGACTCGTGACAGTCATTATATCATGTGACATATTTCGCTTAATATTTGGAGTACAACAACAATCCTGATATCATTAGAAAGCTAGGAATATCCTCTGTCCAACAGTGTATACAACTCAAAATGTGTCTTTGGGTCAATGTGACTGATTTCGATGGAGCAGGTCACATATGTGGTATTTTAGAGTTGACTAGATATTTATTAAGGCAATAGACTATGATATTCTGCTTGCACCTCGCGTGAAATGGCGGATACCGGAAGTACGGTGTCGTCCTCGGCCCAATACCCGTATGTGTGTGTGTGAAAGAATAGGAGTGACAGTCCGCACACACACAAGATCGCAATTATGGCAGAAGCAAAAAAAGCCCAAAATATATCATTTTCACTCCGAATGGGAGGATGTTTCTTTTTTTGTTGATTCCAATTCAAAGTCCATCTGTCTCATCAAGAAGGGTAATTTAGATCGGCATTTCAAAACGGTGCACACACGCTACGAGACGGAATTCCCTCCTAATTCCGCCCAACGCTCTTCTGTTCGTTGCGTGCATACAGGGCCGCCCCTGGCCAACTTGGGGCCCCAAGCGACATTGTGAGATAAGGCCCCCCCCCCAACCGACAGGAGTGAAACAAAATGTTTTGGAAACAAAGTAGGCTATTTTGCAAATATAATTCCTGTTTATTATTATTATCAACACAGTTACTTTTGTATACAGTGAGGTAAATGCTAAATGTGCATGTATGTCATTCAGTATGCATTTCCTGCCAAATACTAGCCTAAAAAAGATTAAAATATAATTAATGCAAATAAACTACTTCTACTAATAATCATAATCAATTCAATAATATAAATACTATATTATTTTTATTATAATATAGTTGTAAGACAAAACATGCTTATGACATGCTCAAAAACTGATATTTCTTAAATCTGGTCATTGAAAATGTGTTCTCATATATGTTCTTCACAGAAAATGAGCCAAGGCCATTGAGTGTGAGTTTGAAAAAATAATTTATCATATCATTTTTCTTTAGCTAAATAAAGAAAACGGGTCCCACAGACCCGAATACCATACAAGGGCATTATAAAATGGCAGTTAAAAACATTAATTAAAAAGCAAAGATAACAAAATAAAGATAACACAGATATAAAATGCATGAAAAAATGTTACAGTGCAGTGTAAGATATTAATAGTTCAATTAAAAGCAGCGAAAAAAGAAAAGTCTTCATCCTGGATTTAAAAGTAGTGTTTAGAGTAGGTGAGGTCCTGATAATTTATTCCGGTAAATTACTCTGACCTACTAATTGACCTGACCGAAGTTATTGAGTCCATTTAAGTTTACTGCTTGGCTCAGATCCACCGATGTCAGCAAGATCTCACCTCTATTAACTCCCCGAAGAACCAGGTTCAATTAACTGCTGTTTCTATTCAGACAACTCTTTTTAATCTGTTTCAGCGATCCCGAAGGATTTTGATATCAGTAAATGAGGTGTGTTCCTACCTAAGTGTGTGTGGCAGGGTGCAGTCTTACCTTTGAAGCAGGAGAGGAGAGCACAGATATTCTTATTTAGTTGTCCAAATCCAACAGGTGAGATCAGTTTATTTGAAGAAAAATAGGTTCAAACTAATACAGATTATTTACCTTTTAAAACATTATAATCATAGAAAACATATCATGCTGGGGTTATATTTGTTATCTAAAACCTTAATTCATATTCATTTTATTCCCATGCGTTCTAATAACGCCTTCCGGGTATATCTAAATAGTGTTATTGATTTGATTCCCGTGCGTACTAATAACGCCTTCCGGGTTCTTCTAAATAATACGATTAGGTCTAAGCTTCCCGTACGTCCGAATAACGTCTTCCAGGTAGATCTAAATAGTGTTATTCATTTGATTCCCATGCGTACTAATAACGCCTTCCGGTTCTTCTAAATAATACTATTAGGTCTAAGCTTCCCGTACGTCCTAATAACGTCTTCCAGGTAGATCTAAATAGTGTTCTTCATTTGATTCCCGTACGTACTAATAACGCCTTCCGGGTTCTTCTAAATAATACTATTAGGTCTAAGCTTTCTGTACGTCCTAATAACGTCTTCCGGGTATATCTTACCGAGAGCCATCTAACTCAGCTCTGAGGGCCAGAGCTTACCGAGATAGAGTATACCAGGGGTCCCCCCCTCTCTCCCCCCGAAGTCCAAAAAAGCCAGTCTTTTTATGCTCAAAAAACGGGATAGAAAACCCCAAAAACACCTCCTCTATACCCAACCAACATATTCTATTGGCTCTGGCATAAGACACACCTTCCCAAGTGTGTGTAAAAAAACAAACAAAACATGACAAGACATATTCTATGGCTATGACATCACCAACCTTTTGAGGCCTCAATGTGTTTCTCCTTAAGTCCGCAGCCCCCCTCCCTGTGAACTGCTGTGAGAGGAGAGGAACGAACCTGCCTACTCTCTTATCAGAGAGTAAGGCATACATCATTATAGGTCTTACACTCAAGTTAACAAACCACTTTGTTTTGTTTATGCTGTAAATATAGAAAAACCTAAAATATGAAGCATTTTCATTGTGGGTTATACAAGAATATAATTGATTATATTTGATTATAACTAACTTTTGTTTTAAGTATTCAACATACTATGAAGCTCTCAACAGTAGTAAGAGATGCATAATAACTGAACACTGCTTCACCATGTTTAGTTCAGACAGAAAGCAGACCTGTCCCAGAAGACCTGAGATCTCCGGATGGTTCATAATTTAGCAGTAGGTCAGAAATGTATTTTGGGCCTAAATTCAAAGCTTTATAAACCCGCAGCAGTATTTTGAAATCAATTATATGACAGACAGAATTAGAATTGGGAGGGATGAAACCCTCTTTTAATGGTCACACATGCAGAGCACACAGCACACACAGTGACATTTGGCCTCTGCGTTTAACTCATCCTAGTACCAGGAGTCTAGTACTAGGAGAAGTGGGCAGCTATTGTACAGGAAGCCAGTGTAAAGACTTCAGAACTGGAATGATGTTCAAGGTTCAAGGTTATTTATTTGTCATACGAACATAGCTACAGTGTAGTTATGATGATTACAATCTTAGGTCACAGACTTCTCCAGCAGTGCAACACAATAACACAGACAAACAGAAATATATAATATATAATAAATATAGTAAATACAAAAATAAAAATTGTTTAAAAAAGTGAAATAGTGCAATAAGAGTCTATGCAAGTTATTAGAATATGATATCTTAGGTAAATCGATAAATAATGTCTAAGTAGCAAACAGATGAATATTATGGATGTTGTTCAGGTGTTTAACAGTCTTATGGCCTGTGGGATGAAACTGTCCCTGAGTCTGGTTGTTTCAGACCGGATACTGCGGTATCGCCTGACAGACGGCAGCAAACAGAACAGTTTGTGGCTGGGGTGATGGGGGTCTTTTATAATCCTGAAGGCTTTCTTCCTGAGCCGCTGGGAGTAAAGGTCCTCCATGGATGGCAGCTCCGTCCTGGTGATGTTCTGTGCAGTTTTCACCACCCTCTGTAAAGCCTTACGATTGAAGGCGGTGCAGCTGCGGTACCAGGCCGTGATGCAGCCAGTCAGGATACTCTCTACCTGTAGAAGTTGCAGAGTATCCTGGAGTCCATGTTGAACCTTCTCAGCCTGCGGAGGAAGAAGAGCCGCTCTCAAGCTTTTTTAGTGATGGTGGTGGTGTGGAGAGTCCATGTCATGTAATCCACTTTCCTGAAAAAACACCATTACAGTAGTCGATTCTACTGAAGATAAAAGCATGTACAGGTTTTTCCAAATCAGCTGTGACATAAATCTTTAATCCTCGCTATATTCTAAATTGATAGTAGGCTAACTTAGTAATTGTTTTAATGTGACTGTTAAAATTAAGGTCAGAGTCCATGACTACACCTAGATTTCTGTCTTTATCTGTTGTGTTGAAAATTGCAGACTGAAGCTCAGCGCTGACTTTTATTAGTTCCTCCAAAACAATTACCTCAGTTTTATCTTTGTTTATTTGACGAAAGTTCTGACACATCCAGTCGTTTATTTTTTCAATGCATTTACTCAGAGTTTGAATTGGAGCATAGTCTCCTGGTGAAATGGATATGTAAATGTGTGTGTGTCATCTGCATAGCTATGGTAACTTATTATGATGTGTATATGATCAAGAGAAGAGGCCCCAGGATGGAGCCTTGAGGAACCCCACGTCATATTTGTCAACTCAGATGTAAAGTTACCTATAGAAACAACGGTTTTTGATGTCCTTTAAGAAGTATTCAAACCAATTCAGAACTGTTTCCCAAAGTCCGACCAAGTTTTCCAGTCGGTCTAGTAATATGTTATGGTCAACAGTGTCAAATGCAGCACTAAGAGATAATAATACTAAAACCGAGATTCTGCCACTGTCTGTATTTTGGATGTCATTGAAGACCTTAACAAGAGCAGTCTCAGTGCTGTGGTGTGGTTGAAAGCCTGACTGGAACACTTCAAAACAGTTATTTAAATGCAAGAAAGGACATGAGAAACAACTTTTTCAATGAACATAACAGATATAGCCTTCAAAAGTGTACATGTGTTAAACCACTATTCATGGTATACTCCCGGAAGCCTGGTGCTTCAATTGTAGCAAAAAATGCTTAAAAACTCAAACTTAAGAGCTAATAGAATATTGCTATTGCCCCCCATCGTAATTGTTCGGTCTATAACTCAAGTAATATGGCTCAAAACATGTATTCATTAATTTAGTTTTGTACCTAATATATGTTGACTGCAACAGTTCAATTTCCCATGTGTGTCATTTACACTGGGTACATGTCCCCTTCACCTTTTGAGAAGGCTCATTTGGTCCAAAAGTATAATTTGTAAAATATTTTTTAAAAAGCTTGCGCTCCAAAAGAATTATTTTGCATGTACTCATCAATTTTATAGCCCCATTTTGGTATTTATCTACTCTAACCTGACTTTGATCCCTCAATTACACTGCCTAAAAGTATATATGTTGAAGACCATTTAAAATCTTCTGACCTCTGATGACCCCATCACTTTTCAACACAAGTGCATGTCAACTGCAGCGTATGTATTTACAAAATATTCTTTACTCAGTTTAAAAATGACATAACTGTTTGTTTGTCAGTCTTTCTATAAAACAAAATATTGTGTGCTGTTTCTCATACATTGATGAAACCCTCTCTGATTGGATGGCCCAGGATGTCATACTGGAAGGCGTTAACTATGCAGTTTTTTGTGTGTGGCTAAGACAACCATTAACCCTAACACAGATCTGTGTGTCTCAGTTGAGGCTCTGCATCACATATTTGGTTCCATCATGAAGTATGGCCTTTCTCAGGAGCAGTTCTGTTTTCCAGGCTCCAATGCCTCGTGTGTTACGGATCAGTTCAATGCGGGGACCAAAGTCGCCCTTTACTTCTTGTTTGTTTCATATATGCTGGTTACCATTTTAGGGAACTTTATTGTCATGGTATCAATAGCTCATTTCAAGCAGTTGCATAATCCCACCAATGTGCTTATTTTATCTCTTGCTCTTTCGGACCTTCTTGTGGGTGTCGCTGTGATGCCCTTCAGCACCATTCGGACTATTCATGGCTGCTGGTTTTACGGGGATGATTTCTGTATGCTTCACTCAAGTTTTGATATTGGTCTTACCTCTGTCTCTATATTCCACCTCGTTTGTATTGCGGTGGACAGGCAACAAGCAATATGTAATCCTCTGCATTACTCTAGGAATATCACCATGTCAGTGGCGTGGATTATGGTATGTGCAAGCTGGGCGTTGGCTGCCGTCTTCTCTTATGGACAAATGTACTCAAAGGCTAACGTAGTAGGGTTAGAGGAGTATATAGAATCGATAAAGTGCCTCGGCAGTTGTAACCTCCTCTTAAACCCCCTTTGGGCAATCCTGGACAGTGTAATTTCCTTTTTCTTTCCCTGCACTGTTATGATTTGTCTGTACACTAAAATATTTATCGTGGCAAAAGAGCATGTCAGAAAGATTGGAGATATGGGCAATTGTTCAAACGACAGAGGGTTGGTTAAACAGTCTGAGCATAAGGCTGCAAAGACTCTGGGTATTGTGCTTGGAGCCTTTATCTTTTGTTGGATGCCGTTTTTTACTAACACAATAATCGATGCCTTCACTGGCTTTAACACACCTGCTGCTCTCTTCGAGGCTTATGTGTGGTTGGGTTACTTCAACTCAACCTTAAATCCAATAATCTATGCCTTCTTTTATCCTTGGTTTAAGAAATGCTTTTATCTTATTGTCAATCTGAAAATACTTAACCCCCATTCTTCATCCATAAATGTGCTTATACATTTATGAAAGTAGTGGTGAGTATTTTTATGGAAATGATTGCATTAAGAGCCGTTTTGAATGCATTTGTTACAGATAAAACACAAGATAGATGAAAGATGAAAGATGCATGAAGGCTTATCCTTTTTTTCCTGCCGCTGATCTCTCTTGCTCAGCCAATGGAAGTGTGAAATGTACTACAGCACTATGCCTTATTTTCCTGTGACACGTTTTTGGTGAGCATACGTCTTTATAGTGATTATGATTGTAAAAAGTACAATAGTTACAATAAATGCGAACAATTGTTTATGTTTTGTCATTGAAACTAGAGTAGGTTAACAAGTCGGTAGGTTAATAATATATTCATTTAAGGACTTAATGAAAAATATAAAATATTTAAGTCATTATTGATTATTGATTTGTAAGTGTTCCTCCACATTGATCTTGTCATCCTTACGTGTGCACAATATCTGCAAATTGAATGCAAAATACATACAATTAAAAAAGGTATAACAAGTTGTGAAAAATAAATGTTTGCAGATCCAAAAAAAATATTGAGTAATATAAGTATTGATTGACTTCATAGATTCAGAATGTAAAGATTGACATCATAGATTCAGATTTTTAAAAGACCCATACATTTTTATTTTTCACATCTGTCGCCGATATATGCACTTTGGTTTTTGTCTGGTGTTTTTGCCTTTTGGAGATGTCTAATTCATTCTTTATCATGTATTTTATTATATCCTGAATCCGTCTTCTAGTGTTGAAATATTTAAAGCTGTGTAAAGCCTGACTTTCTAACAATCAGTCGGTCAGGCAGTGGCCCGAACATGTACATTAGAAAATATCCCAAACAACCTCGTCTTACTGTGGCACTAACTGAAGCCTGTATGTGTTACGTTACATTTTTATAACTTATATATTGGATCTGGTATGGGGTGGCAGATATGTGGGAACAAATTGTGTTTATGTTTCGGCCTTCATTTTAAACTGCTCTGCAAGGAGGGGAGTCCGCCCTTGTTAAATATCAAGTTCATCGTTGGCATAAAACGTAACGAGACCTTTTGAAGTAACAGTTCATAACTCTTGATGCTAGGATTACTTCTAATCCCCCCTGCCAAAGGTTTTAGTTCTATATTAAATGAAAGGTGAAAAGTCATCTCCCTGTCTCACACAGCTGAAGTTAAGGTATCACTTGTTGGAACAGAGGTTTAAGGAAAGCAAATTTAAATCCATTCCACAAAATACCTCCCAAATAAAACCTCTTCAAAGTTTAAAATAAATCAGTCAAAAGCTCTGGCGTATTCAATGACATAAAAGCCACCAGAATGTTTTCCCCCAGTGGCCCAGTCAGATTAAAATGCATTCAGCAAGCGACACACTTTGAAAGGAAAGCCTGACTTGGTAAAAGTCAGCTCATTGAATCAGAGTACTTTACCTCCCACTCAGTGACGGTTTGGTTAACTAACATAATCCTGTTCCATGTGCCATATCCTCTGCAGTCATCTGTGTAAACGTTGACAAGTGGGCTGCTGTGGATCATTTGTTGTTGTTGACTTAACGGCAGAATCAATTCCCTCTCTTGGTAGAAGTGAATCCTGGCGATGATCCCTAAAACATGGGTTTGGGTGCAGGGTTTTTATTTTTATTTAACCTTTGTTTAACCAGATAAAAAGCATTGAGATACAATCTTATTTACAATGCTGACCTGGCCAAGAAGGCAGCAACGTTACACATACCAAAAACATGTAAAATACAGAGAACACAACTAAGAAAACAAAAGACGAAAAAGCAGTCACTACATTGAGCACATTAGGACAGTAAGAAAGGTGCACTACTTATTACTGCAAGAGCAGCTGGTGGTAAGGACCTCAGACATCTTGAATTTAAAAGAGGCTATTGGGACAAGTACCATCAGTTTGAGGCTTGATTGAAGGTCATTCCAAGACCAAGGCCCATAATAAAAAAGACTCCTTTTTGCAGCCTCAGTCTGCGGGTACCTGAAACCGTATCCAGGCACTGGTTCTGAGGTTGTAAGAGTTACAAACTGGAACAAATCTGGCACAAATATACAGTGGAAGCTTACCTATAATGGCTTTATACATTAATAAAAAAAACAGTGCTGCATCCTTCGCATACTAAGTGAGGACCATCCAGTTAGCCTATACAGTTTGCAATGATGAGTCCTATAGGGTCACGGTGCGTCCGATACACTCAACCCAGTCTCACGGCATTTCGTGTTCACTAACACGATTTTTAATCTATTGATTCGTGTTCACCATCACGATTTGCCCCTTTTTTTCGTGTTGCACAGCACGATTTTAAAAGCAATGTATTTCTACTGGTAACGTGTTTCGTGCCTGCAGGCTGCAGCACGTCTTTTTCTCCGGTCGGGTCGTGGAAGACCGGAAGCTGTGTGGTTCATAAAAACATGTTCTTACTCAATATCAAGCCACAGCTATTGCTTTTATTTTAAATCGTATAATTTCGGACTTTTGTTGTCGTCTGTGAGGAAAATAAACGGGGCTCAGAGCCTCAGGATACTGAAATCTGTATTTTTTAAATATTTTTTTCCTTCTAATTTGTTATTCTTTTCAAAATAACACACTGTTATTTACTCACCAATAACACTCAATTATCCTTGCTTTTATTTATTGGTTTAATTCCATAATCTCGGGCTCTTTTGGCGTCCGTCAGGAACTGAATTTCAAAATAAATATAACAGGAAACAGACGTAGGCATTTCGAGCGATTACCCAAGATCCTCAGCTATGGTTTGAAGCTCGTTGATTGGATGTGTTAGCCGCAATGCATGCTGGGATTTGGTGTTTATATTATATGAAATCCGGAAAACATTTTAAAAGTATAAAATAATACTGAATTCCGAGTGCTCTTGCTTTTCTCTTTGAAAGTCATCACATAACGGCATTGTAATACACGGGTTGGGCTGCATTACATATTAAAGATCTGCCGTAGAACTTTCTTTATTTATAGCGCCCTGATGAGAAGACCTTTGGTAAAACTGGAAGAAATGGCGCCGAAACTGAATACTTGACGTGGATCATAAATATATCAACAATTAAACAACATCTTCAATTTCTCTTCACACAATACGTCTCCTTGCAGTATCAACACTAATTCGGCTGACTTTTACATTTGATCCAATTCATAGATAGGTTATATTTACACCATAACGATGCACAGCTGATAAAAAGGACTGTCGTTTTCAAAGATATTACTGATTTTCTTTTAATGTAAGAATGTAAATACTGAGTCTGAAATAGTATAGCAATATGCTGTAAAATGATGTGAAAGCATGAATAAAACTATACATCTTCAGATGTTGTACATACACACTAATAATACAAAGTTATTATGGCTGTGTGCACCTTGTGTGCACCTCCTAGTGGTTAAAGCACGTTATTGAATTATTGTACAGAGTACATACATAGGGGGAAAGTATAAATATAGAAATATAGAATATAAAAAATCAAGAAGATATTATAAGTGATCTCTACAATAAAACAGTTTAGTGCAGGATGTACACAGATATTAATAGGAGGAGGTGCAAAACAGAACAACGGATTAACCTTTATTTAAACATTAAATATTAAATATTAAGCCTGACAAAGTACTTAACGTCTAATATATTGCTTTCCTGCAATGTTAACTATGTTGAAGCACTTATTTTAACTGATATTATACACATTAATTATACTCTTATGTATGTAGATAGAATAAGAAATGTGCAGAATATGATGTTTAATGGTGGAGGTACACACATATTGATAGATGTCTTGTAATGCACTGTTGAGGAACCTGTGACCCAAGTTTTTCATTCATTGCATAACTAAACCGTAGTTGTGTATGATATGTCAATAAACATTTGAAAATCTTGAAAGGGATGTGCAAAATAGCCATAACATACAGTCTTTAATGAACTATTAGTAGAGAATAACGAGTAATGAATATACTTTATTACTTGTTTCCATTCATGTCAATTGCAGATACATGTTTAGTCTTCTCAAGCACCAACTATCAAATATCTCTCCTGATTGTTGGCACTTGACAATCACCTTACATGAATTTTACTCAGGTGTAACTAAAGTCTGATTTAAGGGTTGTTTATATTTCACATCATTAATCAGAATCTGCAAAGTAACTCAAATAAATGCAGTGGAGTAAACATACCAGGTTAACCTCTGAATTGTAGTGGAGTAGAATTACAAAGTAGCAATGAGCTGTCATGTGGGTATACGGCATTAATATAATGCTGCGCATTATGGACACAAGTGATTTTCACCCATTTATTAATTATATGTTTTACATTTGATAACACCAATGTGTTTAATAATGGCAACTTCTAATTGTGGGGAAAACGAAAACGTTCAGTAGAGACGTCCCATAGAACATTTTGCGAAACACAATAGCCAGCATGTGTAGTTCTGGGGGGTGTTCGATTCCAGTTTTGGATAGTCTGGCGTGGTTTCGTTCCATTTCACACAGCTGTTTGACGCTCTGCGTAACCTTACGGGAACTGTAGTCCTAAACGATAGCTGGGGATTATGGGTAGTGTAGTGTTTTCGGCCATCCTAAACTCAAAAATGTTGACAATCGCAATGATGCTCGAAATGTCCCTTACAGGCTTACGTCTGTTTCCGGTTATTTTTATTTTGAAATTCAGTTCCTGACGGACACCAAAAAAGCCCGAGATTATGGAATTAAACCAATAAATAAAAGCAAGGATAATTGTGTGTTATTGGTGAGTAAATAACAGTGTGTTATTTTGAAAAGAATAACAAATTAGAAGGAAAAAGATATTTAAAAATACAGATTTCAGTATCCTGAGGCTCTGAGCCCCATTTATTTTCCTCACAGACGGCAACAAAAGTCCGAAATTATGCGATTTAATATAAAAGCAATAATTGTGGCTTGATATTGAGTAAGAACATGTTTTTATGAACCACACAGCTTCCGGTCTTCCACGACCCGACCGGAGAAAAGGACGTGCTGCAGCCTGCAGGCACGAAACACGTTACCGGTAGAAATACATTGCTTTTAAAATCGTCCTGTGCAACACGAAAAAAAGGGGCAAATCTTGATGGTGAACACGAATCAATAGATTAAAAATCGTGTTGGTGAACACGAAATGCCGTGAGACTGGGTTGATACACTGTAATGGGCTTTGCTGAATTGCATCACCAGTAACTTTAGTATAGTGAGGAAGTCTGCCTTTCTCTTCCTCCTTACCTTTTGCTGTCTTAACTATCTTGATATTGCTCTGCCGTGCTTGTGAAGATGTTTGTTATCGGCCCTCTGCAGAATGTTAAAACTAAAATGTAGTGTTGGACAGCAAAGGAAGGACAGAGCAATGTTGTACTCAGCTGGATGAGGTGAAGAGCCCTATTATCAACATTCTTAACTCTGAAGATCACTGTCAGCTCGTTACAGTGCAACCGACACAAGCCCTGGCGCTTTGGGAACCACTTCATGGCTTAGCTGCTACCGTTAAATCATATTAACGTTCGCAGCTTAGTAACATTAGCTGCTAAGCTAGCTCCTGCCGGCCCTGCCAGCTGTTTAAGGACTGTCAGGCATATACATATATATATATAATGATGTGGCTACCTCCCCTGCTATTCTACCTGGTCGGCTACCTGGTGCTGGGGATCTCCGGGACCGGTGTCGCTCCCGACGCTGAACACCCACAAGACACACCTGCGCTTGATGTGTGGCCTACCCCAGGCACCATGGCTTCCCCGGATTCAGTAAGAGTGTTTGCCATGATGACAACCCCGCTGCTCGCGGAGGACCTTCTCTCATGGATGTCTCATCTACCCGGGGTTCTGCCGCAAGGACTACGCTGTCTATGGGCCCAGGGAAATGGGAGACTTTCCCCCTATGAAGCGCGCACTTGCGACGGCAAGCCGACCAGCCCAGCGAGGAGTTGTTTCACTTATGACCGATGTTGAGTTAGCATGGAATTATTTTAAATCCACCTTCTTGGCTATATGTGACAAGCATGCTCCTTTTAGGACATCTCGGATAAGCGGTAAAGACAACCCCTGGTTTAATGATTCTATATCCTCTCTCATTCGACAGAGAGACACTGCCTGGGCTAAAGCAAAGAAATTGAATATTCCATTAGATTGGAATCTGTATAGGACATTAAGAAACAAATGCACTAAGCTGATACAGCTGTCCTTCCGATTCTGACACTGGAAGGGACATGCCTTGACAAAATAGCATCCTACAAATATCTGGGCATATGGATTGATGAAAAGATGGCCTTTGATGTTCACATTGGGAACCTACTGAGAAAACTTAGACCTAAACTGGGCTTTTTCTTTCGTTTAAAGAAATGTTTCCCGTCTGAAGCCAGGAAGAGAATTGTGCAGAGTTCCTTTCTGTCTGTATTAGACTATGGCGATGTGATCTATATGCATTATTCTTCCTCCCTGCTTAAAAAGCTGGATTCTGCGTACCATACTGCTATACGTTTTGTAACGGGTGCAGGCTCTCGCACCCACCACTGCAATTTGTATCAGTCCTTAGGATGGTCCTCTATGTACCAAAGAAGACAATCACACATGTTGATTTTTATCCTTAAGTCATTGCTAGGTAAGCTGCCCTTATATATCTCCAGACTTCTGTCCTTTTATACTTCCTTTTTTAATATCAGACAAGCAGCAAATGGGATGCTTTTAAATGTTCCTTTGATGCAGTCAGAGCTTGGTAAAGCTGCATTCTCCCACTATGCTCCCTTTTTATGGAATACGCTGCAAATGAAACTTTGTCTAGGGGCACTTCCTACTGTAAATGCTTTTAAAGGTATGCTACGATTAGCCCTTCATGAAACATGTAACTGTTTTACCTGATGCTATTGCTGATGTGATTATGCTTCTTGCCACTGCACAAATGGCCTTCTGTATTTATATTTGAATTGTATGTTGTTGTTTTTTTTAATGCCTTTGTTTTATGTTGAAACTTGTTGGTTCACACTTGTTGTAAACTTGTATCTCAATGGGACATTCCTGGATAAATAAAGGATAAATAAATAAAATTAAGCGCTGCCACAAGTATTCAATTCTGGTTAGAAGCCTTTTGTTTGACTTTTCCATATCTGTCAGACAAGCTTGTGGTTGGAGTCTTATTTCGGTCAGAATCAGCTGAAAGGGTTACAATAGTTCATCAGAACTCAGCAAAAGTTGCATTAGGGGCGTTCACACCAAGTTATTTTACCACAATAGTTCATGAGAACTCAGTTGATGAGAACTCTTTTAGTTCTGATGAACGAAGGCCCAATCCCAAACCGCACCCTACCCCTACACCAGGGGTGTACTTTTAAAGTTGCCAGTCTGCCGAGATCTACCAGTCCAAATAGAGAGGCATTACAGACAGCCTGCTACCAGGTACCATTGTACGATTAATACTTCATAAAATACTGCAGATCCTTACCTCTTTCTAATCTACACACATACAAGTATTTAACTGAAGTTACACAACAGTGTTGTTGAGACAGAGTTGGAGTTTATTCACACGTCACATACTACAGTGGATAATGTTTTCAATAAACATTGAACAGTGCTGCCACATATGACAGGGACAAAAGAGAAGACTCTGAACCCTTTCTTTGCCATTATATAAAAATAGTGTTGCTCCAAAAGTATAAATTAGGCTTACTAATACGACAACTCAGATCTGAAGCTACACAGGAATCTGCTGCCAAAGTGCAATAAAAAAGACAAAATTAATAGAATCAAACCCTTTTTTTGTTGCATTTTAGTAGAGAATAAAAATAAATGCCTTTAAAATAGGATGCAAGCAACACTAGTTTCTTAACGTGAATTGATAATAGACTATAATCAATTTAAGTTTGCATACTTATACCATTTTGTACAATACTTATAATGAATACATTCAAATTACAGCTGATTAATAACGGTATCTAACTTGAGTTTTTATCATATCAAAAACCTGTTGAAATGCGACTGTTATTTTTATTACGCATCGGCAGCCTCCAGGAAAGCTTCTTTCACAACTTCGCCATCTTTGAAAGACTTCATGTGTTTCACAAGAACGTGACTGACACGATAAGATGCTATGGTAGCAGCCTTGCTCTTGTTGTTGGGCCTGGTGAAAATGGACTGCTGTGCATTTAGCTGTCCTTTCAGGCCCCTCCCCCTTTGGGAGCGTAGTGCAGAATTAGGAGGGAATTCCGTCTCGTTTTGAAATGCCGCTCCTAAATTACCCTTCTTTGATAAAGCCACGCTCGCATTGCAGATGAAACAGATGGACTTTGAATTGGAATAGATACAAATACTCATCCTCCCACTCGGAGTGAAAATTATATATTTTGGGCTCTTTTGCGCCTGCCATAATTGCGGCCTTGTGTGTGTGCGGACTGTCACTCCTGTTGACACGGACAACGTCAGCGAAATAGTGCCCACTGCCCACCAGCCACGCCCCGACACATGGTGTCACGCCGGCCAATCACAAAGCTTTGATGTGTTCAAGTGCATTATTCTGGCACAGGAAGATTATGTTATATCTCTCACAGGCTCCGCCCTCTACTGGACTCTATGGGTACTCTCTTACCCCGCAAGCATTCTCCCACTGATCCTTCTATAGATGTAGCCGGCCCTGGGCGGGCCTACCTGAATGCGCGCGCATCACACCGTATAAAAGGAGGCCTCGCCTCCTGACCATCATCCTTTTCTCTTCAGCAAGCGGAAGTGTTTTTCACGGAGCTTAGAAAGACGGAAAAATTGAGAGATAATGGAGTCAGTTCTTGACCACAGGACCTGCCCGAAATGTCCAAACCTGATCGCGGGAGCGGATCCTCACCCCTCCTGTTTTTTGTGTATGGGGCCTAACCACGCTGTGAGCGGTATGGGCCCGACGCCGGCATGCTCAGCCTGCCAGATGCTTCCTCGGCTCACACGTGAGCATCGTGGGCAGCATTTCCTGTCAGCAGAGACTCCACGGGAGGAGGTGGAGGATTCGGATCTCGTCGTCGTCGAGATGGGCGAGTCAGGAAAGGAGGAAGTGCCGTTCCGATTCTCCCTTCCGTGGGGCCAGAAGACAACCCCGATTCCGGAGGAGGAGGACGAGGACGCCTCGGTGTCGGGAGGTCCGACTCTCAGGTCTGCGCGTGTGGATTTCCCAGCGGTGATGACTCTGGCAGCGGAGCGCGTAGGCCTACCGCTCCCACTACCGCTGCCACCGAGTTCTATAAGCCGCCTGAGACAGGGGTTTTACGGCCCGGTGCATCCAGCGCAACCAACCTTCGTTTCGCCCCAACTGCCTGATATATGGCGGTGTGTGGAGGCGACATGGCGGCAGCCATTTAAGACGAAGGCCCCAGTAGCCGCTATGGCAGGCATCATCAAGGTGGAGGGCCGCCTGGACACAGCGTGTGCGGGTGTGCCCCCCCTTGATGAGAGCTTGGCGGCCCATCTGCTTCCGCGGGTGGCTGGTTGGGCGGAGGGTAAGCGACCCCTGCCCCCGCTGCCCCGGGACCGAGACACTCTGGAATATCTGGACAAGATGCTCAAGCTCGGTACGCAGATGGCGGCTGCAGCCAATAATCTCGGTGTGTTGGGCGTCTCCCTGATTAGCCGCCCCCGCCCTCTTGTCACAAGATGGGAGCGATTATCCGGACCGCGCTATAGGTCAGATGAATAATCTGATTCATGGCGTGGCCGCTGCAGCAGGGCGGGTGATTTCCGTGGCCACAGTGGCGTCTCGTCATGTGTGGTTGGGACTCACTGCCCTATCTAGAAAAGACCGAGAAGATCTCCTCGGAGCCCCCGTATCCACGGAGGGGCTCTTTGGGTCAATCTCCTCGGTCACTCAGCGCTTCAGCCGGCTGGAGGAGGAAAGGGTCCAGCTTAGCAGGATGCTACCGCTGGCCACGCCTCCGGCCCCGCTACGCGCTCTTCCACGCGTTTCCATGCAGGCGAGGGAGCGCAGTGCGACAGTGAAGCAGAGGGAGAGGCGCCGGCACGGGGATCCCGTAGCTGCGGCGCCCTCTACGGCCCATCACGTGGTACCGGCATATCGGCAGCCACGGGGAGGGGCTGCCCGACCTCGGCAGGCTCATCAGCAGAGAGCGGCCGGGTGGGGTGCGCCGTCAGCCCGAAGCTGACTGGCGGGGGGAGGTAGCGTCTCGGCGGGGGGAGAAAATGTCTTTGCCCGGGACGCGAGGGTGAATCCCGCCTCCTCCCTATTCGATGCACAGATTCCTTTTAAAAAATTAAAAAATAAAGAAAAAGTTGATCTGTATCCAAGTCTAAGTGTTCTTTGTTTCCACAATGCTACACTTACACATGATGTCTGTACAGGGACTTTTCCTGTACAGACTAGCAGGACTAGCAGGGACTTTCGTGGGAGAAAAAGGTTCCTATTTCTGATTGGCTGGGCGGATTGCAAACCACGCCCCGTAAAAAGCGGTCGCAAAACAGTTGTGTGATTACTTAAAAAACAAAGATTTATTTGAAGATTTTCAGTCTGGCTTTATAACACATCATAGCACAGAGACAGCTCTGGTTAAAGTCACAAATGACATTCTAATAGCCTTAGACAAGGGACTTGTCTCTATTCTTGTTTTGCTCGATCTCAGTGCTGCATTTGATACTATCGACCATGATATCCTATTTTAAAGACTAGAGCACTTAGTTGGCATACAGGGAACTGCTTTAGGCTGGATTAGGTCCTATCTATCTGAACGCTCTCAGTTTGTACATGTTAACGATGAATCTTCCACGCAAACCAAAGTTAGCCATGGAGTGCCACAGGGCTCAGTGCTCGGACCTATTTTGTTCACATTATATATGCTTCCGTTAGGCAATATTATAAGGAATCATTCTGTAAACTTTCATTGTTAGGCGGATGATACTATATTTATCAATCAAGCCTGATGAAATTAATCATCTAAATAAAATTCAAGACTGCCTTAAGGACTTAAAAATGTGGATGACCTTAAACTTTTTGATGTTAAACACGACCATGCATCTGTTACTTCTAGGCTGGATTATTGTAACTCTTTATTATCAGGGAGTAGTGCTGCGTACCTGGACTCACATTCAGGTTCAGGTCCGGACTCAAGTCCAGAGGTTCAGGTTCAGGTCCGGACTTATAAGTCCGGACCATGGCTTGTGTCAAGTTGTGTGAGTAACTAAAGTGAACTTATTGTGAGCTAATTATCAATTGAAAATTAACTCATAATCAACTCAAATTCAAACTCGTCAGGTTTATTGTGCTCCCTTCCAACTTGTGTCTACATTCCTCTACAAAGTACAAATGTAAAAATAACACTTTTTGCCACTTAGTCTACAAATGACTTATGACAGCAACTACAGTGAACTACTATAAAGTTCAAACATTTATTTCATTTACCAAGCTAAAGTAACCAAACAGTCCCTGAGCTGACTGAGCCTAAATCCCTAAAATGTTGCTGAAAGGTAGAGTGTAGAGTAGACTATACGCATTACACTGTTACACACCTACTATACAGTATAGGCTACACTGTGAGTGTACTGTACTGTCTGTACACCATGTATTTTCTACAACTCTACATGTGTACATTATACAGTACATACTACATACATAGTGATGTACATACACTGTAAAAAAATACAAGTTGACTCAACTTAAAATAATTTGTAACCCCGTTGCCTTAACATTTTGATTAGGGCCAGGAAAGTATCTTAAGTAAATTCAACTTACAATTAAGTTTAGCCAGGAAAGGATATCAAGTAATTTCAACTCTCAATTAAGTTTAGCCAGGAAAGGATATCAAGTAATTTCAACTCTCAATTAAGTTTAGCCAGGAAAGGATATCAAGTAATTTCAACTCTCAATTAAGTTTAGCCAGGAAATGATATCAAGTAATTTCAACTCAATTACGTTTCTCCAACTTAAAAAACCAAGTTCACAGGACTCTACATAAAGCAAGTAAACCATTCGGTGAACATCTTTTTTTTTGTCAAATGAACAAATATTTTTGTTGCATCAACAACTTTTCTCAAATTCTCTCAACTCACCCTTAAGTGTCTTAAACTTACAATAATTAGTTCAATTGATAGACTGTGTAGTCAATAAAACACTGAATAACACTGACTCACTGCCCTATCTAGAAAAGACCGAGAAGATCTCCTCGGAGCCCCCGTATCCACGGAGGGGCTCTTTGGGTCAATCTCCTCGGTCACTCAGCGCTTCAGCCGGCTGGAGGAGGAAAGGGTCCAGCTTAGCAGGATGCTACCGCTGGCCACGCCTCCGGCCCCCGCTACGCGCTCTTCCACGCGTTTCCATGCAGGCGAGGGAGCGCAGTGCGACAGTGAAGCAGAGGGAGAGGCGCCGGCACGGGGATCCCGTAGCTGCGGCGCCCTCTACGGCCCATCACGTGGTACCGGCATATCGGCAGCCACGGGGAGGGGCTGCCCGACCTCGGCAGGCTCATCAGCAGAGAGCGGCCGGGTGGGGTGCGCCGTCAGCCCGAAGCTGACTGGCGGGGGGAGGTAGCGTCTCGGCGGGGGGAGAAAATGTCTTTGCCCGGGACGCGAGGGTGAATCCCGCCTCCTCCCTATTCGATGCACAGATTCCTTTTAAAAAATTAAAAAATAAAGAAAAAGTTGATCTGTATCCAAGTCTAAGTGTTCTTTGTTTCCACAATGCTACACTTACACATGATGTCTGTACAGGGACTTTTCCTGTACAGACTAGCAGGACTAGCAGGGACTTTCGTGGGAGAAAAAGGTTCCTATTTCTGATTGGCTGGGCGGATTGCAAACCACGCCCCGTAAAAAGCGGTCGCAAAACAGTTGTGTGATTACTTAAAAAACAAAGATTTATTTGAAGATTTTCAGTCTGGCTTTATAACACATCATAGCACAGAGACAGCTCTGGTTAAAGTCACAAATGACATTCTAATAGCCTTAGACAAGGGACTTGTCTCTATTCTTGTTTTGCTCGATCTCAGTGCTGCATTTGATACTATCGACCATGATATCCTATTTTAAAGACTAGAGCACTTAGTTGGCATACAGGGAACTGCTTTAGGCTGGATTAGGTCCTATCTATCTGAACGCTCTCAGTTTGTACATGTTAACGATGAATCTTCCACGCAAACCAAAGTTAGCCATGGAGTGCCACAGGGCTCAGTGCTCGGACCTATTTTGTTCACATTATATATGCTTCCGTTAGGCAATATTATAAGGAATCATTCTGTAAACTTTCATTGTTAGGCGGATGATACTATATTTATCAATCAAGCCTGATGAAATTAATCATCTAAATAAAATTCAAGACTGCCTTAAGGACTTAAAAATGTGGATGACCTTAAACTTTTTGATGTTAAACACGACCATGCATCTGTTACTTCTAGGCTGGATTATTGTAACTCTTTATTATCAGGGAGTAGTGCTGCGTACCTGGACTCACATTCAGGTTCAGGTCCGGACTCAAGTCCAGAGGTTCAGGTTCAGGTCCGGACTTATAAGTCCGGACCATGGCTTGTGTCAAGTTGTGTGAGTAACTAAAGTGAACTTATTGTGAGCTAATTATCAATTGAAAATTAACTCATAATCAACTCAAATTCAAACTCGTCAGGTTTATTGTGCTCCCTTCCAACTTGTGTCTACATTCCTCTACAAAGTACAAATGTAAAAATAACACTTTTTGCCACTTAGTCTACAAATGACTTATGACAGCAACTACAGTGAACTACTATAAAGTTCAAACATTTATTTCATTTACCAAGCTAAAGTAACCAAACAGTCCCTGAGCTGACTGAGCCTAAATCCCTAAAATGTTGCTGAAAGGTAGAGTGTAGAGTAGACTATACGCATTACACTGTTACACACCTACTATACAGTATAGGCTACACTGTGAGTGTACTGTACTGTCTGTACACCATGTATTTTCTACAACTCTACATGTGTACATTATACAGTACATACTACATACATAGTGATGTACATACACTGTAAAAAAATACAAGTTGACTCAACTTAAAATAATTTGTAACCCCGTTGCCTTAACATTTTGATTAGGGCCAGGAAAGTATCTTAAGTAAATTCAACTTACAATTAAGTTTAGCCAGGAAAGGATATCAAGTAATTTCAACTCTCAATTAAGTTTAGCCAGGAAAGGATATCAAGTAATTTCAACTCTCAATTAAGTTTAGCCAGGAAAGGATATCAAGTAATTTCAACTCTCAATTAAGTTTAGCCAGGAAATGATATCAAGTA
Source organism: Champsocephalus esox (assembly GCA_036324585.1). Lineage (NCBI taxonomy): Eukaryota > Metazoa > Chordata > Actinopteri > Perciformes > Channichthyidae > Champsocephalus > Champsocephalus esox. Next base: position 38,122,590 of record CM070493.1, on the reverse strand, counting down.
ATTTCAACTCAATTACGTTTCTCCAACTTAAAAAACCAAGTTCACAGGACTCTACATAAAGCAAGTAAACCATTCGGTGAACTTCTTTTTTTTTGTCAAATGAACAAATATTTTTGTTGCATCAACAACTTTTCTCAAATTCTCTCAACTCACCCTTAAGTGTCTTAAACTTACAATAATTAGTTCAATTGATAGACTGTGTAGTCAATAAAACACTGAATAAACTAACTACCCTAAGTCTCATCAACTTATTCGTTTTAGCAGTAGGCCTACCAACAAAGTTATTAAAGTTGTTTAAACTTGACTTTATGTTCAGTGAACATAGAAAGTTGTCTGGTCTAGCAATCTTAAATACAGACAACTTTTTTGAATTAACAATTGCTCTGGCTACCAAATCCAACATTTTCAAACTGGTGAAGTGAATTTCTGAAACAATTAACAATCAAAAACATACATTTATTCATAATGTAGTAACTTTGTTGAAAGCGCAGTAGCTCAAGGTGGAACATCAGCAGCACATTATTAAAAGAACAACAAACTATGCCTCGAGTAATATATGTTTAAAATCAACGCCTTTCTTTGAAACATTTATCCAACTGCAAACAAGCCAAACTTAAAAACATGCTACAGTTCAGCAAACAGATATTGTATTGGTTAATATTTACGTGGATAAACAATGAACAGTTGTGCCTTTAACCTTATCTGTATAAACATGTATAGAGTGCTACAGTGACGCGTCCTAAAACTCGGAAGTAAACTCTATCTATCAATCATAATCTATCGATTATATTTATGATTAGAAAATTATAAAAGTAGGGTAGACATGTGGAGATTATCCGGCTGAACAAAACGTGATCTGTCTCTTAAACGTGTGTCAACCACAGACCTTATTTCGAGCTATTTTCCAAAATCCTATGGAGAAATTGCATTGCTTTTTGTCGGAGGAACCCATGTGCAGCTTACTTCCGGGTTTTAGGATGCGTCACTGTGGCACTCTATACTTGACAGATATATTATCGTTTAATGAAATAACAAGCTAACATATGATTCCAAAATTAACAACAGAGGGAAAATCCAGCACCCTGTTTAAAAGGAAATTGTTAAACATTTGTAATGCAGTTTAGCTGGAACAGAACAAGTCTTGCTGGCTGGAGTTGCGCAGCACATCAAATAACCACATTAAATAACCTTAAGGTGGAACGCAGACAGGGAAGGGAACCACATCTCTATATTGTGCCCTGAAGCAATTTGTTTCGCAGTCCATGAGCCCGAGCAGAGCAGGTGCCTCCCCCAATGTCCATGATTACCTTCTGAATGACCTCAAAGGTATCTTTCAGTCCCTTAGGATAATCAATGTTGAGGCTGTAAAGTATGCCCAACAGCACAGCAAAGCCGGTTGGTAAATCTCACAGCTTGCGCAAAACAAAGCGCCCCTCCAGGATCACAGCAACATCCGCAATATTCCTTGGTAGGGCTGCCGGCTCCCGTTCTTCAGTGACGATCAGTACGCCGACATCCACTCCGTTTACAGCTGCCGCCTCCTCTGAGTCAGTGGCCTGAATTATATCAGAAAACATTGAATAACTGATCAATCAATCAACAACTTTATTAATCCCGCGATTGGTTTTGAGCAGTTTATGTCATGTACAGGGAGGAACATACAGGAAGAAAAACACACAGATAGATACACCCGGGGGCAGAGATGTGGATCATTCCAATTTACACGATAAGTAGTTTCATAGCATCACAATAACTAAATAAATAGTCAAGTTAAAAAACCTACCAAGAATTTATAAGTTTGAGTGCAGAGGGGATGAATGATTTCGAAAAGCGATTAGTCTTAAGAGCATGTAGAGCATATCTACGCCCTGATGGCAACAGATGAAATTCATCTGCAAGGACATGGCCTGTCAAGGTGGGTGCTACATTAACATGAAGGAACTCATCTCTTATTAAGTTTGAAACGTACCTCGCAGAACTTGATGAAGTTGGAGGGATCCTCCTTCATGAAATATGGCAGTCCAAGAAGTGCTGCAGACCTTCTGTTCTGGCTGGAGTTCTGCAAAAACATCAAAACAGGCATCAAGAAAATAAATTAGACAGACCAGGGGCCTGTACTACAAAGCAGGATTTGAGGTTAGCGAGGTCACTTCAGGTTTAACCCTGGGTTTTCTGTTCTACGAAGGTGGTTCACTTCTTACTGGGATAGATCAACGCGGTAACTTATGCTGAACGCCTAACCTCCTCCGGAGCAGGTTATGTTCGTGATATCGGATCAACTCCTACAAAAGCGCCGCCTACTGACCAATCACAGCATGGTGCTCGTGGATCGTAAGAACCAAGAAGTTAAAATCATAAACCGGCTAAAAGCAACACAGTTTAAACGGACAAATGCAGAAAGGAAAGCTGGCAAAATATCACCGACTGTGTGAATGCTAAATGAATAGGCTTATATATCACTGCCCACCTAGAGCATGATAGATCTGACTATATTACATGTGATCCGTTACATTAATGTGTTGCTTGGATGTGTTTTTATGGCATTGTAAAGTCCAAAAGTCAACATTTATTGTAAAAAAGATAGATGTAATAATTTTCATCATAGACATGTTTTTATCAAACGAAATATTCTGCTTCAATCCATATTTATTAGCTTAGTCTTTCAAAAACTAAAATGTTCACCGAGATAAAAAATAAAAGAGTTTGGTCTCCAGCATGTAAAGACATCACTGTATTAACGGGGAGGTCTAGCAGCAATCTAACAGCAACTTCTTCACTTACTTCAGAATCCAGAGACTCCAGCAGACTGTGAATATTTGTGTCACGTCTCTCTCATGCTTTGTACAACTCGAGCAGTCTTGGCAAATGCCGGTCGAGTCCAGAAAGGAAGGACTTGGGGAGGTCAGCAGCCACAAGACGCGTAAACTCGGCAGCAATCTGTAAGGACCAAAACAGAACCCCAATATTAAAACATTCAGAAGAGTAGATTGCTCTCCTGTTCGTCCCTGACCCAAGATTGGACAGGGAGCGGCCCCTGCAGACACCCACTGCTCCTGGCTGCCTTGGACGAAGGACAGCACAGATGGGTGAAAAGCAGAGAACACATTTCATTGTGCATGTGTATTTGTGTTTTGTGTTGATGTGTCGTCTCTAGTGCTGGGGGTAAACGATTATTTTTAAAACGATTAATCCGGCGATTATTTGATCGATTAGTCGACTAATCTAACGATTATTTTTCTGTTGTTCAATTCATAAAAAACGTAATGTAAAAAAAACGTAATGTAAAAAAACATTTTTTCACGATACTGTGTCTCAGGGGATCTTAATATTTAAGAACCTATTAATGTGTAATACCAGATTAACGAAAATAATCTCAGCTAACTGACGATACAAACCATGTTTATCAAAACAAAACACAAGTCTCATAAGAAGCATCTAAATGACCCCTGAGCGAAAAATGCTAACGGACATTGGCACAGAACTCAAGATAAAAGTACCCTTATTACTTATCGTAGCTGCACAGACAAGATATCCGATTAAAGCTGAGGTTCCACAGATTATGTAGGTATATAGTATCATCACTGAGTGATCCGGACTCGGACTGGGGAAGCAAACTCAGACATCACAACACGTACCTTTACAGATCTTCTCGGGAGATCGTCTCACCACCGTAGCTGTCAATCTGATCAAAACACGTGTTCAATGGCATTAAAATGAGAAAAAATCGCGGCTGAATCGGTTAATCCATAAGTTTTTAACGTCTATGTATAAAAAAATGATTGAATTTATAATCCATAATTCCATTTTAATGTAAAAATCGGAGAGCAAATGCTAGCTGCTAATGGTAGCCGCCACAGCAAGAACTGCTTGTTGCTGTGGGTGTGTGTGTGTGTGTAGCGACGCGTCGACGCGGAAATATGTCGTCGACGTTGTCGACGCATCGCTACAGCACTCCTCTGACTGCACGCATGTGTTGATGTGTCAAAGCTGTATGACAAATAAACAATTCTTTAAAATTATTCTTCAATTATAAAGAGGGGGTGTACATGTGAAAGCTTTATACTCACTTGTCTTTCTGAAAACAATGCTGGCCAGTGGCCATCTGCTTTCAACCTCCGCCGCACGCAGCTCTAATGATCACCGCCGCAGCTCCTCCCGTTGTGGTTGAGCGGAGCGGAGCGAAGCAACACAAAAACACACACACACACACACGCTTCCAAGTTAGACATAACACACTTAACTATTTTATCTACCTCTGGAACAAGCTAAACTAGTTATAAATATGTTTATTCTTCACTGTCGGGTCACTCATTACCGGATTAACGAGCTGCATGAGTCTGAAACGGACTGTCAGGAGAGAGGAAAATAAGAGCCTCCGTGTTATTATTCAAAGTGAATCTAAACTTTTGAATGATGTACTCCATCTACTATAAGTAGTAATAATGTGTTGTTTTGTTTGAACAACACATTGCATCCCTAGTAAACGCCATAGCACCCCCGCAACCCCCCCCCAGTTAACCGTTGGTCATTTTGAAAGTAGCTGGCAAGGTGAAAAAGTTTGAAAACCACTGCCCTATACAAATTCCTAGTATGTGTGAAGCATGTACATGGCCAATACAGATGTTGAATCTTGAATATATCCCAGGAAACTAAACCATTCTGAAACCCCCACGCACATTTTGGCTCTTGCAACGACTGAATTCACTTGCTAGCTAACGTTAGATAGCTACACTAACTAAGAGGGGAAACACGGCCACCGTGGCTAGTTAGGTTTAGCCTCTAATAAACGTTATATATATATATATATATATATATATATATATATATATAGGTACATTTTAACATTAAACTCGGAAAAAAGCAATTATTAACTCACCTTTTGTAATTCTTCTTCTAATTCTTCACAATTTCAACCGCACCGCGCAGGCTTAGTTTTCAATTCGTTCCATGAGGTGAGGGAGGATGCTGGATGCACGGGTTGACACACGCAATTTTGCAGGGGCAGTGTTCTGCGCATGTGCAAAAGCTGAGCAAACTCATCATTCTGAATTGAGTGTACTATTTTAATTTCACAGACAAGTTGAATGGATTACAACTTTACGTTTCTAGTTGTCTCAACTTTTTGGCCAAATGTAGGTGACCTGACTCACATAAATGAGTTAAAGGAACTAAAATCCCAAATATTTTTTTACAGTGTACATACTGTTAGAAATTAAAATCAATGTTGATATGGCCTAATTTTGAATTAAATACACTATTTAATTTAATTTAGTTTTATTCTGAAAAAAACGGAAGTTCACACTATTTACGTACACCCTATCCGTTTTTAAGAGTGCGCTTAAGACCTTCCTTTTTGATAAAGCTTATAGTTAGGGCTGATTAGATTCAGCCCCTAGTTTTGCTGATATAGGCTTAGTTTGTCGGGGGACATCTTACTTCTTCCTTCTCTCTGTCTATAACTGTGTACTCTCATGTTCCGATTAACCCAGCTTCCCCAAATGTCTTTCTTTTTGGTGTCTGTATACGCCGGGATCCGGAGTCATGGATGATCCTGCTGTCCTGTGTCCTGGATCGCGAGCCCTGGATCTTGAGTCGTGGCTGTGGTCCTGGATCATCGGTCCTGGATGGATATCCTCGTGGATTCATCTTCCTATTATACACACATGCATTTCCAAACATTTGGACTACCTATGTGGCAAATCTATTATCTTTTCAATTTACACACGGCATCTATTGCACGTCTGTCCGTCCTGGGAGAGGGATCCCTCCCCTGTTGCTCTCCCTGAGGTTTCTCCCATTTTTCCCTTTAAACTGGGTTTTCTCCGGAAGTTTTTCCTTGTACGATGTGAGGGTCTAAGGACAGAGGGTGTCGCATTGTCATACTGATATTCTACACACTGTGAAGACCACTGAGACAAATGTAACATTTGTGATATTGGGCTATATAAATAAACATTGATTGATTGATTGATAGTTGTAATTGTGAATTAATAAATGATGGCGCTCCATATACACAGATTTTTATAGACGAAGGATGCTGGCCTGTGCTGGAAGACGGAGTCTCTGCAGAGCACGACACATGGCCAAAAAGATTGAGACCAACTGACCGACAGGGTAACTTGGGAAGGCACTCTCAATGACTGACTCTGAGGTGTACCTGACCAAACCTGACTTTACAACCTGACAGTGTGAGTGTGAGTGAGTGTATGTCTTCACCTGATCAATGCAACTGCATGATTTAAAACGATGACTAATCAAGCATGTTTTGGACTAACACGTTATCTTTGTGTGATAATAATGTGTGAAATGAGAGGTTTCCTAACATTGCACAAAAGGGGAAACCGTATCTAATCTGCTTGATGATATTTCACTCCCACAGGAGGTGGCCGTTTGCAGAATGTGAAGCTCAAACTAAAACATGAAGATTATGTTTCTTTTAGGACTGAAAGATGGAGAGAAAACACTTCATTTCACTGAAGTGTTTACTGGGAAAAATGTTTGGTATTGTCTTATAATCCATTATGACCTGAAGGTTTTCTTCGATTTTGTTTACACATGAGATAATGTGTAAAAAAGGGGGAGTGTAAACTTTACAATGTACATTTTTCATTTAGGGACTGAAAGGAACCGGCCGCTCCAACCCCATTGTTCAATCTGACCATTGATTGACAGTTTTAGAATTGACCTGCTCCATATTTGGGGACAACACACTGTTTGATGAATGTTGACATGTCTCTAATATTGATTGAGTTATAGCAGGTAACACAGGTGCAGAATCAGCGGCCAAGGGGCTGCTGGAAGAGATGTAAGTCCAGAATGGAATAAATGAAGAAGCTGACCTGTGAGTAATGTTTCAACAGACAACATCATGTAACTCGCCTGGTAAAGAAGTAAAAGCCATAGACTTTATTGTTTAGGTCATTATGGGGATATACATTTCATCTGCATTTAGAATAGAAAGACATTTGATGACAGTTTGTTGGAATTCTGTATTCATTTTTTCAGCGGGATAATATCTAAGCACTGACGGGTAAAATCAGTATCACCAGGAAGCCATTCACTTTGTTAGTATTGTGATTTTGGTTGTTTTTGAATCCATAACATTGGTGTGTTTCTTTACCAGAAACATTAGCAGTTCAAATCATATTTAGATTTTTAATGGGATCTCAGGGATTTCATTTAAAGATAAACACAGATGCTTGTCAGAAATTCAGAGCTATTGAAATATGTTATTTAGTTTACCTAAAGATGTTGGGGTTCTTATTTAGTTGGCACAGTCCAAGTATTAAGATTCTGAAGCCGCACAATTAATTTAGAGAACCTGTGCACAGACATCTGTTGTTTTAAGACACCCCACCAACAGGCTCCAAGTTGCCTACGCAGTGGTGGGTCAAACAGCCGAGAGCCCGGAGCGTGGGCTAGAGGGATTTGTATCAGATTTCTCCACACAGGTTGTTGACGCCAAAAGGGGGACCCGAGACGCAGGAGGCTGACTGTCAACCCCAGGCTCTCCGGCCCCGACCGAGTGACCCAGAGGACATCCCATGCCGTCTGCCTACAAGGGAAGGAGGATCGGGAGGACATCCATCCAGCAGTCGTCCCAAGAGGCATCATCATCGGACCGGAGAAGGAAGATCGGGAGGACATCTATTCAGCATCGACTCGGGAGCCGCCATCAGCAAGCCGGAGGAGAAGACATCTCTCTAGCAGGCAGCCCAAAAGCCGCCGTCAGTGGATCAGAGGGGACAAAGACACCGCAAGCAGGAGTGTGTGTTAATTGTGTGTTAAGTGCAACAAGATGGTGTATGGAGCCAGCCAGGCCTGCCAAGCTATGGGCAGCCTCTACCATGACAGCTGCTTCACCTACCATGACAGCTGCTTCACCTGCAGCGCCTGTAGTAGGGAGGGCGTTCTACTATGACGCAGGAAGGGTTTTCTGTGAAGAGGACTTTAAAATCTACTGTCTGAAAGACTGCCACAGGGTCCTGGCGCCTAAATGTGCTGCGTGTAACCAGCCCATCCTGCCCTCAGAGGGGTCTGATGAAACCATTCAGACTAATCAGTTCCACCATTGAGGGAAAAGCTGCTTCTCCCCCTCCTGACGAGTATGGAGATTCAGCAGACAAGGATGCAGTTTTTTGACATTTTTTGGTCTCCCTCTCATTCTGCCATAAGATGAATGGCTGTTTCCAAATGTTTAAAGGGCTCTAAACACTGATGAGAGATAATTTTCTATTACGATTAGCGGTACTCAATCATTCTGATTGAAGGTTTTTTATTAACGTTGTTGTTACTAAGTGATGTAATTGATGTATGGAGTTATTTACATATTTTGGTATTTCTACACGGTCATATGAAGTTTATGTGGAGCCATTCCTGAATGTTTAGATGTTTAGTCTGAATCCCAGGTTATAATGTGAATGCCTTGTGTAAAGTTGCACTCTTTTTGTGCAAAAGAGGGAATTGTAAGGAAATATTTGTATGTATTCATGCAAATATTGAATAAGCTTAAAAGGGCTGTTAAGGGTTTTATTGCTGTGGGGGAGCTGGAGCAAGACCCCACTGTGGTCTCTGGAATGTGGGGGGGGAATGTGTGTGGAAGCTGCAGAAATAGAAGACAGTGAGGGTCAGAGGTGTTTGTGTGAGATGACTGGAAGAGACGACCAGTTGTCCTTAAACTCCACCCCTTCCTGTATCATTGGTATGAAAGCCTATCCAGCCTTTACTCTCTCTCTCTCTCTCTTCTCGCGTCGCTCGGACTGGAAGGTTCTGGCGGCCTGTGGGCAGGAGCCAGGAGTAGGCCTACTCCTGACATTATGCAAATGATATAATATGGTTTTGTATGGTAATGTATTTGATTGTATTGCATTGTATATTACCATTAAAGTAGATTATTGTTAAACGGTTACTTGTATGCTCTGGACTCCTTCCTGTAATATAACCAGCTTGTTTTAGGGACGCGCGGAGATTTGAAATGCGGACAAGTTCTCCACTAAAATCTCCCAACAATACACGCTTCACAACATCAGGAGGATGCGTCCCCAGCTGACCCAGAAAGCGACGCAGGTTCTGGTTCATGCTCTCATCATCTCACGCCTAGACTACTGCAACTCCCTCCTGGCTGGTCTACCTGCATGTGCCATCCGACCTCTGCAGCTCACCCAGAATGCAGCGGCTCGTCTGGTCTTCAACCTTCCTAAATGTTCTCACACCACGCCGCTCCTCCGCTCCCTCCACTGGCTTCCGGTAACTGCTAGAATCCACTTCAAGACAATGGTACTTGCGTACCATGCTGCGAATGGATCTGGCCCTTCCTACATCCAGGACATGGTTAAACCGTACACCCCAGCACGTGCACTCCGCTCTGCATCAACCAAACGGCTCGCTGCACCCTCGCTGCGAAGGGGACCCAAGTTCCCATCAGCAAAAACACGTGGGTTTGCTATCCTGGCTCCAAAATGGTGGAATGAGCTCCCCATTGACATCAGGACAGCAGAAAGCTTACACACCTTCCGGCGCAGACTGAAAACTCATCTCTTTCGACTCCACTTGGAGCAATAGAACTATTAACAAAGCACTTATATACGAATAAAGGACTGGCTTATCTATAGCCAGTTGAGTAGCACTTTAAATGTTTTTGCTCTATGAAGCCTGATGTACTTATATGATTCTGTTTTCTTCAAGTTTGTATTTTGTTGGTCGAACGCACTTATTGTAAGTCGCTTTGGATAAAAGCGTCAGCTAAATGCAATGTGATGTAATAATTTATATTGACTATGTTGAATTTCTCCTTGAGATACCGTAATTGACTGTGACAGACGGATAACTTAAATGGAGAAATGTGATGTTTGTAAAGTTCAGCTATTTGAATGTAACTGTGTACTTTGAATTTTGAATAAGAAGCATTCCAGACGATCAACCGGATCCTGTGTATAATTATTGCTGCTGCACTTTTCTGTTTTCTACAGAAATCATTTATTGTTGCTGTGGTACCCAAGCTTTTGGGACCCGTAACAACATTTTTTGTGCAGCTGAGTGTCAAGAACTGCTTCAAATAGTGATAGGATTAATTGTAGTGTTCCACCTGTATACATGTATATTTGTTTGTTTGTGACTGGGTATGAACTGTTCATGAATGGTTCATGAAGTTGTTATGAACAGTTCTTGATATTATGTTCATGAACAATTCTTGAAATGTTCTTGGTTGAAAACTGAATATCCCTACACACTCACTGAAAACTCCATTTCATGCCTAAAACCATATTCCATGAATTGTTCATGAACCATTCCAGCACAGGAGTTTCATGAGTAGTTCATGAACTGCCCTAGTGCCATTTGATCTTCATGACACTTTCATGAACAGTTCATCAACTTTGTTATGAGCTGTTTATGAGCTGTTCATGAATATGGTTCACTGATATTCCATGAACTTTTCATGACAAGTTAATGAACAGTTCACTATCATCTCACTGGGGTAGCCTACCCCAGCCATACCCTGGCGCTGCCACTGGTGGCACGCATGGGGCGGGCCATTATGCACATGCGTTCAATGCGTGAAATATTTTTAACGCATTTAATTAAAAAAATGCATTACCGCCGTTAACGCGATCATTTTGACAGCACTAATATATATATATATATATTGCCAGTCTTATTATATTGTACGGAGCCCTGGAGGGTTCATAGAGAGAAAAATAAATAAAACATGGCCATGTTTTACTTTCTCGTTTGCACGAGATACCTTCTCGTTTGCACGAGATACCTTCTCGTGCGAACGCTTTAGTAACTCGTGCGCACAAGTTACTAAAGCGTGCACACGAGTTACTAAAGCGTGCACACGAGTTGCTAAAGCGTGCGCACCAGTTAATAAAGAGTGGCCTCGTTTTGTGTGTGTGTGTGGGCATTTATGATAGTATCGTTCGTTTCGGTGCACTCCGGCAGGACTATAGCACATCGAGATTAAGATTAAACGAATTTCTTTCACTTGGGAATACACATATAACTATGGAGAACCAGATTTGTGTAAATTACTGTTCGTGGAAATTTGAAAACAAATGCTGGTGGTGTCGGACACACACAAACACACCGAACACGCACACACAGAGTGGAGCTGAGCACAAACACACACACACACACACACATCATGCGCCCCGGTGACAGGACATCTCCTTCATAAAACGAGGGTGAATACTCTGGTAGTTCGATGTGTGTATAGGTGTGTGTGGTTAACTAACCCTAACAAACGCAATGTCGCTAAGCGGTCCTACGAAGCTGGTTATCAACTCAGCAAATCAACCAGGGTTTCTCTGTCCGGCTGAGAGCGCGTTCACGTGAAAGGGACGGAGTTACCAACATTTGACGAATCACAAACATGGAGACGCGTGCTGACAGCGCAGCGCCATACTTCATGAATGAATAGTGTAAATAGCAAATCCTGCTTCATAGTACAGGCCACTGGTGCCACAGAGATTTCATAAAGTGAAGGAGGTTTTCCTTCTATAAAACAGATGTGGGCAGCAGATACTGTGAGTCACGGACAGGAATCCCTCAATTTAAATAAAACGAGGCCGCACTTTATTAACTCGTGCGAACGAGAAAGTAAAACGTGGCCACGTTTTATGTATTTTTCTCTCAATGAACCCTCCAGGGCTCCGTAATATTGTTTTGATACGACTGACACTTGTAGTGGAAATGTACTGGGCAGAGATCTGATTCTCCGGTTCGGCTTAGACCTCATTTCCACAAATGAGGGACTCAAAGTCCGACGACCAACTCCATTGATGGTCAAAAACCCCACATTTGATGATAAAGAACTGCTGAATGTGTACCAATGGCTTTTGGCATATCCTGATTCTCAGGAGTTGTTGCGTTTCACTCATCAACGTGTTTTTCCACCTGCTGTGTTCATGGAAACTTCTCATTTGCATTGTACTATGATGAGAGTTTTCTGCTGGAATGTTTGAATGATGAGATCTTGCTTAAAACTATGTATTGGAATTCGCTGTGCAGCGCTATCTCTATTGAACTCACACCCACACAACGCAAGCTGTATCAAATCCCAGGGCCGGTCCCACACATTTCACTAGCCAGGGGGCCCACTGATAGATGGAGAGATTTGGATCCAATTGTTAAAGACTGGGAATCTAGTACTGATTGGACTAGCACAGACTGAGTATTCCCCATCACATGACGTGTTTAAGTACAGCATTGACTGCTCAGTTCATGTACTGCATTATCTGACTCTCACAGGCAATGATGACTATGTTAACCCCGTTGCTGGCCCATATGGCCCGGAGTTCTCATTTTTCAGTCATATTTCTGAGCTCCCTGACGCACTAAAAACAGTGCCTCAAACACTGTGGGCAGCTCACAAATATGACGTAGGTTTAATCCGCTCTGCTGAGCCGGTGGTTATCACTCTTAAGTCCACGTTCCGTCCAAATCAACCCCAGTGCCCATTGAAACATGAAGCTGTTGATGTCATTCGGCCAGTGTTTACCTCTCTGCTTAAACAAGGGGTCATTATTCCGAGTAATGATTCCCTGGTCCGCACTCCAGTGTTTCCTGTCAAAAAGATCAGAGACAAACCTCCGGACGAGTGGAGATTTGTCCAGGATTTACGAGCTGTAAATGCAGCAGTGCATGCCCGCGCACCGCTCGTCCCAAATCCTTATCTGATTATTTCCCAAGTTCCAGCCTCTGCAGTATTTTTTACTGTCATCGACCTCTCAAATGCATTTTTCAGTGTCCCTGTACACAAAGACAGCCAATTCTGGTTTCCATTTGAATATGACGGTAAACCTTACACAAAAGCTACTGTGAATCTCTTACTGTGTACAACCAGGCATTGTGTACAAGTTTGGCCTCTCTACAAGTTTCTAAAGGCACGGCTCTCATCCAGAATGTTGAGGACCTCATGATTTGCGCACCCACAGCAGAACAGTGTGAGGCTGACACTATTGCTTTGTTAATGCACCTCGCAGCCGAGGGCCACAAGGCCAGTTTGTCAAAACTCCAATATCTACAAAGAACAGTTACATTTTTGGGTCATGTCATTTCAGGAGAGCGGAAAACGCTTTCAGATAAGCGTATTGCATCATTGGCTGCTCTGTCAAAACATGTCACTAAGCGACAGATGATGTCATTTTTGGGTTTTTGTTCATACTGCAGGTCATTCATTCCAAACTATTCTCCAATCGAGTTGCCACTGCGTACTATCACGCACGTCACTGGTTTGAAACCTACAGATCACCTTATATGGACACCGGAAGCCGACGAAGCCTTCATTAATATGAAGCTGGCTCTCCAATCCCCACCGGCTCTAAGTCTACCTGATCACACTAAACCTTTCACTCAGGCAGTGGATGAACGACATGGGTGTATGACCTCAGTTCTACTGCAAGATCATGGAGGAAAACAGAGGCCTGTTGCCTATTGTTCCTCCTAACTAAATCCTGTAGCTGCTGGCCTGCCTAAATGTCTACGTGCAGTGGCTGCTGCTGAGAAAGCGCTCAACTCCTCATGTGACATCGTGGGATATGCACCTTTGACCCTGTTTGTTCCACATGGTGTTTCACTCATCCTCCTTGAACAGAGAACATCACACCTCTTTGCTGCACGTCACCTTAGGTATGACACATGCCTGTTAGACATGCCTAATGTTTATGTCAAGCGATGTAACACTCTGAATCCAGCGTCTCTTATGCCTTTGCCTGAAGACGGTGACAAACACGATTGTGTTGCCGAACTTTCCATTGTGTGCACACCTAGACCGGACTTAAAAGACGTTCCTCTGACCAACGCTGACCTGATTTTGTATGTTGATGGGTCTGCCTCTCGCAACCAAGGGGGCACTAAACGGGTGGGTTTTTCTGTTGTTTCAGATTCTGCTGTACTCCGTTCTGGACCACTTCCATGTCACCTCTCAGCACAAGCAGCAGAGCTGCTAACTGAGGCCTGCATGGTTGCAGAAGGCAAAACCGTGACTCACGCTATGCTTTTGGGGTGGTACACGATTTTGGGGCTATTTGGAAGTGTAGACAATTTCTGAAATCTGATGGCAAACCAGTACTTAACCATGTACTGGTTGCAGGCTTACTAGACGCCATTCTGCTCCCATCTGAAGTTGCAGTCTGTAAATGCTCCGCACACGCAAGCAGTACAGACCCAGTTTCCCTAGGAAATGTGTCTGCTGACTCAGCCGCAAAGGCAGCTGCTCTAATTCCTCTCGCACCTCACGCACACTCATTTGTTAATATCCCTGTCTCCTCCTTCACTGACAAAATGCCATTACTGACTTCCATTTAGCAGCTAGCTACACCGGTTGAGAAGGCTCAATGGAAGGCTGCTGGGGCTGTTTTTTACCCAACCTCCAGCATCTGGATTGGTCCAAATTCCAATCCATGTCTCCCAAGACATTTCTTCCCTCATTTCGCTAAGTTGACACATGGTTTGGATCATGTCAATCAATCAATCAATCAATCAATCAATCAATCAATCAATGTTTATTTATTTAGCCCAATATCACAAATGTTACATTTGTCTCAGTGGACTTCACAGTGTGTACAGAATATCAGTATGACAATACGACACCCTCTGTCCTTAGACCCTCACATCGTACAAGGAAAAACTTCTCGGAGAAAACCCACAGTTTAAAGGGAAAAATGGGAAAAACCTTGGGGAGAGCAACAGAAGAGGGATCCCTCTCCCAGGACGGACATTCGTGCAATAGATGCCGTGTGTAAATTGAAAAGATAATACATTTGCATAGGTAGTCCAAATGTTTGGAAATGCATGTGTGTATAATAGGAAGATGAATCCACGAGGATATCCATCCAGGACTTATAATCCAGGACCACAGCCACGACTCAAGATCCAGGGCTCGTGATCCAGGACACAGGACCGTAGGATCATCCATGACTCCGGATCCCGGCGTATATAGACACCAAAAAGAAAGACATTTCGGGAAGCTGGGTTAATCGGAACATGAGAGTACACAGGTATAGACAGAGAGAAGGAAGAAGTAAGATGTCCCCCGACAAACTAAACCTATATCAGCAAAACTAGGGGCTGAATCTAATCAGCCCTAACTATAAGCTTTATCAAAAAGGAAGGTCTTAATTAAGCGCACTCTTAAAAACGGAGAGGGTGTCTGCCGCCCGAACACAAACTGGAAGCTGATTCCACAAATGTGGAGCTTGATAAGAAAATGCTCTGGTTCCCATTGTACTTTTAGAGACTCTAGGAACAACCAACAACCCTGCATTATTGGAACGCAATGCCCTAGTAGGACAGTAGGGTATAATGAGTTCTTTAAGGTAAGATGGCGCCTGCCCATTAAGGGCTTTGTAGGCGAGAAGAAGAATTTTAATTCTATCCTGTGTTCTATAGGGAGCCAGTGTAAGGCAGCCAGAACAGGAGTAATGTGGTCCCTTTTCCTAACTCTGGTTAGTACACGAGCTGCAGCATTTTTAATCAGCTGAAGCGACTTGACTGACTTCTTGGTACACACTGATAATAAGGAGTTACAATAATCCAGCCTTGAAGTAACAAATGCATGGACTAGTTTCTCTGCATCGTTTTGAGGCAAGATAAGCCTAATTTTTGCAATGTTACGTAGATGGAAGTAGGCGGTCCTTGAAATAGATTTTATGTGGGCGTTAAAGGATAAATCCTGATCAAATATAACACCAAGATTCCTTACAGTCTCATTGGAGGCCAAATTAATGCCATCCATAGTTAGTATATCTTTAGATCATTTGTTTCGTAGATTCTTCGAGTACAATAACTTCAGTTTTGGTCGTGTTTAACATCAAAAGGTTTAAGGTCATCCACGTTTTTAAGTCCTTGAGGCAGTCTTGAATTTTATTTAGATGATTAATTTCATCAGGCTTGATTGATAAATATAGTTGAGTATCACCCGCATAACAATGAAAGTTTACAGAATGATTCCTGATAATATTGCCTAACGGAAGCATATATAATGTGAACAAAATAGGTCTGAGCACTGAGCCCTGTGGCACTCCATGGCTAACTTTGGTTTGCGTGGAAGATTCATCATTGACACGTACAAACTGAGAGCGTTCAGATAGATAGGACCTAAACCAGCCTAAAGCAGTTCCCTGTATGCCAACTAAGTGCTCTAGTCTTTGCAATAGGATATCATGGTCGATAGTATCAAATGCAGCACTGAGATCGAGCAAGACAAGAATAGAGACAAGTCTCTTGTCTGAGGCTATTAGAATGTCATTTGTGACTTTAACCAGAGCTGTCTCTGTGCTATGATGTGTTATAAAGCCAGACTGAAAATCTTCAAATAAATCATTGTTTTTTAAGTTATCACACAGCTGTTTTGCGACCGCTTTCTCAATAATTTTTGAGAGGAACGGAAGATTAGAAATAGGTCTATAGTTGGCTAAAACCTCTGGATCGAGGTTGTGCTTTTTAAGTAGCGGTTTTATCTCTGCTACTTTAAATGATTGTGGAACATAGCTTGATAATAAAGACATATTCATAATATTTCATAAAGAAGTGCTAATTAATGGAAAATCTTCCTTCAACAGCTTAGTTGGAATTGGGTCTAACATGCACGTTGATTGTTTAGAAGAGAGAATCAATGAAATGTAATTGTTCAAGGTTTATGGCTGAAAAGCATTCTAGTTTACTATCTAGTGTAATATTAGAACTTACGTTTCCGGGAGCTGTTGATAACACTATACTGGTCAAAGGCAAGAGGTCATTGATTTTGTTTCTAAGAGTAACAATGTTATCGTTAAAAAAGCACATAAAATAATTACTACTGAGTGCTATGGGAATAGAAGGCTCAATCGAGCTGTGGCTCTCTGTCAGCCTGGCTACAGTGCTGAAAATAAATCTTGCATTATTCTTATTCTCATCTATTAATGAAGAGTAGTAGGCTGCTCTTGCTTTACGCAGTGCTTTCTTATATTCATTGAGAGTAATATGCCAAATTAAACGAGATTCTTCAAGTTTAGTGGAACGCCATATCCTTTCAAGTTGTCTCGACTTTTGCTTTATTTTGCGGGTTTCGGAATTATGCCATGAAGCGAATCTATGTTGTTTTGTTTTCTTCTTTTTCAAAGGAGCAACATATTCTAATTTTATTTGCAGCGCATCTGTAGCACTATCAACAACATGATCAATTTGGGGTGGTGTACATTTTGTATAAGTTTCCTCCCTTACATGCAGACATGCTATCGAGTTAAGAATTGGTGGAATCTCTTCCTTAAATTTGGCTATAGCACTAACAGATATGTTTCTGCTGCAAGAGCTTTTGACTAATGCTTTTTAGTCTAGTAACAGTACTTCAAACGTTACTAAGAAATGGTCGGATAAAGCAAGATTATTTGGTTCGACTAATAGTTGCTCAATTTCAATAGCATAAGTCAGAACAAGGTCGAGAGTGTGATTATAGCAGTGGGTTGTTTTTTTTACACTCTGACAGAAACCAACATAATCTAATATAGAGTTAAATGCAACAGTAAGGCTATTTTTATCATCGTCAACATGAATATTAAAGTCACCTACGATAATTACTTTATCTGTTTTAAGAACTAAAGTTGATAAAAACTCAGAGAATTCTGATAAGAATTCTGAATAAGGACGTGGTGAACGGTACACTGTAACAAATAAGATTGGCTGCAAAGTTTTCCAGGTCGGATGTGTAAGACTAAAAATGAGGCTTTCAAAGGAGGTATAATTTAATTTTGGTTTAGTATTGATAAGTAAACTTGAGTCAAAGATGGCTGCAACTCCACCTCCTCGGCCCGTGCCTCGGGCAATATGAGTATTGATATGGCTGGGTGGAGTGGCCTCATGTATCAAAAGGAGGGATTTTAGAGGCTATAAATCAGGAGTGGTTCACAAGGGGGTTCACAGTTCACAGTAACACCTCGTTTGTGTTATCGGTGTGCGGAGTCTGACTGTCCGTGTCACAAAATCGACCGAGAGAATACACACACACACCACATGGAGCATTCCCGCCTTGTGATGAGTGCTCGCCTGGAGAGATAACAACGCAACCGTGAGCAATGTGAATACTACTGGAGAGCCTGGACAATCATAGAATGGTTCTTTTGCATACTTGCCATGATAGTTGTGTTAGGACTAGTCCTATATTTTATGTATCCATGGTCAGCATACAGTATGTCAGCCAAAATCGAGGTATCTAAGAGGTACATGGGGAAAGCAGGGCGAACCACATGGGCAGAGGGGCTGGTCAAGACAGGGATTGGTAACATTACTCTAAGGCAGCGGTCGGGAACCTATGGCTCGCGAGCCATATATGGCTCTTCCGGTGACGGCATATGGCTCCCAGACAATTTTGAGTTGAAAAAAAAATTAAAAATCTGTTTGGAACTGATTTTAAAATACTTGTGATATTTCTTAATAATACTGTGTCATTTTAAAGTAAACAGAAATTAGTTTTGAAGATA
Organism: Champsocephalus esox; assembly: GCA_036324585.1. Lineage (NCBI taxonomy): Eukaryota > Metazoa > Chordata > Actinopteri > Perciformes > Channichthyidae > Champsocephalus > Champsocephalus esox. The sequence goes on along the minus strand of CM070493.1, from coordinate 38,104,135 downwards.
AATTTCACGGGTCACCCGTGGGTCGGTTCGGGAACCAATGGCTCGCGAGCATATCCGGGTCATTGTAAAGGTGAAGAAATCAAGTTTATCCGCTTCAACCCTTGTAACGGAAAAGATGGCGAAAAGAAAAAAGACGATGATTACCGTGCAGTATGCGGTATGTCTAATAAATGCAATGATGAAATTGCATCGATAAAACGGTCAAATATAAAGGGGCACTTCGATACGCACCATGCTTCATTTGCATCGAAATATCCAGCGGGGGACAGCAGGAAAAGGGCATGCGAGGAGCTACAGCGGAGAGTGCAGACGAGTCAGCAGCAACTACGTGTGTGGACCAAGCAAGGTGACGGGAATTCCGCTAGCTTTGCGGGTGCTTTGGCAATAGTAAGGAATGGAAAGCCATTCACAGATGGCGAGTATGCCAAAACATTCATGCTTGATGTGGCCAATGAACTGTTTGATGATTTCCCAAATAAAGACAAGATAATCAAACGAATAAAATACATGCCCCTGTCAGCAAGAACTGTGCACGATCGTAGCATCATGATGGCAAATCAAGTCGAGGAAACACAAATTAAGGACATAAACGCCGGGACATACTTTTCTCTCGCGTTAGATGAGTCAACAGACGTTCGCCATCTATCTCAGTGCAGTGTAATTGCCAGGTATGCTGCAAGTGACACACTGCGTGAGGAAAGCTTGGCTGTTTTGCCAATGAAAGGGACAACAAGAGGAGAGGATTTATTCACGTCTTTTATGGAGTTTGCTAAAGAAAAAAAACTACCGATGGATAAACTTATTTCTGTCTGTACTGATGGTGCACCCTGTATGTTGGGGAAGAACAAAGGATTTCTAGCGCTTCCCCGTGAACATGAAAAGAGAGCCATCCTAACTTTTCATTGCATCCTGCACCAGGAGGCGCTTTGCGCTCAGACGTGTGGCCAGGAGCTTGGTCATTCGAGTGGTCAACTTTATTGTTGCCCGAGCTTTAAATGATCGCCAGTTTAAAGCTCTGTTAGAAGAAGTTGGGAATCATTATCCCGGTCTGCTTTTACACAGCAACATGCGTTGGTTGTCAAGGGGGAAGGTGCTCAGCCGTTTTGCAACTTGCCTGAGTTAAATCCGGACTTTTCTTGAAATGAAAGGCGTCAAGCATCCTGAGCTAGACAACACTGACTGGCTCCTGTAGTTTCACTATCTCGTGGACATAACTGGCCATCTGAACCAGCTCAATGTGAAAATGCAAGGTATTGGAAATACAATGTCATCCCTTCAACAAGCAGTGTTTGCATTTGAAAGCAAGCTGGAAGTCTTTCTCAGGGACATTGAAACAGGTCGTCTTCTGCACTTTGAAAGACTGCAACAATTTAGAGATGCATGCTTAGCAAGTGACTCCACTCAACATCTGGATCTCCTGCAGCTAGCTGGCTTTACGTCCAATATCCTGCAGTCATTCAAAGCACGCTTTGGATAATTTCGTGCGCGCACTGGTCTTTTCAAGTTCATCACTCATCCACATGAGTGTGCAGTGGACAAAATCGACCTGACATGCATCCCCGGGGTCTCTATCGGAGACTTTGAGCTGGAAGTTGCTGACCTGAAGGCATCAGACATGTGGATGAGTAAGTTCAAGTCACTTAATGGAGAGTTGGAAAGTCTTACGCGACAGCGAGCAGAGCTGGCGAGGGAACACAAGTGGACAGAAATGAAAAATCTTCAACCTGAAGACCAGCTGATTCTTAAAACTTGGAACGAGCTTCCTGTGACATACCACACAATTCAGCGTGTGAGTATTGTCGTATTGACCATGTTTGGCTCTACATATGCATGTGAGCAGTCATTCTCGCATATGAGGAACATTAAGACCAAACTACGCTCACGTTTAACTGATGGAAGCCTCAACGCCTGCATGAAGCTCAACCTCATCACATATGAACCTGACTACAAGGCCATCAGCAAAACCATGCAGCACTAGAAGTCGCATTAAAAGTGAGACATATTTAATTTATTATACGTTAAAAATACTATATGGCTCTCAATGAAATATATTTAGAAATATTTGGCTTTTATGGCTCTCCCAGTCAAAAAGGTTCCTGACCCCTGCTCTAAGGGATGGAGAAGATACAACAGTGCAGTTAAACCCGTGCGACTACATGTATTGCCCCGACCCTAAGAAACTGGGGTAGGCAGACGCCTACATATGCTATGTCGAGAGTGACAGTCACACCGCCACTCACTGCTCGGGGGGCTGGGCTTTTGTTTTATGGACCACCGCGTATGCCGATTGGTGTTACATCCTATGGGACGACAAAACAAACATCAAAGGGAAATTGTCTATCTCCAAGGTCAATTCATCGAGCCCCGTTATCCTGTTGCAACTACAGGCTGCCCAGACATTAGACAGGGGTTATTATGTTGTCTGTATGTATCCGGCGCCGACCCGTGTGGCACATTTTACATAGACATCGCGCCCAAAACTCAGACCCCCTAACCAGAGAGAAAGGGTAAGCAGCCTTTGAAACAACTGTTGACATCCATAGGTACATCTACATTTCTAAAACGTAACCTATACATAGGCAATAACGACCATAGCAACATTGATGTGGTTCAGACCAGTAATGGGATCACCGGTAACGTCTGGTGGCACACTCTGAGATCATTATTACAGGCCGCAGGACAAAATGGGTCATGTTATGCATGCACCCTTTTCCACCAGGACTCATCAATAGGGTTCATTTCGATTCCAACGGCATCATTTAGAAATGTGAATTTCGGTTCCGTTTTTGGATGCCTGAGGAAATGTTTCTCGCCGCTCTCCGTAGCCTACTGCATGACTGCAGCGGGGCGGGAAATGTAGCGTTGTACCTACACTTCCTACAGCCTAACCTGAGACCAGGGCCGGCCCGTCGCACTGGCGTTATAGATGTTCGCCTAGGGTGCCAGATCTGTGGAGGCGCTGCACTGACAGCTCTGGGAGGAAACAAAACATTTTGACCGTTGGTGCTCATCCTAATTTTCGGCCTTGATGTAACAACATTCATAATTAAGTAAATGTAACACCCTTTTCATCCCGGTTACAATTTCCATTTCCCCCGTACGATGGGCGCTGTAAGTGATGAAAATAGGGGATGTTGGCTTATCTGGCGCCCGCAGCTCACAGCCAAAGTGCGAGCGAGTGAGGGAGAAAGGGAGGGCGATGTTGTTGCATCTGGTGCTAGCTGCTCTAACGGAAGAAGAACAGCTCAGTGAGGTAAAGGACTCTGAGGGTTTAGATAGTTCACTTTAGTCTAAGTTATCTCAGTGGGTCTCAAACGTTTTGATCACAATTGTTGGAAATTTGAATGGACAACTAGTCCGCATTATTAAATCTCCGCGCGTCCCTAAACAAGCTGATATCTTACAGGAAGGAATCCAGAACATACAATTAACCGTTTAACAATAATCTACTTTAATGGTAATATGACAATGCAATACAATCAAATACAGTACAAATTAAATACAATTATCTGTGGGATCCCACATTTACCTGATACTCACGTGAGCCAGCCAGAGGAAAGAGAGCGAAATACAGCGTGGTTCCTGTATTTAATACCTTGCTAACAATGGGAGGAGTTAACTGATCCTCCCTTCCAGACCTCCGTGATTGGCTGCCCAAATATCATCAACACCTCACTTCTTAAGTTTCCCCAATCCCAGTAGCTCAGCTTCATTATCTCCTAGATCTGAGTTGACTGTATGTCAACTCCTCACCTTCCCCCATCTTCATTTGTCCTCAAAAACCACATGTTAACAGGCTCAAAACCAGCTCACAGTTTTCTACACAAATAATTTTCCCCTTTTAAGCTTCTTCATAGTTTGCATGAATACATACAAATATTTCCTTACACAATTTAGGTAAACACATATTTCCAAGGCACTCTTTTATAATTATTGGGATAAAACAGGTTTGAAATCATTCCAATGTATACTATAGGACAGTAAACCAGACATATCGTTTTAAACTGGAGAGATACAAAAAATATGCATAAATAAAATAGTAAAATAAGATATGAATGAACAACAAAAATAAAATACGTTACATGTATTTGTTATTGGCTATGGTAGGTTACTGGTTATGTTCACATACTTATTTAATTATTAAAATGTAAACCGATCTTTTTCATATGGGTGTTTAGAGTTGTACTAGTCTCTAGTAATTCTGCTTAAAGTGCACCAGATTGAAGCATTTTACTTCAAAATGTTCAAACATTTCTTCCCGGTATGCCTGAGAAGGCAGATATGCTTGTTTTTCTCAAAAAGAACTGTTCTTTCAAAGTTGGACTGTTGCACTGTTTTAGCTTCAGTGATTCTCAGGTTACAGTTACATAGCAGTGAATATAAACTGATTAATGTGAATATTGTGAATATTACTTTAAACTAACCTGTGTAAAAGTTTCTCGAATAAATGTAATATTTTTGGTGGAAGAAGCATGTATCATTTTTTTACCCTGCCCCTCAAAGAATCAGAATTGAGAACCGTTAAGAACCTGAATCGAAAAGTAGAATTGGAATCGGAATTGTAGAAATTCAAACGATACCCAACCCTACTCATCAATGTCCGTGCCAGTTCGTCCGCACTCTCTGACTCAGGTTGAACACCTCTGCGCGTTTATGGCTCTGACAAGGCCCATCAAGGGTGAAGACCGCGTAACCGAGTGGCATTATGCCATATTCGGTGTCCCTGGAAGAATCCTTTCTAACATAGCATTCCCTGATGTTAACCATATTTCCCTCCAACTGGCCTGGCCCAGTGATGTTGGGTGTAGCGCGCCACAAGATTACGTTTGGTTGTGCGGTGACAAGCTCTATCTAGTTCTGGCTCCCTTCTGGATAGGTACATGCACTCTAGTGGATTTGAATCCAGCAGTCACTGTCCTCACGTCCATAATGTACACGACAGATCATTACCCAGAGTTCCAACACCCCGACCACCACAAGGTAAAAAGAATATCTGACGTCCGCTGGAGCTAAATTCGTTGGTGGCCTGTTCCCATGGTGGGGTACAGTAAACAATGCCCATAACAAACCAGCCGCCTCTCGCTTCCCTTGCCTCACAATCCAATCAAATCGATTCAATTTAGTGGTGCAGTGACGCGTCCTAAAACCCGGAAGTAGGCTGCGCTCGGGTTCCCTCGACAAAAAAGCAATGGGTTCTATTTCGTCCCTACTGACCGCCAGAGGCGGTGCTTTTAGCACTGGATATGTCCATTGCACGCATGCGCAGTTCGAGTACCTAATAACAACAAAATCACCTGTGACCCACGTGGCTACGTTACTAGGCCGGCGTTACTAGTGGATCGGTTCCTTTTCATCTTCTCGCTTCGCGAGAGTACCGCGGCTACATTATTGTAGCCTACAGCGTTCAGGTTTGAACGTTTGATCTGAGGGATTTCTTTGCAAGCAGCTGGCCGCGTGCAGCTTCGCGACTGACAGGTTTGTGTCAACTTGTTGCTGTTGATGGCTGTGTCCCCGCACCCTCTCCCAGCTAAGTTGTCCTGATTGTTGTCTTATTTATTGTTTGGCTTAGTCTTTCTGGTGACGACAGTGTTCCCGCTTACTCTCCCATAAAGTTGCCCTTATTATGCTCTTTTGAAAGTTCTGCTTGTGGCGTTGTGCCCGAGCTATCATTAGCATTTTAGTAGCATTCCTTTAGCTGTGTCTCTCATTCAATTTAGTATGGAAAGCCCAGTGTGCCATATTTTGCCCGTTTTTTGTTTAGATGCAGAGAGTAATGTAAGTACTGGCCATAGTTACTACTGTAACTACGGTCGTAGGCCATGTAAGCACTGGCCATGGTTACTACTGTGACCATGGCCTACGGTTTTATGCTGGCTGTTCTATTCAATAGAAGCTAATTATCTGGTCTTAACATTCTGTTTTGACTTGGTTGCTTGATTGTTAGCAGCAGCCGCTTGGCTAACACCTTGCATGTACTGTTAAGCTTCATTATTTAACTCAGCCGGTGAGGGCAGTGCTCTCGCTCCCGGTAACGTATGGTTTTGATTGCAGTAGCGCTATATCGTGGTATTTACTGCTCCTAGTACTAGACTCTAGTCTACTACTACTGTACTAGGATGATATGCAGAGAACAATCTTCACTGTGTGTGCTGTGTGCTCTGCATGTATGGCCATTAAAGAGGATTTCATCCTCCCAATATTATATTATCTAGAGTGCACTTTTAGGCACCGGCCACAGTTACTACTGTAACTACGGTTCCAAGCCGTGTAAGTACTGGCCACAGTTACTACTGTAACTACGGCTCTGAGCCGCGTAAGCACTGGCCATGGTTACTGCTGTAACTACGGCTATGTGCTGTAACTACGGCTATGTGCTGTTCTCTTCTTTTGGAGCTAGTTGTCTGGTCTTAAACATTTGTGTTTGACTTGATCTCGCTTGATTGTTAGCAGCAGCCGCTTGGCTAACGTCTTGCGTGTACTGTTAAGCTTCATTATTAACTCAGCTGGTGAAGGCAGAGCTCTCGCTCCCGCTCCCGGTAACGTATTGTTTTGATTGTTAGCAGCAGCCGCTTGGCTAACATCTTGCATGTTTTGTTAAAGCTTCTTTATTTAAACTCAGCCGGTGAAGGCAGTGCTCTCGCTTCCGCTCCCGCTAAACGTATTGTTTTGATTGTTAGCAGCAGCCGCTTGACCAACATCTTGCATGTTTTGTTACAGCTTCTTTATTTAAACTCAGCTGGTGAAGGCAGTGCTCTCGCTCCCGCTCCCTGTAACGTATTGCTCTGATTGTTAACAGCGGCCGCTTGGCTAACATCTGGCGTGTTCTGTTGAGCTTCGTTGTTTAACTCATCCAGTGAAGGCAGTGTTTTTCGCCCCCGCTCCTGGTAGACGTGCTGCTTGATTCTTAGCAGCAGCCGTCTGGCTAAACTGCCCCGTTAAGCTTCTTTATTTAATCCAGCTAGGTGAAGGCAGTGCTCTTGCTCCCGCTCCCTCTGCCGGTAACGTGGGTGTAGTTACATCCCTCTCTGTGTTCGGCGAGTAGGAGCATTGCTCTACTCTTTCTGTTCAGCAGGTAGCCGGTGAAGGCTGTGTTCTCGCACCCGCTCCCGGGTACGCTGCACCTGGCATTCGTTATGAACTCAACCAGTGAAGGCAGTGTTCTCGCCCTCGCTCCTGGTAGACGTGTTGCTTGATTCTAGCAGCAGCTGCCCGGCTAAGCTGTCCTGTTAAATGTCTTTATTTAATCCAGCTAGGTGAAGGCAGTGTTGTCACAGAGTTGTCACTCTACAAGGAGCATCTCAACGTCTTGGGCTGCCCTGATAGGGGTGTCCCTGGAGACCATCTGCGCTGCAGCGTCTTGGGCATTATCTGGCACATTCTTCAGGTTCTACCGGGTCAATGTCGCCACTCCCCATCCTTTGGGCGTGGTCCTGTTGCCGAGCTCCGCTGCTTCCAGCTAGGTAAGCAAGTGTTCATATTCTTCATGACATGGTTGGTATAATCATCCAGTGCTAAAAGCACCGCCTCTGGCGGTCAGTAGGGACGAAATAGAACGATAGTTACGGCTGTAATTACAGTACTATGAGTCCCGGATGACCGCCAGAGTTTCCGGTCACTCAGAATTCTTGTGTGCTCGCGAGAAGATTCTGGGAACCGATCCACTAGTGACTCCGGCCTATGTAGCCGTAGTCACGTGGGTCACAGGTGACTTTGTTGTTATTAGGTACTCGAACTGCGCATGCGTGCGATGGACATATCCAGTGCTAAAAGCACCGCCTCTGGCAGTCATCCGGGACTCATAGACCGTAGTTACAGCCGTAACTATCGATTTCTCCATAGGATTTTGAAAAATAGCTTGAAATAAGGTCAGTGGAAAACGAACCTGTTAGATAAATGCACGTTTTGTTCAGCCGGATAATATCCACATGTCTACCCTACTTTTATAATTTTCTAATCATAAATCGAATCGATCGAAGGTAGATAGCGTCACTGCATCACTCTCATCGCCGTTAGAAAGTAGCAAGCAACTGAAGCAAGTGCAATTATGGAAGGTGGAGATTTGGAGTATTTCATCAAAAATAATTGTACTAAACTTCCGCTACAGTAGCAACAACAAATACAATCTGATGACAGGCCGATGCCCAAACTGGAGCTGTGTACAGCGAGGAAAAAAGGAGCGAATCGGACGTAAAACGTTAAAGGTCTCCTGATTTAGTTTGTGAATTAATGCTTATTAGAGTTCCGGCTGGAGAGTGCGTGCGGACCTGTTAGATAACAGGTGTGTGTAAGTCCTGCATCTGTATGATACAAATGTGTGTAAAATGATACCGGGTGCTGTAATCACTCATCTGGTTACGTTATTACATTGACCACCACACCCCCGACCCAAAAGAAAGGATGTATTATTGGCTTCTCCTAATTTTTTTCCCACGCCACGCTACTGCTCAGGAGGATATATGATAAAGGTGTGTTAACTACCGAGCCTATTTACTGTGCATACGACCAGGGCCGCCCCTCCCTACTCGGGGCGCGGGAGGTTCTTCTTCTTCTCTCGGTTTTTTGGCGGATTGCAACTTTAAGGTGCATACCGCCACCTACTGTACTCACCGTGAAGTTATTTGTGGCCTGCCAGTAAACCCAAAGCAGAAGAAGAAGAAATGACGTCAGCGGCTTCATTTGCCTAATCCTCCCCCAGAAACACATTTCTGTGTGAACGCGATCTGCTTTAGTTGTTCAGAACTAAAAGAGTTCTCGTGAACTATTGTGGGAAAAGAACTTGGTGTGAATGGGCCTATTGTTTAGTTCTAGAAGGTCTAATTGCTTGTTGGTTGATTCCAAAATCCTATCAGATATTTTCTCCCAAATATGTGGGGATTCTTCCTCTGCATGCCCATGATTAACAGCCATGTCACACTGTTTGACATGCCTCAGGCTTCTTTACAGTTGGTTTTTTTGGCTTATATAATGAAGTATTAATATAATTATTCAGGAACCATACCTCAACCCAGAAATTAGTTGGCATATTAGAACTTCCCGTTCACTTGTCTAAAAAAAAAGACCATTTAAAATCTTCTGACCTCTGATGACCCCATCACTTTTCAACACAAGTACATGTCAACTGCAGCGTATGTATTTACAAAATGTTCTTTACTCAGTTTAAAAATGAACAAAATACCGCCCAAATCCAAACCTCTTCAAAGTTTAAAATAAATCAGTCAAAAGCTCTGGCGTATTCAATGACATGAAAGCCACCAGAATGTTTTGCCCCAGTGGCCCAGTCAGATTAAAATGCATTCAGCAAGCGACACACTTTGAAAGGAAAGCCTAGTTTGGTTAACTAACACAATCCTGTTCCATGTGTCATATCCTCTGCAGTCATCTGGGTAAACGTTGACAAGTGGGCTGCTGTGGATCATTTGTTGTTGTTGACTTAACGGCAGAATCAATTCCTTCTCTTGGTAGAAGTGAATCCTGGCGATGATCCCTAAAACATGGGTTTGGGTGCAGGGTTTTTATTTGTATTTAACCTTTATTTAACCAGATAAAAAGCATTGAGATAAAATCTCATTTACAATGCTGACCTGGCCAAGAAGGCAGCAATACACATACCAAAAACATGTAAAATACAGAGAACACAACTAAGAAAACAAAAGACGAAAAAGCAGTCACTACATTGTGCACATTAGGACAGTAAGAAAGGTGCACTACTTATTACTGCAAGAGCAGCTGGTGGTTAGGACCTCAGACATCTTGAATTTAAAAGAGGCTATTGGGACAAGTGCCATCAGTTTGAGGCTTGATTGAAGGTCATTCCAAGACCAAGGCCCATAATAAAAAAGACTCCTTTTTGCAGCCTCAGTCTGCGGATACCTGAAACCGTATCCAGGCACTGGTTCTGAGGTTGTAAGAGTTACAAACTGGAACAAATCTGGCACATATATACAGTGGAAGCTTACCTATAATGGCTTTATACATTAATAAAAACCAATGCTGCATCCTACGCATACTAAGTGAGGACCATCCAGTTAGGCGATACAGTTTGCAATGATGAGTCCTATTGGGTCACGGTGCGTCCGATACACTGTAATGGGCTTTGCTGAATTGCTCATCACCAGTAACTTTAGTATAGTGATGAAGTCTGCCTTTCTCTTCCTCCTTACCTTTTGCTGTCTTAACTATCTTGATATTGCTCTGCCTTAAGTGCTGCCACAAGTCTTCAATTCTGGTTAAAAGCCTTTTGTTTGACTTTTCCATATCTGTCAGACAAGCTTGTGGTTGGAGTCTTGTTTTGGTCAGAATCAGCTGAAAGGGTTACAATAGTTCATCAGAACTCAGCAAAAGTTGCATTAGGGGCGTTCACACCAAGTTATTTTACCACAATTGCTCATGAGAACTCAGTTGATGAGAACTCTTTTAGTTCTGATGAACTAAGGCCCAATCCCAAACCGCCCCCTACACCCTACCACTACACACTAGGCGGAGGGTCCGCCACATTAAGTGCAGTTCCAAACCAACGAGTGTGGAGTGGTGTGGAGGGGGAGTGGGCTATCAAGACCTCAAACAGCGAGTCTGCATCGGTGCTGACTTGAGACCGGTCTCTACCTGACCGGTCTCTACCTGACCGGTCTCAACGCTGTGTGTGTCCGTCAGGAAACATGCTGAAGTAGTTCCAGCAAACATCCACTGATAAATTGCGATGTTACCAACCGCATGATAACCTCATATGTTTTTAACTTAGGATCATTCCTGTGTTTAGTCTAGAAATAGGTAAATGTGTGCATTTTATTATAAAGTTGTGTATATGTACAGACTGTTGCAAAAACTAAGAAGCTTATAAAGATCAGGTTTAAAACTAAAGATGTTTGGAGTTTTATTTGAGTTATTAATTTACATTTTTTGTCAAAGAGATTCATTCAGCTGCGAGTGTGGCTACAGACGGAGTTCACTCCGTCACGGAGGGGTAGGGTCGAGGGAGTGGTTTGGGATTGGGCCTCAAGCAGATCGCGTTCACACCGCAATGAGTTCCTGGGGGTGGATTAGGCAAATGAAGCCGCTGACTTCACTTCTTCTTCTTCTGCTTTGGGTTTACTGGCAGGCCGCAAACAACTTCACGGCGTTTACTGCCACCCGAAGTCCCTGGCCGGAAGTCCCCGGAGTTGGGGACTGGCTTCAGTAGAAGTTGCTGGGAGTCCCAGCAGCTTCTACTGAAGCCTTCCGAGTAAATCGCCAGAACGCCGACACCTCCTCATCTCCACCGCTCCCATGTTTTCTTTTTTGTTGCCATAAGTTAGTCTCTCTGCGTTTCTGCGCTGGGCTAATGCTAATAATGCTAATGCGAGGATAATAAAATGGCGGCTTCACAAAACGTTTTGGAAGTTTTACGGGGCGTGGTTTGCAATCCGCCCAGCCAATCAGAAATAGGAACCTTTTTCTCCCACGAAAGTCCCTGCTCTCTAGCAGAGACTGAAAAGGGGGTAAAAATGGTTCTGACAGTGGTGACTGGTGGAAAATATTTTTGGTGGGGCTATGGAAATAGGGACCAAACCATACTAAGGCGGTCCGGGGGGGGGATCCTCCCCCGGAAGACATTTTTGAGAAATGACCCCTTAAATTATCTGGTGATGTTAGAGAGGAGGGGGACAAATTGAGGCTTAAAATATGAGATAATCCATAATCTTCAGGTGGTTAGCTATGAATCTTCCAAAACGGTGCAACAGTACAGTAGGCCCATACAAATGGTGCTTTGGGAACACTCAAATGATTGAATTCCCATTTAAATTTAGGAGACTAAATACGAACATTATGTGTGTGTGTGTGTGTGTGTGTGTGTGTGTGTGTGTGTGTGTGTGTGTGTGTGTGTGTCTCATACTTGTCAACCCTCCCGATTTTCGAGGGAGACTCCCGATTTCATTGCCCTCTCCCCGGTTTCGTCCCGGGGTCATATTTCTCCCGATTTCTGACCAAATCAGATTTACTCACGACTGTTTCCACTCGGACTTTAATGCAGCTACCATTGTTTGGTTTCCATGGTAGCGCGTCTCTTTAGCAGCGCGCGCAACTCATTTTGTTCAGGGGGCTTTTTGGTGTGAACGCAAATATATCTGAATTCTGATGAACTATTGTGGGAAAAGTACTCCGGTGTGAACGCGCCAATACACACCAAAAAGCACCCTGAACTAAATGAGTTCATCAGAACCCAGTGGCGGCTGGCCCATAGGGGCGCTAGGGGCGCCCCCCACCCTCTTCCCGCAAGGTAAATATTATATAATTGGTATCAGTAAAATGTATAATCTACAATAAAATCTCGTTTAAAATTGTTTTAGGATGTCTAAAGTTACTGATAAGTCACATGTTTCCTGCCTGGCAGCAGCGTGCATCATTACCATGGATGTATAATAAGAACTGGATACAGCGTGGGAGGCGGGGCCTCATTCATTCCTATGAGAGTTGCCCATGAGCGCATGATGATAAAATGGCCCAACTTTTGAGAGAGTGAAACGTCACAGATTACCCGGCATGCCTGAGAAGTACCCGTATGTGCGTTCATAGCGCATGCGCTACTTTAACCAACATGCTCGTTCACATCAAGCACGTCAATTTGCATACACGTAACAGCACCGTGCGTTCATGACAGCATGGTAATGGCTTGTTATTATGCAGTTAGCAGCTAGCGGCTAGCTAGTAATTATGCTAATGTACACATCAATCGTTATGTACTTCTATTATGCTGTAACAGGATCTAGTGATACCCAACAGAGCTTCATGTAGCATGAAATAATTATTGCACTGTATATATATATATATATATATATATATATACGCAGTGCAATAAGTGCAATAAGAAGCTACAGGAACGTTAATCTACGTCGGTAATATTACATTTATTTCATACAACATTTACGGTAGGCTACAAGATTTACATCATACAGCCCATGTAGTATAATATTTTACAAATTATGAATTACAGCAAACATGTGCAATATATCCATTATTACAGCTCCGTGGGCTGGCAGTAAGGCGATATGGGTCCGTTGTTATTGTGCATCCATGGGTAAAGAGAAACTCATGTAGTGCTGAACACGTAACATGAACGTGCCGGGCGGCGCGGTCCCGTGGGTTCCCCTGCGAGATGGAGTTCATGACTTTATGAGCTGTTCATGAGCACTCATGAAACATTCATGAACAACTCATTACATGTTCACTTGTCATGTTCATGAACCAACATTCTTAAAATGCTCATGAACCATTTTAAAGAGCAGTTCATGACATTTTTATGAACATTGTTCATTCATATAAAGTTCCTGTTTTGCTCATGACAGACTTTTATGAGCAATTTATGAACTTTGCATGATCCAGCCAATCACAACATTATAATTAAAACCCCAAAAAGTTTGCATGAGCATTTCATGAACTTTTCATGACTATGAGCATTTCATGAATTTTGGATGATTGTGGCAAGTTCAGAATATTTTGGAATATTCATGAGCATTTTATGAACTTTTGATGATCAGTGTGATGTTTTTAAAGACCTCTTGAATATTCATCTACTATTTGAACATTTCTTTATTTTTTTAAATGTTTAATCTTAAAACAAAACAATAGTGAATTTGAAACTGAACATTATCTGTATTTATTTTGGTGACATTCATATCATTTTATGGTTTATCTGTACTGTTTGAGAAGCAGTACGAGTAAGTAGCGCCAAGGTGGAACCTTTGGCAGGTGAGCGGTGACATCTGGGTTATTTTAGGGGGGACACTTCCGCCCCCTCCTCAGAAGCAATCCAGACGATCAACCGGATCCTGTGTATAATTATTGCTGCTCCACTTTTCTGTTTTCTACAGGTCAGTACATGATGAAAATGATCGATGTTAAGTTGTGTGAATTAGATATGATGTTGGAGATGTTTAGGAGAGTGTGTCAGAAGGTTTTAAGCATGTTTGACATAGTAACGGTATTTTAAAAATACTAAACTGTCGGCAACAATAGATGCCATTTTCGCGGGCTTCAGCCACGCCTGGGTAAATGTGACCTGAGCGAAGGCTTGCAGGCAGGTTAGCTGCTGCGCACGGGTAATATGTTTTGTTTACCTGAGTGCAGTCTTGCAGGCACATTGCCTTGTTTTTTGTTTATTAACATTGACAGTGTATTTTTGTGATCTCCATAATATGTTATATTTGGTAAAGATAGATATATTGATAGAAAGTATTATTTGATAGCGTTATGTGTTTATAGATAACAACTAGGGATGCACGATATTGGTTTTTTGAAACCGATACCGATAACTTCCTGCTTCTCAAGATCGATACCAATACCGATAACCGATAATAAAAATAAAAATGACGCCACTAATTATTTTAATGCGATTAACGCATGTGTATTTTTTTTCCTCGGCCTAGCTTCAGAGCGCATCGAGTTTAAAATACCGTCTACAAGCTGATGCTGACAGCCCCGCTCCTGCTGCCCGCTTGTGGCAGACCACACTTCCACGCTCACCGGCAGGCACCGACTGGCCATCTGGAGGACCGGGAGGGTGTGTGTGCGTGTGGTCCGAGCGAGCAAGAGAGAGATGTTACGTGCATTGTTGTTGTTAGCATCTGGTGCTAGCTAGCTGCGCTAACGGATATAAGGAGCTGTTTAAATGAAAACAGAGGAGCGCTCTATCCACACAACTGCGCCGAGCACTTGACTTGATGCAGGAAGCAGACAGCGGGACATGGTACGAGAAGTTAGCACACTCAGCAACATGATTGCAGCGTCCAGGCAGCTCCGGTTCGAGCATATGCCTTGAGTTGCACATAGCTCCAACGCGCGCGCAGACACACGCGCAGACACACGCGCAGACGCGCGCACCCACACACACACACACACACACACACACTGTATTGTATTATTGTCTTCGTACGCTTTTAACACACCATCGTAGCGATGGCGATGTTTCAGGTAACTGATCAGGTTCGAAGTATTAGGCAGCGCTGGATTTGTGAAGAACTCCCCTCTTCCTAAACCACTAACACCACAGCACTGGCAAAACAGGAGGAGCCGAGTGAAAAACAAGCGCCCCTCATCCCAATCCACCCACACCGCAGTATACCCAAAAAATATATTGTATATTATCGGGGCTATTAATACTGTTATCGGTTTATCGGGATGACGTCATAATTCCTAATATCGGGCCGATAATTATCGTGCATCCCTAATAACAACCTGTCCTTTACTGCAAACATAGCTGCTACAACCCGCTGCTGCAGATACACGCTTTACAATATCAGGAGGATGCGTCCCCAGCTGACCCAGAAAGCGACGCAGGTTCTGGTCCAGGCTCTCATCATCTCATGCCTAAACTACTGCAACTCCCTCCTGGCTGGTCTACCTGCATGTGCCATCCGACCTCTGCAGCTCATCCAGAATGCAGCGGCTCGTCTGGTCTTCAACCTTCCTAAATGTTCTCACACAACGCCGCTCCTCCGCTCCCTCCACTGGCTTCCGGTAACTGCTAGAATCCACTTCAAGACAATGGTACTTGCGTACCATGCTGCGAATGGATCTGGCCCTTCCTACATCCAGGACATGGTTAAACCGTACACCCCAGTGCGTGCACTCCGCTCTGCATCAATCAAACGGCTCGCTGCACCCTCGCTGCGAAGGGGACCCAAGTTCCCATCAGCAGAAACACGTGGGTTTGCTATCCTGGCTCAAAAGATGGTGGAATGTGTTGGAAATTCTAAAGCCCCGAAGGCAGGAGAGACTGAAAAGAGTCAAGGGAAGCTTATAAAAGTTAACAGCATTTAATTACACAAAAGATGCGGTGGTGTACATTACAACATGTAATGTGCGAGTGGAGGCGGCTCTCCCCATGCGTCCGGTCAGCCGGAGTCCGCCGGAGGAAGAGGTCAATCTTTTGCGTGCTCTTCCTGTTGTCATCTGAGGTCTTCTCCTATTGGCCGACGTCGTCGGGGGGCGGGTCCAATGCAATTCCTGCCTTGTTGTATTGTGAAATTACATCATTCTGGTGTCTGTGGTTATTTAAACATTCCCTAATAAACGTTATTCAGCGGCAATAGATGAGTGCTAAACCCAGTGTGCTCTGTGTACAACACCACATGTCATTTCACCTTCGATTCATGGTTTGAACATGCAGCATTTCGCCACATGCTAATGCTAACCGGAAATGAAGCATTTTCAGAATAAAAGTATTAAGTGAATAGTTAGTGAACTTCAGGTTTTTCAGAATAAAACTGATTTAAATTAAATAGTGTATTTAATTCAAATTACACCATATCAACATTGATTTTAATTTCTAACAATCCCTCCTTACATACCTTTTAAGGTATGTACATAATATTGAAATCAATGAGTTCTTCATCCGAACATTGCATGGTACATAACTCATAAAAGTAAAAAACAAATAATACATATTCATCATAACTATGAAGTTTTTCATTTGTGCATAACTTCTAGCTTAAACCTTTAATGTCACTTCGTAAAATAGCAGCAATTAGCTTGGTATGGAAAACGTCTGACTCCCTCCTTTCACATCATAAATCATCTTCTTACTGTATCTGGTGTAAAGGCACTTTTTCTTTTACAAAGTATAAGAAGGATTAAACTATCTGAAAATAGCTAAATATTACTCTTTATTTACTTCTACTGTGTCTCTGGTGTAATTTCTGAATCTCTGCTGGTTCTAGTAGATATAGTTCTCCCCATCCACATTCTTGTTGGTTGTGGGACAGAGGAATAATAATTCAGAACCTGCTGATATTTGAATCTTACTACTGGGCATATGTTACAAACAAAAAACATCTTCATGGTGAACTAAATAAAATCCTTGTAATCTTTCTCAAATCTAAATATAACCATGAACTATTCCTGTTTGTGGTAGACACACACTAACGTTATGTAATACAATTTCATTATGGATTCAAAAACAACTAAAGTCATGATGCTGTCAGAGTGAATGATTTCCTGAGTGTATCTGTCCTGTAAGGTACGTCATTCTCTGCTTGGATCGTGTGCAGAAATCCCATCGATTGCACCTGGCAATACGGCTTCCACCTGTCTATTATCAAGCTGAAAAATGAATACAGATGTCTTCCTATTGTTAAATTAAATGTATTTCCCCATAATGAACTAAACAATAAAATCTATGGCTTTTACTTCTAATTCTTTAACAGGCTAGTTACAAAATGTTGTCTAAATTAAATTTGGTCTCATTACATTACTATGTTTTAGCTTAACTGTAATATGTACTTTCTACATTTCAAACCTCAGTTACTCTAATACCTGTCAAAATATTACAAAATTGTTTCATTATCACAGGTCAACTTCTTCGGTATTCCATTATGGAATTACATCTCTCACAGTAGCCCCTTGGCCACTGATTCTGCATCTGTGTTACCTGTTATAACTCAATCAATATTAGAAACACGTCAACATCCATCAAACAGTATCTTATCCCCAGATATGGAGCAGGTTAATTATAAAACTATCATTCAATGCTCAGTTTGAACATCTGGGTTGGGGCGGTAGGTTTCTGTCAATCCTTAAAAGAAAAATTTAAATTGTGAATTTTACAGCCATGTTGACATTATACACACTCCCCCCTTTTTACACATGAACTCATGTGTAACAACACCCTGTAATGGGGAGGGGGAAAAAACTGTAAATAACAAACATTATTTACAATTTTACATCCATTATCATCATTTCCACATTAAACACTTCAGTGAAAAGAAGTGTTTCTCTCCGTCCTTCAGATTTTAGTTTGAGTTTTACATTTGCAAACCGCCAACTCCTGTGGGAGTAAAATATAAAGTCGATTAGAAACGGGTCACATGTGCGGTTTTCCCTTTTGTGGAATTTTTAGGAAACCTTTCGTTTCCCTTGGAGCTCCAAAATAATATGTTAGTCCAAAAACATGCTTGGTTAGTTATTGTTTTAGAATCATGCAGTTACACTGATCAGATGCCGGCATTCATTCACACTCACACCGTCTGGTTGTCAAGTCAGGTTTGGTCAGGTACACCCCAGAGTCAGTCATGGACAGTGCTTTTGTCACATTGTCAGTCAGGGTTAAAGGTCATTTGGTCTGGGTCTTTTGGCCATGTCGTGCTCTGCAGAGTATTTTCAGAGGTAATTCAGCATAGGCGGGTACCCTTTATCTACAAAAATATATCATATGCGGAGCACCATTCCTTATTCATCCACGATTTCAACAATGATTTTCAAGATGTTTCTAACTTTTCATTGGGACTTCTGCCTCCCACCTTTCTTGAAACTTGGTACAAAACTCACTTCCTTAGAGTACTACTACTACTGCAATTCATTTACACCTAATTAGTATTAAAATGTCTAATAGATCTATTTCAGAAAATGGTGTAGATCACTTTTATCTTGTGTAAAAACATTACTAGGATCTGTGTAGCGCTGCTATGCATTTCATAGCTCATCTTCAATTCTGGTCCACCTAAAAATCAATGTTAAACTCTTTAGCAGTGTGTGGAACCCTGGATATCCGAACATGCAACAATTATTCCCTCCTTTATCAAGGATTTAAAAACAGAAGTCATTTCATATTTCCAACTATGCCCTCCTATGGTAATAACTATGTCACAATGGTGAAATCAATTCTTTAGATTGGAATACTATATCTGGCTTGGCACTAGCTCTCCCTTTAACATTATCCATACAGATAAAGATTTGTCTTATAGAGTGGTTCCTAAAACTATCCCACTACTTTATTCACACGTGAATAAAAATCTCAAAGAATATGTTGTTAAAAGATTGAAGAATATGGTTCTACTCTGTCATGTCTCCCCCTTTAACCCTCAGTGTGTTTTAGGATGTTTCTCATTTTACTTTAATAGTTTCCTCTTTACTGCTATTTTTAATTTAATAAATCTTTCTGTCTTTACGTATTTATGCTTTAAATGTGCGTTTTGTGAATAAGTGTGTTTATGTGTAAACTCACTCATTCCCGTTCTCCTTTTCTCCTCCCCTGGTTTTCTCAAGCCGTGACCCCGGCCTCCTCACTTCTAATCGACCATGCCAACTCCTCTGATTCTGTCTTCTCTTCAGTCCATCAGCTGTTCAATCCATCCGCTGTAACTCTTTTAGGCAGCCATTGGCCCAGCTACATCTGCAGCCCCCATCATACCACTGTTCTTGTACTGCTTTGCATTTCATCTCCTCCTTTACAGTCTCCCTGCTGTTTTTATGGAGGGCGGATTCTGCTCTCATGTCCCACACTTTGCTCTGGTGCCATATCTCGTGGCTCAGCTTGGAACGTCATGCCCTGCCCGAGGGACTGGTGAGCGTAGATCTCTGCCTGTCAGCAAGCTGTTTGGTTCTGGATGCCACAGGTGGAGATAGTTCTGGCTGCAGTCTTGTTGTTGTTGTTGTTTCAGCTTTGGTTCTCTGTCTGTTCGATGAAGAAGGAGGAGTCTCCTGTTGGGTTAGGTCTTTTGTCTGCTTGGAGGGTCGGGATCGTAGCCTTTGTAACTCAGAGGGGGAGTCCAGGTCTCGGGACGCATTACCTATAAAAAAAATCTAGCACACTGAGGTTAAATAAATCCAACCCTTTCCACTCTGACTCTTTCTAATCATACTATCTGTCTTAATTGTTAAATGCCATCTAAACAACATCATTGATGTCTACTAATGATATTACAAAAACTCACTGTAAAAATTGTTTCATCCATTGCTACATATTTACCCAACAACTCTTTCAGGAAACCATTTTCTCCTATAAATTGAAAAACGTACATGTTTCCAGCATCACATATTCCACACACTACGAAAGAACATCTTCATATTTTCTCCAATATTTTAAATCCCACCGTTACAATAGTATAACCCTGCAGAGCACACTAATCAGATCACAGCAATGAAATTTGACTCAAGTGTAGGCCTATGTCTACTTTCCATTATACTTATTACTTGTGCTGAACATTTATTTATATTGTCTAAATTCCTTGTCTATGATGTGCAAACAGTTCGAGTGTAAAATGTGTTTTTCTCAATGTATTTACACTCTACAGATTCTTGAGTTTACTCATCTCCTGGTGCTGTCCTTGTAAAAAATGTTCAATTCCTTATTGTTTTGTACCAGTTTTCCAAAATCAGTTCTAACTGCCGTGCCGTTTCAGGAAAGGTGGCGGTACGGCTACACAATGTGTAAGTGGGTGCCAACATGTTCCCTTTTTAACTTTGATCCGGAGTGCATCTGCAATGCGTTCTACAACTTCCCATGGTCCACTCCATACAGGTTGCAACGAGTTCATCTTGTGGATTTTTACATTTACCCAATAACCTGACCCAACAGAAATATTCGTCATGGCCCTGGCATATGCTTCCGCCTCAATATTTCTAATATTTAACACTGGTTCTCCTCTGCATTGTGAAGTGCTACCTTGTGGTGGATATTGCTGAGTGGGGCAATCTCTGGCCAGATGTCTACAATCTCCACATATGAAGCAGCCATCATTCTTTCTTCCTCTCCATTGTCCCTTTTGTTGATGCTGTATGGGAGTGTATACCTGTGCTTGCGGCTGTACTTGGGTAGGAAGATACACAGGTGTTTGCTGTTGATAATACTGTTGTGTCTGAGGTTGGAATTGTGTAGGATTGTATTGTAGCACTTGTGGTGGGTTTTGTATTTGTTGATGTGGACAATCTCTGGACCAATGGTCCATCTGACCGCATGTGTAACATCCCACTTTCTTGAAACCCTTTCCTCCGCCTTTTCCTCGGAATCTCCCTCTACCTCTACCTCTTTGTTGGTACTGCATCTGATGTTCTGGCACCACCTGAGCTTGAACTGTTAGCGGTGCCTGCATTACTGTCTCCGTTTCTATGGTCTTCTCTGCTGTAGTTGCCATTTGCCTTGCCGCTTTCTTGTTTTTATTAGCTTCGGTATCTTTCTCAGCTACTTTTATCTTCAAAAGTTGTAGTTGTAGTGTTTTAATTTCTTCGTCATTTTCCCACTTTGTTGCCTGGTATTTCATATCGTGGTGAATGAGATGTAGTCTCCATTCTTCAATGGGTTTAGCGACTAATCCCACCACGTCTCCCAGGTCTGCCTGCACTGATCGGGGAAGGGCTTTAATGACAGCGTTCTTCCACAACATTACGACAGCCGGAGAAACGTCATGCCGTTCTCCAGTGTAGTCCTCCCACACTCCTTCACATCTCTTCAAGAAGGCATGCATTTCTTCCTCCGTGCCTTTCCTCAGGCTGTTGAGGGCATGTAAACTGCGTGTTGTCGGGTAGATGTGACGAATAGCAGCCCAATAATTCGACCTGATGTAGTTGAATGGAGTGTCATCTGGGTCATTTGTGCAATTGGCCTCGGAATCTATTGCTCTCACTTCAAGTCGTCCTTCAATCCGTCCGAGCAGGGCCCTCATGTCTCCCAAGCACAGGTGGTCTTGGGCTGTGTATCGCTCCAGATCATTCACCCACTTCTGACCTCCTTTCGTGAGTGGAGGTAGCTTTGACACTAATGCTTCCATGTCCCTGTGAGTCCATGGTTGGTATTGAAATCCTCTTCTTCCAGCCGCTATCAATGGCATGGAGGTATGTGCACTGGTCTTGGTTCTTTTAGTTTTGGGGCATGTCCCAGGGTAATGTTGCTCATTTCCGCTGTCGTCATTTTCATCTCCCTGTCCATTGGAATAGTCAGGAGAGTAGTTTGTCCGGCGTTTTCTTTGAGTTATTTGTTCTTCTTGTTCTCTCCTCTGTCTATCTGCCATCATGTCCTGGAATCTTACATCTTCTTGTCGTCTTTCCGCCAGAAGTTGTTGGTATTTATCTTCTTCCCTTTGTCTTTCTGCAATAATGTCATTATGGGCTTCAACTGCCTTCCGTTTTTCTTCAATAATGTCATTATGGGCTTCATCTGCCTTTTGTCTCTCTTCCATCCCTCTGATGAGTTCTGCTTCCAGTCTTCTGTCGAGTTCCTCCAGTCTTCTGTCGAGTTCCTCCAGTCTTTTGTCGAGTTCTTCCTGTCTTCTGCCGAGTTCTGCTTCCATTCTTCTACTGAGTGCTTCCTCTCTTCTGCCAAGTTCTTCCATTCTTCTACTGAGTGCTTCCTCTCTTCTGCCAAGTTCTTCCATTACTGGCAGATCTTCTGCTGCTACCACATGTAAGCTGTTTGTCAATCCCTGGCTGGTATATTTTAGATAGAGAATCAGATTTGCAACCATAACTTTTCTTTTTTCAGCTTTTTTCATAGCGTTTTTAGCAGGTCCATACCGAGGGGGTTGTCCGGCTTTGATCCATGCTTTTTCCTGTTGTAGGTATTCAGCATTCTCATGTTCAACTACAGCTTTTCTATGGGCATCCGTTGGTCCAGGTTGATCATCTGCTGGAATCAATCCTCTCGTTTGCCACTGCTTGAACAGTTCCTCTATTTGGTTCCATTTCTTCTGTCTTTTAGTGGGAACTGTCCCAGCATCTGACCAGGTGTTTACTCTCGCCTTAATATCTGCAGTTGTGCCTGGCACTGGGAGTGCTCTTAACTTGGTGTCTTCTGGCGACATGTTTCTTAAGTTCACGGATAATATTATTAAGTTATCAAAAATGAATTACTAATCCTCTGAATAGTACCTTTGTATTCTTTATAAAGATATCCTATGTCATCTGAACTTAACTTTAATTTGGAAAATAAATGTAAATGTTGTAAAACTGAGATTAGAAAATCAAAATTAGACAAAATTAAAATTATGCAAATTTCTAAAATCTAAATAAATAAATGAAAATGAACAGTGTATGGTTTTCACTTTGTAATATTAAAATAGGAATATGGTGCAAATCCAAATAAACCGTGTAAGTCTACAGTGTATACTAAAGTTTATGAAATGATGCAAATGTCATAAAATGTGTTAACTACAATACTTCAATTCAAAGAAACCACATGTAATCTTTATCTGTGTGATGAAGAATGTATTAACTGTAATACTTAGTATGTCCGCTAGGGGAGCCGTTTCATTTGTAACTCCTCTCAAATGTATCAACTAGTACTTCCGGTTCATAAACCTACATCCTGTTTATTTCCTCAAAATATAAAGTTCAAATTACTTTCTTTGAAAAGCATGAAAAACAAAACAACTCAATCTACTCTCAACGTTAATCTACACCATCCCTGTGTATTCAATCAGTAGTTACCGGTTGTATCTTTACTCAAACTATTTCACCACTAATAATGCTAACTGGCTAGCTAACTAGCTTAGCAGTATAGCATTAACCACATGTGATTGGGGGAAGAGGAACAATGGGAACACAACATCTGCAGATAAATAACCACACTGCTTGACAATACAAAACAATCTTAATTTATCTTAGCTCTAAATTCTATAGATGCTGACCTTAAAAGCTGATCTCATACCAATCTTGTACACAATCACCTGGGCTTAGATCATCACACAAAACATAAACTTTTCGGCTTACAAACTCCACACAATATACTTTATTAAACCAGACAACGCAGGTTTAACACATCAAACATATAGACTAACATGAATGGACCCAGTCCAGCGTAAAACAGAGGTATCCCTGATACAATTTAGTGCCTCCCCAGAAGGTCTTAATACTATGTAATATTCACATTAATCGGGCGGCGCCGAAGATACAACAGAGACGAATAGAAACACTATATACACACTCCACACCACTTGCAATCACCACGGAATTAAACAGGTAACTGTCTCACCTTTCGTTTAGGCCCAGCCAAAAACCTTGTGTGATGCTAGTTAGCTTGCAGCCTTCCCCCGTCTGTTCCAGCTCAATCTCACTTCAGGGCCCACCCAGGGACGCCAAATGTTGGAAATTCTAAAGCCCCGAAGGCAGGAGAGACTGAAAAGAGTCAAGGGAAGCTTATAAAAGTTAACAGCATTTAATTACACAAAAGATGCGGTGGTGTACATTACAACATGTAATGTGCGAGTGGAGGCGGCTCTCCCCATGCATCCGGTCGGCCGGAGTCCGCCGGAGGAAGAGGTCAATCTTTTGCGTGCTCTTCCTGTTGTCATCTGAGGTCTTCTCCTATTGGCCGACGTCGTCGGGGGGCGGGTCCAATGCAATTCCTGCCTTGTTGTATTGTGAAATTACATCATTCTGGTGTCTGTGGTTATTTAAACATTCCCTAATAAACGTTATTCAGCGGCAATAGATGAGTGCTAAACCCAGTGTGCTCTGTGTACAACACCACATGTCATTTCACCTTCGATTCATGGTTTGAACATGCAGCATTTCGCCACATGCTAATGCTAACCGGAAATGAAGCATTTTCAGAATAAAAGTATTAAGTGAATAGTTAGTGAACTTCAGGTTTTTCAGAATAAAACTGATTTAAATTAAATAGTGTATTTAATTAAAATTACACCATATCAACATTGATTTTAATTTCTAACAAATGACATCAGGACAGCAGAAAGCTTACACACCTTCCGGCGCAGACTGAAAACTCATCTCTTTCGACTCCACTTCGAGCGATAGAACTATTAACAAAGCACTTATATACTAACAAAGCACTTATATACGAATAAAGGACTGGCTTACCTAAAGCCAGTTGAGTAGCACTTGAAATGTTTTTGCTCTATGAAACCTGATGTACTTATATGATTCTGTTTTCTTCAAAGTTTGTATTTTGTTGGTCGAACGCACTTATTGTAAGTCGCTTTGGATAAAAGCGTCAGCTAAATGCAATGTAATGTAATAATTTATATTGACTATGTTGAATTTCTCCTTGAGATACAGTAATTGACTGTGACAGACGGATAACTTAAATGGAGAAATGTGATGTTTGTAAAGTTCAGCTATTTGAATGTAACTGTGTACTTTGAATTTTGAATAAGAAGCATTCCAGACGATCAACCGGATCCTGTGTATAATTATTGCTGCTGCACTTTTCTGTTTTCTACAGAAATAATTTATTGTTGCTGTGGTACCCAAGCGTTTGGGACCCATATCAAAAAAGTGTGTGCAGCTGAGTATCAAAAACTGTGCTTCAAATAGTGATAGGATTAATTGTAGTGCTCCACCTGTATACATGTATGTTTGTTTGTTTGTTTGTTAATTTGAGGAAATTGTGATTGACATAATTGTTGTTTTCTATGGTTGCCAATTGACCCACAGTCAATGGTTCATGAACAGTTCATGAACAGTTCATAGCCAGCCATTGAATTATATTCAGTGACTGGGTATGAACTGTTAATGAAGTTGTTATGAACAGTTCTTGATATGTTCTTGGTTGAAAACTGAATATCCCTACACACTCACTGAAAACTCCATTTCATGAATTGTTCATGAACCTGCCTAAAACCCTATTCCATGAATTGTTCATGAACCATTCCAGCACAGGAGTTTCATGAGTAGTTCATGAACGGCCCTAGTGCCATTTAATGTTCATGACACTTTCATGAACAGTTCATCAACTTTGTTATGAGCTGTTTATGAGTTGTTTATGAGCTGTTCATGAATATGGTTCACTGATATTTCATGAACTTTTCATGACAAGTTCATGAACAGTTCACTGTCATCTCACTGGGGCTAGATGCGCGTTCATAATGCCGAGGGAAATAACTCTCAGAATAACATTATTAGCACATTTTTACAACTTGAGGAACTAATGTTTTTTATAAGGGCTATACAACTGTTCATACTGGGTAGTTTATTTAGTTTAAAAAAAATTATCCAACGAGTTACTGACCATTCTTTCCCCATGTAAGTCAATGGGAAAAAGTGTTTCCGGGCCTGGCAAACAAACGGATGTGCAGTACCGCCGTTTGGCCAGCACGAATATTTCCATCTGAGTCCGGCGCACTTCCTGGGGGCTTGATCATTACCCTCTCTCGTCCGGGCGGTAGAAAGGAGCCCTCAGCCAGAGCAGCAGAAGCCAACAAGCTGACTGTTGCCATCTGTTTACTATGTCTGCCGAAACATAATTTCAGCCAATCAGCGTCGTCAGATCTGATGCTCAAAGGGCGCCGTGTCATCGCCCTGGCCTGTGTGTCTGTGAGTTGTTTGGACTCGTATCCAAGGCGACGCTACAGTAGTTGTCTGCAGGTGGAGACTACGGTGCTAGTGGATCGCCAGAGCTGTAGATTAACATTTACATGCTTATTGTAGTTGTAAGGGCAACGCCTGTAGCAACATGGAGCATATGTGTGGGCTGGACCTGTATTTTACAGGAAAGGAGTGAGCAGAGGGTGGAGTTGTTGATTCTTGTTCAGCTTTCATCTTCCTCACCCTCTCAAACTTTGAGTTGTGCGTGCTGCTAAAGAGACGCGCTACCATGGAAACCAAACAATGGTAGCTGTATTAAAGTCTGAGTGGAAACAGTCGTGAGTAAATCTGATTTTGTCAGAAATCGGGAGAAATATGACCCCGGGAGGAAACCGGGGAGAGGGCAATGAAATCGGGAGGGTTGACAAGTATGAGACACACACACACACACACACACACACACACACACATAATGTTCGTGTTTACTCTCCTGATTTTAAATGGGAATTAAATCATTCGAGTGTTCCCAAAGCACCATTTGTGTGGGCCTACTGTACTGTTGCACAGTTTTGGAAGATTCACAGCTAACCACACTGAAGATTATGGATTATCTCATATTTTAAGCCTCAATTTGTCCCCCCTCCCCTCTAACATCACCAGATAATTTAAGGGGTCATTTCTCAAAAATGTCTTCCGGGGGAGGATCCCCCCCCCGACCGCCTTAGTATGGTTTGGTCCCTATTTCCATAGCCCCACCAAAAATATTTTCCACCAGTCACCACTGTCAGAACCATTTTTACCCCCGTCTCAGTCCCTGCTAGAGAGCAGGGACTTTTGTGAGAGAAAAATGTTCTATTTCTGATTGGCCCCCAGTAATATTACATTCGTAAGTTAACAAGTAAATATATTTAGCTGATGTAATTTAATCATATTATTTCATATTTAAAATAAGTCTTATTTTTTCTGTACTAATAAAACAATGTTTTTTTAAATGAACAAAAGCATGTTGTATTTATTTATTTTATTTATTCATTTATTTAACAGGGACAGTGCACATTAATGAACATTTCTGTAAACGTGCCAGAGTTAGCCAAGAGGCTATTTGTAATCTGTAGTCCCTGGACAGATTTTAAAAGTCATCCTGCATGACTTTTGTATAGCATGTTGTATAGATTGATTGTCAATAATAGTGTTCTAATCTTAATAGCTGTGATTACAAAAGTTTATATTCTCCTTCTTCCCCTAACCCTGCCCAGATGATGTCCCACTGACACCAGGTCAGCAGCACCGTGACCCCCCACTCTGCTGAAATACACAATCAAACATTTTCTATGACGTTTTTTTGTATAAATACAATTAAACTGAAGACAGTTTAATGACCTAGAGATACCCTATTATTCCACTGCTTATGTACACATGTTGTAAATAATGGTTAAAACCTCAGTAAATGAAATAAACAATGTGTTTAACAGTTACAATTTAATATTGTATTTTCATCTTATTACAAAGTAGAGGTAAGAATATATCCATCCTCTCTCTGCAGCTTCATGTCTTCTATTATTATAACTTTCATCATTGAGACAGAGGAAATCAATCATGTTATTTAACATCACCAGCAGTAACACAAATATCAGCAAAAGTATGTTTATGGAGTTGTTTATTTGTATTGTATGTGCAGCAAGCAGACCCGGCGTCATGGGCGGGCCCCATGGGGCCGGGCCCGCCCATCCAGGATTTGGGCCCGCTGTTTTAATCAGGGCTGAATACAACATTTTAATTGTTTTATTATTATGTTCAGTGGCGGCGCCAGGGTATACTGGGGTAGGCTACAGCCATACCAATAAATGGCTTATCAACACCATGAAAAATGAATTTAAAGTAAGCAAAATAAAGTCCGCCAACTCGCGCGGAGTAAATTGCACAGACAGCAGTAAATACCGAAGACTATAAACGGTTTGAAAACTTTCGTCACGTAGTGAAGGAGTTTTGGACCACTTTCCTCCGCGCCGTTCCTAATGAGCTTGCTTTAAAAGAAAAAACACTCAAAACAACCAGGACGAGGGTTAAACAAAAATCTGTTTTAATCATAAACGGTAAAAATGCAATACCATATGATACATTACCATACGAAGCCATATCATATGAGTAATGTCAGGAGTATGCCTACTCCTGGCCTTGTTCACAGACTGTAGACCTCCCGCTCCGGGCCGCGCGTGAAGAGAGGACGAAAACAACACGTTGCACGTCCCAAAACCAACAAAGGGGTGGAGTTTCATGTGGGAGATACAAAAACGCTATCTCGCAGGGAATCTGCGCGGGCAGCTTTGAAAGCCACAGGTGTTGGGAAGGCATGCAGGACGCACATCATTAAAAATGTCCCTCCTCATTTGTAAAGTCTATCGATGGTTTAACCCAGAAAACATTCTCAGGGATAATTTTTACACTCAAAACAGAAATCACCATTAATTCTGCATCTTCCTTCTTCACAAATAGCTAAAAACACTCTTTTGGTAAACAGTCAAAGAAAAAACTATTGTGCTCATCTATTTTTAAGAAAAAGGGAACATTGTTTCAGAAATCTATAAAAAAACCTCTCTCTATTTGAGAGGAAAAATGTCCCTTTTGTTCCTTCAACTATTAACCCACAGGAATGTATAAACTCACACATATACCATTAAAGATATGTAGACTTCCTTAAAACATGGCCTGCCAGAGATCTAAAACAGAATATACTCTCCCCACCAAAGGCCCTGTCCTGCATACCTTCACCTCCCCCACAGTAATAAAACCTTAAGTTTACTTTTAACAACCCTTTGTCTCTCGCCATTTTAGTCCTCACATTTATGAAAGGATAACACAGAGAAATCACTATAAAACACAAACACAGGTATTGTTTGAACAGTATTCACTTAACTGCTACTATTGAAACTCAAAGGACCTCTTTTAGTGTCTGGAAATTGCAACAAGACTTTGCCATTTTAAATGTAACACACTTCTTTGGTACAATATCTCACATCAATTTCCACAATTCCCTCTTTTGCACTATTTTTTAAGAGTGCAACTTACACAAGGCACTTGAAACATAACTTGTCACTCCTCTCCACTGTGTTCATCTCTCAACATTATATTTAGAGCCCTTTAAACATTTGGAAACAGCCCTTCATAGCAATGTCTTATGGCAGAAGGAGAGGGAGACCAAAACATGTCAAAAAGCTGAGTCCCCATACTCCTCCTCTCCTTCCGAGACATAGGCCAACAGAGGCATTTGATACGGGGGGGAGAAGCCTCTTTTCCTTCAATGGTGGAACTGATTAGTCTGACACATAATGAGCGGATGCACGGCACACAACAACAATCCACATGATAGTCTTTGTCCATAGATACAACTCGAATGGTTTCATCAGACCTCTCTGAGGGCAGGATGGGCTGGTTACACGCAGCACATTTAGGCGCCAGGACCCTGTGGTAGTCTTTCAGACAGTAGATTTTATTCTCAGTGTCCACAGTGAAGGGCACTCCATCCAGGCTCTCGTTGCAGATGATGCAGCGGAACAACCGGGGCGGTACGACTTCCCCAGGGCCTGCAGGATCATGTCCATGATCAGATGTCCACATGCGTTGCACTTGTCTGCAGACTGCTGGAACCCAGAGTACAGAAAGTCCTCTTCACAGAAAATCCTTCCTGCGTCATAGTATAACGCCTTCCCTCTCAGCCTTCGATGACAGGCGCTGCAGGTGAAGCAGCTGTCATGGTAGAGGCTGCCCATAGCTTGGCAGGCCTGGCTGGCTCCATACACCGTCTTGTTGCACTTAACACACACTCCTGTTTCAGCGGAGAGTGGAGTCCCCTGTGCCATCCTGGCTTGCCATGTCTTTGTCCCCTCTGATCCGCTGACGGCGGCTTCTGGGCTGCCTGCTAGAGAGATGTCTTCCTTCTCCTCCGGCTCGCTGACGGCGGCTTCTGAGTCGATGCTGAATAGATGTCCTTTCGATCTTCCTTCTCCGGTCCGATGATGATGCCTCCCGGGACGACTGCTGG
This sequence comes from Champsocephalus esox, assembly GCA_036324585.1. Lineage (NCBI taxonomy): Eukaryota > Metazoa > Chordata > Actinopteri > Perciformes > Channichthyidae > Champsocephalus > Champsocephalus esox. The sequence goes on along the minus strand of CM070493.1, from coordinate 38,074,089 downwards.
ACGGATGTCCTCCCGATCCTCCTTCCCCGGTTCGATGATGCCTCCTGGGACGACTGCTGGATGGATGTCCTCTAGGTCCTTCTCCTCCAGTCCGCTGATGACAGCATCCGAGTCGACCTCCATGACGAGAGCCAGATCCGTCCTGATGTCGTCTAGGGTCCTCGCAGGTGTTTTCCCCCGCCGCACACTGGCTCCAGTGGTACCAGTTGTCCCCCTTTCCTTGTAGGCGGACGGCATGGAATGTCCGCTGGGTCACTCGGTCGGGGCCGGAGAGCCTGGGGTTGACAGTCAGCCTCCTGCGTCTCGGGTCCCCCTTTTGGCGTCAACAACCTGTGTGGAGAAATCTGATACAAATCCCTCAAGCCTACGCTCCGGGCTCTGGGGCCCTCGGCTGTTTGACCCACCAGTGCGTGGCCACTTGGAGCCTGTTGGTGGGGTGTCTTGAAACAACAGACGTCTGTGCACAGGTTCTCTAAACTAATTGTGCAGCTTCAGAATCTTAATACTTGGACTGTGCCAACTAAATAAGAACCCCAACATCTTTAGGTAAACTAAATAACATATTTCAATAGCTCTGAATTTCTGACAAGCATCTGTGTTTATTTTAAAATAAAATCCCTGAGATCCCATTAAAAATCTAAATATGATTTGAACTGCTAATGTCTCTGGTAAAGAAACACACTAATGTTATGGATTGAAAAACAACCCAAATCACAATACTAACAAAGTGAATGGCTTCCTGGTGATACTGCTTCTACCCGTCAGTGCTTAGATATTATCCCGCTGAAAAAATGAATACAGAATTCCAACAAACTGTCATCAAATGTCTTTCTATTATAAATGTAGATGAAATGTATATCGCCATAATGACCTCAACAATAAAGTCTATGGCTTTTACCTCTTAACCAGGCTAGTTACATGATGTTGTCCAAATTACATTGTGTCTCATTACATTACTATGTTTTAACTTTTAGTGTAAATATGTTCTTTCTACATTTCAAACCTCAGTTAATTTAATACCTGTTGAAACATTAGTTGACACATTACTCACAGGTCAGCTTCTTCAGTATTCCATTCTGGACTTACATCTCTCTGGTAGCCCCTTGGCCACTGATTCTTTATCTGTGTTGCCTGCTATAACTCAATCAATATTAGAGACATGTCAACATTCATAAAACAGTATCTTATCCCCAGATATGGAGCAGGTCAATTCTAAAACTGTCAATCAATGGTCAGATTGAACAATCGAGTTGGGGCAGCAGGTTCCTTTCAGTCCCTAAATGAAAAATGTACATTGTGAGGTTTACACTCCCCTTTTTTACACATTATCTAATGTGTAAACAAAAACCTGTATGGGAAGAAAACCTTCAGGTCATAATGAATTATAAGACAATACCAAACATTTTTCCCAAAGGTACATCCATCATTTTCCACAGTAAACACTTCAGTAAGTGTTTCTCTCCATCTTTCAGTCCTAAAAGAAACATAATCTTCATGTTTTAGTTTGAGCTTCACATTCTGCAAACGGCCAACTCCTGTGGGAGTGAAATATCATCAAGCAGATTAGATACGGTTTCCCCTTTTGTGCAATGTTAGGAAACCTCTCATTTCACACATTATTATCACCCAAAAATAATGTGTTAGTCCAAAACATGCTTGATTAGTCATTGTTCTAAATCATGCAGTTGCACTGATCAGGTGCAGACATACACTCACTCACACTCACACTGTCAGGTTGTAAAGTCAAGTTTGGTCAGGTTCACCTCAGAGTCAGTCATTGACAGTGCCTTCTCAAGTTACCCTGTCGATCAGGGTCAAAGGTCAGTTGGTCTCGGTCTTTTTGGCCATGTGTTGTGCTCTGCAGAGACTTTGATGTTTCAGCATAGGCCAGTATCCTCCGTCTATAAAAATCTGTATATATGGAGCGCCATCATTTATTAATTCACAATTCCAACTATAATGTTCAAGATATCTCTAACTTTTCATTGGAACAGCGGTTTCCCAAATTCCCTGAAAAGTGTTAGCCAAAAAATGTCACTTCCTTATTGCACTATTACTGCAGTTCATTAACACCTAATCAATATCAACACGTCTAATAGATGTAATTCAGAAACGTGTGCACACAATTATTGTCTTGAGTCAAACCTCTACTACGAAATGTGTAGCTCTTCATCTCTCACTATACCCATGTCTCTTCAATTCTGGTATACCTAAAAAAACAATGTTAACGTCTTTAACCGTGCGTGGAACTCTGGGTGTCCGAACATGTAACAATCACTCCTTCCTCTATCAAGGACCTAAAAACAGAAGTAATTTCATCAATGGTTTGTAGCTGAACTTAGGAAGTATCCCTCATGGTAGGTATGTTTTTACTTTTTAACATCTCTAAATGTCAGTTAATTACTAACTTAATGAATGTACATTACGAGGTGGTGCCGCTAGTCCTCTAAACTCATAATCTGGTGCTGTGCGCTTCCCGTGAAGCTGCAAGTAAGATTTTAAAAAACCACTGCAGGGTGGGTCGAGTGACCCCTCCTCCCTATTGGTCTTCAATAATATGCACCCTTCTAATGGGTGATTGAAGGCCCCACATTATTTCCCATTTCAGCATCAGCCCTCTTTACTCTAAAATTACTTTTTAAAAATAGGAATATGTAGAAATGGAACAATTTTAAAATGTCAGATGTATAAAAATAAGCCTAAATACTCCCGTACCATCAAAGTCCAAATCTAGACACAAGGTGAACAGTTTTGGTAACGGACAATTCAATCTAAAAACAAAACAAAATTGGACTTGTGTCCTTGTTTTTTGTTCTTCAAAATACATTATCAAATACCCTGCGAAGTATTTCGCAACCTAACTAACCCTCCCTAGGATATGAAATCCATGAATCCCTTTACTCATAGTTAGTTTATATGTCTATATTATTATGTGTAACCTAATAATCAGATGTCTTGTTTGTCAACCAAGAATATTAAACTTTAATCTTTTCAGTATTCCAGACCATCGCTTAAACAATCAGCCTCCCCTTTCAAACATTAATGTTATTGTTGTACACCACCCTCTGGAAAACTCTTGCACAGTTATGCTGTCAAATCATCGCATAATTTCCTCAGAATCTGAACCGTCTGAGACCAGCCTGTCTCAAGATCTTGTCACAATGTGAACAGTCAGTAATGCGTTGTCCTCTGCAGCTGTTTCCAATAGGATCAATGAAACTCTTGCACTGGGATGTCCTGAGGGGGAAGGCACCTCTGGATCAATGTGCTACAGTCAGACACACGTTGTCCTCTGCACAGCAGGAATCCCCAAAACTGCTGTTCCTCTTCACACCACTGTTGCCCCGGCAACGAGGTACATGCAAAATGTCAAACCCTCCTCAGATGCGTTATTTGCACAGTTCTTCTGTTTCTGTAGTGAGCAACTCTTCACCAACACACTGATTCAGAGTACAACCCAAAGGTGGCGCACAACTTTCCAGTGCCGCTTGTAATCACAATAAATCAGCAACTGGAGATAAACTCAATTTAAATCTCTCCCCCAAAGGGTTAAAAAATAAAACGGCTGAGTGTCTATATGGTCAGGAATGCTGAAACATGTGAATGTTAAAACAAATCAATGGCAGTAGTCTACCCAGATTCTTTACTCCATTCACAGTTGTAAAACCACATTGTAAAATCTCTTTTGTCTTGTTGAAGTCCTGCTTACTTCATCTTTAAAATCTTCTTTAATTTGAAACCAAAAAAGGTCTTTAATGGTATCAATTGTGAACTTCCTTAATATGAATTGTAAATGCAACATATGCTCTCTTTAGAACACAGATATAACAGTAGCTGCTGAAACTGGTTAATAGCAGTTTTCTGTCAACCTAGTTAAGCATGTTGTTGTTATATCTAGTACATTTATTTTTATTTCATGTTTACTCACAAAACAATATGACATTATTTAGAAACAAGTTTTACTCTCTCTGAACTCTTCAAAACATCTACTTGTCTTTCTCTTTCCTCCCTGTGTCCTGCAGCTGCCGGCTCAAGTTTCCCCTCATCAATCACCTGTGTGTTTGTGCAACACCTCTGTCATGTGTAACCATTTAACAGATTCATTCTGACTGACAACCTTATAACAACCTCCCGTTTACCTTCTACTCTTTCTTCATAAACTTAAACACAATTAATGTCTACTAATGATATTACAAAAACACTAGGTGGAATAATCCACTATTATGTTCAATTTGAATCAAACTTTAACCTGCTTCATATACTCAGCAATAGCGATTATTACTTTCCCTCAACGATACTGTATGCAATAAATGCCTCTTGAAATATAAGTAAACTTCTCAGTAAATGACAAATACCACGAAATTCACAATGCAATGTTCCTTATTTATTTAAATATCTACGACACATTGATCTATTAATCTCCAATGTTATTCCCTCCTTTTTCAGAGGAAAGCTGTGAAGTGGGGGCTTTCCCGAACCCACACCTCCAGCCAGCTTGACTTCGCATGTCTGTATCTGACTTTTCTCCCTTCTTATCTTATTAGTAATTATTCACAGAAAAATATTCCCCGTACAGTCTATCGAGCTTTTTTGGTGCGATGTTTATTTCAACAGATAATGCGACCTTAGAATGCGCTTCGACACGGCTTTTCAGCTATGTGACATCCTCATGGAGCCGAAACCCAGGTCAACAGAATCCTTTATCGTCACGTTTAGCTTCTTAGATTAATAACCCCACAGAACAAGAGAACGAGATTCCGTTCGTTTCAAAATGGCTTTTTGAAATTTGCGTATCTCCTCTTGGATTTATTACATATAATACACTCCAGCTTCCTATGAAGCTGAAGAAGCATTATTCAGATTCGCCCTGGATGGATATCTTTTCAGGAAACCCACTGGACTCGCACCGACTGAAATTGCCGACTTGATTTCCCTAAAACCAACGGAGCCTTGCACCATAATCTTACATTTCTCGTCGCTTCACGTGTAGCATACCCCCTAGGTTCTTAACCTTTGCTTTATCAAGATCAGCAGTCCATCGTTACCTGCCTATTATAATATATGCATTGCATCATTTTACCGCAGTCCTTTGTTACCTACGGATGCAATATAAGCAGTCCTTCGTTACCTACCTATGTTATATAAATATCTACATTGCACTCTTTACCGTAAATGACACCTGGAAATATCTTTGACAACTCTAAAATTTTGCTTGAGCCAATTACAGACCTTCGATAGAAACAGGCGTCCGTTTTACCTTTCAGTTGGATCCATAGTTGTCAAATATTATTCCAGGCATCTCCCTTCTTCCGCTGGCTGCCCTTGTTCCTCAAAACAAAACACTCATGACGTCACCACGTCGGCACGTCCTTACGTCTCCACGTCATGACGTTGTTGGGGTCGCCATTTTGAAGGAGTTTTGGACTACTTTCCTCCGCGCCGTTCCTAATGAGCTTGCTTTAAAAGAAGAAACACTCAAAACAACCAGGACGAGGGTTAAACAAAAATCTGTTTTAATCATAAACGGTAAAAATGCAATACCATATAATACATTACTAATGTCAGGAGTATGCCTACTCCTGGCCTTGTTCACAGACTGCCCCGACCTCCCGCTCCGGGCCGCGCGTGAAGAGAGGACGAAAACAACACGTTGCACGTCCCAAAACCAACAAAGGGGTGGAGTTTCATGTGGGAGATACCAAAACGCTATCTCACAGGGAATCTGCGCGGGCAGCTTTGAAAGCCACAGGTGTTGGGAAGGCCTGCAGGACGCACATCATTAAAAATGTCACTCCTCATTTGTAAAGTCTATCGATGGTTTAACCCAGAAAACATTCTCAGGGATAATCTTTACACTCAAAACAGAAATCACCATTAATTCTGCATCTTCCTTCTTCACAAATAGCTAAAAACACTCTTTTGATAAACAGGTAAACAGTCAAAGAAAAAACTATTGTGCTCATCTATTTTTAAGAAAAAGGGAACATTGTTTCAGAAATCTATAAAAAACCTCTCTCTATTTGAGAGGAAAAATTTACCTTTTGTTCCTTCAACTATTAACCCACAGGAATGTATACACTCACACATATACCATTAAAGATATGTAGACTTCCTTAAAACATGGCCTGCCAGAGATCTAAAACAGAATATACTCTCCCCACCAAAGGCCCTGTCCTGCATACCTTCACCTCCCCCACAGTAATAAAACCCTTAAGTTTACTTTTAACAACCCTTTGTCTCTCGCCATTTTAGTCCTCACATTTATGAAAGGATAAAACAGAGAAATCACTATAAAACACAAACACAGGTATTGTTTGAACAGTATTCACTTAACTGCTACTATTGAAACTCAAAGGACCTCTTTTAGTGTCTGGAAATTGCAACAAGACTTTGCCATTTTAAATGTAACACAATTCTTTGGTACAATATCAATATAATAATATATAAATAATAAATCAATAATATCAATTTCCACAGTAGTGATCATCTTCTCAATAGAACATCTTTGATAATGTCTTCTGACCAATCAGAATCACGATAACGACGTGGTGTTGTTGAAGGAAGTCCCGACGGAGAATACTTTTGCTGGAGTACATCTCTATATACATCGATACAACATTACGTGTTGATTTATATCAACACGTAATGAAATAAGACCCCACGGTTTGATGATTGATAGGTGTGTGGGCTGTCTTTCATTTTGACAGGGAGGCGTGTGGCGTAGTGGGTTGTCCGTAGGTGTTCGAATCAGGGGGTAACAGGTTCAAACCCTGCTGCAGTCAGCATGTCGTTGTGTCCCTGGGCAAGACACTTCACCCCAAATTGCTCCTGTGGGGATTGCCCACAGTATTGAGTATGTAAGTCGCTTTGGATAAAAGTGTCTAACAAGTGACATGTAATGTAATGTACACACAGAACAATGGGGGCTATCCACAATGTAAAGTAATTCACACAGCCTCTTCTCTCTGTGAGGAGCAGCAGGTTTCAGAACAAAGTAACACAAAACTAAAATGGCATTCATTTGTTTAAATATGTCGTGTAGTAATAGATTTATTTATTTTTCTTCTCAAGAGACTACCAGAATGTGTATTTTATGTTAGTATTTAAAAAAATCTCCTGGGGGAGAATCCTGGGGTTGGGGTTTCAGCATGTAACTCTTTCACCTGTGGGGAAGTTGCAGGATTGGCTCCAGGTCGCCCTTTTTATTTACTTCAAGACAAATGTGCCTTTTTATTTCATACAGTTCAATTTGGATTGAGACAGGGACATAATCTAAACCTCACGCGTGGCGTTTCACTGTCAAGGGGAGCGTGTATGTAATTACATTGCAAATACTGACTTGAGCCCCACCACTGTAGGTTTAGCCCTACCATAGATTACCCAACACAAACACTCTGGAGCCGCCACTGATTATGTTTATTGTTGTTATTTGTAGGGCTTTGTCCTAATATTTTTGTTTTAAACTATGTTGAAAGATTAGTTTAATATCATTTTTTTATTTTACTATGAAATTCTGAATGAAAGGCTGCGCGCGAGACTGGTTTTTCGCTGGGTTGAGTCGTGTGGGTTTTTGAGTGAGATGCGGCACAGCAGCCTGTCAGTTTACTCTTGCTAGGTTAGTTTGGCTATTATCATTTATATTTATCTGCAACAATGGATATCAGGAAGTGGTTCACACTTATACACTTGAAAGGAATATGGCAACTCAGCGCCACATTAGAAAACATCAGTTATACGTTACCAACGAGCTAGCAAGCCAGCCAGGGACAAGGGAGGCTGGCAATCAATTATATTTTGAAGAGAAATTGACTCTCAGGCCGGCTCTCTCACAAACTCCTGCTCTGTGCGCAAGCAGACCGCTGCACATGCTCTCTGCCTCAATCAATCTATCTCTCGCTCAACCTCCCTCCACCTCTCCACCCTGTGTGCGCTCAAGTTTGCCTGCGTGCTTGCCCAAGTTGGCACAGCGTTACAAATGTGCCACAAAACCTAACCCCCTTGAAAAATCTCGAGATTTCCCGGGAAATGTAAGGTTTCGGGGTGGGCCCACCCTGGTAAATCAAATGCCCGCCCAGAGATGTATGTCTGACACCGGGTCTGGCAGAAAGTATATAGAAGCAGCTGTTTGGGGAATCAGACTCAAGCTATAATCGTTAAATATCTATTAAAAGAAAGGACACATACAAAATCTAATTCTGAAAGTAAGACACAAGTTTGTAGGACGGCAGTAAGCAGAGGTCTGGGTGGAGGATGCTCCTGATCGCCGTTTTGCTTTCTCCAGCACCTCGGGGGGTCCAGGTGGATGGAGCTCTGTCCTGATGATCCGCTGGGGTTAGGGGTCCTTCTCCAGTACCTCGGGGGGTCCAGGTGGATGGCAGCCCTGTCCTGATGATCCGCTGTGTCCTTCTCCAGCAGATCCATTTCTCCAGAATTGTCCTAATTACAGAGAAAAACATGAGAAAAAGTGAATTAATCATATTAGACACAGGGTTGCAGAAGTATTATTGCAAAATGTAACTCTCAGCATTTCAGACAAACAATCCCTAAAGGATAATTTAAAATGATGTCCTGTTCTGGTTTTTAAAAAACTAAAGAGATGTAATGACAGTCACACCTGCATCCCTTTGACAGCACGGCACAAACTAACATCAAGCAAAAGGCTGCTGTCTATTTGTGATTGTCTTATTATTATGGGATCAGGATAAATTAAATACACTTTAACCTAAATAAAAGATGAACAAATCTGGTGGAAATATTGAAAATATGCTTTTTTGTTGCTCTACCTCAAAGCAGCATGAGCTGAATAAAAAGGTTGTAATGTTGTCCCAAAGTTTAATAAACAGTAAAACATTGGAACATGTCAGAGAAATAAATAAAGCTAACAGCAGCTACACGTCAGGGTAGCGTTTTATAAATCCCACGTACTGTAGGCTATATCGGTCTAAATGTTTTCACTTTGGTCTATGTATGTAATATAAAGTATAACTTATCTATAACAGAGCCAAGATCTCTGTATGACTTTAGTAAACTTCTGAATTGAATACAAAAATAAGTGTAAACAACAGTGCAGTACGTCCAGCTAGCTAGTTAGCGTCACATATGTATCCGTATTATTTAAGGAAAATTTACATTTTAATGCCCCTTGGGTTTGACGTGTGTGACGTTAGTTAATTTAAAGTAAGTTAAATCCCAATACTCACATTTATTAGTGATTCCTCTGCTCGCTGCTGCTTTTAAATCCACTCTGCTGGGGAGACCGGAAGCCATTTCATTTGAAAAAAACTCCCTCTTCCCTGCGCGCATTGCACCCTGGGATATGGTAGGCCGCAGAGTGTACATCAGATGTATCCTTCAAATTGGGGAAAAGTAGGCTGCATTTGTGCATTTGTGGCCTCTGAATTGAGACACGAGGCTTCTCAAGACTCAAATTTCCCCTCCTCGACTCCTCGGTTCTCTGGTAGGCTACTGACCCGGAAATGAATTTCAGCGCGCCATTTTGAAGGACATCTCATTTCTCTAAATGCACACCGAGGACCGAGGATCGAGCGTCGAGGAGGCTCTCTGGAGGAGCTATAACCGAGGATACACTGATGGTTCCTCCACGGCTACTCCGCAGATGCATTCCCGGGAACGGTGGAGGCGTGACGCACGGCCGGACTTATCTCAGCCAATGACAGCTCTGCATGCAACCCCTGGATATTATTTTAGAAACTGCTTTCATCGCGTTGCAATGTTTACAGTGAGAACAGCTGTGAGGTCTGTGCAGAAAGCAGAGCAGTGTACAATATATATCACTCAGTATAACAGGCCTACATTACTCTCTTTATTTGCTGTAGTTTAGTAAGCTAGATATCTACAAACAAAGAGTCTATATTTTTCTAAGACCATTTAGTGCTTCACATAATAAAACGGCTGTAGCCTGATTATGCTTTAGGAGCTGTAAGTGTGTGTGTGGTAGGCCTACAGTGTGTATGTGTTTGTGTGGTACAGTATGTAGGTGTGTGTTGTACAGTGTGTAGATGCGGCGGACAGGCGGGTATCAGTTGGTTTGGTTTCCTCTGCTTACTTTTAATACTTGTAAATGCAACTTTTGGCCCGTCATTTCAATTCCCCAATTCAGCGACCAGAGAGAGGGGGGGATATATCCAGTCTCTGATTGTGTTACGTTATTATGAGAGTGCTCTTATACTTGAAATTGCATATATTTATATAAATATATTTGTGTGTGTGTGTCCGCATCTGTAGCCTGTTATTGTCTCATTATACCGCACTCTCAATTAATTCAAAGTAAATATGTAACAGAGATTATAAAATACAGCGCTATGACAACACTCCACAGCTGATGCAGCTGTTGCCAGTAATAATGAATGGACGTCGCTTTAATATGACCGCTCAGAGGAGAGGACTTCTCATTTCTTTAAACGTCTGCTGCTTCCCCTCCTCTCTCCTGTGGGCGGGACTAAGTCTCGAGGAGGGGAGTCGAGGAGGGGACATTTAAGAATTGAGAAGCCTCTACGTCTACGGCCTGTACAGTCCTCTGTGTTTCTGAAATAGAAACAACGTGCTGACCGGGGGTAACGCTGCCTTTCCTCTGCACCCCCGGGGCTGATGGGTAATCACTCCCAAATGAGGCATTTGGGTCCTGCAGGATTTCCTCGTTAGTAGGCTATCAGTGTCTCGAAAACACATGTTGGCGACTGAAAGACATCCAGTGTTTGGTCTTTTCCTGAAGCATTCTTCACCTACAGCAGGGGTCTTCAACTAAAATTCAATGTGGTCCGGTTAGAGAAAATGTCCCCGTGCAAAGGTCCGGAACATCAAAATGTCTAACTTGCTTCATGAATTAGTGTGATATATATTGAAGTGACCTGTAGCTTTATCACCATCTGCATGTAATCAACAACTGACTGCCAATCAAATAAAGATAAAGTACAAAACAACAATATTTATTGTCAATTAACATTAAATACTGTGGATATGTGTAATGTTCCTCTCGGGCTGCATTTACAAATAAAATAGAGAAAATAAATAAAATAGCTTTTGAAAATATGTGCATCTTAAAAGTGCTTAATTTTAGATACATAAAATAAAGTGTAGCAGCAGCTTGAGTTTCTCTTTTTCTTTGTTAACCGTTTCACGTCATGACTGAACAGTTTCAGCCGATTATAGAACAACATCAGTCTTTACATCATAACAATTGGACAGTTTTAAAGTTTCTCTTTCTTTCCCTCTTATATTGCAGTCCCTCACTCAGCTCGAGCTTGTCCTGCCAGGAGTTTGTAAATCTGGGCTGAAATGGAGTCAGGGCTATTCTCATACACATGCAGGTGCTCATTGGTTACAGTGATGCAAACACAGGTATGGTGAAAAAAGAGAGAACTATTCGAAGCAGAAAAAAAACAGCGTAATATACCATCTGACAAAGGCCTGTGCGATAATGCTTCAATGAACTGCTATTCTTTATAATATACTCAGATCAATAGGAGACAGAGATGTTAAGTTAAAAATCAAGGGTTTTTATTATTATTTACAGCAGGGGTGGGGAACCTTTTTCCTTTAAATGTTTACAACATCCTCCGAGGGTCGTACAAATGATTGAACTCAACCTCTGCTTAAAAAAAACTAAAATCACAGCCCATTCATTTGGCTTTTCTTTCATGCTGTGCAAAGAAAAAGCAACCTCTTAATCCAGATATCTCACCATGACTCACGTATGCATGCATGTGCACGGTGTGGCATGACCACCAAAACAGAAAGATATGGACACAAGATGTGTGCAAATGTATTTAGTATCCTATCCATGTGAACATGATTTAAGTGGTGGGGGACCTAATCTCCTCTAGGGGCTCCGGGGGCACCTCTCAGGAGAGAGCTCTCTTCCACCTGGTTGTAGAAAAGCTCTTTAACACTAGAACCGCCAACGGGTAAATTTTACCCGCTGCTGTTTTTTGATTGTATGTAACTTTTTTTCAATAACATATTAAAGTCTCCCAGTCCGTGACTTTTCCTGAAAGTGTGTTATGTAGCACCCTCTGTTGTTAACAATTGACAGATTGAAAAACTCGCCGAAAAAATGCCATTAATACCTATATCCGCCAGTGGGTGATATTTACCTCATAGAAAATGCAGCGTAAACATGACGTGTTGCTATAGCAACGCCTTTTGTCTACTGCGGTTCCTTATAGATTGAGAGAGAGATAGAGAGAGAGATAGATAGATAGATAGATAGATAGATAGATAGATAGATAGATAGATAGATAGATAGATAGATAGATAGATAGATAGATAGATAGATAGATAGATAGAGTAACATCTTGGAGAATACAAGATCTTGGATGACTGAGCTCACGTTGAGGACGTAATGCATGTGTGCAGGTTGTGAAGAAAACTTCTGTTTAACAATGCAGCAGTGAAAGGAATGGAAGCTGGAAGTCACCTTAGTCAAACACTGAAGTTTATTGAGACAAACGGCCGGAGCGTTTACAAGGTATTTCACACAACTTTCATGATGAAAAGACCAAGCCAACTCTGAGGAGACAAAGCAACATAGCGCAGATCTATACATCAATAAAGGAGTGGCCTATATTCCCGCGCTTCCATCTAATCGATACCAGACATTTAAGAACAAAGAAGGGGTTTGTTATTACCAACTTGCATGGTCCACACTTCCCCCACAGGAAAGACAGAGGGCCTCTTGACCTTTGTCCTCTTCAAATTAGAGACAGGGCACATACCAGAAAAGACTGCAAGTCTCTAAAACAGACCTGGGCATTGTACGGCCCGCGGGCCGTATTTGGCCCGCGGGATGATTCTGACCGGCCCGCGAAAGATTACATATGTGTGCTGATGTAGAAACTGCATGGTCTTATTTTTATCCTGGTTTTATGAAAATTATAGATAGACATGCACCTCTACGTAAATTTAGAGTGAAGGGACGAAACAATCCCTGGTTTTCTGCTGAGCTGTCCAGTCTCCTTCATGAGAGAAATAATGCTTGGGCTAAGGCTAGGAAATCAGGCTCAGAGGTAGAATGGCTACGTTTTAGGCAGCTAAGAAATAGCTTCACATCTCAAATAAAAAGTGCTAAATCAAAGTACTATTTGTCGGTTACCACAGAAAACCTGAATAATCCTAGGAAATTTTCGAATGCCATAAAATCGATTTCCACTGGTGATATCCCAAATGAGCTACCTCCGTGCCTTACCACAGCATCTGGCACTATATCAGACAGGGCTACTATGCTAAATTGCTTTAATGAGCATTTTGTGTCTTGTGATTCTCTGTTTGGCTGTGTGGCTCCTGTGAACGCTCCAATCCTTGACTCTGAACAAAGTGGTCTGGAAAACCCTTTCAGTTTTACTCCTTTAACTATTGGTATTGTTCATGAAGCATTATTCAAGTTAGACCCTAGGAAACCGGCTGGCCCGGACAACGTAGAACCTTTCTTTTTAAAGATAGCTGCAGATTTTATTGCTCCACCTCTTACTTCTCTTTTTAACCTCTCCCTCAGCACGAACACAATTCCAAAAGTATGGAAGTCTGCTTATGTCTTGCCTTTACTGAAAGGAGGGGAGACAACTATTTTAAATAACTATAGGCCAATCTCTAAATTGTCAGTTCTGGCTAAGGTGCTTGAACGCTTAGTGAGTGAACAAGTAAAGGAGTTTTTATGTATAAATGATATCCTGTCTAAACATCAGTCAGGATTCAGAAAGAAACACAGCACCATCACTGCGACAATGAAAGTGGTAAATGACATTACTACTATTTTAGATAATAAGCAGAGTTGTGCAGCTCTGTTTATTGACCTTTCCAAAGCATTTGACACCGTTGATCATCGCATTTTAAAGCAGAGGCTACTCAGTATTGGCATATCCAGCAATGCAGTGGGGTGGTTTGTGGACTACCTCTCTGAAAGGTACCAATGTGTTCATTTTGATGGACTGTCTTCTGAATGGTTAAACATTTCTAATGGTGTTCCTCAAGGTTCTGTTTTAGGACCACTTTTATTCTCCATATATATGAGAGTAGGTGATAATGTGGATGAAGCTACTTTACATTTTTATGCGGATGATACTGTGATGTATTGTGCAGGTCCCTCCATTAAAGAGGCTGTTGTTAAATTACAAGCTGTTTTTAACACTATTCAGACTCAGCTCTCTGAATTAAAGCTTCTTTTAAATGTGGATAAAACCAAGATAATGCTCTTTTCAAAAGCTAAAAAGACACCAGAGCCTGTTTTAGATATTGTAACTATGCAAGGAACAAAACTCGAAGTTGTTGCCTGTTACAAATTGGTATATGGCTTGATGATTGTCTCTCTTTTAAACTTCATGTCAATAACCTGCTTAAAAAACTGAGGGTTAAGCTAGGTTTCTTTTTCAGAAACAAGTCCTGTTTCTCGCTTGAGGCCAGGAAAAGGCTAGTCACTGTGACCTTTTTACCTGTGCTGGACAATGGTGATCTGGTCTATATGAATGCACCTGCCAATTACCTGAGCAAATAGGATGCTTCGTATCACAGTGCTCTGAGATTTGTCACAAATTGTAAAGCGCTTACACATCACTGTACACTGTATACCAAGGCAGGTTTACCATCACTCTCTGTACGGAGGCTCAGTCATTGGTACACGTTTATCTATAAAGCTTTGTTGGGTAAACTCCCATATTATATCTGCTCTCTGATAACACAGAGAGTTGCAAGCAGCTATTGTCTGAGGTCACATGATGTAGTCTTGTTAGATGTGCCAAGAGCAAGGACTGTCTTAGGTAAGACAGCTTTTATGTGCGCAGCTCCACTTGCTTGGAACAATCTTCAGCAATAATTGAAACTGAGCAATCTCATTCCTCGGCATGTTTTTAAAGCTAGGGTAAATGAAATGCTTGCTGATACAATGGGCACTTGTAAATGTCTATAAATGAAGCTTAGCGCAAGTTCAATAAGGAAGACCTAACACGAGTCACTTACACGTCACTCGATGGCTCCCTTCCCCCCTCATTAAATATGAGGGCGTCACCCTTCAGCAGCCAATAGCTGCACATGCTAAATTCCTTAAATGCCTGCTCTTCCTCCCTGTCAGTTGTCATTTGCAGATGACCGCAAACAGCAGCAGTACTATACACCTCCTCGTGAGAAAAAAGAAAAGAAAAACTAGCTCGAGATTTCCAACTCGGACAATTCAGATCACGAACCTGGTATGGAATTATTCGAGCCCGGTTCGGCTCCCCACAGCGGCCTATCACCAGAGGCAGACTTCCTCATCGCCCGGCTCCTGCAGCAGGACATCCCCACAGCCCCAGGCCTCACTCTCTCGCAGCTCCGAGAGCTCGGATCAGGTCTCCAGCACAGCTCCCCAGTCCGGGGCAGCAGCTCCAGTCAGCTCCCCAGAGAGCAGGGCGAGGACGCTGCCGCAGCCGCGGAGGTAATATAAAAAAGGGCAGGAAGTCGAGCCTCCAGCCAGGATCCCGTCCACCTCCAAAATCCACCCCTTCCCAGGCTGCCAGTCCGGGAGCGTCACTAACACACCCCTCATGGAGAGTAGCGTAGCCGGCTCCCTGCAATCCCTGGTTAGCTCCATGATAGCTATCGATGCTCGCCTCCAGGCCCTGGAAGACTCGTCACAGGAGCTTCGACTTCCGTGGCACTCAGGTCAGGTACTAGTGTTAACGAAAATGTTTGCACTCACCCACACAGGGTCGGGTTGTAACGGAATAGATCTAACGGCGTTACGTAATCAGAAATACAAAAAATCATGTATATTCAGCGGGCGTTACATTTGAAAAACGAGTAATCTGAGTCATTTACTTTCGTAAACCTGAAGTGAATACTTATTTGGAACTATTGGCTGAGAAGTTTGCTCACAAAATGTAATATTCATTACCAGCAGAACCGTGTGCACACTGCACAGCGGCGCAGCGTGTCTGTAAGCGAGAGATGCAGCGTGTCCGTGAGGGCCCCGCCCCTGCACGCAGATGAGAGAGAAAGAGAGAGTTCTCTTTCAAAATATATTGAAAGGTAGAAACGGAGATGGTTAGATAAAACGTGGAAGATAACGTTTATGTAGCATTTATTTATTGTCGAAATGATGACATTTATAACGGGATCAAATCAAAGTGAATGGCCTGCTGAATGTATAGGGCAAGTGACTGAAGTTATTACATCGTTTCAGATAATAAATAATAATGATAATTCATTCTATTTAGGGGCGCCTTTCAAAGCACCCACGGACACCTTACAATGCATAACATATTCCAAGGAAAGGTTTTAAGACCGTACAAGAATGCAGTATGGGTGAGTTTTACGTGTGGTGCAGATAAGAGCTGTCCAGAATGACACTAAGATGTCGTGTCGTGCTCTTGATAAAACAGTAAAATACGTGTCTCCCGTTCACCAAAACATACCCATCTGTTATGGAAAAGAAAGTATTCCAAAGAAGAAGAAGAAGAAGAAGAAGAAGAAGAAGAAGAAGAAGAAGAAGAAGAAGAAGAAGAAGAAGAAGAAGAAAGGAACTTGGAAATATTCTAAAAGTAATCTGCCAAAAATCTGGCCCACCCTATATTCTTACAGGCCCACCCTAAAGTACATTTTTGCCTACGCTACTGTTTTTTTTTGCGAGCAACGTGACCAACAACCAATCACATGAATCTCTTGCCCCCGAGATACAAAGCAATAGCAATGTTAAAACGAAGTAAACTAATAATAAATAAAAATAAATAAATAAATAAATAAATCAACTCCAACAGGCGAAAACCTACCAGTTTCACCCACTGTCCCTGCCACCTCCCTCCATGCCTCGCTCCTCTGGTTCGTATCCCGGTAGATGAACAGAGACCGATCATTCAGCACCGGGTGATTCACTACCGCTATAATGAATTTTCCCTCCATTTTCCGGAATATGAGGTAATGACCTGCGTAGTCTCTCCCAGCATACACGCGGTCCGACTGGCTAGCACTCGTACTGGCAGATTTGCATAAACGGGATTTCATCGGCTGACGCTTCTGCCGAGGCGCCAACAAAATTGAACATTGCTCAACTTTTGAAGCGAGCAACGCCAGCAACGCTCCACGTCGCTTCCCAAAATACAGTCCTGCTAAAAGTGATGTCACCCTATTCAAAGTGAATGGGCAGAAGCGTTGGAAGCTTTAACGCCCGCCACCGTGTGGACGGGCCGTCACAGTTGCTCTGCGCCAGAAACCTCGTGGAAGGAAAATAAATAAATAAATAATAATAATAATTGGAATATCACCCCTCCACTCCCATTATCATCCCTCAGCTAGCAGCTGCGCTATCTACTCACCCAGATTCCGTGTCCGTTGACTATCTCTGTCAGGGCTCTCCCAAGGCTTCAGGGTAGGGGTCCTCCCATCTCCCACAGTGACTTTCGTAGCAAGAAACTTACAGTCAGCCGCTAAAGAGCCCAACATAGTTTCCCAGCCCATCGACAAAGAACTTCTCAAAGGATATATAATCTGCCATTTTAGCTCCTCCCCCTTCTCAGTGTTGCGTTCAAATCCCATCAGAATAAGCCACACGTAAATAAAAGGCTGATTTTCGATCTGTCCGCTCCCAGCTCCGGCATTCGGCAGCGTCAATAGCATCATCCCTCCAGATCAGTTCTCCCTTCACCATGCCTCAGTGGATAATGCAATAAAGATGATCAAGTTCACAGGGCACGGAGCTCGGCTCTCCAAAGCGGACATTACCGATGCCTTCAACATCATCCCCATTCATCCGTCTCAGTGGAATTCGTCCGGTATTAAGTGGGAGTTCAAACTCTATTTTCGCAGAAGCAGCCCCTGCATCTTCAATTCCTTCTCGGAAGCGCTCTGCTGGATCCTGCTGAATCCCGCTGAACATCGTCAGAATCCCCTCCGTCCTTCAGCTACTGGACGACTCTTCCCCATAGACCCACCTCAGGACAGCTCAGGGATCTCACTGGCCAAGCTTAAACACTGCTTCAGGAGTTAGGTGTCCCTCTCTCCAAAGAGAAAATGTTAGGTCCCGACACATGCTTAGAGTTCTTAGGCATCATCCTCGACTCCATAGACATGAAGGCGTCTCTCCCCTCCGACAAATTGCAGCGCATCCGGGACATCACCAAGTCATACTGCGAGCAACACGTTATCACAAAACAACAGCTGCTCTCCCTTCTCGGACACCTCAACTTCGCCATGCATGTCATCCCCCAGGGGCGCTCGTTCATCTCCCGCCTCCTGGACGCAGCATCAGCGGTCGACAAACTCCATGACTGCGTTTTCTTAGACGAAGGCTGCCACTCAGACCTACGTTTCTGGTCCCTCCTGCTCGCCCACTGGAACGGAGTTACTTTGTTTTACGATGACCTCGTGCGTTCCTCTGACTCAATGAGGTTCTTCACGGATGCCGCCCCATCCGTGGATTTTGGGGGTTTCTTCCAGGGAGAGTGGTTCGCAGGGTCATGGCCCCCGTCAATTTCTACCTCAAGCAAGTTCTCATTAAATCTGGCCTATCACCTATATCATACCCGGGACATTCCCTCAGGATAGGTGCAGCCACCTCTGCTGCTAATCAAGGTCTCTCTACCTCATCCCTACAACAACTAGGACGGTGGTCCTCCTCCGCCTTCACAACCTACATTCGCCCAGACATCAGCGCCGTACCGGCTTCCCAAAGATCTCTCAGACCCTAAGACCCTAGACATCTATGCATATAACTGGTGGTGGCTCATAAACACATTCACAAGTATACATGTCTCACTAAGGTACCTGATATTCAAACTGCATTCCTGTCCTAATTCCGCGGGCCCCGCCCACAGGGAATAATGTCTCGTCTCACGCTGCAACTACATGTAACGGGCTTCATCTCCGGCACACAGGTATTTCATTCCCAGGCCTCGCTCAAACGTATCAGTGTAAAATGTATCCTGCGAAGTCAGGTGTGGACTCAGGCCACCGCACACTCCGGTGTCAGTTACAAAACAAAGGAGAAAGAGAAAAGAGTAAAGAAAAAGATATATATATATATAGCCTGCGAAGTCAGGCGTGGCGGAAGGCCACCGTACACTTCGGTGTCAGTTACGAAAGAAAGAGAAAAGATCAAAGAAAAATATGAATATAGCCTGCGAAGTCAGGCGTGGCGGAAGGCCACCGTACACTTCGGTGTCAGTTACGAAAGAAAGAGAAAAGAGCAAAGAAAAAGATGTATATAGCCTGCGAAGTCAGGCGTGGCGGAAGGCCACCGTACACTTCGGTGTCAGTTACGAAAGAAAGAGCAAAGAAAAAGATGTATATAGCCTGCAAAGTCAGGCGTGGCGGAAGGCCACCGTACACTTCGGTGTCAGTTACGAAAGAAAGAGCAAAGAAAAAGATGTATATAGCCTGCGAAGTCAGGCGTGGCGGAAGGCCACCGTACACTTCGGTGTCGTGGCAGAAGGCCACCGTACACTTCGGTGTCGTGGCGGAAGGCCACCGTTACAAAACGAAACCGCTCGCTCCTCGGCGTAGTCAAGCCCTGCTGGCCAGGCATGCGACCCGCAGGTTGTTTTCAGGTAAGACCGGCACTGATTTCGGCAGTCAGAGTCTCAGCATGACCCGTAAGCTCCGGCAGTGATTCCGGCACTATGTCGCTCATATACGTGTAAATCTATTATCTTTCCTTCCCAGATCACCAGTCACCCCACAAGGTAAGCAACTCAGTTCATCTCAGTATTTCATACTTCACTGGTTTTGGGGATTTCATCGGAGCGGTGCTTTCCCTCCTAAATGACTATCCTGCAAACCGGGGCCTAATCGCCAAAACACCATTACATTCTCCTGTTGTATTATCATGGCAATCATTTCATTCATATGACGTGTAAACAATAAATATGTAATTCTTACATCACGTCTCTCCGGTTTGAACTATGTATCCTGTAAATATAATGTACAATGTCCTTTATTGTTTTATGTTTCATGTGGAACCTATATGCTGCAGGTCTCCCTTGAAAAAGAGATCTATGATCTCAATGGGACCAATCTGGATAAATAAAGGTTTGAAATGAAATGAAATGAACATGATAATTAGAAAATAAAATATATTTTCTAATTATCTTATGGGTGGACTGAAACCGCATTGCTTTTATTTTGAAGCCCATTTATTCTCACAGTGCACGCAATTGTGCACGTCAACTGTGCACGTGAAATGCGTGTCTACCTTCCTTGTCACCCCTGAAAAATGCGAAAATGTCGGCTCATGCCAAAAAGAGGAAAGTGGATGCCGAAAGCAGAACTTTCAAACAAATATGGACTACTAATTTTTTCTTTACTGAAGTCAAGGGTAAACCTGTGTGTTTGGTTTGTGGGGAGCATGTCGCCGTGTTTAAAGAGTACAATTTGAAACGGCATTACGAGACGAAACATGCCGCGAAATACAAAAACTTGACTGATGCCGAACGAGCGCGGACATCAACGGATTTACTAGCAAAGCAAGAAAAACAACAAGGCTGTTTTACAAAGCTGCATGCAGACAAAGCTGCATGCAGACAGAGATGCAGCGACCAGAACCAGCTTTGTGATAGCCCACACAATCGCCCAGAACAGTAAGCCATTCTCGGAGGGGGAGTTTGTGAAAGAGTGCATGGTCGAGTCTGCAGCACTGCTATGTATCGAAAGCCTAAAGTGCCACTATTCGCCCGTTTTTCGCGCGTTCGACGCGTATAAAACGCGCGTTTTTTACGCGTCAAAAACGCGCGTTTTTAACCAAAAAAACGCGCGTTTTTTTAATATGATAATGAGCCCCTCCTTCTGATTTCCATAGCCACTAAGTTTAAAGTGTCTTTAACCAATCAGTGAAGAGTAAAGCCAGACCAAAGCAATCTGTAGTTGAAAAGTTCTTGACATTTTTAGTCTTTGCTGTAAATTGTATATTATTCCAGATTCAGGGATGAAACTAATTTTTCTTTGAATATCATCAATAAATCAAACAATATAAAATATATATATAAAAAATACAATTGCCTTACCCTTTTCCTTAACCCTATGGAGTATAAGGTTATTTTCTCGATATGTAGACGTCTCCTTAAATCACTTTTTAAATGTACTTATAACATGGCACCCCATATATTACTTATCAAAAGTCTTGCTAGAGATGCAAGTCACTCACCTTAGAGCACTGTCTTATGAGATACTTAGCTGAAAATGAGAAATCTGATTTTTGGAAAACCATAGGTGAAAACACATTTACTCATCTCATCTATTTTTTGGGGCGTTCTAGATTTGGTTTACAAAAGTAGTGAAATAATATGAATTACACTATAGGCCTATATAGATTAAATGAAATGTTATTCATGTGTAAAATAGTTCCATCCCTCTGCTTTCACCACAGAAAGGTTACATCAGGACTGATTAATCACTTCATATTCCATACCAAGGTTTATGTGATGTGTACAAATACAAATTGAGCATTAGAACTTTTTTTTTCAACCAACAATTTATGTTATTATAAGAAACTGTAAAATCTCAATTTTTACAATATCAGAACTTTTTCAACCAACTATTCATTATAAATGTAAAGACAGGGGGAGCAGTGTCATGGTCTTTGTCTGTCTTCCAGGACAGGGGGTCTGGCTGCTGTGTAGGTGATGGTGCATGGGCTGCTGGTGGCTGTGTCGGAGGGAGGTAGGTGTGATAGTCCCAGGTTGATGCTGGTGGCCATGTGGGAGGTACGTCTGCTAGGCGAGACTTCTTTGCTGGCTGGGTTGATCGTGATGGCTGTGGTGGAGGCCTTTGTACCGAGGTGTATCTTAATCTTGTGTCAGATGGAGGGAGTAAATACAGCAGCAAGCTTTGGGACGGCCTCCCCTCTCTCCGGCAGAAACAGAAAGTGCCGTAACTGTTTGTAACAACGGTTTCAAATCAGCATCTCTTTGACAAAATGTTTAAATGAATAACTCAAATAAAACTCCAAACATCTTTCATTGTGTTTCAAAGCTCTTTTAGTTTTAAACCTGATGTTTATAAGCTTCTTAGTTTTTGCAACGGTCTGTGAATATACACAACTTTATAATAAAATGCACACATTTACCTTTTTCTAGACTAAACACAGGTTTGATCCTAAGTTAAAACATATGAGGTCATCATGCGGTTGTTAACATCGCAGTTTATCAGTGGATGTTTCCTGGAACTACTTGTAAACAGCGTGTTTCCTGACGGACACACACAGCGTGACTCCGGTCAGGTAGAGACCGGTCTCAAGTCAGCCCCGCTGCAGACTCGCTGTTTGAGGGCTTTAGAGCCCACTCCCCCTCCACACCGCTCCACACTCGTTGCTTTGGAACAGCCCTCAACATGGCGGACCCTCCACGTGAACGCGCAAACGGAGGGGTAGGGGGTAGGGTGTAGGGGGCGGTTTGGGAATGGGCCGTTGTTAGTATTTGGTGCTAGCTCGGAGCTAACGGAGATTAGAAGCCGTTTCAACAATAAGGAGTGGGAGAGCTCTCTCCTGTGGGACTGAGAGAGATAACGTCAGCTCAGGGAGATTTGGTCATCATTTCCATCTATGTAATATTAGTTGTATATAATATTAGTTAATAAATCATTCCACTGTGTGCAATAGGTCAGTCCAAAATAAAAAACACAATTTGAAAGGGGAGTGATTAGTAAAATATGCATAAATAAAAAGAAAGAATGCAGACTAGGTAAGATAAAGATAGGAGAGAGGAGTTGATCAAATATGTGTTCTTGCTTGTGAGCATATTCTAATGGATTTTGATGATTGAAATATATATACTAGTACCCCCCCTAGAGGATGTGATGTCATCACAAATAAAACAGGTTCACATGGATAGGATACTAGATAAGTGTGCACACTCATTATATACACTACACATTTTTCTTGGATTTGTTAACACTATAGTCCCTAATATATTTGTAGAAAGGCAGGAAATGGAATTAAATTGAGAAAATGTTTCATTGCCCCCTGTTCTGTCCCCCCCCCCACTTCTCAAACCAAAGTTACATCCTTACACCCACACAATGCAAGTACACTATTACTGTAATATTTACATTTACCTATCTTCAAATGGATCCTTGTTGCTGTATTCTTCTTCTTCAGGAGAGTCGAAGCCTCCAGGTTCTGATGCTCCATCTCCACTGCTGCTAGTGTTACAAGTCCGCTGTGCAGAGCTGGTAATCAGATAATAAGCCTGTTGATCAGGAGAAAAGAATGAAGCAGAGGGAAAGTTGCTGCCGTCTGTGTGGTCGTTCTAGCCAGAATGTATTAAACAAATTAATAAATTCACTTACAAATTATATCTGTTTTCTCTATTTATCTAATCATTCTTTGTGTAACCGGTCTGGATTTACGCCACATGTATCTCTGCGTTGTGTCGAATGAAAACGACTTCCTTCGTGCCAACCAGGTTTATTATCTGTGCAAACAGAATATAATGACAGCAGGAAATGGCTTCACCAGCTTTCTACCTCAATACTTCGCCTCAGTGAGGCCTGACGCTAACTGAGAATGTAAACATACATTTAGCAAATCAAAATAACCGTATGACATATTTGTCTCTAATCAAAAATGGACATAAATCCACATGCCATATTATGACTTTCATGAAGGATTAAAGCCTTTTTCATTTACAGTATATAATACAGCGATTACAGATAACACACCCTCCGGTTGACTGTAGTCACTTTAACATGGCTATGTTGTACAGGCACACTATTAGCATAGCATTAGCGCTTTAGCATTTAAATAATATGAACAATTATGACCTCAGACCAGCATTTCACATATTTATACAAACAGAATAAACTTTAAATGTAAGCCAGACTAGTGCACGGGAGTCATACACATGGTAACATGTTTCATTATTCAGGAGGCAAAAGCCTGTGCTAAAGAAGCTAGCGGACGCCATTAGCTAGTGATGTTACGTATTGCGCCGAGGCTTCGGAGCGTGTGTCGAGTAATCCCCGAAGCTTTTGTGAAGCATGTATCGAGGCTTGTATCGTTTTGGGCCAGTGACGTCATCGATGACAAACGAAGCCTCGCTGCCTGTCGATACCACGTGACTGCTTCAGAAAGTGCTTGAGATCGGTTGAACCGTTGAACCACAACGCTCATAATACCCATGGATGTATAATAAGAACCATATTACCCCTCCTGTACCCGGGCCCGGTGACACGATGGAATTAAAAGAGCTCAGACCCTCACTCATATAGAGGTCGGAATATGTCATAAGTATAAATGGATACAAGCATAAATAAATGTAGGAATAAAGACATAAATAAATACAGGAATACATATGTTGCAGTTTTTTCTGGGAGCTTTAGTGTGTGTGCTGTGGCTCAGCTAGAAAGCAGTTGACTCATGACCGCAGGGTCCCTGGTTCAACGACTCGTCAATACCTATTTTTTGTTGTTTATAAAAGCTACAGCTAAATGAGATAATGTAGTTAATAAATGTATTCTTTGATATGGTTTAGCCTTTCTCAGGCTACAACATGGTTAAGTTTATGAATATTATTAAGGAATACAAATCCCTCTTTGCAATGTTTACCAGCCTCCTTAGGCTTTTCAATCACAATCATAAAACTGGAATAAATACAATATTGTTAACATGAACATATGATTTTCTGTTCGTTGTTTTGAGTTATTCTAAGGCTTTACTCATTGGGAACTCGGTATGAGATAGAGCACACTGTTGAGAAGTCCAATCTGCCTGTTTTACACACTTTGACCAACAGGGGGGTTTGTGTTCAAATGAAGCCCATGATGAAGCCTCATGAGATGAACCCTTTTGCGAACCAATTGGCTGGAAAGCTTCAAAGCTTCATAAGGCTTCATCTCGCCATCACTACCATTAGCCACACGCTAGTGGCGTAGCTCACAGAATGACATTAAACTACACATAAAACAGTTTCAAACACACTTCTTAGATCTAAATATGACATAATCGGTGTCCACACTACTAACCTGTTGAACAGGAGAAATGAATGAAGCAGAGGGAACGTTGCTGCCATGTGTCTGGTCATTCCATGGATGTATAATCGTTCTTCTTCTTCTTCTTCTTCTTCTTCTTCTTCTTCTTCTTCTTCTTCTTCTTCTTCTCTCGGTTTTTTGGCGGATTGCAAACAACTTTAACGTGCATACCGCCCCCTACTGTACAAGAGCGTGTATCAACATATCATCCTATCAACACTTGTGGAATTATACCACTGTGTTTACGTTGTTTTAAATTCTTCCAATCAATCCTTTTTCACTCAAATACTTAAGAATGGCCTTCCTGGTAGCTCTTACCCCCTCACCTTCTGTTCCCAGTATCCCCATCAGGCTCCACTCCCTTCATGCCTCTCTGACCCTGTCTCTTAGTTTTGCCCTCTCTGTTTTGTACATGTTGCAGTGTAATATGATATGTTCCACATTTTCTTTAACTCCACAGTTCATATGACATAGAGTAACATTCAATGCTGTGTGATCCAGTCTGAGTCTAGCTATCATGATTTCCTAGATTAAGTTCTATGAGTAATTCTTCTCTGACAGTTGTTGTTGACTGTATACTTTTTAAAATGGATAATGAATCTGTGCATATCACCACCCTATCTGGTCTGACCTCTTCAACCCACTGTAATCCTATTATTACAGCCAGCATTTCTGTTGCACACTGAGTGATAATTGATCTGACGCTCTTCTTGAAATCAATATTTTAAAGTCTGGGATCTATATACCAACTCCAACACACTTTTGTGTATATTTTGTGGTAATTGTGATAATTATTTACTTAATTGCACCTATACACAACCGTAACGCTTTATATTGTAATCTATAAATATTTAGTAATGACGTTTTTGCTGCTGCTGCATATATTATACACCTGTAATCCAGAGTTGTCCTCATAATTGCCCTATAGATGTCAATTAGTGCCTGTTTGTCTGCCCCCCAGTCTCATCCTGCCACTGCTCTTAATAGGTTCAAAACTTTTTGGGATTTTGTTTCCAAATGTTTAATATGGGTTTTCCATGTACATTTACTATCTAACCATAGCCCCAGATATTGAAATGCATTGACCTCATTCATCGGCTTTCCATATGCTGTAAGCTTCTCAGTCTCTATCTTGCGTTTATTTGTAAATTTCATGAAGCAAGATGTGCTTGCTGACAGTTTGAAACCCCAGTTGTATGACCACTTCTGGAAAATGTATTCCCCTTATTCATATGTCCCCGTCATCTGCATACAACGCAGGTTTTGATGCATCCGTCCTAACTTCGTCAATATGTCATTTATCATAATGTTAAATAATATCACACTGATTGAACTCCCTTGGGGAATACCATTTTCTATATTGAAGTCTTTCGAAACCTCTGCCCCTACTTGAACTCTGAATTTCCTGTCTGAGCCATGATCCTGTTACTGTCACCTGTCACTTAATTTGATGAGTAACCCATCCCTCCACATAGAGTCATAAGCCTTTTCAATGTCAAAATATACTATTGCCATAACCTCTTTCATTTTCAGTGTCTTCACACTGTATTCCCACCTCATTGATCACTCTAACCAAAGCATTGTGGATCTTCCTTTTCGAAAACCAGTCTGGAAATTACTCAGCAACCCTCTTTGTTCTAAGACATGTCTATATGTCATCTTCTCCATCCATTTACACAAGTGTGATGTTAATGCTATGTCTGTAGTTACTGAATACCTTGTTTTGTTCTTTAATAGCTCTGCTACATTCCTCATTCCACCACGGCACCACTTTCTTCCTACCCTCTGTTGTTCTTTTTGGTATAGTTTTATTTGCTGCTTCTTTAATGTGCATTGTGATTTGATTTGATTTGAGCACTCCTCTATACTTCCTTCTAATGCTAACAATTGTGCTGACAACTTACAGCAAATTCTACATTTCTCCCAGTCTGCTTTACCAAAGCACCACCTGGAAAATATACTCACTTCCTATTTGTGTTGATGATAGAGAAAACTGGGTAATGATCTAACATAGCAACAGAGTAATTATGTCGTTGAAAATCTTAGGTCCAGCATCCAACAGTGAATATAAATGTAAAATCTAAGTGTTAATGATTGTCAGTAGAGATGGGATGGCAGAAGGTGCTATATATATATAATTCCAAAGCTGGTAAAGGCCTTTCAAATGTAGCAATAATAGTCATATAAGAAAAGTATTGATCTAATAACAGAGATTTGTTCTTGAATCAACTTGTTCATGTAATTTTATTTCATTTTAAATACAATGAAACATTCACAGTTAATGTAATTAGATTATACATTATTAATGCCATATATGTTTGCATACATTCACTGTAAATATGTATTCAGTATGATAGCTGTCTAACAGAAGTTAAATCAATGTATCACTTATTCTGACAATCTACTTAACCCAAAATAAAAGAACCCAATAAAAAGAGTTGTTAAATAATAGAGAAGTCACGTTGTAATAACAATAACTAACTAACTAATCTCTCTCGTTCAGATTAATATTGTCGGGTGTTCTTTTTCTGCTTTGCCAAAGGCCACTGTGTCAAGTGTCCAATTTGGGTTGCCGTATGTAGCAGACCATCTCGCACATAGGCAGTACAGATCGGGCAGTTCGGTAGTGACCATGGTAGTGACAGAGGTAATCGTCGTAACCAGCAGACTTCATCTGCCTCCAGTCTTTGACGCTTGGAAAACAAGCACATGTGATACCGGTAAGGATAAACTAATGTATATATATTGATATAATACAGAAACGTTAACGCTTGTCTGAGTATATCTTCCGTTGACTCTGGCTGTGGGTCTTATCGGCTGTTGATAGCCCTTATAAGCTAACGCTAGCATGTTTTATTCAGACATTAGCTTTAGCCTTTAGCCCGCTTGGAGTTATGGGTGGCTAACGTTACTACAGTCCGGTAGCTCAGTTAAGAAAATGTAACGTTATTTATGGGAAACGTTAGCCTACGTGTGTCTGGCCGTGACTCTGACTGAGTAGGCCGTAAAAGCTTGCGCTAATGTTTAGCATGCGCTAACGTTTAGCATGCGCTAACGTTTAGCATGCGCTAACGTTTAGCTTGTGCTAATGTTTAGCATGCGCTAACGTTTAGCATTCTTTATTCAGACCACGCATTATCCAGTGAAGAACACTCAGCAGAGCATATATTTCTCAACACAACATTAACTGTAACGTTAAATGTTCTCAACTGAGCTAGTGGACTGTAAAAACACTACCCACCCATGACTCCAATTCGACTACAGGCTAAAGTCAATGTCTGAATAAAGCATGCTAGCGTTAGCGGTCTACCAGCATGAGTCATGGCCAGATTCAAAGGTAAATATACTCAGACACACATTAAGTATATTAACTTTACCTTTTCTTAACTGAGGCTTGGTGGCCTGTAAACAGTATGAACAGGCAGGCTGCGTGTTTTCTATTGTAAATAAATAGATGAGACTATGAATTTGTATGTATTACCAGAGTAGAAATTCTGGTGTTAAACGTCAATTTAAGGACAGAGTAAGTGTGTTTCTTTCAAATTGACGAGCGACTTATATTTTAATTTTCGAGTTCAGTTGATAAAGATATTGTAAATGTAACTTTAGTTTACAACATTGTGTTATATATTTTTACATCATGAGGAGGTCAATAATTCATGTGGATTAGCAGGTTACATAAGGCTACAGAATAAAGACACTGATTTTGGGAACACATTTGTTAATCTTACATCTACACATGCGATTAAAGATTTAACATTGATCAAAGTTGTCGAATTAGACTCCGATTCTACAACTGTGGTCTTGTACCCAGTTAAGATACCATTAAATAGTACCCCTACAAGTGGACTGTACAGTGAAGACTCCTCCTCTGGATCTGTGAATACCGATGACACAGTACTACTTAGCGGCTCTTCCTCGGAATCATTAAGAATACAGCAGTGGCCTAAAGTGTTTCCTATCCCGGTCTTCTCCTATGACACAGAATGTCAATTACAGAGAGGAAATGCAGAATACACAAAGAACCAATCTAGACTGACACCAAGCTCAAATCATCTGCAGAGCTTACTGTGAACTCGTTGAAGACCAAGTCTCAAGAAGAGTCCTACCCTGCAAATAATTTAAAGAGAGCCAGGTGAGCTGAGGCCAACCATTTTGCATCCTTGCCGATTGGTGAGACTCCAGAAAGCATGGAGCAAGAGACAATTTCCCTTTTGGCAGAACAACAGAAAAGAAACAACCGGCAATCAATAAAAGAAAAGATGGCGAAGGCGTTTGGATACCGAAGACAAGAAATAGTGCATCAGAGGCCAAGCATTGAAGGCCTCTTGGAGCGGTGGCCTGCCCTTTTTCACATGGAAGAGGTAATTATTTTGATGAACCCCTTGATTGTAAGCTGGTAGTGGAGAAGAAATGAGGGCCCAACTAACTAACAACTATAGACAGCCAAGGCAAATATGTTGAAGTTTATTTTTGAATATATATCACAATATAAGCTTTACATCTATTACTCTTAGTATCTTTATTTGGTATCACACGCTGCTGCTGCTCCTCCTCCTCCTCCTCCTCCAGAGAGAGATAGAGAATTTTATTTTGAGTTATGCTTGAGAAACATTCCACTTGAACTTTATTTTAACAAACTTAGTCGTAATTATTGTCCTATATATTTTTTCTCCAGATTTCACAGCTTCCTGGGCCTAGCAGCAAGAACCTCCATCTGTCCCTGCCCCCAGGTCAAGATCTACCGTGGCTCAAGGGCCTCCACCACCAAGGACCAGAGGACCATCATCACTACAGTGGCCTCCATCTGCCACAAGATTAAGATACACCTCGGTACAAAGGCCTCCACCACAGCCATCATGATCAACCCAGCCAGCAAAGAAGTCTCGCCTAGCAGACGTACCTCCCACATGGCCACCAGCATCAACCTGGGACTATCACACCTACCTCCCTCCAACACAGCCACCAGCAGCCCATGCACCATCACCTACACAGCAGCCAGACCCCCTGTCCTGGAAGACAGACAAAGACCATGACACTGCTCCCCCTGTCTTTACATTTATAATGAATAGTTGGTTGAAAAAGTTCTGATATTGTAAATATTGAGATTTTACAGTTTCTTATAATAACATAAATTGTTGGTTGAAAAAAAAGAAAGTTCTAATGCTCAATTTGTATTTGTACACATCACATGAACCTTGGTATGGAATATGAAGTGATGAATCTACATAGGGTTAAGGAAAAGGGTAAGGCAATTGTATTTTTTATGTATATATTTTATATTGTTTGATTTATTGATTATATTCAAAGGAAAATTAGTTTCATCCCTAAAACTGGAATAATATACAATTTACAGCAAAGCTTAAAAATGTCAAGAACTTTTCAGCTACAGATTGCTTTGGTCTGGCTTTACTCTTCACTGATTGGTTAAAGACACTTTAAACTTAGTGGCTATGGAAATCAGAAGGAGGGGCTCATTATCATATTAAGAAAACGCGCTTTTTATACGCGTCGAGAACGCGCGTTTTAAACGGGCGAATAGTGGCACTTTAGGCTTTCTATATAAAACGCGCGTTTTTTACGCGTCAAAAACGGGCGTTTTTTACGAAAAACGCGCGTTTTAAACGGGCGAATAGTGGCACTTTAGGCTTTCGATAGCTATGCCCAGAGAAAAAAGAAGCATTTGAAAACATCGCGCTGTCCCGCCGCACCGTGACGAGAAGGGTGGAGGACATCGCAGAGAATCTGGAGTTTCAGCTGCAAAGTGAAGTGGGAAGCTTCGACTTTTTTTCTTTGGTTTTGGATGAGAGCTGTGACGTGACACAACACAGCTGCTCATATTTCTCCGGGGGATAACGCGCGACTTCAATCTTACGGAGGAACTGGCAGCAATGTGGCCAATGAAAGGAACCACAACGGGGAGTGATCTGTTCACCGAGGTAAACGATGTCCGAATTTGACAGGGAAACATGTTGGGCTTTTGAAAAGAATGCAAGATAAAGTGAGTGAACTCAACGCAGAGCAGAAATTGGTGTTTATACATTGTATTATTCATCAGCAAGCGTAGTGCAAGTCAGTGCTAACACTTAGCCATGTGGTTGATGTTGTTACTACAACAGTTAATTTCATCAGAGCGCGAGAATTAAATCACAGGCAGTTTGTTTCACTATTGGAGGAGCAAGAAAGCGAACATGGTGATGTCAGGTACCACACAGTTGTCAGATGGCTCAGCCTGGGCAAAGTGCTAAAATGGTTTTGGGTTCTGAAATCAGAG
This sequence comes from Champsocephalus esox, assembly GCA_036324585.1. NCBI lineage: Eukaryota > Metazoa > Chordata > Actinopteri > Perciformes > Channichthyidae > Champsocephalus > Champsocephalus esox. The sequence goes on along the minus strand of CM070493.1, from coordinate 38,042,876 downwards.
ATAAAAGAGTTTTGTGAGATGAAAGGCAAAACCATCCCAGAGCTGTCTGATAAGGACTGGATGGCAGATTTAACATTTGCTGTTGATGTGACTGCAATGATGAAAGCACTGAACAGTGCAGGGTTGCCAACTTTGGGTACCTGGTTGGAGTGAGATTTCGATATCATGGGTTTAATTACACACATGCGCACGAAATGACTGCTATCGTGTCAGTAGCGGGACCTTTGTATATATTTAGGATATATATATATAATATATATACAAATACACAATATTGGACACAGACTATAAAAGGGCACACAGTTTCATTCACAGTTTCCACTGTTTTATTGTGTGCCCGTCACGATAAACAATTAATTGACTTATCGGCTCCCGAGTATTTGTGTTGGGTAATCTATGGTAGGGCTAACCCATACAGTGGTGGGGCTCAAATCAGTATTTGAAATGTAATTACATACACACTATATCGCCCCATTGACGGTGAAACGCCACGCGTGAGGTTTGGATTATTTCCCTGTCTCAATCCAAATTGAACTGTATGAAATAAAAAGGCACATTTGTGTTGTAGTAAAAAAAGCGACCTGGAGCCAATCCTCCAATTTCCCCACAGGTAAAAAAGTTGACATGCTGAAAACCCAACCCCCGCAGGGGGTCTGGGGGGATCTTTTTGGAAATACTAACATAAAATACACATTCTCTCTTGAGATGAAAAATAAATCCATCTATTACTACACGACATATGTAAAGAAGCTGAACCTGCTGCTCCTCACAGAGGGAAGAGGCTGTGTGAATTACTTTACATTGTGGATAAGGGTGGATTGCCCCCATTGTTCTGTGTGTGAAAATGGAAGACAGCCCACACACCTATCAATCATCAAACTGTGGGGTCTTATTTCATTATGTGATGATTTCTATCAACACATAATGTTGTATCGATGTATATAGAGATGTATTACCGCAAAATTATTCTCCGTCGGGATTTCCTGCAACAACACCACGCCGTTATCTTGATTCTGAGCCAGAATCCATTATCAAAGATGTTCTATTGAGAAGACGATCACAATGTGACAATCTGCAGCCGCGAGCTGTTATGTGCCAACAGTGCCCGCATGTTGTTCTTCTTTTCATTTCCTTCTTCTTTTTTTTTAATATTATAATGAATGTCTTCCTGCCCGTCGGCTCTGCCTTTGGATATAATAAGGCTATGCTTTTCCGCTAAAATTGTCTAGCTTAAGCAGCTATATTACCTACGGAAGTGTTTGTTAATATTAACTGTGTGTTCCGGAGTGAGTCTTACAGACTGGACGGTGGCCTTCCGCCACGACACCGAAGTGTACGGTGGCCTTCCGCCACGACACCGAAGTGTACGGTGGCCTTCCGCCACGCCTGACTTCGCAGGCTATATACATATTTCTCTTTCTTTCGTAACTGACACCGAAGTGTACGGTGGCCTTCCGCCACGCCAGACTTCGCAGGCTATATGCATATTTCTCTTTGCTCTTTCTTTCGTAACTGACACCGAAGTGTACGGTGGCTTTCCGCCACGCCTGACTTCGCAGGCTGTATGCATATTTCTCTTTGCTCTTTCTTTCGTAACTGACACCGAAGTGTACGGTGGCTTTCCGCCACGCCTGACTTTGCAGGCTATATACATCTTTCCTTTGCTCTTTTCTCTTTCTTCGTAACTGACACCGAAGTGTACGGTGGCCTTCCGCCACGCCTGACTTGCAGGCTATATACATCTTTTCCTTTGCTCTTTTCTCTTTCTTTCGTAACTCACAACGAAGTGTACGGTGGCCTTCCGCCACGCCTGACTTCGCAGGCTATATATATATATATATATATATATCTCTTTTTCTTTACTCTTTCTCCTTTGTTTTGTAACTGGCACCGGAGTGTGCGGTGGCCTGAGTCCACACCTGACTTCGCAGGATACATTTTACGCTGATACGTTTGAGCGAGGCCAGGAATGAAATACCTGTGTGCCGGAGATGAAGCCCGTTACATGTAGTTGCAGCGTGAGACGAGACATTATTCCCTGTGGGCGGGGCCCGCGGAATTAGGACAGGAATGCAGTTTGAATATCGGGTACCTTAGTGAGACATGTATACTTGTGAATGTGTTTATGAGCCACCACCAGTTATATGCATAGATACCATAGTTATGGTCTGAGAGATCTTTGGGTACGGCGCTGATGTCTGGGCGCTGATGTCTGGGCGAATGTAGGTTGTGAAGGCGGAGGAGGACCACCGTCCTAGTTGTTGTGGGGATGAGGTAGAGAGACCTTGATTAGCAGCAGAGGTGGCTGCACCTATCCTGAGGGAATGTCCCGGGTATGATATAGGTGATAGGCCGGATTTAATGAGAACTTGCTTGAGGTAGAAATTGACGGGGGCCATGACCCTGCGAACCACTCTCCCTGGAAGAAACCCCCAAAATCCACGGATGGGGCGGCATCCGTGAAGAACCTCATTGAGTCAGAGGAACGCACGAGGTCATCGTAAAAGAAAGTAACTCCGTTCCAGTGGGCGAGCAGGAGATACCAGAAACGTAGGTCTGAGCGGCAGCCTTCGTCTAAGAAAACGCAGTCATGGAGTTTGTCGACCGCTGATGCTGCGTCCAGGAGGCGGGAGATGAACGAGCGCCCCTGGGGGATGACATGCATGGCGAAGTTGGAGGTGTCCGAGAAGGGAGAGCAACTGTTGTTGCTCGCAGTATGACTTGGTGTTGTCCCGGATGCGCTGCAATTTGTCGGAGGGGAGAGACGCCTTCATGTCTATGGAGTCGAGGATGATGCCTAAGAACTCTAAGCGTGTGTCGGGACTTAACATTTTCTCTTTGGAGAGAGGGACACCTAACTCCTGAAGCAGTGTTTAAGCTTGGCCAGTGAGATCCCTGAGCTGTCCTGTGGCGGGTCTATGGGGAAGAGTCGTCCAGTAGGTGAAGGACGGAGGGGATTCTGACGATGTTCAGCGGGATTCAGCAGGATCCAGCAGAGCGCTTCCGAGAAGGAATTGAAGATGCAGGGGCTGCTTCTGCGAAAATAGAGTTTGAACTCCCACTTAATACCGAACGAATTCCACTGAGACGGATGAATGGGGATGATGTTGAAGGCATCGGTAATGTCCGCTTTGGAGAGCCGAGCTCCGTGCCCTGTGAACTTGATCATCTTTATTGCATTATCCACTGAGGCATGGTGAAGGGAGAACTGCTCTGGAGGGATGATGCTGCGGGGAGCGGACAGATCGAAAATCAGCCTTTTATTTACGTGTGGCTTATTCTGATGGGATTTGAACGGAACACTGAGAAGGGGGAGGAGCTAAAAGGGCAGATTATATATCCTTTGAGAAGTTCTTTGTCGATGAGCTGGGAAACTATGTTGGGTTCTTTAGCGGCTGACTGTAAGTTTCTTGCTACGAAAGTCACTGTGGGAGATGGGAGGACCCCTACCCTGAAGCCTTGGGAGAGCCCTGACAGAGATAGTCAATGAACACGGAATCTGGGTGAGTAGATAGCGCAGCTGCTAGCTGAGGGATGATAATGGGAGAGGAGGGGTGATATTCCAATTATTATTATTATTTATTTTCCCTCCACGAGGTTTCTGGCGCAGAGCTACTGTGACGGCCCGTCCACACGGTGGCGGGCGTTAAGCTTCCAACGCTTCTGCCCATTCACTTTGATAGGGTGACATCACTTTTAGCAGGACTGTATTTTGGGAAGCGACGTGGAGCATTGCTGGCGTTGCTCGCTTCAGAAGTTGAGCAATGTTCAATTTTGTTGGCGCCTCGGCAGAAGCGTCATCCAATGAAATCCCGTTTATGCAAATCTGCCAGTACGAGTGCTAGCCAGTCGAACCGCGTGTATGCTGGGAGACTACGCAGGTCATTACCTCATATTCCGGAAAATGGAGGGAAAATTCATTATAGCGGTAGTGAATCACCCGGTGCTGAATGATCGGTCTCTGTTCATCTACCGGGATACGAACCAGAGGAGCGAGGCATTGAGGGAGGTGGCAGTGGGTGACACTGGTAGGTTTTCGCCTGTTGGAGTTGTTTTATCAGTTTACTTCGTTTTAACATTGCTATTGCTTTATATCTCGGGGGCAAGAGATTCATGTGATTGATTGTTGGTCACGTTGCTCGCAAAATGTAAAAAATGTACTTTAGGGTGGGCCTGTAAGAATGTGGGGTGGGCCAGATTTTTGGCAGATTACTTTTAGAATATTTCCAAGTCTTCTTCTTCTTCTTCTTCTTCTTCTTCTTCTTCTTCTTCTTCTTCTTCTTCTTCTTCTTCTTCTTCTTCTTCTTCAACGGATGGGTATGTTTTGGTGAACGAGAGACGCGTATTTGACTGTTTTATCAAGAGCACGACATGACATCTTAGTGTCGTTCTGGACAGCTCTCATCTGCACCACACGTAAAACTCACCCATACTGCATTCTTGTACGGTCTAAAACCTTCCTTGGAATATGTTATGCATTGTAAGGTGTCCTTGGGTGCTTTGAAAGGCGCCCCTAAATAGAATGAATTATCATTATTATTTATCTGGAACGATGCAATAACTTATTTATTTCAGTCACTTGCCCTATACATTCAGCAGGCCATTCACTTGATTTGATCCCGTTATAAATGTCATCATTTCGACAATAAATAAATGCAACATAAACGTTATCTTCCACGTTTTATCTAACCATCTCCGTTTCTACCTTTCAATATATTTGAAAGAGAACTCTCTCTCTCTCTCTCTCATCTGCGTGCGGGGGCGGGGCCTCACGGACACGCTGCATCTCTCGCTTACAGACACGCTGCGCCGCTGTACAGTGTGCACACGGTTCTGCTGGTAATGATATTACATTTGTGAGGAAACTTCTCAGCCAATGGTTCCAATAAGTATTCACTTCAGGTTTACGAAAGTAACTGACTCAGATTACTCGTTTTTCAAATGTAACGCCCGCTGAATATACATGATTTTGTATTTCTGATTACGTAACGCCGTTACATCTATTCCGTTACGACCCGACCCTGTGTGGGTGAGTGCAAACATTTTTTCGTTAACACTAGTACCTGACCTGAGTGCCACGGAAGTCGAAGCTCCTGTGATGAGTCTTCCAGGGCCTGGAGGCGAGCATCGATAGCTATCATGGAGCTAGCCAGGGATTGCAGGGAGCCGGCCACGCTACTCTCCATGAGGGGTGTGTTAGTGATGCTCCCGGACTGGCAGCCTGGGAAGGGGTGGATTTTTGGAGGTGGACGGGATCCTGGCTGGAGGGCTCGACTTCCTGCCCTTTTTTATATTACCTCCGCGGCTGCGGCAGCGTCCTCGCCCTGCTCTCTGGGGAGCTGACTGGAGCTGCTGCCCCGGACTGGGGAGCTGTGCTGGAGACCTGATCCGAGAGCTCTCGGAGCTGCGAGAGAGTGAGGCCTGGGGCTGTGGGGATGTCTTGCTGCAGGAAGCCGGGCGATGAGGAAGTCTGCCTCTGGTGATAGGCCGCTGTGGGGAGCCGAACCGGGCTCGAATAATTCCATACCAGGTTCGTGATCTGAATTGTCCGAGTTGGACATCTCGAGCTAGTTTTTTCTTTTCTTTTTTCTCACGAGGAGGAGTATAGTACTGCTGCTGTTTGCGGTCATCTGCAAATGACAACTGACAGGGAGGAAGAGCAGGCATTTAAGGAATTTAGCATGTGCAGCCATTGGCTGCTGAAGGGTGACGCCCTCATATTTAATGAGGGGGGAAGGGAGCCATCGAGTGACGTGTAAGTGACTCGTGTTAGGTCTTCCTTATTGAACTTGCGCTAAGCTTCATGTAGCGGAGTAGAAATACACCATGTACCTCTGAACTGTAGAAGTAGAACAATAAAGTAGCAAAACATTGAAATACTCAAATAAAGTACAAGTATCTCAAAATAGTGCCCAAGTATAGTACTTGTTGAGTTTATGAACTTAGTTACATCAGTGGCTATACAGATAGAAAGACTAAGCCTTGCACAGAGGCATGAAAATACATTTCTGAAAATGCTCAACAGTGCTGGCAAAATTATAAACTGACTGCTACACAATTAAAATAAATGCTTTTATATATATTTCTATTAGCGTGACTCTAGCGTTTCTGTTATTATTACCTGCTGCTTTTGTTGTTCTGCCTGCTAAAATCATCTGTTATTCCTCATTTCAAAACCGATACTCCGCGGGGTCGGGGGGCTCGGATCCCCGTCACCCTTTTCTTTTCATACCTGATGAGCTTGCATCCCCGACAAGACTAGGTACATTACAGGAGTGTTAAAACACCCAAACATACACACGTATCTTATTTTAGATATTAGAGAGGACAAGGTCTAATGTTGTGAACGAAATGATCAAGTCAAAGGTCAAAGCTTCAGTATTTTATCTTATGTAGCACATTTAATTCAATAATTAATCTTGAATTACAAATAACTCTAAAGAAGGCAAAAAGTGGATAAGGCAAATACTCATCCAAAGTGTGTGTGTGTGTGTGTGTGTGTGTGTGTGTGTGTGTGTGTGTGTGTGTGTGTGTGTGTGTGTGTGTGTGTGTGTGTGTGTGTGTGTGTGTGTGTGTGTGTGTGTGTGTGTGTGTGTGTGTGTGTGTGTGTGTGTGTGTGTGTCCAGATGTTCCTCTTTGTGCCTATAGGCCAGGGGTGGGGAACCTTTTTCCTCTCAAGGGCCATTTAAATGTTGTCAACATCCTCCGAGGGCCGTACAAATTATTGACCTCTGCTTAAAAAAACTAAAATCACAGCCCATTTATTTCTTCTTTCTTTCATGCTGTGCAAAGAAAAAGCAACCTCTTAATCCAGATATCTTGCCATGTCTCACGTATGCATGCACGTGCACGGTTGTGACATGACCACCAACACAGAAAGATATGGACACAAATGTGCAAATGTATTGAGTTTCCTATCCATGTGGACATGATTTAAGTGGGGGGGGGGCCTAACCTCCTCCCGGGAAGATTTTTTTTTAAATGTTGAAGTTAAAAGCATCAATCTGGTGCACTTTGAGAGCAACATTAAGAGATCTATGGAAACATCTCTCAACACCCATATGAAACAGAACGGTAAGCATATTTACTTTTTCTTTATGGATATTTTACAAATCACTCCCCTTTCAAACTGTATTCTTGTTTATTAATAACAACTTTTTTTTACTGTCATATAGTATTTTATACCCGTTTACTTTATTCTCTTATTTTTTTATAATGATCATATAAAGATGTGCCTTTACCTCACTGGTTGTAGAAAAAGCTTATTATATTCGTTAGCATAGCTAGCTAACCAGATGCTAATAACAACAAAGTTATTGACTGTCTGATCAGTATGACTGATGAACAGATCGTCACTGGGCTTTCAACTAAACTGCGGCATGTGTACGGCTCCTTATCTGAAGTGCCGAGCCACGTTCTGGTGCTCTCCGTCAGAACTACACCCCTGTCAGACGAGACATATACCACGTGATGACACGTTAGGCTCGTGTTGTGTTCATGGACCCTGGCCAGGAAAAACAGGCACTCGCTTGTTTAATTTTTGCGGTCTAGATTTCTAGATTTCTTTTCTTTTTTGCATGTGTTTATAAATTACCTCGAGGGCCGTACCAAATTGTCTCGCGGGCCGTATACGGCCCGGGGGCCGGAGGTTCCCCACCCCTGCTATAGGCCATAAAACCCCCCAATGGTCGCTCCGTGGTCTGCTCAGAATCTCTTCCCCTCCAGATGTCACACCTGTCTCTGACCTCGGGTGCTGCGGTTTTTATTTTGCAGCACCTTAGGAGCAGAGAAAGGGGGAGATTTTGTCCTAAAATGTAAACTCCTTCATGGGCAAAATAGCACCATTTTTAACTGTCCCTGACCTGTCCCCAAAACGTTTCCCAAAGCCCGAATTGAGTCTTCTGTCATGCAGCGGAAAATCCCACTTCCAAAAAAAATCAAGAGCAAAATAGCTTAGTTGAGAAAAAAACCTCTCCGTCTGTTCGGATTTGGAAATCTCATGATTTATTGTGTGGGCTCGTGAATGAGAGAAGGAGAAAACAACATCTATCTTTGAACTGCAATTACTTATCTTAAAAATATTGCAACATTATACTCCTTTAAAAAATTCTCAATTCATTTAAACACGTTTATTATGTACACAATAAAACCTCAACAAGTATATTGATCCTGGCTTAACCAGCGACCTTTACTCTATTGTTCATAAGCTCAGTATTTGACAACTATCAGAATTGTAGTAATGTCTGTAGACCAATTGGACTAGAAATCATTTTAAACAGTTTAATAAAGAATGTTAAACTATATTTAAACTGTATTTGAACTTCAACTTATATCAATTATCTGATTCCAGTGGCCAGTTGGAACAGACAATCAACAACGTTTTCATGTTTCAGCAACAGCGCAAAAGGTTTCAATCACAATGAGTATCATGTCTGAGTCTGGTTCTGTCTTATCTGCTTTGTTTCGGAATGTGTTCAATACATTACGTTTTTTTATTCATTATTACCATACAATACATAGATTTAAGAATAAATGAAACTTGACCTAGTTGAGCTTTACATCTTTACATTATTTAATTTTTTTTTCTCAAGTCATTTACTTTTGGTGAGATAACTAAAGTTTAGTTCATTTTACCCTGGCTATGGACTGATTCATTATTAGTTGTTACAAAGCATACACAAGACGGCGGGACAAACCAATATAGAAACAATTAGACAAACAAACATGAACTCTTAACAACCATCAGCAAGAAGTCTTCCAACTTTAATTTAATCCGATTTAGGGAGACTTTCAGAGGGGGTAGAGAAATATCTGTTTAATTATGAGTGCCTTCTTACTCATAATCCTTGTACAAGTGCTAAGAACGGAATCTGTTGAAGAGCAATAACTAATTTATTCTCAAATCAACAACCACGATGCTAATTTAGTGGTGCTTTGCTCTTCGTCCGAGAGCATAGACTTTAATTTTCTCACACTTTCTTCCAAAAACAACAGCCAAATTCAGCAACTCATCAGTTATGAAAACACAGCGCGATATCACATTCTCACACCACGTTTAACCGCTTTCTTTAGTTCGAAATCGGCAGTGCCGTGGAATAATGTGACTGTGCTCTTTTCCTATCTCTTGCCTGCGGCTCTCCACAGGGAGGAAGAGAACAGACAGGCAGCAGGAAGCGATGCCAGCTGTTGATTTAATCAGTTTAACCTCTGAAATCTCCAGAATTTGGCGATTTGTTTCAAAACAAATCTATCACATTGCTTCTAATGCAGAAGCTCAACTTTACTGATGCTCTCTTTTAAGGTCTCTCCGAATATTTGCTGTGTGTAATTTTCCGGTAATTTAATTCCGAGAATCACACACAGAGGAAATCAATGAAAGTCGATATTCCTAGGTTATTTATTAGCCCCAAATATTCTCATTGTTTTTACATGAGCTGTGCTTGTTCTGTAGGCACATGCCCCAGCAACAATCACAGGGCAAATCGGCCAGGACAACGTCCCAGAGACACCAATTTCCCAGGTTATTTATTAATCCTCCAAATGTAAACGAGTAGAGAAACCAAAAAAAAATGCAGCCGCTCAGTTTCACAGGTAATTTTATGATACCGTCAATCACACATTCTGGTAAGGCAATCTCAAAATAGAAATTTGAAATGTACACTTACCAGTCTCTGAAGATCTTTTGAAAACTTCTGTTTAACAATGCAGCAGTGAAAGGAATGGAAGCTGGAAGTCGCCTTAGTCAAACACTGAAGTTTATTGAGACAAACAGCCGGAGCGTTTACAAGGTATTTCACACAACTTTCATCATGAAAAGACCAAGCCAACTCTGAGGAGACAAAGCAACACAGCGCAGATCTATACATCAATAAAGGAGTGGCCTATATTCCCGCGCTTCCATCTAATCAATACCAGACATTTAAGAACAAATAAGGGGTTTGTTATTACCAACTTGCATGGTCCACACTTCCCCAACAGGAAAGACAGAGGGCCTCTTGACCTTTGTCCTCTTCAAATTACAGACAGGGCACATACCAGAAAAGACTGCAAGTCTCTAAAATACACAGATCGGATTAAAATATTCTTTAACACAGGTTACGTGCCAGTTGAATACAAATGGACAATTATATGTCCATAGAGCAGAACATTACAGATAGATATATAGATAGTTATAGATGGATAGAGAGAGAGAGAGAGAGAGAGAGAGAGAGAGAGAGAGAGAGAGAGAGAGAGAGAGAAAGATGTGTACCTAAACAAAACACAAGTGTTACACCAAGCGTTTAAATCAGCATTCTTAGCGATATTTTATGCTTATTGCTATCTGCACAAACTATATCATATGAAAAGCTGCGAGTCCACAAATTATATTGGTATAAGTTTCATCCCTGTGCGACCAAAACTCACTGTTCTGTATGATAAATAAAAGAACATTGTACCTTGAAAATCAATAGCGGGTACATTTTACCCATTGGCGGTTTTAGGTATACAGCGACCTCTGGCGGTTCTAGTGCTAAATTTGTTAACATAGCTAGCTAACCAGATGCTAATAACAACAGATCGACACTGTGGTTACAACTAAAGACACAGCCACGCAAACACTGCGGCATGTGTACGGCTCCTTATGGGTATTGCAATATTTTAAGGGCTGGAGCATAGAGCGGCGTTCCGGTGCTCTCTGTCAGTACTCCTTTCAGACGAGACATATACCACATGAAGACCTATGGCGAAGACACGTTACACTCGTGTTGTGTTTAAGGAACATGTCCTTGGCCAGGAAAAACTGGTACTCGCTTGTTTAATTATTTTTGCGGTCTAGATTTCTTCTTCTTTTTTGAAGTGAGAAGTTGTCCGTCAGTCGGACTGACGGACGGACTCCCCCCCCCCACCCCCGAAACGAAAACTCTTCAGTTCTCCACGAATTACACTAGTCACCCAAATCAGCGTTAAAAAAGCGGGAGGCGCCGAAAAATCCCCTAATGTATTGATTATAGCTCCGGTTCCGTATAGGTCGGCGTCTGGGTCCGGATCCGGACCGCGTTCCGCCTGTTGCCAACCCCAGTTCTACACTGTCTCAACTGAAAGAGGACCAGAAACACTTTAAAAATATAATAAAATGTGGAGACTTTGAGATATGTATCTCCCATTCTTTTACTTTTCGGGCATTTTACAGACCAAACATGTCGTTGATGTCACTGTTTACCAAACTACCACTTTTTCTGAAAAATGCTTAAAATGATGCAATATATGTTAAATACATGGTTTATACATATAATTACTGGGGTTCCATTTCTTCTGATTACCTAATTTGGGCGTGCACATTCGCCGTGCGCAAACCTACCTCTTTTGGATTTGGAAAGGTTGGCAGGTTTGCCAACGGAGAGAGGACTTTTGTGAAAGCAGTTATTATGGCAACACTAAAGAAATCATCGGAGCGGTGGAGTGATGAGGACGTGTCGGCGCTTTTGGCAATTTACTCGGAGGATGCGATCCAGAAGCTTCTACTGAAGGCAGTTTCCAACTGCAAAATGTAGGAGCATTGTTCAGCAAAGTTAGCCAACCTGGGAACCGTCCACAGGGTAAAGTCATGCCGGGATGACGACGAAGGTAAAATAAACTACATGCACTGCACTGTTTTAATCTGCACAACACTGGTCTCAGATGTATTAATTAACCAATCAATCAATCAATCAATGTTTATTTATATAGCCCAATATCACAAATGTTACATTTGTCTCAGTGGTCTTCACAGTGTGTACAGAATATCAGTATGACAATACGACACCCTCTGTCCTTAGACCCTCACATCGTACAAGGAAAAACTTCCGAAGAAAACCCACAGTTTAAAGGGAAAAAATGGGAGAAACCTCAGGGAGAGCAACAGAGGAGGGATCCCTCTCCCAGGGTTAGGGTTAGGGTTAACCCAGACATGCAATAGATGATGTGTGTAAATTGAAAAGATAATACATTTGCAAAATGGGGAAGTCCAAATGTTTGGAAATGCATGTGTGTATAATAGGAAGATGAATCCACGAGGATATCCATCCAGGACCAATGATCCAGGACCACAGCCACAACTCATGATCCAGGACACAGGACCGCAGGATCATCCATGACTCCGGATCCCGGCGTATATAGACACCAAAAAGAAAGACATTTGGGGAGGCTGGGTTAATCGGAACATGAGAGTACACAGGTATAGACAGAGAGACGGAAGAAGTAAGATGTCCCCCGACAAACTAAGCCTATATCAGCAAAACTAGGGGCTGAATCTAATCTGCCCTAACTATAAGCTTTATCAAAAAGGAAGGTCTTAAGCTCACTTAAAAACGGATAGGGTGTCTGCCGCCCGAACACAAACTGGAAGCTGATTCCACAAATGTGGAGCTTGATAAGAAAAGGCTCTGGCTCCCATTGTAATTTTAGAGACTCTGGGAACAACCAACAACCCTGCATTCTTGGAACGCAATGCCCTAGTAGGACAGTAGGGTATAATGAGTCCCTCAGGTAAGATGGCGTGTGTGTTCAGCGCTCTGCTTCCATTCCCTGCACTACAGCCGTGCCTGCAGTCCCGCCCCTCTCAAGCACGTTCTAAGTCCCTCCCCTCTCTCGTGCACGCGGCCACGCTCTAGCTGCCAGAGCATGTGAGAAAACGAGAAGCATGGCTGCAAGTGGGAGTGCAACTGCCGCTGCGCCTCGGCTTGTTGACAAAAAAGATGCCAGAAGCGACATTTGGAAGTATTTGAGCCATATCTCTGACAGTGAGGGCAAGCCTACAGACACCACGAGGCCTGTCTGTGAGAAATGTTTTAGATCCCTGCAAACCAAGGGAGCCAACACATCAGACTTTGCTAAGCACCCGCCGACCGGAATCCAGAGCTGTTTAAAGAATTTAAAGACAGACAGGTTTGCGAATGTGATAGATAACATAATTACATCATGCTCAATCCCATGCCCTCAAATCTAAGTCAAACAAGTGTAATTTATTTTGTGACAAACAAACATTTTCGTAGTTTGAAGAGGCAATTAATGGCAATGATAACTTCTGATGATCTTTTTAGCTAACTTACCAATGCGGCTAACATCTGCAATATACATTTTGTCAATAATTATTTATATTACTGTACTGTTACATGTTAATAAAATATTAAAAAAATTATATTTTATAAAACAAAAAAGTTGTTTGAGATGATGCTTAATTGTATTTAATACGAATTATTGTCATTTATTTTGTTTATTGTTCATATTGTTTAAGAGTTTGTGTTATGGTTCTGGTGTGAAATAAAGCACAATAATTACATTTAAGACTGTTTCCCTTTTTTTAAGAAAAGTATCGGAATCGCAATTCTTGACTTGGTATCGGTATTGTTGGAGTCGTGAGGTTTTTACAATCCACCTCGGCTCCACGTGTTCGTTTGGGGAGCATCTTGTAAAATCATAAAGGAAAGAATTCAAAGCACCAGATACAGGGTTAAACGATAATCTGTTTTAATAATAAACGGTAATAATACAATACACTTCTCAAAGGGGTCAGTCCTCCCCTGCTCTGGTCCTAATACCGGGAGAACTTATCATCTTGACGGCAGCAGGAAAGAGAGCGAACCCAAGGCCGAACAGGCTCACATACAAAAATAAAACAGGAGGGGTTGGGTCAGCTGGTCATCTTTTCAGGTCATCTCATTGGGAGATGCAAAATATGCTGTGTCGCAGCGAATCAGCGCGTGCCAGCAGAGGACCCGTAAACAGTCTCAGTTTGAAGCAAAACAAACACATCTGGCATTCGCTGTCTCATATTTCTGCAGCCTCCACACACACATTTCCCCTAAAACATTTCTAACACACACATCTGTTTAAACCAAGTATTCCAAAATGTGGTGGTAATTTAGTACTTATAACATGAAAAAACAGATATAAATCAACAAAACACAAAGACATAGAGCAGTAATTATACCTAGCTACTACAATAAACACACACATCCTCCCTATGCATGTTTCACGCACACACATCTTTATCATTAACAGAAGTTGATTGTTCTTTTTAGCTTAAGGGCTTCTGTAAACTTCCTTTCACCTCGAAGTCCGCTTTACTGGACATAATACATGTATTGATAATTCAGAAGGACTATTGTCTCTCTTAACTGTGTGACTCAATTCTCAAGGCTTTTTATGGGTCTGCCTGTCATGCATCTTTAACTACAAGAATGTAACTGCATTAAATCTGAGGAAAATCCCCCCCCCTGGCTTCCCCTGCTACTTGCCCAGACTATTGATAATTAACAGAGAAACTCAAGGGGCTGCCTTTCATATCTGGAAATTGCAACAAGACTTTCTGCCATTTCAAATGTAACACACTTCTTAAATATCAGATTATAATAATCTTCAATATCGAAACCAAAATGTTGGTATCTTGACAACACTAATGTCCACTAATCCCTATAAAACAAAGCACAAAACAATAAATAAGGGCACTACTACTTTACACCTGCATTTTGTACACTGTCCCTGCCTGCACCATGTTGTCTCTGTTGACAACCTACTAGGCAATTAAACTGATCTTGTATCTTGCTTATTTCTCCTCTTAGGAAAGCGGCACGGGATGACAGCTTCCTTGACACCATCATGGCGATGGAGGACCGCCGTGCCATGGTCAGCAAGGAGAATGAGGACCTGCGTGCCAAGGAGATGCAAGACAAACGGCTGCTGCATTCACACAAGGCCCAGGAATCGGACGACCAGCTGCTCATGGTGATGCCTTGCCATGCTGACTCGGCGGCGTGCCAGGTGGAGGTGTCGGCGCGCCAGGTGGAGCAACAAAATACCTTTCAGGCTGGACTTCTGGCAGTGCTAAGCGAGCTGATTCAATCGGACAGGCCTTCAATTTGAAAAAAAAGAAAAACTTGTCATTGTTGATAAACTGTACAATGACTTGTTGGGAGGCGTGTGGCGCAGTGGTTGAGTGCGTTGGTGTTCGGATCAGGGGAGCACAGGTTCAAACCCCACTGCCGTCAGCATGTCGTTGTGTCCCTGGGCAAGACACTTCTCCCCAAATTGCCTACACCTGGGACAGTTAATTGTGTATTATTGTGATTATATATATATATTAGGCCCGGGACTTTAATGCGTTAATTAAGATTAATTAATTACACAAAAATTAACGCGTTAAAAAAATGTATGCATTTTAATCGCACTTATTTTTGCACAG
The DNA here is from genome assembly GCA_036324585.1 of Champsocephalus esox. Taxonomy (NCBI): domain Eukaryota; kingdom Metazoa; phylum Chordata; class Actinopteri; order Perciformes; family Channichthyidae; genus Champsocephalus; species Champsocephalus esox. The sequence continues at coordinate 38,027,677 of CM070493.1, read as the reverse complement.
CGGAACGTTTCTCACTGGATGTGTTTCAGGCGTACCGATTATACTGGAGCACCAACTAACGTTCATGACTTCAGCATGGGACTTCAAACAACAACAAACCACGGTGAACAATTGTCAAACATGAACGAACAAGCTGATGAGACCGCTTTGGTCGGCCCCGTGGATGGGAAATGTTGTTTTAAAAAACGGACGGATGGAAGCGTCGATAAGAGCACGGTTGTGTGCAAATTATGCAAAAAATAATGTGCATATCACCGCAGCACATCAGGCCTAAAGTATCACCAAAATGTAAAGCATGTAGCAGCTAGCGTGGACGTTAGCCCGACTCCGAGTGCAAGGAACCACACCCTGAGTAGTTAACATTACAAACATTTTTAACATATTTGATTAAAAATGCGATTAATTTCGATTAATTAATTACAAAGCCTCTAATTAATTAGATTAATTTTTCTTAATCGAGTCCTGGCCCTAATATATATATATATATATATATGCCACTGTTATTAATACTGACACTTCACTTTGCACTAAGACAGCGTTTCTCAAAGTGTGGGGCGCGTCCCACTGGTGGGGCGCAGAGATGTGATAGGTGGGTCGCGAAAAAAAAATTATTTAAAAAAAAATTTACATTTTTTTTTCACATTTTTTAATTTTTTATGCACTGCTGGAATATCAAAACAACGAAACGCCCGGGGTGCAAAACGTATCAATGAAAAGAGACCCTCTACCACACAAAACAACACCTGTAGATAACCCAATTTGTGTTCTTTGAAATTGAAAAGGATATTGCATTGTGTTTGTTACTTTCGTTGCAGTTGTATGTCTTAAGTGTAATTTGGCATGCTTTTATTTTGAAGGCAAGTTTACGCTGTTGACAGTTGTTGTTGCTATGGAAACAAGAAACGTTTCACAGCGGGCGGAACTTGTCATAAAGTCCGTGATAATAAAGCCCACCTATTTAGAGGGAAGATATGATTGGTCAATTGTACTGTCATTTGACATTACTCTCGTTCAGTTACTATAGCTGGCCCTCTGTGAATTCATAGCTGGACGTCCAATCAGCTCCTGTCTTCACAGACTCGCAGAGAGGAGCTTCTTTCATTTAACCCTTCACATTCAAACAGAAACTGAATAGGCAGATTCAAAGGATTTATTTCTTTGGAAATGTTATTTTAAATACAATTTAATGAAGTTATTTTTGGTAAAACTATTGACAAATATTACTAAAAACATATTTAAAGAAAAATATTATTTTGTTTTAATGTTTTTAAATATTATTTTGTAGAATATCTTAGGCCCTCAGAGACAGGCTCGCCACTGGTAAAAATCTTTCATACACACGTGTGAAACGCTCTCAGACACACACAACAGAAAAGCAATGTGGAGCGAGAGAGCAAGAGAGAGAGAGAGAGAGAGAGAGAGAGAGAGAGAGAGAGAGAGAGAGAGCAAGAGAGAGAGCACACCTTTATCTATTTAATAAAGTTGTACAAAATAAAGTAAGAAATCATTCCAATGTGTACTATAGGACAGTAAAAAGTTTAAAATGGGAGTGATTAGTCAAATATGCATAAATAAAAAGAAAGAATACTAACTAAGATAAGAATAAAGTTTAAATTATTTGTTGTGATCATATTCTAAAGATGTTTGGATTATTGAAAAGTATACAGCTCCCTTTCATCTGAGTGTTGAGAGCTGTATCCATAAATTCATGTTGGGCTCAAAGTAGGGCTGCTCGATTATGGCAAAAATCATAATCTCGATTATTTGGGTCAATAATTGATATCACGATTATTAAAAACGATTAACCATTTACTTTGAAAAACATCAATTTATTGAAGAAAATAATTTGAAAAGTATGTTTTTAACAGTTGACCCTGAACTTTAAGTATAATTCAACTGAAAAACCTATTTAAAAAATAAATAAAATTGTTTTATTTCGATTATGTTGTTTTCATAATCGTTGCAAGCCAAAATCGTAATTGCGATTAAAATACGATTTAATTGAGCAGCCCTAGCTCAAAGTGCACCAGATTGATGCATTCAACTTGATGCACCAGATTGATGCATTCAAATTCAAAATCTTCCTGGGGGTGCATGCCCCCGGACCCTCGAGGATGTGATGTCCACCACCAAATAAAGCAGGTTAAAATAATTAAATTGCATACATTTTATTTTAGTAAACACTGAAAACGGGTCCCACAGACCCAAACAGCACTCAAAGGTTAAAGGTAGCATATAATAATGTTAACATGTGCTAAATATATACACTGCAAAAAAACAAAAAAGAGGAGTAAAAGTAGCTCACGACTTGTTTTATTTTTTGAAAGTAACCCTCATCCTAAAAAAAGTTGGAGACCCCTGTGAACGATACATTTGACAATTTTAAGCTTGGCCTACCATTTTATTGGAGCGATGAGGAACAGGTGGGGCTTGAAAAGGCCCACCTGTTCAAAGTGGGGAATGACAGAAAAAGTTTGAGAACCACTGCACTAAGGTGTATGTCTACTGCTGAGCCTACCTATTATTGTTATTATTGTTATTATATATATTGTTTTGATACTACTGACACTTTCTTTTATATCGAAAATGTTAACTTCTATTTATATTAAAACTTTTAACTTGTATTTACATGCATACGACACACCTGGGACAGCGTGATGCCGTTATTGATATTGTCTTGAGTGTGCAATAAAAGAGACCCTACATGGCGATTAAACAGATCCTGTATCTTGCTTATTTCTCCTCTGACACTTTATCTTTACAGTGACCTGTGTAGCATCCTATACCAGTGGTTCCCAAACTTTTTGGTAACCACCAAAGGACAAGTAAAAATCTCAAGGCACTCCTATTGTGCAAAATAGCCCTTATAACACGTGTTATCACGCATATCATGTAAAATATCTGTAAATGTGCATAATTATTTACCAATGCCAAATAAAATGTGACAAAGACAACTATATTACTCATGAAATATTTATTAACGAAATATTTCAGAAATTAATTTGAAACGTTTTCAAATTAGGCTTCATCAAAGCAGCAACACACTCATTTAAACCAGACAGGTCACAACATTAAAAATGAGACAAAGGAAATTCAGCACAGAGAACTGTCAATAAAAGGAAGCTGCATTGTCCATGGTCCTGAACTACAAATTATAAATGTAACATTTCAGCAGAGATGGGGTCGTTACTAAAAAAAAGTAATATATTACATATAACATATTACTTTTTTAAAAAAAGTAATATATTACACTACTTTGTTACTCTCTACATAAAGTTACTTGCTACGTAAAGTACTCGTTACTTTACTCGCAGGGCCGGCCCGCCCCTCCCCGCAGGCAGATCACGCAGACTGCTAGAGTTTCAAATGTTCTCTTTAGTTCAGTCTCCATCGCCGCATAAGACTGATCCAGATCCTGAATGTTTTCCTATCTGACCGTGGCTGTTCTCTGTCTCCTGCTATCTGTATATTTTGCGCAGTCTATCTCTGCTCACTCTGTTGCGTCGGCGTGTTCTCCTGCGTGTTGGCCATGTGTTGCACTGGAACCAGACACCGCAAAGACTTCAGCCGAGCACGTACGAACTGCGCATGCGTGAGTGGCAATAGCTCTCCTTACCAGCAGGCGGCGGTAGTGTGTATTCGTCATTCAAAACAGGCAACAAACGGAAGACAGAGAAGAAGAACAGACTGTGACATAAACAAACAACAAATAGCGTGTGTGGTAGCTCCACCTTAGCATGTGTTCTTTGCAGGTGCTTGTTGAGGTTTGACGTGGTGTTTACAGCAGTGGATAACAGCTTCTGGCCTGGGCACAGTTTGCACCTCACCGTCACATTCCTGTCTATTCTTCGGATGAACTCAAAATAATGGGCATACCTCCACCCCTCGAGAGTTATCGCTGACTCATCCATGTTTATGCAGCACTGCACGTGGAGATGTGGACGCGCAAGTCGCGCAGATTACGTACATATAAGCCTACAAAGTACTGATATAGTAAATTAAAAAATAATTATTTTTGTGTAGTTGTATTTTGCAATAATAACGTATGGTTGTCACAAAATCCCACGGCACACCAGGGGGGTATACTACGAAGCAGGATTTTCGCTTAGCCGGCTAAATTCAGGGGAAACTCCGGCTTTCCGGTCCTACGAAGCTGGTTCTCTTTTTAGCAGGCTAGATCTCCATGTTAACTTATGCTTAGCGGCTAACCTGGTCGGGACCAGGTTAGGTTGCAGGCTAAGAGCTCAACTCAGTGAAAGCACCGCCTGCTGACCAATCAGAGCTCAGTGTGCGGAGTTTAAAGCGATCAAGTCATATTACAGGAGAAAGGAAATACAGAAAAGCTGCAGGAAAGACGGCCGGCAAAAATCACCGACTGTGTGAACGTGAACATTAATAGAATATCACCTCCATCTTCAGAGCAATCTGACTGTTATAACATTAGCGTTAAGAAAGCTTACTTAAATATCGGCCACAACATAAGTAACTGGATCAGAGTACATTAAGTACAGTCCGCGGCATATCACTTCATAATGTATCATATATTTCCTTATCTGAGTCAGCTGAGCCGTATCTGGCCGTGCAACACTCACAGCGTCACAGACTGGATGCAGAAGTATTATTTTAAGCAACACATTAAGTTGACGAAACACTCGAGACAAATGTAATTAAATTCAGATCGTGTTTTAGCAGTGATATCATAAACCTGTTAATGTATGCATTGAAACACTTGTTCTGTTGCCAGCTGTATTCACCTTGCAGGTGCAGCTCTGTGGCTTTTATCCTGGATAAAGTGTTTAAGTCATGGATGTTTAAAGTTTAACTTCTTCATTTTTGACTAGTATTAAAGTTCACTTTTCATTCAGGAAGTATGACGCTGCGCTGTCAGTGCGCTTCTCCATGTTTGTGATTGGTCGAATGCTTTCATGTGAACGCGCACCTAACTAGATAGGAAACGGCTGGCTTGAGCGATCCACTTGATAACCAGCGTCGTAGTACAGTTTAGCGAGAGCGCGTATGTTTTGGATTAGGCCAACCGGCTAACTCAAACATATCCAGGTTAGGTTGAACCAGCTTTGTAGTATAGGCCCCCGGACTTGCCTCACGGCACACCAGTGTGCCGCGGCACACCGTTTGGGAACCACTGTCCTATACATCACATGTAAATGATTATTCTGATACCACCATTATAAACTGGCGAAGCTTTATTTGTGTCCCACCCCAAATATGTGGCTTTGAAAAAGATAATTTCATTGTATTTCAAAATGGCGTCCATCAACACAAGCACTATTTATAGAAAGCAAAAAGGCTAAGTTTGAAATTACCAGTGTTGTGAGTTCAATATTTTAATTAATTATAGTAAGGGAACATCTTAGGAGTTAGTGTAGTGAGTTTCAGAGCAGTGTAATCATTATTTGACCTAAAACTAAATGTTTTTATCAATGTCCTCTGAGGAGGACATGGGGATTTGCTAACTTTTTATTTTCCCCATTTTACACGACACAAATGGAGGCCACTATGGGCCAAAACTAACACGTAGGTTTCTGTAGGGTTCATGGCAGACGGATGCAGTTGCTCTCGGGAGCAGTGGCGTGTTCTCCTGGAGGCCAAGGGAAGCCAGGCTTCCCCTGTTTTTTCGGATTGTAGTTATAATTTTAATAAATAAATAAAAACACTTAGTTTAGTTTCGGAAATTCTTTGTTGTGTGTTGCTGCCGGCCCGTCTCTCCCCCATTCTCATTGAGTATTTTACAAAGAGTGAAACAGCGCCCCTCTAGGTGTTATGGTGAAACAGTAGATTGCACTCTCTGTTGCGAGAGGAGGCCAGCAGAAATTGGCTTCCCTTGGTGAAAAAAAATGGAGCGATTGACCAATCAGACAAGGCTCACGTCATGCCCCTGCCAACATGTGATTAGTCAGGGCCATGACAAGGGAAGCCAATCAAATCGCATCAATTTAGTGGTGCAGTGAAGGGTCCTAAAACCCGGAAGTATGCTGCGCTCGGTTTCCCTCGACAAAAAAGCAATGGGATTTCTCCATAGGATTTTGAAAAATAGCTTGAAATAAGGTCAGTGGAAAACGAACCTGTTAGATAAATGCACGTTTTGTTCAGCCGGATAATATCCACATGTCTACCCTACTTTTATAATGTTCTAATCATAAATCGAATCGATCAAAGGTAGATAGCGTCACTGCATCACTCTCATCGCCGTTAGAAAGTAGCAAGCAACTGAAGCAAGTGCAATTATGGAGGGTGGAGATTCGGAGTATTTAATAAAAAATAATTGTACTAAACTTCGGCAACAGTAGCAACAACAAATACAATCTGATGACAGGCCGATGCCCAAACTGGAGCTGTGTACAGCGAGGAAAAAAGGAGCGAATCGGACGTAAAACGTTAAAGGTCTCCTGATTTAGTTTGTGAATGAATGCTTATTAGAGTTTCGGCTGGAGAGTGCGTGCGGACCTGTCGGTTAGATAACAGGCGTGTGTAAGTCCTGCATCTGTATGATACAAATGTGTGTAAAATGATACCGGGTGCTATAATCACTCATCTGGTTACGTTATTACATTGACCACCACACCCCCGACCCAAAAGAAAGGACGTATTATTGGCTTCCCCTAATTGTTTTCCCACGCCACGCTACTGCTCAGGAGGATATATAATAAAGGTGTGTTAACTGCTGAGTCTATTTACTCTAGGTTCTTCTTCTTCTCTCGGTTTTTTGGCGGATTGCAACTTTAAGGTGCATACCGCCACCTACTGTATTCGCTGTGAAGTTGTTTGTGGCCTGCCAGTAAACCCAAAGCAGAAGAAGAAGAAATGACGTCAGCGACTTCATCCTCCCCTAGAAACTCATTTCGGTGTGACCGTGATCTGCTTTAGTTCATCAGAACTAAAAGAGTTCTCATGAACTATTGTGGGAAAAGAACTTGGTGTGAACGGGCCTATTGTTTAGTTCTAGAAGGTCTAATTGCTTGTTGGTTGATTCCAAAATCCTATCAGATATTTTCTCCCAAATATGTGGGGATTCTTCCTCTGCATGCCCATGATTAACAGCCATGTCACACTGTTTGACATGCCTCAGGCTTCTTTAATGTTGGTTTTTTTGGCTTATAAAATGAAGTATTAATATAATTATTCAGGGACTACACCTCAACCCAGAAATTAGTTGGCATAACTGACTTCCCGTTCACTTGTCTAAAAAAAAAGACCATTTAAAATCTTCTGACCTCTGGTGACCCCATCACTTTTCAACACAAGTACATGTCAACTGCAGCTTATGTATTTACAAAATGTTCTTTACTCAGTTTAAAAATTACTGAACTTTTTGTTTGTCAGTATTTCTAAAGCACAAAATATTGTGTGATAGGCTGTTTCTCATACATTGATGAAACCCTCTCTGATTGGATGGCCCAGGACGTCATACTGGAAGGCGTTGTCGATGCAGTTGTTTTTTGTGTGTGGCTAAGACAACCATCAACCCTAACACAGATCTGTGTGTCTCAGTTGAGGCTCTGCATCACATCTTTGGTTCCATCATGAAGTATGGCCTTTCTCAGGAGCAGTTCTGTTTTCCGGGCTCTAATGCCTCGTGTGTTACGGATCAGTTCAATGCGGGGACCAAAGTCGCCCTTTACTTGTTGTTTGTTTCATGTATGCTGGTTACCATTATAGGGAACTTTATTGTCATGGTATCAATAGCTCATTTCAAGCAGTTGCATAATCCCACCAATGTGCTTGTTTTATCTCTTGCTCTTTCGGACCTTCTTGTGGGTGTCGCTGTGATGCCCTTCAGCACCATTCGGACCATTCATGGCTGCTGGTTTTACGGGGATGATTTCTGTATGCTTCACTCAAGTTTTGATATTGGTCTTAACTCTGTCTCTATATTCCACCTCGTTTGTATTGCGGTGGACAGGCAACAAGCAATATGTAATCCTCTGCATTACTCTAGGAATATCACCATGTCAGTGGCGTGGATTATGGTATGTGCAAGCTGGGCATTGGCTGCCGTCTTCTCTTATGGACAAATGTACTCAAAGGTCAACGTAGTAGGGTTAGAGGAGTATATGGAATCGATAAAGTGCCTCGGCAGTTGTAACCTCCTCTTAAACCCCCTTTGGGGAATCCTGGACAGTGTAATTTCCTTTTTCTTTCCCTGCACTGTTATGATTTGTCTGTACACTAAAATATTTATCGTGGCAAAAGAGCATGTCAGAAAGATTAGAGATATGGGCAATTGTTCAAACGACAGAGGGTTGGTTAAACAGTCTGAGCATAAGGCTGCAAAGACTCTGTGTATTGTGCTTGGAGCCTTTATCTTTTGTTGGATGCCGTTTTTTACTAACACAATAATCGATGCCTTCACTGGCTTTAACACACCTGCTGCTCTCTTCGAGGCTTATGTGTGGTTGGGTTACTTCAACTCAACCTTAAATCCAATAATCTATGCATTCTTTTATCCTTGGTTTAAGAAATGCTTTTATCTTATTGTCAATCTGAAAATACTTAACCCCCATTCTTCAAACATAAATGTGCTTACACATTTATGAAAGTAGTGATGAGTATTTTTATGGAAATCATTACATTAACAGCCGTTTTGAATGCATGTGTTACAGATAAAACAAAAGCTAGATGAAAGATGAAAGATGCATGGAGGCTTATCCTTTTTTTCCTGCCGCTGATCTCTCTTGCTCAGCCAATGGAAGTGTGAAATGTACTACAGCACTATGCCTTATTTTTCTGTGACAGGTTTTTGATGAGCATTCGTCTTTATAGTGATTATGATTGTAAAAAGTACAACAGTTACAATAAATGCGAACAATTGTTTATCTTTTGTCATTGAAACTAGAGTAGGTTAACACATCGGTAGGTTAATAATATATTCATTTAAGGATTTAATAAAAAATATAAAATATTTAAGTCGTTATTGATTATTGATTTTTAAGTGTTCCTCCACATTGATCTTGTCATCCTTACGTGTGCACAATATTTGCAAATTGAATGCAAAATACATACAATTAAAAAAGGTATCACAAGTTGTGAAAAACAAATGTTTGCAGATATTGAGTAATATAAGTATTGATTGACTTCATAGATTCAGAATGTAATGATTGACATCATATCAAATATAAAATATTTCAGTCATTATTGATTATTGATTTTTAAGTGTTCCTCGACATTGATCTTGTCATCCTTACGTGTGCACAATATCTGCAAATTGAATGCAAAATACATACAATTAAAAAAGGTTTAACAAGTTGTGAAAAACAAATGTTTGCAGATATTGAGTAATATAAGTATTGATTGACTTCATAGATTCAGAATGTAATGATTGACATCATAGATTGAGATTTTTAAAAGTCCCATCATTTTCTTTTTTCACATCTGTGGCCGATATATGCACTTTGGTTTTTGTCTGGTGTTTTTGCCTTTTGGAGATGTCTAATTCATTCTTTATCATGTATTTTATTATATCCTGAATCTGTCTTCTAGTGTTGATATATTTAAAGCTGTGTAAAGCCTGACTTTCTAACAATCAGTCGGTCAGGCATCTCAGGCATCTCATCTTACTGTGGCATTAACCGAAGTCTGTATGTGTTACGTTACATTTTTATAACTTATATATTGGATCTAGTATGGGGTAGCAGATATGTGGGAACCAATTGTTTATGTTTCGGCCTTCATTTTAAACTGCTCTGCAAGGAGGGGAGTCCGCCCTTGTTAAATATCAAGTTAATCGTTGGTGTAAAACGTAACAAGACCTTTTGAATTAACAGTTCATTACTCTTGATGCTAGGATTACTTCTAATCCCCCCTGCCAAATGTTTTAGTTCTATATTAAATGAAAGGTGAAAAGTAATCTCCCTGTCTCACACAGCTGAAGTTAAGGTATCACTTGTTGTAACAGAGGTTTAAGGAAAGCAAATTTAAATCCATTCCACAAAATACCTCCCAAATCCAAACCTCTTCAATGTTTAAAATAAATCAGTCAAAAGCTCTGGCGTATTCAATGACATGAAAGCCACCAGAATGTTTTGCCCCAGTGGCCCAGTCAGATTAAAATGCATTCAGCAAGCGACACACTTTGAAAGGAAAGCCTAGTTTGGTTAACTAACATAATCCTGTTCCATGTGCCATATCCTCTGCAGTCATCTGGGTATACGTTGACAAGTGGGCTGCTGTGGAACATTTGTTGTTGTTGACTTAACGGCAGAATCAATTCCTTCTCTTGGTAGAAGTGAATCCTGGCGATGATCCCTAAAACATGGGTTTGGGTGCAGGGTTTTTATTTTTATTTAACCTTTATTTAACCAGATAAAAAGCATTGAGATACAATCTCATTTACAATGCTGACCTGGCCAAGAAGGCAGCAATACACATACCAAAAACATGTAAAATACAGAGAACACAACTAAGAAAACAAAAGACGAAAAAGCAGTCACTACATTGAGCACATTAGGACAGTAAGAAAGGTGCACTACTTATTACTGCAAGAGCAGCTGGTGGTTAGGACCTCAGACATCTTGAATTTAAAAGAGGCTATTGGGACAAGTGCCATCAGTTTGAGGCTTGATTGAAGGTCATTCCAAGACCAAGGCCCATAATAAAAAAGACTCCTTTTTGCAGCCTCAGTCTGCGGGTACCTGAAACCGTATCCAGGCACTGGTTCTGAGGTTGTAAGAGTTACAAACTGGAACAAATCTGGCACATATATACAGTGGAAGCTTACCTATAATGGATTTATACATTAATAAAAACCAATGCTGCATCCTACGCATACTAAGTGAGGACCACCCAGTTAGGCTTTACAGTTTGCAATGATGAGTCCTATAGGGTCACGGTGCGTCCGATACACTGTAATGGGCTTTGCTGAATTGCTCATCACCAGTAACTTTAGTATAGTGATGAAGTCTGCCTTTCTCTTCCTTCTTACCTTTTGCTGTCTTAACTATCTTGATATTGCTCTGCCTTAAGCGCTGCCACAAGTCTTCAATTCTGGTTAAAAGCCTTTTGTTTGACCATATCTGTCAGACAAGCTTGTGGTTGGAGTCTTGTTTTGGTCAGAATCAGCTGAAAGGGTTACAATCGTTCATCAGAACTCAGCAAAAGTTTCATTCACACCCAGTTATTTTACCACAAGAGTTCATGATAACTCTTTTAGTTCTAATGAACTAAGGCCCAATCCCAAACCGCCCCTACACCCTACCCCTACACACTAGGCGGAGGGTCCGCCACATTAAGTGCTGTTCCAAACCAACGAGTGTGGAGCGGTGTGGAGGGGCAGTGGGCTATCAAGACCTCAAACAGCGAGTCTGCATCGGTGCTGACTTGAGACCGGTCTCTACCTGACCGGTCTCAACGCTGTGTGGGTCCGTCAGGAAACACGCTGTTTACAAGTAGTTCCAGCAAACATCCACTGATAAATTGCGATGTTAACAACCGCATGATAACCTCATATGTTTTTAACTTAGGATCATACCTGTGTTTAGTCTAGAAATAGGTAAATGTGTGCATTTTATTATAAAGTTGTGTATATGTACAGACTGTTGCAAAAACTAAGAAGCTTATAAAGATCAGGTTTAAAACTAAAGATGTTTGGAGTTTTATTTGAGTTATTAATTTACATTTTTTGTCAAAGAGATTCATTCAGATGCGAGTGTGGCTACAGACGGAGTTCACTCCGTCACGGAGGGGTAGGGTCGAGGGAGTGGTTTGGGATTGGGCCTCAAGCAGATCGTGTTCACACCGCAATGAGTTCCTGGGGGTGGATTAGGCAAATGAAGCTGCTGACGTCACTTCACTTCTTCTTCTTCTTCTTCTTCTTCTTCTTCTTCTTCTTCTTCTTCTTCTTCTTCTTCTTCTTCTTCTTCTTCTTCTTCTTCTTCTTCTGCTTTGGGTTTACTGGCAGACCGCAAACAACTTCACGGCGTATACTGCCACCCGAAGTCCCCGGCCGGAAGTCCCCGGCCGGAAGTCCCCGGCCGGAAGTCCCCGGCCGGAAGTCCCCGGCGTTGGGGACTGGCTTCAGTAGAAGCTGCTGGGACTCTCAGCAAGTAAATCGAGTAAATCGCCAGAACGCCGACACCTCCTCATCTCCACCGCTCCCATGTTTTCTTTTGTGTTGCCATAAGTTAGTCTCTCTGCGTTTCTGCGCTGGGCTAATGCTAATAATGATAATGCGAGGATAATAAAATGGCAACACTCTTTGAAAGTTTTACGGGGCGTGGTTTGCAATCCGCCCAGCCAATCAGAAATAGGAACCTTTTTCTCCCACGAATGTCCCTGCTCTCTAGCAGAGACTGAAAAGGGGGTAATAATGGTTCTGATGAACTAATTTAGTTCAGGGGGCTTTTTGGTGTGAACGCAAATATATCTGAGTTCTGATTAACTATTGTGGGAAAAGTACTCCGATGTGTACGCACCAAAACACACCAAAAAGCACCCTGAACTAAATTAGTTCATCAGAACTTAGTGGCGGCCCACATGTTTGATTGTCATTAAAAATTAAAAATAGATAAAAAAATATATAAAAAAAAATATTATTATTATAATAATGAACAAGGTAAATATTATATAATTGGTATCAGTAAAATGTATAATCCACAATAAAATCTCGTTTAAAATTGTTTTACGATGTCTAAAGTTACTGATAAGTCACATCTTTCCTGCCTGGCTGCAGCGTGTATCATTACCCTCTCTCGTCCGGGTGGTAGAAAGGAGCCCTCAGTCAGAGCAGCAGCAGCCAACAAGCTGACTGTTGCTATCTGTATACTATGCCGCCGAAACATAATTTCAGCCAATCAGCGTCGTCAGATCTGATGCTCAAAGGGCGCCGTGTCAGCGCCCTGGCCTGTGTGTCTGTGAGTTGTTGTGACTTGTATCCAAGGTGACGCTACAGTAGTTGTCTGCAGGTGGAGACTACGGTGCTAGTGGATCGACGGAGCTGTAGATTAACATTTACATGCTTATTGTAGTTGTAAGGGCAATGCCTGTAGCGACATGGAGCATATGTGTGGGCTGGACCTGTATTTTACAGGAAAGGACTGAACAGAGGGTGGAGTCGTCGATTCTTGTTCAGTTTTCATCTTCCTCACCCTCTCAAACTTTGAGTTGCGTGCGCTGCTAAAGAGACGCGCTACCATGGAAACCAAACAATGGTGTAGCTCAGCGCCATATAGACTGAGAGTTACATCATCTCCGTTCACTCCAATGGACCACTTTTTCACAGCAATGGCGGATCGTGGAGCCTCTCAATCCTTCCCCGGAAGTTAGCGTCAAGGCTAGCAGAGCTGTAGAGTTACAGCATAATAGACCGTTCGTGACGGACTTTTAAAGGTAAGAAGAAGTTTAAAGATTTATATTGCGGATATTATCAGTACATCTGATTCAAATGAACATGTGTATTAAAGGATGTCAGTGGATTATCCCTAAATTAGTACGTTTACAGATAACAGATTAAGCTAGGATACCGAATCAAGTTAGCAACACACATTGAACAGCCTTTTAATTGTAAATTCCGTTCTCTTAATGTCATTTCGTCCAACGTTGTTGAATTAGAGAAGAGGGGCTTCTAAACGGGATTGTATGCGGGGGTGGAGGGAGTTAAATATTAGATAAATATAACTTTGGTGCGTGTAAGAGTGAGTGTTTTTAGCAGAGCAATATTTTGTCCTTGTGATTATGTTGATTATTACCTGTCTGTATAATGTTGCAGCTCAGCTGATTTTGGATTGATGGCAAAGGGAGAGGGACTTAAGTGAGAGTGAAAACACAAGGTAAGTTTAATACTACTGTTTTATATAAGTAAACACAGGGTTGCCAACTCTCACGCATCTGGCGTGTGACACACGCTTTCACTCTAAATCTCACGCTCTCACGCTGCCCAAACTATTCTCACACCAAAAACAAGATGAACCGGCGATCGTTTTTGGTTGGTTATTTACAATGTTGAGTTGACAGCTGCTCAAGCTGTCGATCCGCTCCCTCCCCGCCCCCACCATTCTTAACAACGTTAATAGACAGCAGATCAGTGGGAGCCGGTTGCTCAATCCCCGACCAGTATTGCGCATGTGCAGATCTAAGATCCAGTTGAAATGATAACAAGTAAAAGTCTGCTGCTTATTGTTCTACTAACTAGGCCAAAATAGAGTCAAAGACTATTTGAGAGTGAGAGTGCATTAATTAATATATTTGGCAGTTTGGACTGGAGCAGGGGTGCCCAACCTTTTTTGAACCGAGAGCTACTTTTAAAGTTGCCAGTCTGCCGAGATCTACCAGTCCAAATAGAGAGGTGTAGCCATTACTGACAGCCTACTACCAGGTAAATACACACTTCTACTTGTATAAAACTGACCTTTGTACGATTAATACCTCATAAAATACTGCAGATCCTTTATCTTACCTATAGTTGTTTCGATGTGTTCCAGTCAGGCTTTCGTCCAAACCACCAACACACTCTCACTCCCTAAGCGTCCAATAGCGACGTTTGGTCAGTGTCCGTGGCGTCCAATTGTGACGCTCCTAGGCTCCTTCAGCGTCATAAAGGGACGCAAATAGCTTTCAACTGATTGCAATGTATTCCCATCTGCGTCGGGATTTGACGCTCATGGAAGCACGGCATTCGTTTATGCCGGCTGCCCTTAAAGGCAATGTGAGCATCCATTCCCATTGGATAACGGAGAAGTTTACACCCGGAAGTAAGTACTCCTCTTACTGTTGATTGATTTTACAGTGATATCTGCACTACTCATCGACTAAAAAACACCAGATTATCCTTGTTAATTACACAACATTGATTGGTTTAAATTGTGTGCAATGCTTTTGTATTTTTCCCCTTCGATTCGGAGAAACAAATATGTTTTCTGAGTAAAGGATGGCAGAAGACACTACACTACCCATAATCCCCAGCTATCGTTTGGCCTACACCATGTGCTCTGTTTGACAAACCCCGTTTTTTTCACCATTCATTCCGATGTCACGTGATCTTCAAATTTCTCCCTGCAGAAAAAGAAAACATGGCCGAAATTCGTTTTATTCTCGGTAGAAAATGGCTATTTTAAAGTTAGTTTGGCCATTAAAATGCGTTTTGATGTCATTTGGTGCGAGAAATATGAGTTGTTATTTCAGATTATGTGTGCAGTGGATGTACATGATCTTTAGTTTGCTAGTTATTACGAAGATTACTTCAGGAAATCGCGACGTTTTCATTGTTACCAAGGTGGTTGCTAGGGACGCTGCTATCGATATTATTTATGTTATGTTGTGTAAGTGTTTACTGGTGTTATCTTTATTGCTAACCTCTTCCCCGTCAATGTAGAGTGTTGGTCCACAGCCTAAACATATTAGTTTAACAAAATCCGCATCTAAAGATAGCCTACATTATTTCCCCCCTGTGCAATTCCAGTCTCACATCTCAGAGCACATCGTCATTAACAAATACCGGAAACAGACCAAAATAATAATAATACCTTATTCCGAGTGTGCTTGCTTTTCTCTTTGAAAGTCATCACATTACGGCATTGTAATACACGGTTCGGCTGCATTACATATTACATATCTGCCGTAGTTCTGTATTTATAGAACCCTGATGAGAAGACAAACATGAGGAACTGAAAACGTGACGTGGATCATAAATATATCAGCCATTCAACAACATCTTACATTTCTTTTCACACAATACGTCTCCTTGCAGTATCAACACTAATTCAGCTCACTTTTATATTTGATCCAATTGGTAGATTGGTAGGCTGTATTTACACCATAAAGGTGCACAGCTGATATAAAGGGACACCTGGTGGTTAAAGCATGTTATTGACTTTCAATATTTTTATTTTTAGATATTAATACGATCCCTATAAAGTATATTCATTACTCGTTATTCTCTACTAATTGTTAATTAAAGACTGTATGTAATGATTTCAAGATTTTCTAAGGTTTATTGACATATCATATAGGCCTACACAACTGTGGTGTAGTTCTGAAATGAAAAACTTGGGTTGCAGGTTCCTCAATAGTGCTTTACAAGACATCTATCAATATTTGTGCATACCTCCAGCAATGTTAACTATGTTGAAGCACTTATTTTAACTGATATTATACATAATGTATTATACTCTTATAAGATCTATGTAGATATTTCATCTCCGGCCTTGTCAGGTATTGAACAATGAATAAATAAAGAACACAGAATTGTTGAATATAAAACACAGAATGTATGTGATTATACTAAATGATTTTCAAATAAACACAACTGCATATTTAATTGTTACACATGCTGATGTAATGCAAATGTTCCAACTTGGGATCAATAAAGTATATCTTATCTTAAGCTGATCCTTGACAAGTGCATGTTTCAGGCTTATCAATTAATGTAATGTAATGTTATCACAGGGGTCACACACATAAGACCAGCTGTTAAATAAAGCTCTTCTGACCTTAGCTGGCATGTGGGTATATATATTAATACTGCCTATAATGGGCACAAGCAATTTTCACCCATTTATTAATTATATGTTTTAAATGTGAGTGTTTCCTGTCCCCTAAACCTCCAGGGATGTACACAGTTTAATACTGGCAACTTCTTATTATGGGAAATACGAAAACGTCTTTTAAAACTACAACTCCCACTCGAGACGTGCCATAGAGAACATGTTGCGAAACAGAATAGCCAGCATGTGTAGTTCTGGGGACGGGGTGGGGGAGGGGGGGGACGGCTCCATCTTGGGGGCCTCTTCTCTTTAACGTCTACATGCTACCACTGGCTCAGATAATGAAGAACAACAAAATAAGTTACCATAGCTATGCAGATGACACACACATTTACGTAACAATTTCACCAGGAGACTATGCTCCAATTCAAACACTGAGTAAGTGCATTGAACAAATCAATGACTGGATGTGTCAGAACTTTCTCCAATTAAACAAAGATAAAACTGAGGTAATGGTTTTTGGAGCCAAGGCAGAACGTTTAAAAGTTAGCGCTGAGCTTCAGTCTGCAATGTTCAAACCAACAGATAAAGCCAGAAATCTAGGTGTAGTCATGGACTCTGACCTGAGTTTCAACAGTCACATTAAAACAGTTACTAAATCAGCCTACTATCACCTAAAGAACATATCTAGGATTAAAAGACTAATGTCACAGTAGGATTTGGAAAAACTTGTCCATGCCTTTATCTTCAGTAGACTCGACTACTGCAATGGTGTCTTCACAGGTCTCACTAAAAAATCTATTAGAAAGCTGCAGCTGATTCAGAACGCCGCTGCTCGAGTCCTCACTAACACTAAGAAAGTGGATCACATCACTCCTGTTCTGAAGTCTTCACACTGGCTTCCTGTGTGTCAAAGAATAGATTTCAAAATACTGCTGCTGGTTTATAAAGCACTGAATGGTTTAGGCCCAAAATACATTACTGACCTCCTGCTAAACTATGAACCATCCAGATCTCTCAGGTCTTCAGGGACTGGTCAGCTTTCTGTCCCCATAGTCAGAACTAAACATGGAGAAGCAGCGTTCAGTTATGATGCCCCAAATGTCTGGAACAAACTCCCAGAAACCTGCAGGTCCGCTGCAACTCTGACTACTTTTAAATCCAGGCTGAAGACTTTTCTTTTTGTCGCTGCTTTTATTTGAACTATTCATATCTTAAACTGCACTGTAACTTTTATCCATGTACTTTTTCTTGTAATGTTTAATTGAACTATTTATATTTTAGACTGCACTGTAACTTTTATCCATGTATTTTTTTCTTAATGTTTATTTGATTAGCTTTTCTTTTTTAATGCTTAATGTCTTTAATTTTTTTTTGTAAAGCACTTTGAATTGCCTTGTGTTGAAAAGTGCTCTATAAATAGCCTTGCCTTGCCTTGCATTGCCTTGCCTTGCCTTGCCTTGCCTTGCCTTGTCTCTTTCTAATCTACACACATACAAGTATTTAACTGAAGTTACACAACAGTGTTGTTGATACAGAGTTGGAGTTTATTCACACGTCACACTACAGTGGGTAATGTTTTCAAGAAACATTGAACAGTGCTGCCACATATGACACAGGGAAAAAAGAAAAGACGCTGAACCCTTTCTTTGCCATTATATACAAATAGTGTTGCTACAAAAGTATAAATTAGGCTTACTAATAAGACAACTCAGATCTGAAGCTACACAGGAATCTGCTGCCAAAGTGCAATAAAACCCTTTTTTGTTGCATTTTAGTCGAGTATAAAAAGAAATGCCTTTACAATAGGATGCAAGCAAGTTTCTTAACCTGAATTGATAATAGACTATAATCAATTTAAGTTTGCATTCTTATACCATTTTGTACAATAATTATAATGACTAAGTTCAAATTAACTAAAACTCACAGCTGATTAATAACGGTATCCAACTTGAGTTTTTATTATATCAAAAACCTGTTGAAATGCTACTGTTATTGTTGTTGTTTACTGTCCCCAAAAGCGCTTCGGCAGCGATGGTCGGCAGCGATGGTCGGCAGCGATGGTCGGCAGCCTCCAGGAATGCTTCTTTCACAACTTCGTCATCTTTGAAAGACTTCATGTGTTTCGCAAGAACGTGACACGATAAGATGCTCTGGTAGCAGCCTTGCTCTTGTTGTTGGGCCTGGTGAAAATGGACTGCTGTGCGTTTAGCTATCCTTTCAGGCCCCTCCCCTTTTGGGAGCGTAGTGCAGAATTAGGAGGGAATTCCGTCTCGTTTTCAAATGCCGCTCCTAAATTAGCCTTCTTTGATAAAGCCACGCTCGCATTGCAGATGAAACAGATGGACTTTGAATTGGAATAGATACAAATAATCATCCTCCCACTCGGAGTGAAAATTATATATTTTGGGCTCTTTTGCGCCTGCCATAAGTGTCACGCCGGCCAATCACAAAGCTTTGATGCGTTCAAGTGCATTATTCTGGCACAGGAAGATTATGTTATATCTCTCACAGGCTCCGCCCTCTACTGGACTCTATGGGTACTCTCTTACCCCGCAAGCATTCTCCCACTGAGCCTTCTATAGACGTAGTCGGCCCTGGGCGGGCCTACCTGAATGCGCGCGCATCACACCGTATAAAAGGAGGCCTCGCCTCCTGACCATCATCCTTTTCTCTTCAGCAAGCGGAAGTGTTTTTCACGGAGCTTAGAAAGACGGAAAAATTGAGAGATAATGGAGTCAGTTCTTGACCACAGGACCTGCCCGAAATGTCCAAACCTGATCGCGGGAGCGGATCCTCACCCCTCCTGTTTTTTGTGTATGGGGCCTAACCACGCTGTGAGCGGTATGGGCCCGACGCCGGCATGCTCAGCCTGCCAGATGCTTCCTCGGCTCACGCGTGAGCATCGTGGGCAGCATTTCCTGTCAGCAGAGACTCCGCGGGAGGAGGTGGAGGATTCGGATCTCGGCGTCGTCGAGATGGGCGAGTCAGGAGAGGAGGAAGTGCCGTTCCGATTCTCCCTTCCGTGGGGCCAGAAGACAACCCCGATTCCGGAGGAGGAGGACGAGGACG
The DNA here is from genome assembly GCA_036324585.1 of Champsocephalus esox. Classification (NCBI taxonomy): domain Eukaryota; kingdom Metazoa; phylum Chordata; class Actinopteri; order Perciformes; family Channichthyidae; genus Champsocephalus; species Champsocephalus esox. The sequence goes on along the minus strand of CM070493.1, from coordinate 38,008,172 downwards.
CCTCGGTGTCGGGAGGTCCGACTCTCAGGTCTGCGCGTGTGGATTTCCCAGTGGTGATGACCCTGGCAGCAGAGCGCGTAGGCCTACCGCTCCCACCACCGCTGCCACCGAGGCCTATAAGCCGCCTGAGACAGGGGTTTTACGGCCCGGTGCATCCAGTGCAGCCGACCTTCGTTTCGCCCCAACTGCCTGATATATGGCGGTGTGTGGAGGCGACATGGCAGCAGCCATTTAAGACGAAGGCCCCAGTAGCCGCTATGGCAGGCATCATCAAGGTGGAGGGCCGCCCGGACACAGCGTGTGCGGGTGTGCCCCCCCTTGATGAGAGCCTGGCGGCCCATCTGCTTCCGCGGGTGGCTGGTTGGGCGGAGGGTAAGCGACCCCTGCCCCCGCTGCCCCGGGACCGAGAAACTCTGGAATATCTGGACAAGATGTTCAAGCTCGGTACGCAGATGGCGGCTGCAGCCAATAATCTATAATCGGCGTGTTGGGCGTCTCCCTGATTAGCCGCCCCCGCCCTCTTGTCACAAGATGGGAGCGATTATCCGGACCGCGCTATAGGTCAGATGAATAATCTGATTCATGGCGTGGCCGCTGCAGCAGGGCGGGTGATTTCCGTGGCCACAGTGGCGTCTCGTCATGTGTGGTTGGGACTCACTGCCCTATCTAGAAAAGACCGAGAAGATCTCCTCGGAGCCCCCGTATCCACGGAGGGGCTCTTTGGGTCAATCTCCTCGGTCACTCAGCGCTTCAGCCGGCTGGAGGAGGAAAGGGTCCAGTTTAGCAGGATGCTACCGCTGGCCCCGCGCTTTTCCGCGCGTTTCCATGCAGGCGAGGGAGCGCAGTGCGACAGTGAAGCGGAGGGAGAGGCGCCGGCACGGGGGTCCCGTAGCTGCGGCGCCCTCCACCTCTACGGCCCATCACGTGGTACCGGCATATCGGCAGCCACGGGGAGGGGCTGCCCGACCTCGGCAGGCTCATCAGCAGAGAGCGGCCGGGTGGGGTGCGCCGTCAGCCCGAAGCTGACTGGCGGGGGGAGGTAGCGTCTCGGCGGGGGGAGAAAATGTCTTTGCCCGGGACGCGAGGGTGAATCCCGCCTCCTCCCTATTCGATGCACAGATTCTTTTTAAAAAAATGTAAAATAAAGAAAAAGTTGATCTGTATCCAAGTCTAAGTGTCCTTTGTTTCCACAATGCTACACTTACACATGATGTCTGTACAGATTCCCCACTCGCCGCCCCAGCCATAGCTCCTGAAGGGGAGGAGGCTAGTGGGAGTGCGCAGATGAGAGTGATGAAACGTAAACAAAACTATCGTAATGTTATACGGGTACAGAGGCATTATGGCCGGCATATTGCTGTTGGGGAACACACTAAGCCTGGGGTTAAGACTCCAATGAATGCAGGTTACCAGAATTGCATTATGGCAGCGCCCGCACTCATAAAAGAGCGTGTGGCGGTGCGTTCAGGGACCTTAGTAGACCGCACTACTCCTATGAGGACTCCGATTAATGATGTACACCGTAGGGGTGAAAACAGCATTTTGAGGGAGCGCGCGCTCACACATGAGCGTGCGGCGGTGCGTTCAGGGTCCTCAGAAAATAATCGCCCCTTTCTGTGTCGACCCTCCATGGGCGAATCTTCCCTTCACAGGGAGTTTTGAGAGTACCACAGCTTTATAGCTGCGGCCTCACAGCTGAGTGCATGCCCTTTAACAGAGTGTTATGGGGAATGGAAACTCAGCTGTGTACTATCAGGGTGGATGGACAGGACGCTGAAACGGGGCTATTCACTCCAGTTTTGCAGCGTCCCACCCCCTTTTATGGGCATGCGAGAGGTGAAGCTATCCTCTCGAGAGGGGATGAGTTTCCTCTCAGCAGAGATTCAGGCTCTGGTGCAGAAACAGGCTGTGTCTGTTGTGCAGCCTCAGCGGAGGGAAGAGGGTCTTTATTCCATATACTTCCTGGTTCCCAAGAAGACAGGGGAATTCAGACCTATTCTAGATCTCCGCGGCCTGAATCGCCACATTTCCCGCAGGAAATTCTGCATGCTAACTATGAAACAGTTACTGGGGCTGGTGCAGCCAGGCGATTGGTTCACCACCATCGACCTGAAAGACGCGTACTTTCATGTAGAAATTGCTCCAAAGCACAGAAAGTATCTGCGTTTTGCCTTCCAGGGAATAGCTTACGAGTACAACAGGCTGCCGGTCGGCTACTCCCTATCCCCACGCACATTCAGCAAATGTGTGGCCACAGCGCTTCAACCGCTGCGCGCACACGGCATGAGAGTTTTCTTTTATATAGACGACCTCATAGTCATGGCTGGGTCACGGGAACAGGCAATGTTTTGCACAGCACAATTGATCACACACCTAACCAGATTAGGCTTTGCGATCAATTGGAAAAAGAGCACCCCCATCCCTCACCAACGGGCGCTGTATTTGGGTGTGGTGCTCGATGCAGGCACGTTGCGCGCCACCCTGTCAGAGAGCAGACGTGCGTCCCTTCTTCAGGGGGTATGCAGACTGCGACAGGGGGCAACAGTGACAGCTTTTACTGTCATGCAGACGCTGGGTCTCACGGCGGCTGCTCACATGATGGTCCCGTTAGGGTTACTACATATGCGCCGTCTGCAGAGGTGGTTCTCCAGCCTGCGCTTGGATCCCGAGAGGCACAAGTGGCGGCTGGTGACCATACCCCCTTCAGTGAGGGGCAACCTCCGGTTTTGGGGGTCCCCGGATCACCTCCGGAGGGGGTCTCCACTGGGACGGGTGACCTCCTACATCACAGTGTTCACGGATGCATCCGGAACAGGATGGGGAGGGACCTGCCTGAAGAGGGCTATAGGTGGGCGCTGGGCTCTAACAGAGTCTCGACACAGCAACCTCCTTGAGCTACGGGCAGTAGTGTTAGTCCTCCGGCATTTCAGGCCCCTAATTCAGGGGGAACATGTAATGGTCAGGAGCGACAACGGCACCACAGTGGCTTATATCAACAAGCAGGGCGGAGTTCGATGCGCCGCCTTGTTGACCACAGCGGAGGAACTGTGGTTATGGGCTTCAGAGGTGGTGTTATCTCTGAGAGCCCTCCATATCCCGGGACTGGAGAACAGAGGGGCCGACTTCATGTCGAGGGGCGGCCCCCTGCCGGGCGAGTGGGTGCTTCACCCGAGGGTGGTGAAGCAGATCTGGGCCCAGTTCGGGAGAGCGGAAGTGGATCTGTTCGCCAGCCGGCGAAACAGCCACTGTGCCCTGTGGTTCTCCGTGGCTCGGAGCGACGACCCACCCTTGGGGGTGGACGCGTTTGCACACGAGCCATGGCCAAGGAAGCTGCTCTACGCCTTTCCACCGCTGCCTCTCATTCTCCCCCTCGTGAGGAGAGTGAGGCGAGAACGTCTGTCAGTCATCCTAGTGGCTCCGGATCGCGTTGGGGCGCCGTGGTACTCAGAGATGACACAGATGAAGGTGGGCCAGCCCTGGGCGGTTCCCCAGTTCTGGGGGGCGATGTCTCAAGAGGCAGGTGCAATCGGGGTGTTACCCACTCTCGGCCGTCCTCTCCAGGTTTGGCTCCTGAGAGGGACAGGTTGAGACAGGGTGGATTGTCTGATAGTGTTATTCAGTCTATCCAGGCAGCTAGAGCTGGATCCACCACAGCCTGTTACAGGCCAAAGTGGCTAGGATTCCAGCGATGGTGAGAGGAGCGAATAGAGCCCCTATCTTGTGAGTTAGGCTCTATTTTATCCTTCTTACAGTTACTGGTGGACAGAGGGCTTGCGCATTCAACAGTGAAAGTGTATGCAGCAGCCATCTCGTCCTGACATGAGTGATTTGGCGGCAGGTCAGCCTTTAGTCAACCACTGATGTCGCGGTTTTTACAAGGGGTCAGGAGGCTGCGCCCAGTAGTGCATGCCTCCACCCCACAGTGGGACCTGCCCCTAGTGCTCGAGGCTCTGGCCTCTGGGCCGTTTGAGCCTCTGGAGCTCTCCTCCCTAAAAGCACTGTCGTGGAAGACAGCTTTGCTGCTTGCCTTAACGTCAGCCAAAAGAGTGTCCGAGTTAACTGCTCTGTCGGTGCACCCGAGCTGTTTACAGATTCGGGGTGACCGGAGCGGCGCGACACTCAGACCGAACCCCTCCTTTGTGCCCAAGAGCCTAAGGAGTGCATCCAGGTCAAGGGCTATTCAGTTCGGGGGTTTTAGTCTTCCCCCCCATGGTGGGACCAGGGAAGCTAAACTGCACCTCCTCTGCCCGGTGCGTGCGCTAGCATATTATGTAGAGTGCACGGCTGCCCTTAGACGCACCGAACAGCTGTTCGTGTGCTTCGGGGGCGGGGTGATCGGGAAAGCTCTGTCCAAGAAACGCCTGGCAGGCTGGCTCTGCGAGTGCATTGCACATGCCTACGGACAGGCAGGGAGAGCCTGCCCCACGGGGTTTCGTGCACACTCCACACGGGCTGTGGCTGCGTCAACAGCCTTATTCAACGGTGTGAGTGTGGAGGATATATGCACAGCGGCGTCTTGGTCGACGCCAGGCCCCTTCATAAGGTTTTATCTCTTGGACATGTCGGGCTCTTTCTCCTCGTCTGTACTTGCGGGGGCAACACAGGACTGGTAGGGGGCAGGGGGGTTGAGGGTCAGTTGGCATCTGACCCCCTCCCCGGACGTAATGCGCCTTTGCTGTTCTCGGGCCTTCGGAGAGTCCCGGGAGGGGCGGGGGTGGCGCATTGGGCCCTTACAGGGCTGGAGGGCTGCTCTCCTCCTGCCGAGAGCAGGAGGGGGGGGAGCCCTCCACACTTTAGTCCACACACTCGGCATGGGGTCAGTGTTTGAGTGTGGGGCAGGGGCTCTGGCGCTCTCCCTGTTATCCTTAGGGATTCAGGGAGGCAGGCGTGTAGTAAGCCCTTTTCGGGGCCGAGGGGGCTCTCCCCATCCAGGGTGGGGGGGGGTCCCCCGGCACTGTTTTTTGAGCACACTTTTTGCGAGGTAAGCGCAGCAGGGTGTGCTCTTTATGTCTTTATGTCTTTATTAGGATCCCCATTAGCACTAGCATGAGCATTGGCTATTCTTCCTGAGGTCCTCACACACTCAAAACATACATAAACATACAACAAAATTAAAACAAAACAAAACAGCTCATAATTTCATGCTATTTACAGTGAAATGAAGTGAAACTAAAATGGTTATTCAATTATCGCCATCCTAAGGCCAAACAAAAGTAAATACAAATATGTGTACATAACAACATATGCATACATAGCCACAGGCACAGTTCAAATTTACTTTGTAATACTTAAATAATGTTTTAGCAACCATTTGAAATGTATTTGAGAATTTCCCTGAATGATGTGAACCGGTAAAGAGTTCCAGCTGATCATGGCTCTGTACATGACTGTTTTCTGTCCCATATTTGAATTAGATTTGGGTAACACAAACCTTCCTTCTATTGTATGTCGTGTTTGATAGTTATGTTGAGCATATTGCGCTATACATCGTTGTGATAATATATCTGGTGAGTGAGTCACTGTAATATTTCTGACAAAATTCAATAAAATATAAGTTGACCTCTGTCTGACAGTTAACCATTTCAGTGTCTCCAGCATTTCAGTGACTCTGGTTCTGTAGGAGCACTGCAGTGCACATCGTGCTGCCTTATTTTGTGCTACTTGTAGTTTGTTTAAATCTTTTTCAGCAGCACTAGACCATATAACCAAACAATAATCAAGCTGCGACAGAACCAAAGCATCCAAAACTTGTCTACTGACATCCATAGGCAAATATTTTACAATTCTTTTTACAAGTGACACACCCCTTCCCATTTTACATACAACATTATCAATTTGTTTAGACCAAGATAATTTGTGATCCAGGGTTATACCTAGCAATTTTGTCTCCTTGACCTGTTCTATTTCAATTTGGTTTAAATGTAGTTGCAATTTTGGTTCATCTTTTAACTGATGATTTGATCCTATTAATAACGATTTTGTTTTTCCGGCATTAAGTACCAACTTATTATTTATGACCCACTCGGATATCAGTAGTAGATCTTTATTCATAACATTTGTCAACTCTCTTGTAGTTGATGCTGCATAATATATTGTTGAGTCATCTGCATACATTACAATTTTAACTTTTTCTAACACTAATGGTAGATCATTTGTAAAAATAGAAAATAAAAGTGGTCCCAAACAACTACCCTGAGGTACTCCACAGGTGACTGTCATCTTTGAGAGACTTCCATTAAAAAAAACAGTTTGACTTCGATTTGTCAGGTAACTTTCTAACCACTTCAGCGTTTCAAAATGAAAACCATATTGTTCCAGCTTGTGTGACAACAAAGAATGGTCAATGACATCAAAAGCAGAACTAAAATCGAGTAGTACTGCACCCACTAACTTCCTATTATCTAGTTCGCCCTTCCAGTCATCTGTCATTTGTGTTAAAGCAGTGCATGTGGAATGGCCAGGTCTATAAGCATGTTGATACACAGTATTAAGTTTGTTACCTTCAAAGTATTTTTGTATTTGATTGAAAATTATTCTCTCCATTATCTTTGCTAATGCTGGTAATAAACTTATTGGATGGCTATTTGTACCAGAAAATGGTCCAGCTGGATTTTTTGCAAGTGGAATAATTTTTGCTATTTTCCATGCCTGTGGGCAAATACATTTATCAATACTCAAATTTATAATATGACAGATAGGCTCTGCAACAAAATTAGCAACATATCTAAGAAATGTACCAACTAAATTATCCACTCCTGGTGGTTTATCATTACATTTACCTAGTAGACATTCAACATCTGTAATTGTCACTTTTTCTATTTTAAATGTACACTTCTTATTTTTCATAATTAAATCCTGTATTAGAAATGTGGAGTTACTATTTATAGTTTGATTCATATTTATCCTCAAATGTTTTACTTTATCAAGAAAATAATCATTCAAATGATTAGCAATTTGTACTGGTTTCGTCAAAAATGTCCCATCCACCTCAAGATATGTTGAGGTGGATTTCGGCTTACGGCCCATCATGCCATTCACTAAGCTCCACAGTTTTTTCTTGTCATCCTTTATCTCTTTAATTTTATTTCCATAATACAACTGTTTTTTCTTTTTATTTAATGCTGTAACATAATTCCTTAACCTTCTATAAATTTGCCCATCTAACTCATAACTTGATGAGAGAGCTACATGTTTTGCATCATCTCTTTGTTTCATTAGATCCCTTAATTCCTCATCTAACCAGGGTGCTCTAAAGTTCCTTACAGTCTGTTTTCTAAGTGGAGCATGTTTATCAATCACCTGCATGAATAACAAATGAAAGACATCAAGAGCATCATCTGGATCGACTTTCTCAAAAACATGTTTCCAACATATCATTTGAACATCCTGGATAAATGACTCTTCACTAAAATATTTCATTGATCTCCTCACAATGACTTTTGGTCCAGCTTTTGGCACCTTTGTCTTTCTCACGATAATTATTAAATTATGATCAGAACACCCTACTGGAATTGATATTGCCTGAGAACATACATGGCTAAAATTAGTAAATATATGATCAATACAAGTTGCACTTTTTGACCCATCTTTCTTGATGCATATCCTAGTAGGTTTAGTCACCATTTGTACCAAGTTACATGTATTAATTATTGTCTGCAGCTTGTTTTTAAGGGCACAGTGCAACATATTCCAGTCAATATTTAAATCTCCGATAAAATAAATCTCTCTGTCAAGATCACAAACTTTGTCTAACATTTCACATAATTTGTCTAAATAAATTAAGTTTGCATTTGGAGGTCTGTAACAACATCCTACCAACAAAGGTTTCAAGTGAGGTAAATTAATTTGCAACCAAAGTACTTCAATATCAGCAGACATCAAATCATATCTCACTTTAGCTGGTATTTGCTTTTGAATGTATACTGCCACCCCACCTCCATATGCATTCCTGTCCTTTCTAAATATTCTATATCCATCAATATCCACAGCAGCGTCATTAAATGTGTCATCTAAGTGAGTTTCATATATTGCTAACAAATGAATACCACATGATAATATTTCCTCTATCTCAGACACTTTATTTCTTAAACTACATATATTTATGTGAGCCAATTTAAACCCTTTACTTGGTAACTTATTCAACATTAAGATGGCAATTTAAATGTTGTCTCTTTTTCTCTTCCTATCAAAATGAGAGCTGAACTAAAACATACATGTAACACAATTTCAAACACACACACACCATCACATACATAACCCAACATGTATCTGCACACAGATTGCTATAAATGTGCAGACTCACTCGCTCAATTAGATGAGCTTCACGGTAGCTCCCAAACATTTTTAAATAATAGTATGAAATATATTCATGGTAATGTCTCGCAACACTAGATCTAATCAATACATCACAATTATATTTTAGGAAGAATAAACAACAATAGAGACAAGTTGAAATTTGTCTCTATTCAAAATCTAATAAACATAAATTCATACTCGCAGATGATGAAGTAAATAACTTCAAATAAATGAGTAGATAACTCATAGACCAGTGCATATTGGCCCACAAGAAAATAAAACAATTGTGGAGATCACCAAAACTGCAACAATTTCCATTTTCATAATTCAATTAATTTCTTCTCCAATATGTATAATCATACCATCTATCTGGTGATGTCAATCAGTCATTTCCCACCTTCATTTCTGGTTTGAACTGAAACCGGGCTTATCTCTGTTTTATAGAAATGCTCAGCTTCACTACAGTCCCGATAAAGTTTGGTTTGTCCATTGAAGGTTACGATGAGCGTTGCGGGGAACAATAGTCCATGCCTCACCTCAGCCTTGCGCAGCTTCATCCTGACGTCATTGAATAGGGCTCTCTTCCTGGCAACATCCGGAGTAATATCAGGAAATATCTTCACTCGCATGTCACGGAAAAGAATCTCTCCCTTGCTTCTTGCCAGCTTCAAGATAGCTTCCTTAGCTTGATATCTCTGCATAGTGACAATCATAGGTCTGGGTCTCAAATCAGTCCCCTGCCCAATCCTGTATGCAATCTCCACTGCCGGTTCACATGAGAGCTCACTTCCGAACACCTCCTTTAAAAAGTTTGTCACAAAGGCAATGGGATCGCACTTCTCAATGTCCGTTTTCAGTCCAATCACACGTAGATTAAACTTTCTGCTTTGAATCTCCATCCTCTCTATTTTGTCTTTGAACTCTTTGCTTTCCTTCATTAGATTGCCATTTGCGGTTTCGAGTATAGCAACCCTACAATCCATATCGGTTATCCCCTCCTCCATATCACCGAGCTTCTGACAACATGAGTCAAGTTCTCCCTTTAGAGCATCAAGCTGCGGCTGGAATTTCTCGAAAGCAGCACCTATCTCCTCTCTTATTATGGAGCGTATTAGTACCGCCAGCTCCGAGTGGTTCACCTGCGAGGCCCCGCTCTCCATGGCGTTCTCCTCTGCTGCTTGTGTGTCAATCACTCCCGAAAGACCGCTGCTCTCATTCAATGGCACTTTAGCCTTTTTGTTTGGTTTCTTCGGTGGCATTACATTCCCCACATCGTATTTCGCTATAAACTTTGAGTGATCAACTTGCTCATCTGATCATAACCTGATTTCTCAAAAAGTTTGGTACGGGAGCTACACGCTCTCAGACTTCACACACAACTTCCACGCATGCTCAGGAAGTAAAGCGCATTAGTTCTGCTCTGTCAGCCACAGCCCAGTTTTCTCCTCGGTTACAACCGGGTTAAAGTAGAAGGTGGGGCAGCAGCTGCTGACCATAATAGCCGGTCAGGGGCAGTAGGGTGGAATATTGTTGGACGACAGTGCGCGTATACATCGCGGCTCCACCCACTGTACCCATAGAGTCCAGTAGAGGGCGGAGCCTGTGAGAGATATAACGTCGGGTTACGTCGTGTAACCCTTTGTTATATTAGCACAGGCGGAGCCCTCTACTCGGGGCACTGTCTGTCCTATTCCGCTCGCTGAAGAGAGGTGTAGGATGATGGTCAGGAGGCGAGGCCTCCTTTTATACGGTGTGATGCGCGCGCATTCAGGTAGGCCGGCCCAGGGCCGGCTACGTCGATAGAAGGCTGGGAGAATGGGAGAATGCTTGCGGGGTAAGAGAGTACCCATAGAGTCCAGTAGAGGGCTCCGCCTGTGCTAATATGACAAGGGTTACACTACGTAACCCAACGTTATAGGACATTAACGGTAAAACAGAATATTGTTGTTCTATTTTTAGACACATCTCGCGATTGACTGGGAATCACCCCTGGACTGGAGTAAGTCTGTAGATTTGTCTGTGTGTGTGTGTTTCATGTATCATCTCACGATAATGAATTTTGTTGGATACATTTTCCTGGAAATGATTGCGATAAACGATAATATTGTCGGCACCGTTGTATGACCATTTTAGACCACTGACATAATGATACTAATAATAATAGTTCAAGTACATCCTTTCAAACTGCTAGTCACATCCTCATGGTCAGGTCAGAAAAGTTATGGAGTTAATTTTTATTTATCTTACGATAAGTCAATTAATTGCACACAATAAAACAATGGAAACAAACATGTGTTTGCCTTTCATTAGTGAATGAAACTGTGTGCCCTTTATAGTCTGTGTCCAATATTGTGTATTTGTATATTGTATATATATCCTATATATATGCAAAGGTCCCGCTACTGACACGATAGCAGTCATTTAGTGCGCATATGTGTAATTAAACCCATGATATCAAAATCTCACTCCAGCCAGGAACCCAAAGTTGGCAACCCTGGGCTTAGTTCAGTGAAGTTGGAACGATATTGGGAGATTCTGATTTCACGAATCAATAACTCATGAACAAAACGTTATTCAGACACAAATGACGTCTCCTAAGTACCGTGGTAAGGTTGACAACGAACTACAATCACATTTGGATAAAAAAGCCAATACGCGCCGTCCTCCGAGCTGGACACATTACATTGGTCTCTATCTGCAGCCGGAGAAGAAACGAGTGCTCAGGGACCGTCTGCAAAGTGCAACTCTGAAAAAAGAGAATACAATAATATTCAATCACTATTATACAGTGTATTACTACCAAACTCACCACACACATCAATAGTCTCCTGTGTGTCATACTACAGCAGAGTTTTGAAGAATATGCTTTTGAATCATTTTGGGGAAAATTTATAATGTAAAATCTTCAATAACTTTCCTATTATACAGTATATTTCTACCAAACTCACTATTTGCATTGTTGTTGTTAGCATCTGGTTAGCTTAACGGATATTAGAAGCTGTTTCTAAAACAAGGAAAGGGAGAGCTCTGTCCTCAGACTGAGAGAGATAACTACAGCTCAGTGAGGTAAGGGACTCTGTTTAGATAGTTAACTTTAGTATAGTTATCTCAGTGGGTCTCAAACGGTTTGGTCACCATTTATTAGAATAAATGAAAAACAGTTATGAAATAATATATATGACAGTAAAACAAGAATACAGTTTAAAAGAGTGATTTGTAAAATATCCATAAAGAAAAAGAAAATCTGTTTGCCATAAATTCATTTTGCTCTCAAAGTGCACCAGGTTGATGCATTTAACTTCAATATTTAAAAAAAAATCTTCCCGTGGCAGCATAGACCCTCCTAGAGGAGATGAGGACCCCCCCCCCACTTATAAAATAGCACTTGATTGTAAGAGTTGCGGGTACACTGTGTGTGTGCGTATTCCACTGTAGCGCCCGGTACATTAATGGGAAACCCTAGTTTGTGCATGTTCAATACATTTGTAACACTGTACACATGAATGTTTCTTTTTTCGGTTCACCAAAAGAAAAATCTCACTCCAAGCTGAACTCAAATGTTGGCAGCCCTGATAAACACCTTATCTCCCCAAGGCAATTTCCTTTCCAATAGGTGTGCTATATAGGTGTGTATAACCCTTTCTCCTGTCTGTTACTCCCTCTTTCAGCACAAGAACCAGAGGGGGATTCCATGGAGCCTGAATACCTGCACTGAGACCCTCACCCTGCACCCTGAGTCTCAACTCTGTGTTTTTCAAGCCTTTCCCTGTTTTTTTGTATTAAACAAAACATTAAGCTTTCCCAATGGTGTGGTTTTTGTTTTGTGAAAAACTGCAAATGCAGTGTTTGTATATAATTACATCACATATTTTTTTGCTGTTGGTCGTGAAATTGCTCCTGCTGACTTGAGCCAGCCATTTTTTCCTCCGCTCTGTGTCAGTGGGGAAGCCGTGCGTTCGTACTCCTTTCTCGGAGCGATTTGAGCATCCCCAGGCAGCACAGCAAACCATGGTGGCGACTAGGAGGCAGCACAGCAAACCAGGACAACACGGAGGAAAAGGCACCGACAAACTGCATGATATGCTATTCAATGTTTATTGAATTCCATGTATTTGCAATGGATGTTCCTAAAACAACACATTTAACATCATCATCATATGCTGCTGCTGCTGCTGCTGCTGCTGCTGCTGCTGCTACTGCTGCTGCTACTGCTGCTGCTGCTGCTGCTGCCAGTCCTTTGATAGTCACCTGTCGGTCTCCTGTCCTTTCTGAAAGCCATAAAGATAACATTAGTCATTTAGATAGCTTGTGTCCTCAATTACCAGGGGATTACTGAAACTACCATGAATTTAAGAAAATGGTAGACATGAATCTAATCTGAATTTTAAAGCGTTACTTTAGATCCCCTCCCTCTAAATATATCAATAAACATTAGAACGTGATGCTCCTGACTACCATACAAGTTTAAGAAGATAATATTGGTTTGAAAGAATTCAAAGCTATAAATAAACAGCAACAGGCTCTTTAACCAAGGCACTGTTAGCCTAACATGTAAACTAGTTGTTCACACTAATCCTAATATTATCACTTAATATTAGCAAATTCGATTTTATTTTTGAAAACATATTGATGTAAATACATACACATATCGATTTGTTGTATAAATATTGCAAATCAAAACCTTTATTCACTAATAATTACCAAAAATCGTAGTTCTATCTCCTGTTATCAATGCATTCACATTGCCCGCCATGAACTTCCGGGGAACGATCCTCGTCTCCATGAACCACGTGACGATAACCGTTTTTGGACTTCCGTTGTCGTAACTCTTCTATCTATAGACATATAAAGAGTAGACGCCGCATCGACTGCTAATGCCTATTGGCGCTGACGAGCCATGGGGCCGCCATCTTGGACCGATCACCCGCTCCACTCAGTGTAATCTGTCTGGCAGGCGCAATGAAGTGTCAACGCATTTTATCAATCATAACTTGCTGAATACAAAACTGATTTTCACGGGGGGGTTTTCTGCAAACGTCATATATGTAGGCATGATACCGGACACATGATTCGGCGTATTTTAATATTCATAGTAGGCTTAACAGCAATAGAATATTTTGGTATTTGATAGCCTATATGTTATGCATGATAGGTATTTTGCAAAAGACACACGATATATAATATAGGCTAATATATACACACACACACATAAAAAACCACTAATGGTCTATATGATAGAGAAGCAGAACCAGATTGTGTAGGCCTACTACTCAGCTATTTTAATAAGTTGAAAAATGAAGAAACAATAATACATTATACATAGACAGAAGTTATATATCAGTAAAAATGAATATCTATGTCATAAAAAATGAAAATGTACTTCTACATCTATATAAAAAATTTACATTTTCAAGTTAAACACAAGAACATGACACCACCCCGCCCAAACCATATTTACACAAAGTTGCTCATGACACCCGAATGCCCCGTGCATGCGGCTCCTCCAAAGCATGACTGAGAAGGACCCTTTGTGTTTCAGGTGACAAAGACTTTGTCAGGTAATATGCAATGGGAGCCTTCCAATGTCCTAGTAGGCCAACCACCATGAACACAAGAGCCTCAGTAGCAACATCGGTTTCATTGTTTCCATCACCCATGTCGACAAAACCAGACATTGACTGGTTATGTGGATTATATTGCACATGTTTTCTGATGGCCATGGCATCCAACATGAGTGCAACACATCCATATTTAGCCTGGTCTTCCTGGCATCTTCTCTCCAGCATATCCAGCATCATCTTGTTCAGGCCAGGCTTGCCATCCACCGAACACAGCCACCTGTAAAAAAAATTGAGAAGTAGCTATTTAACGTACTTGCAACCGTAATTTCCAAAAATGAAAATGAACAACATTAAGATTACCTTTTTCTTTTAGTCTCTCTGAGGTATTTGTATGCCTTTGGACCATGTAGATGGAGTGTGAGGGCAAACTCTCTGTGGTCCTTTGAGTACTCATGGCTCTGCTTTGCCTTGAAGTCAATTTGAAGATCTGAAATTGTATGAGAAAAAACTCGTCCATAACGATAAGATAAGTATTCTTGGATAAGTCATAACGATGTCCGATGGCTCAGCAAAGGAAAGGTCCTGGATCGTTTCTGTGAACTCCGCCAGGAGATTGTGTCTTTCCTTTGCACGTGTAAGCACAAACGAGCTACAAACCTCTTGGAGCGCATGTTAGATGAACAGTTTATGGCAGATGTTTACTTTCTGTGTGACATTTTTGGACACATGAACACTTTGAACTGCGAACTGCAGGGTCGCGAAAAGTCTATCGCTGATTTGGTTGAAAAACGTTGTGCCTTCAAGACAAAGCTAACGATCTTCAAAACAGACCTAATGACGACAAAACTGCTGCACTTCCCAAAACTCCGTGCATTTATGACCACATCACCTGGAGCAAACATAACGCCAGTCATGACAGACTTCATGACAAAATTGACTGATAACTTTACTGACAGATTCCAAGGCTTCAGTATTCCAATTGAGGTATTGCAGTTTGCTCGTGACCTGTTTTCCATCAAGCCTGATGCAGACTTCTGTGTAAAAGTACAATGGGTAATATATTGCATTGATGAGAGCCTCTTTCAGATGGAGCTGGTTGATGTGCAGTCTTCCTTTGCTTTAAAACAGCTCCTGCAGTCTGAGGGTGCATGTAGTGGACTTTTGGTCTAACCATGTTAGCCAGTATCAGTACCCCACAATGAGGAAGGTGGCCTTGCTTATACTGACAATGTTCGGATGTACCTATACTTGTGAGTCTAGCTTTTCTCATATGAATGCCATCAAAACAAGGGCACGTTGCTCCATGACCAATGAGAAGTTGCATGAGTGTCTGAGGATTGCTCTTACCACTTATGAGTCAAACTATGCTGAAATAGCTAAATCAAGGCAGTGTAATTTCTCTCACTGACTCAAACAGGCTAAACATGACAGAAGTCTGATTCATGGTATGTATGCAGATCTGTTTTTATGGTCATTCATTTTATGGTCATTCAAACAAGACAACTTACTGTTTCGAAAAATGTAAAATAAAATCCAAGATATGAATGTTATTGTGAGTCTGATGGCTATTGTTTTACTATGTTCTATTTGCATTTAGTATTACATTTGATGGACTTGTGTTGTCTTCAATGCACCTTGTGTATGCTTGGAAGTGTTGAGGATATGATACACAGGGCTATTTTCTGTTAATGTGATGAATACTGTTTTATTATATTCATCTTGTTTTGTACATTAGTGGACATGGAACTGTTGGGGGAAACCCTCATGTCTCCTTAGTTTTAAAGATGCAACATTTTGCACTTTTGTGTCAAGCCTTGTAACCGAAGCTTTCCTACTTTTTTATGGACTGGTTGCTTTCTGTAATGATTTATGTTGATACAATTAAAGTTAAAAAAGGGATGCACTTGACTGGTTCATGTAATGTATTAGTATCTATTAACACTACTGTAAGCAAGAGTTATTTGTAGTGATTCCTTGACAAAGTATTGTGTGGTCCACAAACCCCCTGTGATTTTCCTATTTGGCCCACTTGCAAATGAAGTTGAATAGCCCTGCTCTACGGCCTGTACAGTCTTCTGTGTTTCTGAAAGAGAAACAACGTGCAGACCGGGGTTGCGTTCCAATAGTCCATTTAGCTTAGGAACCTTCCTAACCAACTGAAATGACCCGGAAGTCCCTCAGTGGCAGCCATGATAAGTGCCGTTCCAATTCTCCAAATGAAAGGAAAGGAGGTTTCAAACTTCCTTTATAACCTGCTTTAGCTTAGGAACCACTGGACCTCCCTCACAGAAAGGAGAGGAGAAAATGCTGCCCCACAATGCATTGCAGCCGCAGCATTTGCCGTCACTCAACAGTCGGCCGTTCACGGAAACAACCGATTATGACCGAGAAATGATATCATGAACGTTACGGTGCTTATTAAGCATTTTAAAACGTATGTGGTAAGTTGCCAAAGTGCTTTGTTCTGAACGTTCATCAGTATTATAATCAAAAAGAGAAATATAAACGTTAGTTTTCACTGAAATTATCAAATAAAGTCAACATTTCAGTCTTTACTGAGCTGTGTGGGGTTTGTTCAACTTTTAAAAGATGTTTGAATGGTGATATACACAGTGATAGATGTTATGGACTAACGTTTATAATAAATACATTTGTATTGATTTTAAGATCTTTAGTTCATACAATCATACGTATTGGGATCATTTGTATTAATGTGGACCGGAGGGAGAGGGTGATGAGCATAAGTTTCACTTTCCTTTTTTATTTCAATTCCAACTTTGGTCCTGAAGAATATGTTTCTCTGTTGTCCACGTTCATAAAGCAAAGCAGCAGCATCAGAGCACGGTGCAGAGTCTCTAGATGAGTTCACAGTAGTCCCTCGTTCTTATTGAACATCCATGTTGTAGTCCGCTGTATAGAAAACTGTGGTGTCCATAGTTTCCCCACAGCATGTAACATCATAAACACGTCGGATAGTGAATGTGCATTCGGATTCTCTAAAGTACCGCAGTCTCTTCTCCTAAGTCCTTTTTAATTCTCCTATCCCTTAACCCCGTGACGTTTCACTCAGAGGTCAATGAATAGACGATAGGGCTAGAATTTAGGAGCTGATCTTTGGATTCTCGGAACGCAACCCGGGGGTAACGCTGCCTTTCCTCTGCACCCCCGGGGGGCTGATGGATAATCACTCCCAAATGAGGCATTTGAGTCCTGCAGGATTTCCCCGTTAGTATCAGTGTCTCGAAAACACATGTTGGCGACTGAAAGACATCCAGTGTTTGGTCTTTTCCTGAAGTATTCTTCACCTACAGTGTCTCAACTGAAAGAGGATCACAAACACACACCAAAAAAAATTCAATTTTGAGATTTGGGGATATTTATCTCCCATTCTTTCACTTTTTCTGACATTTTCAACACCAAACATGTCGTTAATGTATCTGTTTAGTGAACTACAGCAATCTGAAAGCCTGTACATTATGTATATCACACTTTATCAGTAGACACATGCAGGAAATGACTTTTTTAATGCAGTATTTTCTGATATATGGCACAACACAAAGATATTTCGCTCTGTGCAAACCTTTGACTCTAATATGTCAACAACATGAAACAAGAATATGAACCTGGCTTCATCCAATGTTCACACAAGAGTTCTACATCCTGACACATCCTTCTACATCTACACTGTCTCAACTGAAAGAGGACCAGAAACACTTTAAAAATATAATAAAATGTGGAGACTTTGGGATATTTATCTCCCATTCTTTTACTTTTCGGGCATTTTGCAGACCAAACATGTCGTTGATGTCACTGTTTACCAAACTACCACTTTTTCTGAAAAATGCTTAAAATGATGCAATATATGTTAAATACATGGGTTATATCTATGGACATGTAATTACTGGGGTTCAATTTCTTCTGATTACCTAATTTGGGCGTGCACATTTGCCGCGCGCAAACCTACCTCTTTTGGATTTGGAAAGGTATGCAGGTATGCCAACGGAGAGAGTACTTTTGTGAAAGCAGTTATAATGGCAACACTAAAGAAATCATCGGAGCGGTGGAGTGATGAGGACGTGTCGGCGCTTTTGACGATTTACTCGGAGGATGCGATCCAGAAGCTTCTACTGAACAGTGGCGTTTTCTCCCGGAGGCCAAGGGAAGCCAGGCTTCCCTTGTTTTTTTGGATTGTAGTTATGATTTAAATAAATAAATAAAAACACTTTGTTTTTGTCTCCTTTGCTGTGTGTTGCTGCCGGCCCGTCTCTCCCCCATTCTCATTGAGTATTTTACAAAGAGTGAAACAAACAGCGCCCCTCTAGATGTTATGGTGAAACAGTAGATTGCACTCACTGTTGCGAGAGGAGGCCAGCCGAATCTGGCTTCCCTTGGTGAAAAAAAATGGAGGGATTGACCAATCAGATGAGGCTCACGTGATGCCCCTGCCAACCTGTGATTGGTCAGGGCCATGCCAAGGGAAGCCAGAGGCGTCTAGCTTCCCTTGGCTCACAATCCAATCAAACCGCATCAATTTAGTGTGGCAGTGACGCGTCCTAAAATCCAGAAGTAAGCTGCACTCGGTTTCCCCATAGGGTTTCCCTCATGTTTCCCTCGACAAAAAGGCAATGGGATTTCTCCATAGGATTTAGGAAAATAGCTCGACATAAGGTCAGTGGAAAACGAACCTGTTCAGTCGGATAATATCCACATGTCTACCCTACTTTTATAATTTTTGAATCATAAATCTAATCAATAGTATGGGATTAGTTTTGTATCATAAAGATAAAGCAACACTTTCTCAGAATAAAGCAAAACTATGAGTTTAAAAGGAAAAAAAAACTAAGTCAAGCAAAATAAAATTAATTTCTAAAATAAAACTATAAGTTGCAAACAAATCATTTGTGTAATCATGTAAACTATAAGTCTTTTTTCTTTGTTTTAACATAGGTTTTTGTTTGCAGTTCTTGTTTCTTCTTTCTCAATGGTCAGACTTTTGCTCTCGCTGCAGCTTTCTCTTTTGCGCTCCCTCATTTTTTGTTTGAGATTCTGACACAAACCTCCCAGGTGGGCGGGACTTTCAGGGGTAGGTCCCCATTGGCTACTCAGTTTTTGAGTGACAGCCCAGTCCTCCAGCGATTGTACAGTGCAGGCAGCTGCGGTGCGGTAGCTAGCTGAGCATGGACAGAAGACCCCCAGAAGAACCAGCATTTCAATTATTATAATACTACAAGTGAAAATATATGTAAGTATTGATCATTTGTGTTGTTTGTGCTATACGGTCTGTTTCTTTATTGTGTTAAGTGAGAAGTAAAGCTGTGCTATGAAAGTTAGCTTGTGCTACCTTTAGATCCATAACAATGCAAGCTAAGTAGCCTAACAGTTAGCTACATAGCTAGCAGTGAGTGAGCGTTCAGACACCGGCGCACACACTCAAACGGACTCGTGTGCCTGACTCTACCAACAGGTTTTCATGATTCTGTTTAGATATGCAAGTATAAGCCATGACAGCTTATTTTATTAACACCCTAATTTGATATGAAAATCAATGGAGGCTGAGTTAACTTTGTAGGAAAACCTACCGTCCATGACTGTTTTATTTGTTAACTTCATATTTTTCATTTCCTAAAACATTTATTTTCCTCTCATATTAACAGTGTGGATCATTGAGACAGCGTGGCATCCTGAGTCTTATCCCGTTTCCCCACTTCCTCTGAGGGGACAGCACGGAGGGGGGCATGAAGAAAGAACTGCACCAGCTTCTGTTAAGCTCCGTGGTCGCTTTTCAGGACTGAACCCACAATACAAACACGGACAGAAAAACAGGAGTTTGTAGCAAAAGGTTTTATTTCTAATCGTGACACGGGATACTAACTGTGTTAATATAGTCCAGGAAAGGGGATAACATAGCGAGGGAATGGAGATCCTCAGCCGAGGCTCCGGAGTGAGCTGGGGATATCGCCAGGCAGATGAGAGGTGGCTTGAGCCTGAGTCTGTACGCTCCCGAGAGCGAGTAGGTTGGAGTAGGAGTTAGTGTTTGTCCTACCAGACAGGAGTGTGGCGAGCAGGGGTTTCTGAGCGAGGGGAGCGAGCAGGCTGGAGCGGGTAGCGTGGAGAGCGGATGAATCCGACGAGGAAGTGGCTGGACGGGAGGTGATGATGGGTTCTGGATAGAGAGACAAACAGGTAAGACAAAAACTGATTCCAGAGTTGTGTCAGGCTAAGCTAGAAAGCACGTTTACCAGTGTAATCTTGACGACAAACTGGTGAAGACTGGATGAGGAGACCGGGTTAATAAGCAGGTGTGGATGAGTAGATGATCAGGATGAATGAGAAGCAGCTGCGGAGATGAATTGGCAGGAACCAGAAGTAGGTCAGCCACGCCCAGCCCGGGAGACAAACACAGACAGACAGACAACAGACAAAAAGGGAAGCAGAAGGAGGGAGTACTGCAAATCCTTACAGCTTCATCCACGCTGGTGTTACTGTTATCACAGTGTCATTTCATTTGACCAAATGTCTTTACATATACATGTAATAGATTTTATTATTATCCACCTTTTTGTTTTATGTCCTTTTATTTAAAACATTCTTTGAGACTTCATCTTCTGGTTCAAATTTCAATAAATGTAATTTGTATCATCACTCTTTTGTCTTTATTCTACATGAAAATGTTAGAGATTCCATTCAAATCTGTTGATTATTCATATCTTCCTCAGGCTAGGACTAGTATGTCAAATTTTTAATGCTAAATGTATATCATTTTCTCACAGGAGACAACACCGGTTTTATCCATTGTGTATGAATGCTTCAGCTCTTCAGACCAACAAAGTAAGATGTGAGCATGTTCCTAATTGTGTTGACATGCAGCCTAGGTCTGCTCTGTTTAATAAAGCAAATTTGCCACTTTTATATTGCAGAATTTATTCAATTAAAGCAGTGTTTAATTGTTTGTCCTAAACATAGCAATATATGCTTTTGAAATGTAACATGTCTTTGAAAAATAATAGTATACAGTTTATATTGTGTATCACCTTTAGCTTAAAAATACAGATGTGTTTTTTTAATCTATAAAATAAATAGACACACTTTATCAATCCCAAATTGGGAAATTATTTAACAGCAGCAGTGTGTTCAAGACAGGTATTACAATATTTAAAGTTGGAATAAAGTATGAACTACACATCACAAGTATAATGCACTGCAATCCATAAAATAAGTCCGATATGTTCATGAAAACCCCCCAGGAGACACCAACACTAATGTGGTCAAGCGGACTCCGGAGTTTGCTGCATGAGTTGCACTCATAGACTGTATATATAAATGGACGTAGGGTCCGTGACGTCACCCATAGGATTCTGCAGAGTTGCCGTGAAGCCCTTAGTAGGCGGAGTCGGCCACTAACGGCTCAACAGTTACGTCAGAGTTCAACTCCCGCCTTCTCCAAATAAGGGCAAAGAGGCGGAGCCGAGGCGGGACCTGCTGCCACCGAGCTGGAAGTTCCAGAGCTAGCTGAAGCTACCAAGCTAAGCTAACATGCTCCCCATCTGCACGCTGCCGTCGCAATTTACGTTTCTAAGGTAAGCGGCCTTGAAACTATTCAGCAAAACTATAAATAATAATCTAAGTTATTGAGTTTTTAGCATAATACTTCAGAATCTTAAAACCCCTTAACGTTTGTATGCAATTGTGCTAAATTCAACACTGGAATCAAGCAAATATTAATGTTTGCATGACATTAGCTATTTATATTTTGATATCACTTAACTATACGTTTAATACATTTAAGTCAAGCTAAGGTACATGTGATGGTAGCTAGTTAGTGCTCTTACCTGTGAGGCCTCCTCCAAACAGCATAATAACCAGACTGTATCATTACAACTAAGTACCAGTTCTAGATCCTTGGCTTTAGACAAACAATTCAAAAGACAAAATGTATTTAAAGACCAATCTTTATTTGAATGTGCCTCTTAACCTGAGATATTAGTTATACAGTAATAGTATTGACAATCTAAAAAAACTGAGCAACTCAACAGTCAACTTTATGTTTCTTATTGTCTAAAACATTTATTATTTTCATTTCCCCCCTCTCATATTCAGTGTGGACGGATTGAGACAGCCTGGTGTCCAGAGAGCAGCAGAGACTTCAGGGAGAAACCTCTGTGTGATGGACGTCCTGTCTGTTGGTTTGGAGAGGACTGAGGGTCTTTCTTCAGCGAGGAGGACCAGGGCTGATGAAGGAGCCCATGCTGGGCAAAGCTGATACCAACTGCACAGGCCTAGTCTGTCACGTTATTTGACTTAATGTGTTTACTTATACATTTGATAGGTTTACACCTTCTGTCCATATGTGCTTTTTATTTAAAACATTTGATTAACTTTTGGTTCACATTTCAATAAATTGTATTTGTATTTGCACTCCTTTTGTCCATTATTCTTACTAAAAATGTTAGACTACACATTCCCATCTGACTGAAGATTGGCCCCATTTATTTGTGACGTTGCAAACTCTGCGGTACAAGGCACAAGTGATGCGAAGCTCATAAAATGAGGCAAATAGAAATAATCAGCTGATGGAGTGTAGATGTGGAAATAGCTGCATTCGATCAGCTGACTGTTTTTACAATAAAAGTAGTTTCTTAGTGAATGTCCTGTACTGGTCTTAAAATCTCATAACATCAGCTTTTAATATTCCTCTTGGATGTTCTTCTTGACCCTCAGAGAAGGAGAACAAGTCGTGTCTTTCAGGCATGTCCTTTCCTAACAAAAATGACAGGAAACATAAAACATATTATTGCAGAACAAGTGTGTTATTTATGAAAGCGGTGTGTTTGTGTGTTTAGGGGCTGTAGATATCATTATTTTGTAATTGTAATGTTTTTATTTTATTTTAACAGTGAGCAATCAGATTATGTATGAACAGTATGAAGTTCATCAACATTGAAATATATGTTATTATCAAAATAATATTTAATTGTTACAACACGTAGTGCAACTGTAGAAGCTTGCTCTGTTGTCTCACTGAAAGAATAACTTTTACCACGTTTTTCAGACAATATTGAGAGATAAATAGTAGCAGTTCTCACTATGTGTTAAATATCTTTGCCTTCAACACATTAAATTAGAGAGCTGACAAAGTCATATTGCTAAATATCTAAATGTAACTTTTTGCATGGAATAAACCCTCAACTTAACTGATGTGTAGGTGATCTAGTATTTAGTATTGTTTATTGGAATGTATATCAGTGTATTCAAGTCAATACTTCATTCATTTAAACCAATATATTTCTTGATTTTAGTACAGTATGAAAAAAGAGTCTTTGTACCTGTGCTGAAGTTCACTCCTGTGAGGAGTCCAGTTCTGTCTCTCACTCTCTGGTCCAGCCTGTCTGCATCACCTGGACAGCTTAAACAAACAGATATAGATATATATATGTAAAGTACCATGTGTACAAACAATATAACTGATTCTCTGCTGTTGAACATGTTGGATTGTGTATTGTCCGAGTCAGGGTCCTTTTTATTTTACTGTAACTTTGGAAGTTGTGTTACCAATGCTTACTGTTTATTTGATACCCATTTGGTAATGCAATTAATAAAAACAACAAGGTTTGGGTTCGTTCTTCAGATGACTGTGACGTTAACGTGTAAGCTCAATAATGAACTCCAGCTCAATCAACCATATTGTAATATCTAAGTAATCATCTTGAAATATGACATTAATAATTGTAATATACACACATCTTATTGTGAGGTTGATTTCACATACACTACTTCGACATTAGCTTGTCTACATACTTGAGCATAGCCAATTTAAATGAACCTTAGATCAATCAATCAATCAATGTTTATTTATATAGCCCAATATCACAAATGTTACATTTGTCTCAGTGGTCTTCACAGTGTGTACAGAATATCAGTATGACAAAACGACCCCCTCTGTCCTTAGACCCTCACATCGTACAAGGAAAAACTTCCAAAGAAAACCCAGTTTAAAGGGAAAAATGGGAGAAACCTCAGGGAGAGCAGCAGAGGAGGGATCCCTCTCCCAGGACGGACAGACGTGCAATAGATGCCGTGTGTAAATCCAGTTCTACCTATATAATAAAATATCTCTAAGTTACAAGGATGTAACCTTATTTTATCAACCTCAAACAGAAGCCGTTTGTTCAACAGTATTATCCCACTTAACACTTGTCTATTTCGTTTTAACCTTTATATATACAGTCTATGATTTTAAGTTGGAGGCTACGATTAGCATCGTTAGCACCGATGTAGCTACCACTAGCTTACATGCTAACCCAAGCCTTACTATTCATTACGTAGCTGATTAAAATCATAAACACATAAATAAAGCACTCGAATTGTACTTACCGCATTCATGCACCGTCTGTTTTAACCGCAGATCGAGTCACAATAGTCCGATATATAAGCATGAAGAACAAACAATCACGGCCGGCTACAAGTTGTGTTTCCTGGATGAGCTGAGCAGGCAGAGTCCCTGTAGCTAGCTTCACGGAGCAGCTAGCGGAGAGACAAGAAGCTAACAGCGGCAGGCACTTGACAGAGCCGTCACTCAATGTGACCACGCCCTAATTTATGCACACACTTTAAGACCTAATATGAAATAAAAGGGTCGCGTTAGAAAACAATTCACTCACAGATCCATAATCATGAAGGTGGAATCTAACCATATCAATAATAAAATGTATGGAGCCAGGGAGAGAAACATGTTTTTTTCTGCTGTAAAGTTGGGCATTTTAACATGGGGGTCTATGGAAATTGCTCCTTTCTGCAGCCATCGCCTATCGGCCAATATATGAACTGCAGTGTGTGACACTTCCGTATTGGCTTCCCGGCTCTGCCCCAGAGTTTGCCGCTTGGTTGCACTGTATGATCTGTGGTGTAGTGGTCTGTCACTCAAAAGCTGAGTCGCCAATGGGGACACACCCCTGAAAGTCCCGCCCACCTGGGATGTTTGTGTCAGAATCTCAAACAAAAAATGAGGGAGCGCAAACGAGAAAGCTGCAGCGAGAGCAAAAGTCTGATCATTGAGAAAGAAGAAAAAAGAACTGCAAACAAAAACCTATGTTAAAACAAAGAAAAAATACTTATAGTTTACATGATTACACAAATGATTTGTTTGCAACTTATAGTTTTATTTTAGAAATTAATTTTATTTTGCTTGACTTAGTTTTTTTTCTTTTAAACTCATAGTTTTGCTTTATTCTGAGAAAGTGTTGCTTTATCTTTATGATACAAAACTAATCCCATAGAGATGCGGCTCAACGAGTATGCAAACAGAAGCATCAATCTCATTACGCCAATCCTGATTGGCTGGTGATCTTGACGTCAACGTCAGGGAATCCACCCAATCTTTAAGTAGCACATCTCGAATTATCAGTAACCGTCAGGGCTAGCTTAACGGTCCACAGACTGAACCCAAAGCTAACATTCGGTCAACGGGCGCTTGCCGGTTACTTTTTTGCTTTGCAAGAAGACTGAACAATATTAACACACCAGTTAATATTGTAATCTGCCTCGCCGTTTCTTTCTGTCGAAATAACGGTAAGGTTTGATTTTTTTCTTCAAGCTAGTAACATACCTGTTACTAGCGCGTCCACTCCACGCCGACATCCCGGCGAACGAAGATGGACCCTTCTCTCCCTCACACCAGAGGAGTCAGGGCTATTACGCAGACGAATGTCCTCGTAAAACACCTGCTCGACCTGGGTTTCGTAATAAACACAGAAAAGAGCATGTTGTCTCCAGCCCAGACTGTACTCTTCCTGGGCCTACGCCTGAATTACGTGTCCTTTACAGACCGCTTGTCAGCAGAGAGAGTGAAAGCCTTCACGGCTTGCCTCGCTCATTTCCTGCCACGCAAAAATGTTCTCTTCAGATCATGTCTGCGGTTGCTGGGGCTCATGGAGTCAGCCATTCTGGTGGTACGACTGGGACGCTTACACATGAGGGAGTTTCAGCGCTGGGTAGCTGCCCTCAGATTGGACCCCGCCCGTCATGGCGCGCGAAGAGTGATGGTCACTATGAAATGCGTAATGGCACTCCGCCACTGGCTACACCCGACTTTTCTAGTACGGGGCGTGCCTATGGGTGCTATCCTATCGCGGAAGGTGGTCACCACAGACGCATGTCTGACTGGCTGGGGGGGGTACGAAGGTCGACCTGTGAGGGGTCTCTGGAGCAGAGACCTCCAACGGTCACACATCAATTATCTGGAGCTTTTATATATAGACATTTTTATTGATTGGGATAAACCCCTTGAGATGCACCATTTCGTTTTCAAGGGGGTCCCGACAACAGCAACAACTTACAGACATACACAAACAAAAAGACAAAATGCAAAACATGACACACAAGACAAACCACATACAGTCTGTTAAGTAAAATTCAAGCAATGCATACAATCATTACAATTTGAGACAGTCAAGCAAATCAGTTTCATCAATATCAGTTTCATTAATAACAAGTACAGACCATTTGAAAGTGAGATGATAATGCATGTTTAAACATACCCAATGATGCAAAATATCTAATGGCAGCAGGTAAAGTATTCCAGTCTGTTGGGGCTTTGAACATGAACGCTCTTCTGCCAATCGATTTTTTTGCAGAGGGGACAGAGAAATAAATCTGAGAACAGAATGTAGGCTATGTTGAGTGGAGCAAGATCTGATGTATGTGCAGTTTGGTAGACAACATCACAATAGTCCATAATCGGAAGAATAAGTTGAGAAGCAATTCTCTTTCGGACACTGAGCGTAAAACAATTGTGAGAGCAGTGTAAAACACCGATTCCGTAATTGACTTTTTGTATTACATGCTTTATATGTAGTTTAGATGAAAGTTCAGAGTCTAGCCATGTATACACCAATATATTTAAAGCTATCAACTTTATGCAGAGAAGTGCCATCCTTACATGTTATTAGGTTTGGATTTGAGCTTCTGCCTGGTACCAAAGACCATGGTATAAGATTTTGTTTTGTTAAGCAGTAGTTTATTGTGTGATAGCCAGTCCTGTAAGATATTAAAATCCGATTGAAGAGAGATCTGAATTTGTGAAAAATCTGATTTGGATGTATAACAGTGTCATCAGCATAAAGCGGTGTTCCTCACCCTGAAACGCTTTATGCCTTTTCTCAGAGGACATCATGTCCTCGTGAGGACAGACAACACGACCACAATATCGTATACCGCAATGGGGGTTTGCGTTCTCTCCAGTTACACATGCTGGCACGCAAACTGATCTTATGGAGCTGCGGACGTCTGCTCTCTCTGAGAGCGACGCACGTATAGGGTGACCAGATGTCCCGCTTTGCGCGGGACTGCACAGCATTTTCACGACTTTTGGTGCGTCCCGCAAATTGAGACGATGTCCCGCATATTTCATTTTGATTGGCTAAAACGCTTTTCTTTAAAATCAGATTCATCCAATGGCTGTTGAGAAAGCAGGGACGGCTATCATCAGGGGGCTGTGTTTGCTGTCAATCAAACTGTAACACACGGCGGGTGCTGGTCAAGTGTTAACCAATGAGAGTAACTCACTCACACACACCCCGCCCACCCCGCCAAACAACAACAACGAACGCAGGCGACGCAGCAGGTTATGGAAAATGGAGGAAACTGAAACTACAGCTAAGAAGAAAAGAAGATGCACATACAACAAAGACTGGGAAGACACTTACCCGTGGGTGCAGCCAGTGCAGGGCGACTCTCAGAGAGTTTTTTGCAATCTTTGCAAGAGTAATTTTTTTATTTCACATGGCGGTGAATACGACGTCAAAAGACACAGAGAATGCGATTCTCACAAGAAACGTGTCGCTCAAAAAGAGACATCCCACTCTATGGAGACATTCCTACTCAAACCAAAAAATGATGGCCACTCAGACAAGGTAACAGCAGCAGACATAACCAGTGTTTACCACACAGTGCAACACTCCCATTCATACCGGTCACATGACTGGTAACAAGCTAGCGCCGACCATTTTTCCAGACTCTGAGATAGTAAAGAAAATGTCATGTGGTCGTACAAAAGCAGCGTCCATAATAACATGTGCTTGCCCCTTCCTCTGTGAAGAGTTGTTTGACAGAGTCAAAGACACCAGTGGTTCTAGGTGACAAAATAGCCCACACACTGTGTGTGGGGGCCCACCTTCTGTTGCTGTGATGGACAAAACTGAAAGCTATTTGATGTATTAATTTATTATGTTTCTGTTCCCTCCTGGCCAGTGTTGGTTTTATTTTATCTATCAATTTATGTTGTGCCTACTTGTACAGGTAATACACTAGTTGAATTAAGAAGATGCATTTCTAAACACTTGAAGTGAATCATGCCTGCTGCCTGGGTTAGCTGGTTTACTTTTCTTTATTAAAAAACTGCATTTTGACTTCACTTTCTGCTCTGTTATATATTTGTTAGGTTTTTTTTTCGGGGGTTGCTGTTGAGAGGGTGTCCCACATTGTCCCACACAACCATACTCCCTGTCCCACATTTGGTTTGTTGGGATCTGGTCACCCTACGCACGTACCAGGAGTGATGAACCTCTGGGCGGATCTGCTGTCCAGAGGTGCACCACTATATGCAGACTGGACTCTACATCCAATAATTGTGACTCAGCTGTGGGTGCGTTAGGGCCGAGCCGCGGTAGATCTGTTCACATCAAAAGAAAATGCTCAATGTCAGCTGTTCTTTTCAATGTCAGCTGTTCTTTTCAATGCGCGATTTAAACGCACCGTTAGGCGTGGACGCGCTCGTGCACGTTTGGCCTCCGGTCCTTCTGTACGCGTTCCCACCCCTGGCTCTGATACCCCCAACTCTGGCCAGAGTGAGAGAACAACGCCACACACTTATCCTGATAGCTCCGCACTGGCCTGCAATGTACTGGCTGGCGGAGATATATCAGCTGCTGTGCGGGCAGCCGTGGCAGCTCCCGGGGGCGATCTTTCATCCACACCCAGAGCGCTTGGCACTCTGGGCCTGGCCCGTGAGTGGTACAACCTGAATACAGTGGGACTCCCTCAGAAGGTGATAAACACTATTCAGAGTGCAAGAGCTTCCTCCACCAGGTCTCTCTACGACTGTAAGTGGAGGGTGTTTGAGGAGTGGTGCCTTCAAGAAGGACACATCTCTTTTCAATGTCCCGTCGGGGTGATTTTATCATTCCTACAGGACTTGATCGATAAACACAGAGCTTTCTCCACGATCAAAGTGTACCTAGCTGCTATTGCTGCATGCCATGTGGGCTTTGAGGCAGGGGCGGATCTAGACAAATATTCATGGGGTGGCAAGAGGGTGGCAGGAGATTTTGAGGGGTGGCATCCCCTGACAGAAGGATATGCTGATTTAAATCGCAATCATATCAATCAATTAGGGGTGTAACGGTACACGTACCCGTACTGAAATTATTCGGTACGGGCCCTTCGGTTCAGTACACGTGTGTTCCGAACGAATATAGCGTTAAACGTAAAAAATTGAGAACATGAACAACTTTCTGGAAGTAATCTATATCATTTAATTTCATTGGACGAGAGGCATACTATGAGAGCTGGTCACAGGAATGCGTTCAAATGTAGTCAGTAATTTGAGGAACTGTCGAAATGGCGAACGCAGATAAAGTTGAGCTCGAAAATCCTCCAGCATCATTGAAGTCTCCGGTTTGGGAACATTTTGGTTTCGCAGTTACGTACAGTACAAGGATGACGGACAAAGACAGGAGGACCGAACCAAAGCTGTTTGTCGGCATTGTTCAACTAACATTGGTTACGCGGCTGGTAATACATCAAACTTGCACTCATTTGAAAAGGCATCACCGAATGTGAATATCACCGGTACCAAAAGAAAAAAGACTGAAGTGCAAACCCAACTCGTGCTAGCATTTGAGCCTCCACCGCTCGCAGAGAGTTCAGACCGAGCCAAAGCTATTACAAACGCCAAATATCCTTATGTTGCCATGGTAGCAAAGCACTACCTGGCTGTATCTGCTGCCTCTGTCCCTAGAGAGGGTGTTCTCCACCACAGGAGACTTTGTTAGTGCCAGCAGATCTGAACTTTCAGCAAGCAATGTGGACAAGTTCATCTTTCTTTAAACAACTTTCAAACAAAATATGAAAATACAATGACAAGCAAGTCCTAATGTCAAACTGGCTGCTTAGGTGCTAGTACAGTTCAAATACAGATTATTTCAGTTCATCGAAATGCTGCACCTTAATGTTTATTTTACTATATTTTGTATTTATTTGAATACATTATTCACAGTTTAATAATAATTTAAAAAAAATATTTAATGTTTTGTGATACTTTTTCCTGCTGTACCGAAAACGTACCGAACCGAACTGTGACCTAAAAACGAGGTACGTACCGAACCGAAATGTTTGTGAACCATTACACCCCTACAATCAATGTTAACTTGGAAAGCCACAACATTAATATTTTAAATCAATCACATAGGTGATATTATTGTGGCACATCAGTAAAGCCTTACATATAAGGTGGCAGACGTAATTTAATGAATTTTAACTGAACAATAACTGAATGAGTTTGTCTCACTCTTAGACCAGCAGGGCAACAAATCTATGCAGACTGCTGCATAGATGTCTCATCGATGTTTGTCTGAATTAATATGACACTATATTAACAATCATATGATTCCTATCAGCTGTCAATCACTGTTAATAAATAATAATAATAATAATAATAATAAAATAATAATAATATAATAATAATAGATTTAATTTGTTAGCGTTTTTACAGGTGCTCAAAGACGCTTTACAGATATAGTGAAGAACTGTTATGATTAACATATTCATTTATTATTGAATACACTATATTTTTTGGAGGAGTTAATGATAGGAATGTTCATCAAGATGCTTGCTCACCCTCCTTCAAATTTGAAAAACAAGTAATTATATAATTATTGATATACAGTTACAACCTTGACTTTACATCAGAAAGAACAAACATTAAAGAAGTGACTAACTGCATCAGTTAGGGTTAAACAACGTATAATCAGCTAAAACATCTCTGCAGTTATTATCCAGTGGAAGGTCCCTACCTGCTGGCCTAGTTACATCAAAGTGGTTACTTTGTTTGGCTGGGCTGTGAAGTTTTACACAACGTCTTATTTTACTTTCTCAGGACTTAAAACTGTTTTTTGGGGGCAGACCCCCTCAAAGAAAAAAATATATACACGCATACAAGATCATCATCTTAACAGTTTGTTATTCTCATCGAGTCATCCGTGAGCAGAGCATCAAGTTGACGTGTATATTACAGCTGAATGCAGCGATTACTATTTTGTTCAGCAAAACGCCTCACAAACGAATTAAGATCAACAGCTGTAGTGCGTTTTGATTCAATGCTGAGTACAGCCACACTGACAGGCTCTTCTCTGTCAGTGTCGACCGCAACTACCTCATTCCTTCAGTGCTTGGGTCCGAACGAAAGGCTTCTCGTTTTGCGCCGTTCCCCCAGTTCAAGTGAATTGGCCACCAATCATATTTCCACTCTCGCGCCAGGACCGGGGGAGGGGTTACATGACGTGCATCTTGTGGTGCATTCACTTGCACTCGGACATTAGAGACTTTCTCTCATAAATGTCCGATGAGCCACAACTTTTCTTTCAAAACAAAGATGCCAACTGGGGTGGCAGCCGGGGTGGCAAGGCTATTGTTTAGGGTGGCATTTGCCACCCCATGCCACCCCGGTAGATCCGCCCCTGCTTTGAGGGAAAGACGGCTAGCCAACATCCTTTGGTCTGCCGTTTTATGAAAGGGGCTCGCAGGCTCCTCCCTGTCTCCAGGTCACTGGTGCCCTTATGGGACTTGGCAGTGGTTTTAGATGGGCCCACTCGACCTCCATTTGAAGCCCCTGGAAGAAGCTGACATGAAACACCTGTCACTGAAGACAGTGCTGTTACTGGCTCTGGCATCTGCCAAGCGAGTCAGTGACATTCATGCGCTCTCTGTACATCCTTCATGCACTCAGTTTGCCCCGGGGCAAACGAGAGTGTTGCTGAAGCCCAACCCTGCCTTTATAGCTAAGGTGGTTGGCTCGTGTACCCCCATTGACATTGTGGCATTTCCTCCGTCGCTGTGTTCCTCTGAGGAACAGCGGCCGAATGTACTGTGTCCAGTTCGTGCTTTACGGATCTATATGGACAGGTCAAAAGTGTTTTGTTGTAATGACCAACTCTTTGTATCCTGGGCTAACTCTCAGAAGGGCAAGCCCGTTACCAGGCAACGGCTCTCCCACTGGATTGTGGAAGCGATTGCTCTGGTTTATACGAGTCAGGGATTGCAGGCACCAACGGACCTGCGTGCTCATTCTACTCGTGGACTGGCTACATCCTGGGCTTTGTTCAAGGGTGTTTCCATCCAAGACATTTGTGCAGCAGGGAGCTGGTCGAGGTGGGTCTGGCTGCAGACCGCAGCAAGGAGGCGTTTCCTAACTTTTTTTATCCAATAGCAATTTAAGGGATTCCAGCTGCTTTTGTAAATCCTCGCAGAAGAAGTCATTCCTTCTAGTGATGGGAATTCCGGCTCTTCTTGGTGAGGCGGATCATTTGGCTCACCAAGAAGAGCCGGCTCTTTTGGCTCCCAAAGGGCTCTTCAGTTTACCACATATTATACCTTTTAATTAAATCAAATGTAGCCCTGTTTTGACTAATGATTTATATGTGTACACATATATCACTTACATTATTCAAGACATCCTTTGTACTAAAGTATACAAAAGTAAAAATTACATGTTTCATATAAATTATTTGCTGTGGCCAATTGTTTTCATTGCATTTACAGACCCGTGTAACTCTTTGATACCACCCAATGAATGCATTGACTTGCTTGTAGAACCACGCTACACAAAACAGATGGCAACACCTATAAAAAAACTATGGGCTACTGTATCAACCTATATAAAGTATATAAATATAGTTTTTCTCCCTGCAGGAGAGGGGAGCGTGCTCTGAGATCAGCTGCTAGGCTGCAGCGGGGAGAAGAGGGGGACAAAAAGAGATCTCCGTCCTCCGTGTTTTATTCTTATAGAAGTAAGAAGAGAAGTAATGGGTCAGAAACCCTCCTTTTTACGCAGCGGTCCAGACATAGACATCATAGCTACGGCGACATATATTCAGTTGCCAGTTACTTTTGGCATTAGGGCAGGGATATCTTTCAAGGTTTGACATAATGAATTGTGCTACTTTTAAAGCAAGCAACGATGTTTTCAAATCTGTAATCAAAAAGCTCCTCAAAAACACTATAGAAGCAGTTCCTGCCGTTGTTACGTGTTCAAACAGTAACAACGGACTGCTTTTCTTAGCGGATGCATGTCCATTTAAATCAATACATAAAACTATTTTTTAAATCAATAAAATCTTTTTCTAAATCCATAAAAGCATTTCAATTATTATTGGGAGTCATGTCGTTACTTTGTTGAGAATGTGGCCATGTGTAATAAGCGGGATAATGTCCACATTGCATGCATAATGTGCCTTCACGCAAAAACAAAACAAAAAACGGCTCGTTCGCGGGCGAGAGCCGGCTCCCGTCGTTCCCTATAGGAAACGCCCCTATAGGAAACGCCTCCTTGCTGCGGTCTGCAGCCAGACTCTATTGAGCTGGTCCTCGTCGCTCACTTTTGTCCGCTTTTACAGGCTAGATGTCTCTGCTCCAAGTGTGGCCCGCGCAGTGCTGGGCCCCGTGTTGAGACATGGTTCTACCTGTTAAGTTTGGTTGTTTTGGTGATTTTCGAGATAAGCATGTCAAGCAATATGGGAGTTTCAATATGCCATAGTGAGACATCGAACGGAGTGTTATGAATGAGAACTATAGGTTACTTACGTAACCCCAGGTGTCAGAGTAACATGAAGTGAGATGTCTCACCAGACGGCCCTCCTTGCTATGGTGAAGCGAGAAGAGGTGCTTATTTTGAATGACGCTGCGTCGTAGCGCAAGCTACTTAAAGGGTGGGTGGATTCCCTGTCGTTGACGTCAAGATAACCAGCCAATCAGGATTGGCGTAATGAGATTGATGCTTCGGTTTGCATACGCGTTGAGGCGCATCCCATAGTGAGACATCTCACTTCATGTTACTCTGAGGACTGGGGTTACGTAAGTAACCTATAGTTTCTGTAGGGTTCATGGCAGACGGATGCAGTTGCTCTCAGGAGGATATATAATAAAAGTGTGTGAACTGCTGAGCCTATTTACTGTGCATACGACCAGGGCCGCCCCTCCCTACTCGGGGCGCGGGAGGTTCTTCTTCTTCTCTCGGTTTTTTGGCAGATTGCAACTTTAAGGTGCATACCGCCACCTACTGTACTCACCGTGAAGTTGTTTGTGGCCTGCCAGTAAACCCAAAGCAGAAGAAGCAGAAGTGATGTCAGCGGCTTCATTTGCCTAATCCTCCCCCAGAAACTCATTTCGGTGTGACCGTGATCTGCTTTAGTTCATCAGAACTAAAAGAGTTCTGATGAACTATTGTGGGAAAAGAACTTGGTGTGAACGGGCCTATTGTTTAGTTCTAGAAGGTCTAATTGCTTGTTGGTTGATTCCAAAATCCTATCAGATATTTTCTCCCAAATATGTGGGGATTCTTCCTCTGCATGCCCATGATTAACAGCCATGTCACACTGTTTGACATGCCTCAGGCTTCTTTACTGTTCGTTTGTTTTTGGCTTATATAATGAAGTATCAATATAATTATTCAGGAACTATACCTCAACCCAGAAATGAGTTGGCATATTAGAACTTCCCGTTCACTTGTCTAAAAAATGTCTTCTGTTTTTGGTTCGATGCCTGAAATAATGTGTGGTTAACACAAGCTTACAAGATGTTTTAAATGTTGGTCTACAACATGAAATGTGTCAGTTAATACTCCACTGGTGAGCATCTGAGGCTTCTACTTGTCTTTATAATGGCAGTTGCTAACTAGTGTCTGAATGAGAGTAGATAAACATCAAGGCAAACATTAGCAGCCTTTAGCTTAGCATTGTTCACATGTGATCATGCAAACGTGTATAGTTTGTTTATAGCATTACGTTAGATATTTAATAAATAAACGTATTATTATTATTTATTCCTGGATAACAAAAGTGGTGTTAATACGAACGATTATCCCGCTGAACCTAACGTGTAGTAAATATCATAAACATGTTTGTCACAGATCCATCTTTTACAGGATCCAATGGAAAATTCATTTATGACAATCCTATCTTCAGGGTCAGCCTACAACAATACGTAACACCTGATCAGAGAAATACAAAAGTTCCAGAGCTCTGATACCCGACGTCTCCATGTGTGTTTCACCTGCGCGCCTGATGCTGAAGTTAAGGTGTTGAAAAGCAAAAAAATTACAGCGAACACAAATCCGTTGAGATTGTTCTTAGAAAATCTTTCTGTATTTACACGTTTGAACAGACAAGCAAGAACAGACAAAGAGTGCTTATATACAGAGCTGCACAAGATGTTAAAATTAGTGCTAAAACGATACAGTATTTACAGATGAATTACAGCGGAAAGTACAGACTAAGAACGAGCTTCATCACAAAACTTCTGGTACTCTACACAGTATCACAAATTCCATGAACTGTACAGATAAAAACCAAAAAATGGTAAATGTACAAGAAATCCAACGTTTCTCCAATTGAGGCATTGAACTATATATATATATTTACATTATATATACATATTATAGTGTATAAGCATGTATGTTTTCATACATATATAGCTACCTATGGTGCAAAAGCAGCAAAATAAATCAGAATGTATGGAATTCAATACTACAAAAAAAGGTTTTGTACTAAATAGGCTGACTGACAAAATAATGTTACACCATACATGACCAATATACTGGCAAAAGAAAGATTGAGCGTAAATAAAGCTCAAAGTCCTAACGGTCTGAAGTGAACAGAGGGTTACTGGTCAGTCATTCAAAAAAAGGAAGAGATTGTCAATAATACTTCAAGTCATGCAAAGATATAAACCATTAAAAATGAAAAAATAAACTTTTCCCTGTTGACCAACCAGCTGTGCAGCTTTCCCTTCATTGTGACTCGGCAGGTGCAAAACAAAAAGGAGGGAGGGCGGGACTTCCTGTGCAGGTTATGGAATAGAGTTGGGGTGCAGTGTGGGCACTTGGTGGGGGGGGGCAGTCTCAGTGTCGGTCTCATCCTGGCTGGACGGGCTGCTCACTGTGGCAGTGTTGGGTGGGGGGGGGTGTGAAGGTTGTGGTGGGGGTTATGGTACTGCTGCTGCTGTTGAGGCTGGCTACAGGGGGGGTCTGCTCCTCTTTGGGCTGCTTGCTGGCGAACTCTGTGATGCTGAAGAGGAACTGGAGGCAGCCCAGCTTGATGTAGCTGCCGTGGTGCAGCAGCGCCGTGCCCTCCCACCCCGCCCCGCTGCCTCCTATCAGGCTGGAGCTGCTTGCCTTGCAGCTGCACGACAGCTCGCCCCCGCCCTGAGGCTGGCTGCTCATCACTCCTCCGGCCGGTAACAACCCCACCACGGAGCTGGGACCCTCGTCATCCTCGCGCTTCTTACTGCGACCTGCAACAGAACACAAGGAGACGTTTGGAAACGTGTTCACACTATTCTGCAGTTATCCACGGAACAACAACAACAACAACATTTTCCTCTGAGCCCCCGCTGGCTGGGCTCACTTCAATTCCCCTTCTTTCTGTATTTTCTTTAAACCTAAATAGATCGGTGCAGGAAATGGTCCTAAAACCCACAGATGAGAATGTTGGCTGGTTAGCTTGTCTGAAAGTCAGTAGCTTTTGGGAATGACTTTTTTGTTGAATTCCCAAAATAAGGTCTGTGATTAAAACAAGATGTACCCGTTTTGTTTTCACAAAATAAAAAATGTCAGCAAATACCCGTGTTAATAACTGCAGCTAACAAGTGACTCATTTAGATTACTCATCGCCTCACTCTGGAACATTAGCGCCTTTAGCTTTGTGGTGTTGAGGTGATATCGTGTGGCTGTATTTCATTTATAGCATAACGTCAGCTATTTACTGATGGCAATTGGAGAACTTATTTTCTGCAATCTCACAAATTCAAATGGTAAAACCCATTACTTTTACTCCAGGGAGCCCTTTCAGTGCCGACTTATGGGGCCTACAAAATGACATCATCACTACACCACTATACTCTCCCTTTTGGTTTGGATTTAAATGTAGCATCGAGAATAATAACGTTAGCATGATCAACACTGTTAGTTTGACTTATTGTTTCGATTCTATCCCTGGTGCCTCGCCAAAGATATACATTCTATATTATAAACAACTGGGAGAGCTTTCACAATCTGAGAGTGTTAGAGAGTGTTCTACGTACGTATGATGCCTTGCACTTTAGCCACCAGGCCGCTGGGTGGAGATGGCGAGGCCTTCTCAGAGAAGTCACAGGAGTAGAGGACGTTGTCCACCGTGGTGCCGTGCTCGCTGTAGTTGAGCAGCTCGTAGTGCTTGGTATTCTAAAAAAGAAACAAACCATTTGTAGCGTGTTAAGTAGGAATGGTGCATTATGGTCCAGTATACCAATGCACATCAACAATGTAACTGTTCCAACAGTTTACTTACCTCGTCATAGAAAATACAAGCGTGCTTCCCCGATATGTAGTTGCAATGCCCGTAGTTGGCAAGGCACACATCCATGTCAGCACCTTAAAAAGACATCAGGGAGGTTACCAAATACATTCTGCAAGTTTGTCTATTTCATATTAATTAAATTGTTGTCTAATTTTCCCGTAGTCTTAGTTGAACCTCTTCCA
This sequence comes from Champsocephalus esox, assembly GCA_036324585.1. NCBI lineage: Eukaryota > Metazoa > Chordata > Actinopteri > Perciformes > Channichthyidae > Champsocephalus > Champsocephalus esox. The sequence continues at coordinate 37,970,534 of CM070493.1, read as the reverse complement.
TTCTCTTCAAACGCTCCCATGTCACCCTTGGGCTGAACGGCTGGTGACTCAGACACATACATGTGCAAGCTGTAACACGTACTCCTTTACTCACAAAGGTTTCACAAGCACGCAAAGCAGACAGCTGGGAACCCGTGATCAAAATACAAACAGCTTTTAACTTTACTTGATAAAACATGTGGAAATTGGGAATATTCAGCAACAAAAGTAAAACAGAAGCAAGGACCGAAGGCCTGTTTCCAGTGTGTTGTGCTAGAGAGACAGTACCGTTGGTATCAAAGTTCCTGCTCTAAATAAAAAGGATCCCGAGAACTTGTGTTGTGATCTGATGCAGTGCAAACACAAACTGATTATCGTCTTACCTGATCCTATGTATAACGTCCTATAGCACATGTTGACAGCTCCTCCTTTTCCTGTGAGGGGGTAGAACACCGCTCTGGCCTGCACCTTCTTCTGGCCTGATAGGACGAAGTTCACAAATACTTTCAAAAAAAGTCCTTTAGACCCTTACACTCTTATTATCAAGCAGTGGGATTTTAAAAACACATTATATTTCATTGTCAGAGGTTAGCGGTTTACCTTCGGGGCAGGGGGGTGGGGGCGGGGGTGGGGTTTTGGGGGCAGCCGTGATGGCTGAGGGGGGCGGAGTGCTGGGAACTTTGGGGGGGAAGAGCTGCTGGATCCTCTGCCAGGCCAGGAGCTTGATCATCTCTGCGTCCAGTTTGTCCAGCTCAATCCCTACACACACACACGATCATTAGAGGGTACTTCTACTGCCTCATCATGACATGACATTTACACAGTACCACAATGTACGGTCATTTATTTTCATGAGAGTGAAATCTGTGAGTGAGCACTTACCTCTTTCGTCATCCTTTCCATCTTTCATGCAGCTGGACAGCAGTGAGCCCATCAGCCCAGCAGCAGCCTTTATGTCTGCAGAAGAGAAACAGTGTGCTGTCAAACACACCTGACCCTGATCTGGAGCATTGCTCATGGACTTCTGGCTGCATGGGAACTGTAGGGTCAGAACTCTTTATTTATCCCAGTGGAATGTCGGGAAAGTCACTCCATTATGGAAAATATATAAGTTAAATTCTAAAATTCTAAATATGTAAATAAAAGTAGTTGAGGTAAAGTATGATAAATTAAGAAATATTTGCATAAACAGAATAATCTTTAGTGTTAACAATGTACTTCAACATGTATATATATTTCAAGGTAGATGGTGGTGTTTTAGTATTATTATGATATTAATGCTGATTGCAGTTTAAAAGGGTTTGGCTGCCTCACTGCTCTGCCTCACACTGTGTAATTGCTGCCAATGACCAGAAGAGGGAGCTGTTAATGTTGCAAGGAAAAAGTGGTGAGTGTACATTGAATACAGATCAGGGTTTCCGTTAGCCGGTAATTACCGGTTTTTAGCTGTTTATTTATTAAAAACCGGTAAATGCAAAACCTGCTGGTCAAAATGTCTGGTAATAATTAGGGATTCTCCGATCGATTGGCCGGCGGTCCGATATTCACTCTTAATAGTTTGATCGGTGCTCTCTATAAAGGCCGATCAGGAGAGCTGGATCTGATCGATATGGACAGAAACGAGAGAGAAGTGTAACCGGACGCGAGAGGGAGATCAGATCAGCTGAGACATGCAGCTCTGATCTGAAGCCCCGCCCTCTGTTTAGCGCGCTGCATGAGAAACTGACGGGCTGTCGGGAGGGAGGAAAAGAGAGGATCCGTTTCTCCCGTGTTATTATCCAAAGTAAATGTGAACTTTTGAATAATGTACTTCATCTACTACAAGTAGTTTGTTTGAATGTAATAATGATGTTGTTTGTGGAATCATTTATTGAAAAATGAATCTGAACTTTTCGATCCGTTACGATTATAAACTGAAGCAATATAAAAAAGAGCCCCATTAACTGAGTATTAAACATCAGCAGATCCGGTCATAGTCCGGTAATGACCTGCCAACGGAAACTCTGCTACACAATTAGTATTATTATTATTGAAACATGTAAGTACGTTTCAAATTTGTCCGGTAAAATAAATTATTTCCGGAAATTTGACCGGCAAGACAAAATCCTAGCGGAAACCCTGATACAGACATGTCTGAACACCAAGAAGCTGGGATACATCTTTTTAATCCTCTGGAGCAGAGAGAGGATCTGTGGATTATCGTTATTGATTAATGCATCAGGGTTTCTTAGGGTCAAAAACACTAAACTCACAACTTCAAATGAAAGCGTTTAGTTTAGTTAATAAAAGACCACATGTTCAATGTGAAAAGTGACTGTCGATAGATTGCTTCAGTTGGAATTTGGTGCTATATATATATATATCATTTTATTTTTAATTTAATTAAAAAAAGTGCGCCAAGACAATGGTAGGGGAAACACCGAGTGGTAATTATCAAATCTTAAGAGGTAACTGTTGTTTCAGTTTTATATGTTGCAGACTATAGTGAAATCAATGAATGAACACCTCTTAGTCTTGATAAATAGTTAGGGCTACTAAACTGTTTAATGTCGTTTATTGTTATGACTGCTATTGAAGTTCAAATGCAGTGTGGGGCCCAATCAGCAGAAGCCTACTGTACCTGGAGAGGGCGATGTAAACCCCAGCTTGGTTGGCTCATGCTCCTGGCTGCCTTTAGGTGGAGCGTCTTTGCTGGTGATGGAGTAGGTGGGTTTCTGGTCGCTCTTCGTACCCTCCCCACGCTGCTGCTCCGCCTGGCTCCTGTGGTTCTGCTGGACCCCGTGGGGCCATATTGTCAGGGCGGTGGGGGCTGTTTTCTGAGCGCAGGCCTCCGTAGTGCCCTCGGGCTCCTGTTTAACCGTTTCAGCTCCTATGTGGTTCACCAGCCCAAGGGAAGGGGCCGGGTCTGGGGGGGTTGCGCCGGGCTTCAGTCTATGCTGCAGCTCAGCCTGCCTGCAGGAGTCTGAGCTGCTGGTACAGTCTAAAGGTCCGTTAGCTTTGGGAGGCTCTTCAAGAGGCCCGTTGGCTTTCCTACAGTTCTGACATGGTTTCATGCCACATTTACAGACCTCTGACAGAGAGGCCCCCTGGGGGTCATTCGATGTACCGCAGGGTTTAGAGCAGGGGGCTGGTGGTGGAGTCCTTCCATGGGTTTTGGTTTCCTCTGGTGTAACACGTGATGGGGCCTTTTGCTCAGACACCCGCTCTGCTGACGGGGTTGCTGATGACAGGGTGGGGGCCGCGGACAGAGCCTTCTGCTTTATAGAGAGGTGTCGCATGATGCTGCACTGGAGGGCGATGACATCCTGAAGCCACTGTTCAACAGCAGAAAACCATGTGTTACAACACAAGAAGCAAACATCAATCCTGTCCTAACAACAATATCATGTTTAAGCTAGTATGATGCATCTGGTTTACCATCCTTCTTCTGATGAGTGTCAACGTGTGTGTTGGTAAGACAAGCAATCACCATTAAAAAGTCAACTTTGTAATTCCCTTGTTGGAAAGAGCCAACATGAATGCTATAAAAGCTACATCATTGTAGCACAGGGTTAGACATTAAGGGCCGGTGGAATTGTATCCCCACCATTGTAACCACTGGCCCGGAGCATTCGTCCACCAAAATAAAAATCGACTAATAATGAAGAAAATGAACACATTTGTTGCCATAGTAATGTATGCACTAACTACATTACTACTTGTACTACAACATTTGAATCATCAGTTCTTCCTCATTTTCCTCAATTGTTCATATTTGGTTTATTAAAATAATGATATTGTGGTCATTGTTAAAAAATGTCTGCTATTATTATGAGTATTATTATTTGTATAATGCACTTTCTGCCTTCCTGTCATCAGGAGTTAGACATGTAATGGCTATTGATTAGATTAGAGCCTTCATTATCCTAAACTGGTGGGACATTTCGCCAATACCTTTATATTTTCTACTCCTCACTTATTTGTCAGCATAGGTCGGCATTGATGTACAGAGCCGACAGAAGACCTTGTTTATACTGGCATCATATTGAGAGGTGCAGCCATTGACGCGTCCTGAAACCAGGAAGTAAGCTGCTGGTTCCCTCGCCAAAAAGGCAATGGGATTTCTCCACAGGGTTTTGGAAAATAGCTGGACGGTGGAAAACAAACCTGTTTGATAAATGCACGTTTTGTTCAGCCGGATAATCTCCACATGTCTACCCTTTTATAATTTTCTAATCATAAATCTAATCGATAGATTATAAAAGGGTTTTAGGACGCACCACTAGAAGCCAACTCCATCGATCAAGCTGAAACTTTCTCTCCCTCTTCCTGTCACTCTCCTTTAACTCCTCCGGTAACTTTCTTTTATTTGAAGTAGGGATGCACGATAATTATCAGCCCGATAGTTATCAGTCCGATATTAGGAATTATGACGTCATCCCGATAAACCGATAACAGTATTAATAGCCCCGATAATATACAATATATTTTTTGGGTAAAAATACTGCGGTGTGGGTGGATTGGGATGAGGGGCGCTTGTTTTTCACTCGGCTCCTCCCGTTTTGCCAGTACTGTGGTGTTAGTGGTTTAGGAAGAGGGGAGTTCTTCACAAATCCAGCGCTCCCTAATACTTCGAACCTGATCAGTCACCTGAAACATCGCCATCGCTACGATGGTGTGTTAAAAGCGTACGAAGACAATAATACAATACAGTGTGTGTGTGTCTGCGCACGTGCGTTGGAGCTATGTGCAACTCAAGGCATATGCTCGAACCGGAGCTGCCTGGACGCTGCAATCATGTTGCTGAGTGTGCTGACTTCTCGTACAATGTCCCGCTGTCTGGCTTCCTGCATCAAAGTAAAGTGCTCGGCGCAGTTGTGTGGATAGAGCGCTCCTCTGTTTTCATTTAAACAGCTCCTTATATCCGTTAGCGCAGCTAGCTAGCACCAGATGCTAACAACAACAATGCACGTAACGTCTCTCTCTTGCTCGCTCGGACCACACGTACACACACCCTCCCGGTCCTCCCGATGGCCAGTCGGTGCCTGCCGGTGAGCGTGGAAGTGTGGTCTGCCACAAGCGGGCGGCAGGAGCCGGGGCTGTCAGCATCAGCTTGTAGATGGTATTTTAAACTCGATGCGCTCTGAAGCTACGGGGCGGCCAAGGAAAAAAAATACACATGCGTTAATCGCATTAAAATAATTAGTGGCGTAACTTTAATTTTTATTATCGGTTATCGGTATCGGTCTTGAGAAGCAGGAAGTTATCGGTATCGGTATCGGTTTCAAAAAACCAATATCGTGCATCCCTAATTTGAAGGTTTTTTGCCCAGCGCTTGGCCGGTTACCGCTGGTATTAAAACCATTTTGGCGAATGGTTTGGTGGCGCGATAGTCTGTAGTGAAGGAGCGCACTCCCGCTCACGGGTGCCTGCTCGCGCTGCGCTCCGCAGAAAACAGCTGTTTGCTTTCCCCCCCCAACAACGACAACCGACTCACGGAACGCTATGGTGTAGCGTTAATAAACGAAACAATTTAACTAAAAATTGCTAGTTAAAATACCAATACCACAGGACAATTACTTTTTTTAAAGCAATATTTTTAGTGGCCAGTGGAAAGTACGTTATGCTGGCCCGGGGTGTCTAAATAGTGCTTCCGGGCCAGCGGGCCATTTATAATGTCGAGCCCTGTAGCATGACTTCACCTCAACCATTTAGCTACTTGTTAGCCACCGCATTTTCAATGCCACATTGAAGCTTCAGAAATGATGTTGTAGAACAAAACCTGAAAATCTCGCAAACTTGTGTTAAGCACAGACCTTTTTCCAGACATCTAAACTAAAAACGTGTTCAAAAACGGTTGATTTAGAGACAAGGGAACCAGAAAGAGGTAAAAGGTTAACCCATTTCAAGTTTCAGGACTCATTCCTGCAGACCTCTAAAAGCAGTGACGATCTCTTAAGAAGGACCAGGCCAGACTCTGTGATTCACCAGGTCACAAAAATATGATAACACATCCAAATGAATACAACATACAAGCTGTTGTTTCAGGTGACTGATTCAAGGTGACTTATTGTTTTGTTGTCTGCTTACCTCCTGTTGGTCAGCCTCTGAGGTCAGGTGCTTTGAGCTGGGATGGGCTGGCACACCGCTACAGACCAGCTCCAACTGACGCACACCTGCAGGAAGCAGCATGGGGGGGTGGGTTCTGGTACTGGGACTTGATGGCATCTGGCACCTAAACGCAAACAGTGATTGTCAGAATCATCAGTTATCTCCATTAAGGCACTGTTGGCCCAGACACGAATAAATAAAAAACAATGTTGATGAATATCTCAAAATATGACTGTTGTTGTGTTCCCTGCTGAGTTAGATTAACATCTGAGCTAATCTTTGCCGAATTATCAGTTATTCCATTCATCGATTATTCTTTTGGCTTGTCTTGGCAATTAAGAAGTGACCACAAAGAAACTATTTGGAATTTAACAAGCACACCTAGAGAAACTCTAAAGAGGTGGGCTGACTATTACAACAGAATGTTATCAATAGCGCGATATGGACTAGCAGTTGAAATATATATTTAAAAATATATATAGAAATGTTGGGAGTAAATCACAAGAGCTCTAATGTTCATTTAAAGCAAAATGTGTCAAAATACTATTCTGAACTTAGAACTGTGGTACAATTACGACGACAAATTGTATTCTACTGACTTATGAAAAATCTATTGGTTTGGTACAGTTCCTGACAGAGAAAATAACACCAACAAAACTAAATGTCAAGGCCTGTCGTTTCTGCTGTGACGACCGCAGGTCCGAATCTGGTGGTCCCTTTACGCCTGTCACCCCCACTCTATCTTCCCCTTTCAGATTTATTTTTCTTATTAAGGCATAACTGGCCACACGTTTAAAAAAAGAAAGAAAAGAAAGATGTATACATAAAAAGGTCCATGCAAATACTACAATTTGGCGCAAAGTTGTGATTAATAATTGAATTATCAGTCAAAAATAATCACAATTAGATATTTCCTTATGTTTAGCCCTGGTTTACAGCCTTACAATACCTTGAAGGTCTTCTTGTTGTGCTGGTGGGTTGTGCGCCGGTTGGGAGCGTTCTGTCGATGGACTCTACGCAAGAAGTCCAACTTGACGGCGTGCTGCGACATCCTGTCCTGGAAATGGTCAAAGAGCTGACAGCGACTGGAGAGACTCAGGTTCCTCTGATTCAGCTGAAATAGAAAAAAATGATGTCATGTTGTTGCACCATCTTGGCTGAGACACACACACAAAAACCAACGTGGCAAGAAACAGAGTTGGTTATGCTCTGAGCATAGACTGTGCCTCCTTACCGCTAAGTGCTCAACATGGTTTGGACACATCCATTTCCCAGCAGGTAAAGCTGTAAGTGGAGGATCCAGACAGTCCATGTGGAACAGAAGAGGACAGTAGTCACACTGGATCAGTGGAGCTATCCTGCAACTCCTGTGAAAGGAAATACAAGAACATAAGACACTGATATTAAATATCTCATGTCTGTGTGCGTATCTTTGTAGGAAACTGAAATGTGGTACAAACCTGTTGCATGAAAAGCAGACTTTCACTGGTAAAGGGACCAGACCATTGGGATCCAGTTCATGCTGCGGCCTCCTGAATGGCTTCCCTAGAAGCTCCTCTTTTCTTCTCCGTTTACTGCTGCCTAGAAATCCAAATCAAGTAGAATCATTAAAGAAACAACCCAGATATGTATGTCATGTATCATCAATCTAAAAAAGGGCAATACTTTTTTTATAAATATACTTTCAATAACTTGCCTCATTCACAAATAGATTTACAGCCTTGTTCAACCATGGGCTTTCCATCCAATCCAATGAAAATAAAATAAAATACAAAAATATGCTGAACTAATTCCAATTCAATTCAATTCCAAATGTTATGCCTTCAATGTCTTTCTCCTTGCCTCAACATTTGAATATTGGTGAAATAAAAACAGTATAATTCCACAGTTTAGGACATGGCTGACTGACCTGGCAGTGCAGTGGTGCAGGTGAGCTCGCTGGGTAGCTGGAACTGTGTAGGGTTTCTCTCCATGGCTGCTGCTATTAGCAGCTGAAAGGGCCTCTTGAGGAGGCGTGGAGTTGGAGTCGATAGCGTAGCACCCTCGTGCTCTGAGCCCTGAACTTCATCCTCAGGCTCTCCTGCCTCCTCCTCCCCGTCGTTCTGCTCCTCCGACGGGGTCGGGGTGGACGAAGTGTTTGAGGTGGGCGTTCCCGGTCGACTGCTTGGCCTGCTGCTGGTCCTGCGCTCCAAGAGGCGTACCTGGGCCACTCGTAGACCGGGCCCCGCCGCCCCAGCCCCCGGGGGCAGGCCATCGAGCCGCAGTGGGCCGGCGTTGAGCTCCAGCTCCACGGCCGGGGACAGAGAGCGCTTGGATGAGGACTTCTCCGGTAGGCCATTGGTCTGTTCCGACTTCTGCTCTCGCTTCTGCAAAAACACAGAACAAATGACAGATTTATCAGTCTACCCAGATTAAAACATATACTTTCTTCACAATTTGTCAGTAACACTGGAGGAGGATTGGGTGTGTAATATAGTGTTGCAGTGATGTTCTGTTTTTGAAGCCATTGTAACATTGACTTTAAGACGAGGAAACCCAGAAGTGCTAAAATGCCAACTCATTTTCAGGTTTAGGACACCTTCCTGAAACTCTCTATAGAAAAAACCTGCCACTCACCTTTTTCCGAACATTGCAGCGGTGACACATCCATTCTCCCGGGGGAAGCATTTCTTCACTTAGAGGTGGGTTGCTGTGGTAAGCAGATAAAACATGATAATTAAGGATCATAATGAATGCAGGCAAATTAATTAACATCATCAATTAATATCCATGTATGCAGACATGATAGAGTCACAATTATGTCCAGTGACTTGATAGGAATGCACACTCCATCTCTGAACCACTAAAACCACAAAGCCGGAAACATCTTTCTTGTCAGTGTCATGCCTAGACCGACAAAGGATTAAAAAAATTCTGTCATGGTAAAAGTGCCAAATGTTACAAGAACAATGATATGTGAAGGAGGGCACTGTGCTGATTGATTAATAAGAAGAAGGAGTAATCTGAGGCCAATACTATAATATACAGCCTAGAAGGTCCCAATCGAAGGAAAATGTATCAAAAGTTACCTTGTGCAATACAAATCTAACGATAAAACACAAAACAAGCAATGTGCAGGGGTATGGAACAACTACTACATCCCATTCACAGACCTGACCATATATGGATAAAACGTTGCAGTTTGGTCGTTTCGAAGTGGCAGTCTGAACTCAACTCTTCCAAATACCAGAGTTAAAATAATCATGCAAGCAGATGTTTAACTGGGAGCGAAGCACAGCCGAACGGTTAAATGCTACCATGGACTTTGTTACATGTCCACAACAACACTGCATTGAAGCTAACACCATCTCAGAAAATGGCTTAAATTCCCTCTGTGTTTTTATCAACCCTTTTCTCTCAAAGCTGAATTATAAAAAGGTTTGTAAGATGGCGGTGGAATCGAAAAAAAGAGCAGGGAGGTCGCCATATTGTAAACAGAAGCCGCTTCGACTCCATTTTTAGCAGCAGCGGCTCCACTGGTTGCAGCCACGACAGGAGGGGAGCACCGACTGCCAGCTTATTCTGGCCACTTTCACAACACACTCATTCTTTGAACACGTCTTCTCATTGACAATAACGACAAAAATTATGCTTTCGATATAGTATGCGCCTAAACGCTCCACCACATCTTAGAACGGACACACCATATCTAACGGTACATGTTGTTATTTTTAGGTATTCAGCATGTTGTAACCTTAAGAGACGTTCAAATGTACTTCAAAATGCTGCTGAATTTAGTTTACAGATCAATTCTCGTAGAAACACAGTGAATACAATTGCACTTACAAAGGGCTACATACAGCTCGCTACCGCCTTCCTCAGGTTCAGTTGAATGGGAGTGTACAGTGAGAATATGGGGGGACTATCATGAAACAACAGTATGTGCAGAACAATAACGCCAGGTAAAATCTCTTCAAGGCCAGATATTCAATCACAAGTGAAGAGTATCACAGTCATGATTCGGAAGCACAAACAACAGCTAACTTCATTAAGGAAGCACCGCCCGCTGAAGTTAGCTTCGGCATCTAAGTTTTCCATGCAGCTACACAGTTGCAATGCCTTCACTGTTATACACGAATGCACATGCATTACGTGCCCTTTTGCGTTCCTTTTCATAATTAACTGTAACCTACCAGCACTGGAGGTGGAAGGCTGCAGGGCAGTGGTCACAGCACAGCAAGTCGCCCCCTTCCCGGCAGCTGTCGCAGGTGTCGTGGTTGGTAGCCCTGCCGCTCCTCCGGACGTCTCTCACCAACTTCCGACTCCTCTTCTCTACCTCCTCGGACTTCGGGGGCGCCAGCAGTGTTTGGATTTGCTGTAAAAGTTGTTCAACTCTTTAGTATAAAATCACGGCTTCAAGACCAAATGCTTGTCTAAAGAGTGTCAAAATATGCAGCTTTGGGCAATAGCATGCTAAGCTTGGGGAGAGCGGTAACGTTAACTAGTGGCCTCCATTATCAACCCCAGCTATTGAGTTAGCTGAACGAAAAAATGCTTGACAGCAGGCTATGGTGATAATGATAGTTAACATGAAAGAAAATACCTGAAAGCATTAGAAATAAAGGAATATGTATCTCTATTAGGCCTTTGAGCAAAGAAACCTCACCTCCATTAAGCCCCCAGAGGTATCCAAATCGTATACAATCGTCGGGGTCTCCATTTTGTCCCACATTCATCCAGGTGCAGACGTTGCAAAAATATATTTGCGATAAAAAGGCCTACCGAGCACACAACAATGAGACTAAATCCCGCAGTAAACGTCTTTTCAGAGGATCGCTAGCCAAACGATGCTTGCTATCGTTAGCTTGCTAAGGGAGCTAACTACGAAGGCAAGACGGTAACCAGTCAAGGTTGTGAAGCTAGCGGTCTCACTAGCTTGCGTTGTGGCCCAAAAAAGACAACAAAGTTCACGATAATCGTGTAATTGAAATAATAGAGTCTTAGCACAAAATGTTATGAGCGGCGCCAAACCTGCTCACAGTATTTTATACAAATATATCGTTGCTGTTAGCTACCAAATCCATCTGCGGCCTAGCTGGCCAGCCATGATTTTTGTTTCTGCTCCTGCGAAAGGGAGCCCTGTAAATCTGCAAACCCCTCCACTTCCATTGTCAATAGAAGATGGAAACCACAAAATAAAGAATGAAATCCGGCGTGCCAAGGTCCAATGCACGGTTTCCGAAAGCGTTCGGAATGTATAATCCTCAGATCGAGTATGTGGAGATGCAAATTTGGTTGATGTTATTGTTGTGAAAAAGGCTGAGCATCTATACTGGCTGCTAGCAACATCCTCTACCAGTTGGCGCAACCGCGAACCGCCGGGAGCGCATGCGCATTGGGGCGGATATAGATAATAGCGGGGATATAATAAACACAAGAAGCGAGTACTTTGTGTACACACTGTATCCGGCTGCAACTAATGTACAAGCATTACCATAAGACGCTACTTTGCTACGTGACATTGTTTAGTTCACTATACTGCTGATTATGAGAGCTAGGCCTACATAAAATGCTTCATGTTTTGATAGCCACAGTGCTACGGACTTTACTCTTCATCGAAATCCGCCATTAGCTTTTTCGAAATCAGTAATACAGACGGATGTAAACTGTTGGCTCTACAACAACTACTACTAGTACTACTATCGCCTTTCGCTGGCAAATTAACCAAAGTACTGGTACTGAAGTTATACAGCATCACTGTTTTATTGGAATTGCTCATTTTTGTCACAGTAGCCTAGTAGGCCTACTGCTTGTCCTGCTACTGTTAGCACTCATACTGTGTTGCATTCGTATTAGTGTTTTACATGCTATTGTTCTATTAAAAATAGCGGTTTCCATTCTGACATATGTGTTTAACATGAATACTCTTGTGTTGCACATGCATAGTTGTGTTTTCTATTCATGCTAGTTTTATTTACTTAGAATGTGTTCATGTGTTATTTTTTCAATAAGATTTTATTCACTTTTTTCAGAAAAAAAACAGCAAGCAACACAACAAACGTAAAAATTGAGCAGGGTATTTTCACAATCATATTCATTTTGAGATATATTTTAACCATCTTCCAATATAAACGTTGTTTCTTATTCTTAACACACATGTCAGTCTCTCCATCTCATGAATGTCTTTAAGGATTTCCATCCAATAGCCTACTGTATGGAGGATCAGCTTGTGACCACTTACGAGTGATTGCTTTTGTTCAGTTGCTAACACACACAAATCTCACATAAAGCTTAATTATTTAAACTCACACTCAAAGAGCAAAACCTCAGCTCAAATCTCCAAAACTCTTAACACATTTTCAGCTCTGCACCCAATTAGAAATTCAACTTGGCCTTTTTTGCACACAAACAAACTGCACACGTTTCTCTAAGTAAGACACAGAATTCTGACATATAGTGCGAGACCGACGCAGACCTGCGCAATTGCGATCGCCGTCTTGCTTGTGCCTTCTTCTTCTTCTTCTTCTTCTTCTTTTTTTTAATGGCGGTTCGCAAACAGCTTTTGGTTGCATACCGCCACCTACTGTACATGAGTGTGAATCATCATGTCATCCCTTTAATAAACCAGTATATCGAAAAACATAAAACTAAGAAACCATAAAATAAATAAAACAAAACAAATCATCCATGGTCAATTCTAACCTACTGTTGGATTATTTTCCCTATCCCAGTTTCCCTCAAAAAGGTAAACAGTGCCTTTCCCGCTCTTACTCCTTCTCCTTCTGTTCCCAGAATACCAGCTAAATTCCACTCCCTCTCTGCCTCTAAACCTTTATCCCTTAATGTTCCTCTTTCAACTCTATAGGTGACACAATGTAATAAAACATGTTCCACATTTTCCCTAACTCCACAGTTCCCACACTTGTCACTGTCACTTTTCCCCATGACATACAGCGTACCTTTAAATGCAGTGTGATTTAGTTTGAGCCTAGCTATCATGATTTCCTCCCTTCTATTTCTTTCTTTATACATATTAATTGTAATTGTATTTTGCACTTGATGATATCTTTGCCTTTCTGGTCTTTCTCCCACCTTCTCTGCCAGATCTCCACCCCTTTCTTCTTAATTAGTGCTTTTCCTTCTCCTTTTCCAAGTTTAACTGGTAGTGTGATTTCCTTTTGTAGTACACTTTTTGCTAATCTACCAGCACACTCATTCCCTTTCACCCCCTCATGTGCAGGCACCCAGCAGAACTGCAGATCTATACCGCCTCTGTGGAGTCTTAACAGGCTATGATTCAGTTATATGAGAATGTCTTCTCTGGCAGTTGCTGTTGACGGTGTGCTTTGTAAACTGGATAAAGAATCTGTGCATATAACCACCATATCTGGTCTGACCTCTTACACCCACTGTAATCCTATTACTACTGCCAGCATTCGTACTGTATACACTGAAAGTTGGTCTGACGCTCTTTTTGATATCGATATTTTAAATCCTGGGATATATATACCAACTCCAACACACTCTTCCTTGTTCTTAGAACCATCTGTATATATTTTGAGGTAATTGTGATAATTACTCCTGAGGTATAAACTTGTTTTGAAACTTCATTTATTTGCCACTCTCTTTTCTTTTCTACAATACTCACATCTATATTTACTATTGGAAAGAGCCATGGGGGTACACTACTGAATGGATTTGATGGTGAAAACTCTAACTCATGCATGCCGTATGTCCTTATTTTTCCTTTACTTGTCCATCCAAACGCACGCCCCTGAAACTTGGAATATTCCCAGCACTCCTGTAATGTTTTGTTTGTGACATTTCCTTCCCCACTTCCTTTTAACCTGACCCAATAAGCAAGAGCAATTTGCTCTCTTCTTAGCTCCAATGGAGTCTATCCTGCTACAACTAATATTGCATTAGTAGGGGTTGACTTAATTGCACCTATACACAACCGTAACACTTTATATTGTAACCTATCAATTTTTAGTAATGACGTTTTTGCTGCTGCTGCTGCATATATTATACCGTAATCCAGAGTTGTCCTCATAATAAATTGCCCTATAGATGTCGATTAATGCCTGTTTGTCTGCCCCCCAGTCACATCCAGCCACTGCTCTTAATAGGTTCAACCCTTTTTTGAATTTTGTTTCCAAATGTTTAATATGAGTTTTCCATGTACATGTACTATCTAACCATAGCCCCAGATATTTAAATTCATTGACCTCATTCATCGGCTAATATAAGCTTCTCAGTCTCCATCTTGCGTTCGTAAATGTCATGAAGCAAGATTTGCTTACTCCGAATACAGTTACAGTTACGTGTCTTAAAAAAGGTAACATAATCAGATTACTTTTAGATTACTTTTTGATTACTTTTTTTTTCCATCACAGATGGGTATGTTTTGGTGAACAGGAGACACAAAAAGCAAAAGGAAACTGAACGTGTTTTTACTGTTTTAATGGCGTATCAAGAGCACAACTGAAACATAACATCTGAAACGATGTAACAACATAATAAACTCTTTGGGGATGCAGCTTGGGATGTGAGGAGTGAGGGACATGGCTTAGAACGGGCGTGTCGGCTTCTGTCCTGCCAGTGTTGGCAGGACATGAATTAAAATGTCAAACTCGGACTTCATTTTAAGGACATTTCGGCCAGGGGTGTAGAGCTATATTTGTTTAAGCACCGGATTGGCAAAACAGGAGAGTGTGCACCAGTCTGCCTTGATCTATGTATTCATGTCAGTGACCCTCACAGTATCTGCTGCCCACAGCTGTTTTATAGAAGGAAAACCTCCTTCACTTCATGAAATCTCTGCAGCACCAGGAGGCAGCGGTAGGGTTGACTCAGCCTCTGAGAAGACGAGCGCGCAGTGCCTTTCACGCACCGCCTTTCACGCACCGCCTTTCACGCACCGCCTTTCACGCACCGCCTTCACTGTGTTTACCTTCAGAATCATTAGTAAGGCTAAAGAGCGACCGCAGGCTGATGTGTTTTAACCACACACACACACACACACACACACACACACACACACACACACACACACACACACACACACACACACACGCGTGCAATTTAAACCCAGACTTTTGTTCCTCCATGTTTCGTTGTTATTGTTTCACTGAGCGAGCGGACCCGCGATTTTTTTTCAAACGCTTTTTTGGTCCATCTGCGGCGGTAATAGGTTTTGTGGGCTTTGATGATTCGGCTGTACCTTTAGTCATGAATATTACATTTTGTAAGGAAATCTTTCCACCAATAATTCCAATAATTCATCCAAAATGTATTCACTTAAGGTTTACGAAAGTATATGTAACGCGAGCTGAATACAGTTCCTTGATTTTTGTATTCTGATTACGTAACGCCGTTATATGTGACCTGCTTCATCAAAGTCAGTCGCATTGACCCAAAGACACATTTTGAGTTGTATACACTGTTTGAATGAGGAGATCATAGCTTTCTAATTATATCAGGATTGTTGTTGTACTCCAAATATTAAGCGAAATATGTCACATTATATAATGACTGTCCCGAGTCATCATTTTGAGAAAAAGGCCTTCAAAGTTTCCTCTTCTCTGGAATCCATCGATCTGATTGATTATTAACGGAACAAATGATCAACATTCTACAGAGGGAAGATATTTTAGTTTGGATTACTGGTCTGGGGGAAGCTCACGAGTGTGTGTTTTTGTGTAATTTTGCGTTTGTGTGTATTGTGTTTGTTTCCCGGGGACCCTCACGAAAAACACCGGCTGTTGTTCTGCCTGCTGTGACGTCAAGTTACTCCGTTCTCCGCTTGTAATTATGCCGAAGCTTCAAAGTTGTATTTATCATCTGAATTTGCCGAAACAAGTTTAATATTCTGAAAGCCAAGACTTTGTTTGATTGAAATCAGATGAAAACAAACTGTAACGGACACTGCCGTGTTATCTATGATTACTCTACCTTTACATTCATAATGTCAGCCGGAGGGAGGAGGGGCGGCGCTGCGGAAGAGCAGATTGCCGGTCATCTTCCCTTTACAAGCTTAAAGAATGTATTTATTGTGTGAGTTTGGAAATAAAAGTATCATATTCTGAAAGCCAAGACTTTGTTTGCAAATGATCAAAATACTACAAAGGGAAGATATTTTTGTTTGGATTACTGGTCTGGGGGAAGCTGGCGAGTGTGTGTGTGTGTATACGTGTGCGTTTGTGTGTATTGTGTTTGTTTCCCGGGGAAAACACTCACGAGAAACACCGGCTGTTGTTATGCCTGCTGTGACGTCAAGTTACTCCGTTCTCCGCTTGTAATTATGCCGTTACAAGCTTCAAAGTTGTATTTATCATCTGAATTTGTCTAAACAAGTTTAATATTCTGAAAGCCAAGACTTTGTTTATTAGAAAACAAACTTTAACGGACCCTGCCATGTTATCGATGATTACTATGATTACTTGCTTTACATTCATAATGTCACCCGGAGGGAGGGGAAGCAGCGCTGCGGAACAGCAGAGTGGCGAGTGAGAGCTGTCATCTTCCCTTTACACGCTTCAAAAATGTATTTATCGTGTGATTTTGGAAACAAAAGTTTCATATTCTGAAAGCCAAGACTTTGTTTATTTAAAATCAAACAAAACACCCGAACCCCGAACAAACTTTTTTTTTAAATGAGCCGTTGCGACTTCCGACTGATTTCAATAGAACGGGTCACTATGGACGGACGGGTGGCGCAGTGATCTGTGCATCCGATCATCAGATCAAGGGGGAGTGCTGGGGAACTCCAGTTCGAAACCCGCTCCTGCTGCCACTGCGTCAGGCCGTTGTGTCCTTGGGCAAGACACTTCACCCGGATTTGCTTCTGTGGGTATTGTCCACAGTTTCTGACCATTGCATGTATGATATATGTGTAATGTGTGTATATGTAAAGCACTTTGAGTCATTGAAAAAGCGCTATAATAAATGTAAGGAATTATTATTATTACTATGACGTTTGTCAATCTTAAAAAATAATTTCCATGTCAAAAGTCACAGTTTGTCGTAAAACTGTTGAAATATAAGACTATGAAAAATACGCAACTAGAAAGACTACAAAGTGATGTCTTGTGACTCCCAGTGATGTCACAATTGTTTTCCTCCGCTAAATATAAGAGATAGCTAAGATAACTTAAACAAGATGCCTGTGTGCTTAGTACCAGGTTGTTATCATACCAGCAATGGGTCTTGCTCGTTCTTTCGCTTCCCATCTGATGAAAGGACCAGGAGTGGCTGGCTGGATCAAGTTAGCTACCAAGCTAGTAGCAAGCACGTTAGTTAGCATTACAGTCTTAGCCTTGTCATTTTTATTAGCCTTAACATGAAGCAACATGAAGTAACCCAAAATGTTAAACAGTAAGAGTAGTAGTAATATTTCGTGAACCCTTTGAAGAGTACTGTCACACCGGTGTGATCATTCTATAATACACAATTTAAGCCCGGGGGAGAAATGCTAACGCTATTGCTACATTAGCATCGGCGATCTGTTCTTCTACTTCATGCTATCTGCACAAATGGTTGACATTAAACATTAAAAATATCAGGCAGTTTAGAGAGAATCAAAGGAAGGCAGGCAGGCAGCTTTGCATGACATTTTTCTGGATGTGTTGATAGTGAGGGTAGTCAATCACTTTTTTGACAACAGTAGTGACGGCCATCTTGGTGACGTGTGTTGTTGTGAGAGTCTGCGAGACCAGAGATGTAGTTCATTAAGCATTTCACACAAAAATGTGTTACTTCCAGTGTTGGGACTAACGCGTTACAAAGTAACGCAAAGTAACGCGTTACTGTAACGCCGTTATTTTTGGCAGTAACTAGTACTCTAACGCATTACTTTTTAAATTCAGTAACTCAGTTACCGTTACTACATGGTGCGTTATTCCGTTACTGCGTTTTTTTGATATTGTCAACAGCCAGGTGAACAGAGATGAGAACTGTACTTAAGTACAGTACTTGAGTAAATGTACTTAAATACTTCCTGTGTCACATGCGGAGACGGGCTGTGGGCGTGTTCGTGTTGTTTACTAACAAGACTATCATGGCGGCAGCGGAGCTCAAGTCTAGTTTCTCCACCTGGAGATATTCTCACTATTTCACTTTTGTCGAGCACAAAGAAAAGAACGTTTTAGTTAAATGTAAGTTGTGTCCTGGCGGGTCAAAGAGCCTATCTACTGCCCAAACCAGTCATTCAAATCTCTTAAAACATCTGCAAAAACAACATGCTGGGACGCAGCTAGTAGCTAAGACCACAGAGACTCAGCCGACGCCACTCCACCTCCACCTGCACCTCAGCAACAGCGGCTGGATTTTAACCAAGGGACTGCTAGCCAGGGAAAAGTCGAAAAAGCCATTGCACGGTATGTTGTAGAACACATGCAGGCTATTGCTACAGTGGAGTCACCCGCTTTCAGGGAGCTAGTAAGCATGATAGCATGTCCGGGCGGCACACGGCATATGAAACGGAACACTTTTTCCAACTACCTGGAGAAAGAATATACAAAAATGTAAAGCCAGCTAATATCGATGCTATCCAGATTGCATATAATGCATGTCAAGTTGATCAACAGATTGTATTATTCTCCAATGAAAAAACAGTACTGAAATGAAGGCTATAAGGGCATTAATATAATGGGAGCCCTTTTTTAAGTACGTTACGTTACTTTTCACAGTAACGCATTACTTTTTGGTGTAAGTAATCAGTAAAGTAAATGAGTTACTTTTGAAATGAAGTAACTAGTAATGGTAACTAGTTACTGGTTTTCAGTAACTAGCACAAGACTGGTTACTTCACAGTTTTACGACACATTTTTATTTTTTTGACTGGCAAAATTATCTTTTAAATTGACAAACATCATGATATGTGTAATTCGTGGCACAATTCAAACAGGATCGAAAGATAATCTTTCTCTCTCAATTGACTTCAATACATAATTTTTCAGAAATAAGGTCCCATGGAGCTCCCCCGGAAGGGGAGGGACTTCGCCACTCTATAGGGGCACTGAGCTGCCATCCCCACCATATGTCATCTCACATAATTCAGAGCTGATAGGCTGTAAGGACGTGTGCCGCGAAAAGTGTAGTGTGTGAAGAGGAGACGAGAGAGCTGCAGTGACGCGTCCTAAAACCCGGAAGTAAGCTGCACATTGTTTCCCTCCACAAAAAGGCAATGAGATTTCTCCATAGGATTTTAGAAAATAGCTCAAAATAAGATCTGTGGGAAACGTATCTGTTAGATAAATGCACGTTTTGTTCAGCCGGATAATATCCACATGTCTACCCTACTTTTATCATTTTCAAATCATAAATCTATCGATTAGATTTATGATAAGACTTTTGAAACTACAAGAAGATAAGGAGGACTTTTTTTTTGTGACTAACTTTTTATTTATTTTTTATTTTTTTGTTGCCCTCACAAAAGGGACTTATACAGATACAAATGATATAGACAATACAAAAATAAAAAAAATAAAAAAAAATAAAAATATAGATATATATATATTAGAGCCGGGACTCGATTAAAAAAATTAATCTAATTAATTAGAGGCTTTGTAATTAATTAATCGAAATTAATCGCATTTTTAATCAAATATACATATTTGACCTGAGAACAGTGAGAAGCAATTTTCACATGGATTTTACTCCAAGTGGTCTACAGTCCAAGTGCATGACATTGTGGGCCATCTAAGCTAATTTACAGATGGCCCTGAGCCCAATAGAGATTGCCCTGAAAAATGCACGCGGACGAAATGGCACGAAGGGTTTGGGGGGCCTCCGTCCCGCTAGAAATTTTTGATTTTTGCAGGTCTTAGATGCTGTCTGGTGCATTCTCTAGACTGAATAATAAGATGAACCACCACAATATTATATTGTACAATTTCAATTTTATTCTTCATTTCACTTGTTTGTTTGTTCTTGTTTGTGTTTGCTCGCTTGCATGCCCTGCATAGCTATAAGAAATACTTAAAGGGATAGTGGAAATTGAACCACAAATAGTTTCGTTTTAACTTATATACAAGCATAATTACGTACCAAAGCAATCACACCTGATTAAAAAAATATAATAATTGCCTTACGCATGTTTGAAGCACTTTATTGCAGCTTCCCCGAACTTTTTTAGAAACGAAATGATCGATTCCGCCAAACCGGAAGTGAGGAAAACTCAGGAAGACGAAACAATAACAAACTACGGCGTCTATGCAGAATGAACGTGGAAGGGCAAATATACCAGACAAAGAAGAAGGATTGTACGAGGTATCCAGTGATGATAGCGAGTCAGAAACATCCTCTCGGCTTTCCTGCGAAAATGTAGTTTTAGGAACTGAATCTGAATCCGGTTCAGTAAGCGACGATGGTGAGAATATTGAGCCAGACGATGGACTATTACGTCCTTATTTGTTCGAGCCCGAGCCCGAGGAGATGGAGTTAGTTCACGGCATGGGCAATGGCGAGGATGACCAGGACCAGGCGCCAGATGATGCACCCCTACGCACAAATAATCTTGACTGGTAGGTCCCTAAGCATAGCTCACGCTAGGCGCTATATTATATATTGCAAAAGTTGGCATGCATGCACTGTAGGCCTATGGCTATGCCCGAGGATGACTGCATGTAGGGTACATTTCATAACATACCAGGGTCAGTTTCACATAAATTATCTTGTCACATTTATTATTTTATATGTAACAGCCTTATGGGCATTAATTACATGAATAAATTGAAATGAATTGTATACTAGCATGATATACAGCTAGAGCCAATCGGTCTTTTGACGTAGTATGGTCCTAATCCTAGGCTAGCCAGGCTGCCTGTCAAGTGTAGGCTGTACTCGCAGTACTGTTAGTCTATCATGTCTATATGATGATCAGTGTACACATTCGACACTGTGTACCGGATTATCGGATGACGAGGCCTCCGGTCGCCTCATCGACAGGCAATAAATGGCGTTGTACACAATGGTACAGGCTAATGATGCATTAAATCAGCCAGAAAACATAATAAAATACTCGTGCCTCGTCCAATGTTTGTGCCCGTCTGCCTTTGTTTTCGTCATCACCCGAAGATTCCCGAAGTATTTCGTTTCATTGAGAGGGCGTGGTCGGGAGCAGTAAAATTGAAAATAAAATGAAACTAGGTGCATGAAATTAAAAAAAATGGTTTATTATGCTTATTTTTAATAAAAATACATAAGTTAAACCCAAAATTCGTGGATTTCCACTATCCCTTTAAGTTGTTGGTCAAAACACTTTCCATCTGGGAAGGCAAATGCCTTCCCAGATGGAAAAAAGTAGAAAACATTACATTCAGTTATAACTGCTAAAAACAAACATTATTTACAGTATTATGGCCCTTGTTAAAAATGTTTGTAATGTTAACTACTGTAAGTTGGTCGAATGAATGCCTCCTCAACCGGAAGCTGACCGAGCAGACCCGAGCAGCAGTCGACAGGAGCCGAGCACATCCGCGAAGCACACGTCAGAGTTCCCGTTAGCCGGCAAATCTAAATATCTTCGGTCAAAATAATTTCCCTTTAGAGCAATACCGCTTCAGTTGCTCCACTTATGTGACAGACAAGAAGAGTATGTGACAGACAAGAATAGTCAACTCTAATGTCTAACACTTCATGTGGAGAAAGAGATGTCCTGTATGGGTTGATTGTGTGTTGGTCTGTTGGTAATGCCTCTGGGTTCCGGTGGGCATGTAAACAAATGCATAATGCTGCGCTATACTTTGTGGCCTCATCCAGTTGCATAGCGACACTTATTGTGTCGTTGTCTTTTAATAGGCAGGTAGTCATATCATTAGCTAGAACTAGCTGGATCTGATCGATCGAGCGAGTGAAGTCTAATCTGACGGGAGAGAGAGATCAGCTGCTGCTGACGAGTCGAGACTCGACATGCAGCTCTGCATAACCACATGCAACGGTGAGCGGAACAAAACACACACTTCAGGTTAGAATATCACACGTAGCTATTTTAATTACCTCTCAAACTACCTAAACTAGTTATAGATATGTTTAGTTTTACTGTCGGGTCACTCATTACTGGATCCGCGAGCTGCATGATACTGGCATAATAGATTGCCCGATCGGGCAACCAGCAGGTGAGGCTTCATTGTCCGAGCTAAATACTAGATGGCCCCGAGCCATCGGGCAGTCCTTAATGTCAAGCCCTGCTTGAGCCTCAGTGCAGTCCAGTGAGCCAGGGAGTTGGTTATTTTCTCAGACGTGGACTGACTTATCCTGGCCCTGAAACCAGTCATCTGGTTGAGTGTGGGTTGGGTCAGGGTGTGGTTCCTTGCACTCGGAGTCGGGCTAACGTCCACGCTAGCTGCTACATGCTTTGCATTTAGGTGATACTTTAGGCTTGATGTGCTGCGGTGATATGCAAATTCTTTTTTGCATAATTTGCACACAACCGTGCTCTTGTCGACGCTTCCATCCGTCCGTTTTTTAAAACAAAATTTCCCATCCACGGGGCCGACCAAAGCGGTCTCATCAGCTTGTTCGTTCATGTTTGACTATTGTTCACCGTGGTTTGTTGTTGTTTGAAGTCCCATGCTGAAGTCATGAACGTTAGTTGGTGCTCCAGTATAATCGGTACGCCTGAAACTCATCCAGTGAGAAACGTTCCGCTGTGCAAAAATAATAATAATAATTTTTTTAACGCGTTCATTTTTGTGTAATTAATTAATCTTAATTAACGCGTTAAAGTCCCGGCCCTAGTTTGAACTAAAACCAAACGTCACCAATAATGTGTAACATATGTGGAACATGTTGAAGTCAGTATGAAGTCTCCATCAGAGAGAAAATAATAGGCTGAGAGAGTTTGTTATACTCCAGTCTGTGTGTTTGTGTTTGAAGTGATGACATTATCAAACACCTGTGTGTGTGCAAGCCCAGAGATCAAAGGTTACCATGGTGACGAGGTTATCAAACACCTGTGTACATGAGCCCAGAGATCAAATGTTTCTATGGAGATGTGCTGTGAAAGGAGAGCCTTTCCGTTCTTCTGAATGAGGAATAAACCTCTTACATTTCTAACTTTTGTTGAAAACCGTAGCAGCTATCGGTAATATTTCAAAGCGTGGAGCATGTCAGGACCCTGGCGAGCGTCTGAGTCTGCTTTTTGTGGACTTTCGGGTCAATAATGTGGCATTTTTGGCAGATTTACTAAAGGTGTGCGGCTGCTGCTCTGAGATAAGATCAGGCTGAATTTACAATGGGCCTTAACCAATTCAACCAATACATTTAAAAAAGGCCTTATATTGTATGTTCTGTTCTTTCAGTTTTGTAATAGATTATCAGGTTTAAAAGAGCTGGTAGCAATCAGCATACATGAGATGATTTATATGTCTGCCTTAAAATCATTTTTCTAAAACACAATATTTGATTCGATACTCATTAATGTTGAAATATACTCAATGTAGTGGAATTGAGATTTTTATTTTTATTTGCACAAATAAATAAAACAATTAAAGTATTCAAACAGATTGTAATTGTGAAATATAGAAATACAGAAAATACATATAACAACTCTAAGCAAAAGACACTGCAGCAAAACCAATATAATCTGTGCTGTATCTGCAGTATTGTTTAATTTAATGTTCTGGCCCTAGTTAGAATCCGAACCATGCTGATTGTGTAGACCGTGAGACAGCAGCAGCCATGGGGGTATGTACCAATAACACGAGACAAATAATTGCTAACAAAGCACTTATATACTAATAAAGGACTGGCTTATCTAAAGCCAGTTGAGTAGCACTTGACATGTTTTGGCTATATGAAACCTGATGTCCTTATATGATTTGTTTTCAAGTTTGTATCTTCCTGGTAGAATGCACTTTTTGTAAGTCGCTTTGGATAAAAGCGTCAGCTAAATGCAATGTAATGTAATGAGACAGAGCTCTGTGCGGTGAGGGGGAAATTAAGGGGCTTTCTGTTTAGGGTCTGGATCCTTATTTGAAAGCTTCGAATTGGTCTATCTGGGGGGTTTCACATTTCTATATTATGTTTTAGGATTGTGCTCGTATTTTTTTACATTTATTTTGAATGCGGGAGAAAACCAGTGTACCTGGAGAAAACCCAACTTCAGCAGAGGAAAACATTTTTTTACAATCCATTAGATGACATTAGATATTTCTTTTCAATTACTTTCTAGGTGTTTTGGTTTCAATATGATTTTGATAGAGCAAAGGGGATTATTTCTTAAAACGTCTGAAAAAGGAAACTACTCTCCTTCTCATTCGCTGAAAAACATTTAGCCTCTTTGGCAATCCTGTGCACGTTTTGTCGACATCGCCCTGATCAGTAGGTGTGATGGCGGTTGCAGCACCATCGTTGGAATTCGGTGTGGACTTGTTGTGTGTCGTGTCAATATTGGACTTCTCTAAATTTGAATTGGGTTGCTCTTTCTGTGAGCTTTTCCTACAATATGTAATAGGAGAATCTTGACAGAAACCATCTGGCCGTGCGTCTGCATTACAGGATATGTCCATGTCTTTCTCTCCACCACTCGATTCAGTTTCGTGATTGTTGACAGGAACATCCGATGCATCAGAATGGTCCAGTCTGCAGATGGTCATCCACCTAACAGCATCTGCAACATAAGGGCTGCAGTCCAGGTCCTCTTCCAGGTGATCCATTGTTACAAAGCTGTGAGTCAGGGCTTGCTCGGGTGTGATTCGCGAGTTAGCATCCAGGTCAAGTAACCTTTTAAGCAGTTGTACAAAGACCATCCTGTCTTTCAACTCAACTCTGCCCTTTTCCTCTGCGTAATCCTCAATTGCTTCATCCAAACTTGAATACTGGTCTGAAACACACTCTGAAATGTCGGACTCGACATCGGTTCCTTCCTTGTACTCCTCTAGCGTTTTTAATCTCCACTCTGGACTATTTTTCAGTTCCCTAATGAAGTAGTCGGAGGTGAACTTCCCAGCATTTAGCAAGTGGTCTCCTGGTTGAGCAATCATATGGCAAATGACTTTCATACTACAGTATGTTGAGCTGTCAGGGAAGAGGTAAGTATCAAAATACATCTCTGCAATAATACATCCCAGTGACCACATGTCTATGGCCTCAGAAATGGGGAGGCCCAAGTACACCTCTGGAGCTCTGTATGGTAGAAGTTGCTTTTCTGTTCCAATTTCTACTTCAGATGATAGGATGGCCTCACCAAAGTCGATCAATTTAATCCTAAAGGGCTGATTCTGGTGGTTCACAAGCATGATGTTGTCATGTTTAAGGTCTGAATGAATGACGCCAATGCTCTTCAGGGCTTTGAATGCTACAAGTAGCTGCTGTGTGATTGGACGGATTTCATTAAGCATACATGCTTCCTGTCTGTTCATCATAAAGTCATAAAGGCTCTGATCCAACATCTCAAATGCGAGGCAAGAAACGTCTCGGAAAAAGAAATTGTCAATAAATCTTATCAGGTTGTTCTTCTCTGGGTCAAGTTTCCTGATGATTTCTAGCATTCTCACTTCTTCAACTTGATCTTCACTGTCTTTGTGAATCTTAATGGCTATAATCTCTGAGGTATTTAGGTTGACACATTTTGCAACCTTGCCAAATCCTCCTTCTCCAATAAAGTCCAATACTCGATAGTCTGCAGACTTGCTGGAGATTATGTCTTCTTTCTCTACCTGAAATGTTTCAGAATTATTTGAAACATCCGATGAATCAGAATGGTCCAGGAGGTTGAGGCTTGACAAGCTACCTGCTTCTTTTACAAAAGAGCGGCAGCCCAGGTCCTCGGACTTCCCTAGATTTGAATTGTGAGCAATGGAAGTAATGGGTTGATCTTTCTGTGAGCTTTTCCTACAAGATGTGATCGGAGGATCTTGACAGAAACCATCTGGCCGTGCGTCTGCATTACTGGTATTGAAACGTCTGCAAAAGTAAACCACTCTCTTTCTCATTCGCTTAAAAACATTTAGCCTCTTTGGTAATCCTGTGCATGTTTTGTCGACATCGTCAAATCCTCCTTCTCCAATAAAGTCCAATACTCGATAGTCTGCAGACTTGCTGGAGATTATGTCTTCTTTCTCTACCTGAAATGTTTCAGAATTGTTTGCAACATCCGATGCATCAGAATGGTCCAGTCTGCAGATGGTCATCCACCTAACAGCATCTGCAACATAAGGGCTGCAGTCCAGGTCCTCTTCCAGGTGATCCATTGTTACAAAGCTGTGAGTCAGGGCTTGCTCGGGTGTGATTCGTGAGTTAGCATCCAGGTCAAGTAACCTTTTAAGCAGTTGTACAAAGACCATCCTGTCTTTCAACTCAACTCTGCCATGTTCCTCTGCGTAATCCTCAATTGCTTCATCCAAACTTGAATACTGGTCTGAAACACACTCTGAAATGTCGGGCTCGACACCGGTTCCTTCCTTGTACTCCTCTAGCGTTTTTAATCTCCACTCTGGACTATTTTTCAGTTCCCTAATGAAGTATTTGGAGGTGAACTTCCCAGCATTTAGCAAGTGGTCTCCTGGTTGAGCAATCATATGGCAAATGACTTTCATACTACAGTATGTTGAGCTGTCAGGGAAGAGGCAAGTATCAAAATACATCTCTGCAATAATACATCCCAGTGACCACATGTCTATGGCCTCAGAAATGGGGAGGCCCAAGTTCACCTCTGGAGCTCTGTATGATAGAGGTTGCATTTCTGTTCCAATTTCTACTTCAGA
This sequence comes from Champsocephalus esox, assembly GCA_036324585.1. Classification (NCBI taxonomy): domain Eukaryota; kingdom Metazoa; phylum Chordata; class Actinopteri; order Perciformes; family Channichthyidae; genus Champsocephalus; species Champsocephalus esox. The sequence continues at coordinate 37,943,778 of CM070493.1, read as the reverse complement.
TGTTGGGATGGCCTCACCAAAGTCGATCAATTTAATCCTAAAGGGCTGATTCTGGTGGTTCACAAGCATGATGTTGTCATGTTTAAGGTCTGAATGAATGACGCCAATGCTCTTCAGGGCTTTGAATGCTACAAGTAGCTGCTGTGTGATTGGACGGATTTCATTAAGCCTACATGCTTCCTGTTTGTTCATCATAAAGTCCAAAAGGCTCTGATCCAACATCTCAAATGCGAGGCAAGAAACGTCTCGGAAAAAGAAATTGTCAATACATCTTATCAGGTTGTTCTTCTCTGGGTCAAGTTTCCTGATGATTTCTAGCATTCTCACTTCTTCAACTTGATCTTCACTGTCTTTGTGAATCTTAATGGCTATAGTCTCTGAGGTTTTTAGGTTGACACATTTTGCAACCTTGCCAAATGCTCCTTCTCCAATAAAGTCCAATACTCGATAGTCTGCAGACTTGCTGGAGATTATGTCTTCTTTCTCTACCTGAAATGTTTCAGAATTATTTGCAACATCCGATGAATCTGAATGGTCCAGGAGGTTGAGGCTAAAAACATTTAGCCTCTTTGGTAATCCTGTGCATGTTTTGTCGACATCGTCAAATCCTCCTTCTCCAATAAAGTCCAATACTAGGGAGTTAGCGGTCTGGCTTGAGATTATGTATTTTTGCTCTACCTGAAAAGTTTCAGAATTATATGCAACATCCGATGCATCAGAATGGTCCAGTCTGCAGATGGTCATCCACCTAACAGCATCTGCAACATAAGGGCTGCAGTTCAGGTCCTCTTCCAGGTGATCCATTGTTACAAAGCTGTGAGTCAGGGCTTGCTCGGGTGTGATTCGCGAGTTAGCATCCAGGTCAAGTAACCTTTTAAGCAGTTGTACAAAGACCATCCTGTCTTTCAACTCAACTCTGCCCTTTTCCTCTGCGTAATCCTCAATTGCTTCAACCAAACTTGAATACTGGTCTGAAACACACTCTGAAATGTCGGGCTCGACACCGGTTCCTTCCTTGTACTCCTCTAGTGTTTTAAATCTCCACTCTGGACTATTTTTCAGTTCCCTAATGAAGTAGTTAGAGGTGAACTTCCCAGCATTTAGCAAGTGGTCTCCTGGTTGACCAATCATATGGCAAATGACTTTCATACTACAGTATGTTGAGCTGTCAGGGAAGAGGCAAGTACCAAAATACATCTCTGCAATAATACATCCCAGTGACCACATGTCTATGGCCTCAGAAATGGGGAGGCCCAAGTTCACCTCTGGAGCTCTGATTGGTAGAAGTTGCTTTTCTGTTCCAATTTCTACTTCAGATGTTGGGATGGCCTCACCAAAGTCGATCAATTTAATCCTAAAGGGCTGATTCTGGTGGTTCACAAGCATGATGTTGTCATGTTTAAGGTCTGAATGAATGACGCCAATGCTCTTCAGGGCTTTGAATGCTACAAGTAGCTGCTGTGTGATTGGACGGATTTCATTAAGCCTACATGCTTCCTCTCTGTTTATCAGAAAGTCCAAAAGGCTCTGATCCAACATCTCAAATGCGAGGCAAGAAACGTCTCGGAAAAAGAAATTGTCAATAACTCTTATCAGGTTGTTCTTCTCTGGGTCAAGTTTCCTGATGATTTCTAGCATTCTCACTTCTTCAACTTGATCTTCACTGTCTTTGTGAATCTTAATGGCTATAGTCTCTGAGGTTTTTAGGTTGACACATTTTACAACCTTGCCAAATCCTCCTTCTCCAATAAAGTCCAATACTCGATAGTCTGCAGACTTGCTGGAGATTATGTCTTCTTTCTCTACCTGAAATGTTTCAGAATTATTTGCAACATCCGATGAATCAGAATGGTCCAGGAGGTTGAGGCTTGACAAGCTACCTGCTTCTTTTACAAAAGAGCGGCAGCCCAGGTCCTCGGACTTCCCTAGATTTGAATTGTGAGCAATGGAAGTAATGGGTTGATCTTTCTGTGAGCTTTTCCTACAAGATGTGATCGGAGGATCTTGACAGAAACCATCTGGCCGTGCGTCTGCATTACTGGTATTGAAACGTCTGCAAAAGTAAACCACTCTCTTTCTCATTCGCTTAAAAACATTTAGCCTCTTTGGTAATCCTGTGCATGTTTTGTCGACATCGTCAAATCCTCCTTCTCCAATAAAGTCCAATACTCGATAGTCTGCAGACTTGCTGGAGATTATGTCTTCTTTCTCTACCTGAAATGTTTCAGAATTGTTTGCAACATCCGATGCATCAGAATGGTCCAGTCTGCAGATGGTCATCCACCTAACAGCATCTGCAACATAAGGGCTGCAGTCCAGGTCCTCTTCCAGGTGATCCATTGTTACAAAGCTGTGAGTCAGGGCTTGCTCGGGTGTGATTCGCGAGTTAGCATCCAGGTCAAGTAACCTTTTAAGCAGTTGTACAAAGACCATCCTGTCTTTCAACTCAACTCTGCCCTTTTCCTCTGCGTAATCCTCAATTGCTTCAACCAAACTTGAATACTGGTCTGAAACACACTCTGAAATGTCGGGCTCGACACCGGTTCCTTCCTTGTACTCCTCTAGTGTTTTAAATCTCCACTCTGGACTATTTTTCAGTTCCCTAATGAAGTAGTTAGAGGTGAACTTCCCAGCATTTAGCAAGTGGTCTCCTGGTTGAGCAATCATATGGCAAATGACTTTCATACTACAGTATGTTGAGCTGTCAGGGAAGAGGCAAGTACCAAAATACATCTCTGCAATAATACATCCCAGTGACCACATGTCTATGGCCTCAGAAATGGGGAGGCCCAAGTTCACCTCTGGAGCTCTGATTGGTAGAAGTTGCTTTTCTGTTCCAATTTCTACTTCAGATGTTGGGATGGCCTCACCAAAGTCGATCAATTTAATCCTAAAGGGCTGATTCTGGTGGTTCACAAGCATGATGTTGTCATGTTTAAGGTCTGAATGAATGACGCCAATGCTCTTCAGGGCTTTGAATGCTACAAGTAGCTGCTGTGTGATTGGACGGATTTCATTAAGCCTACATGCTTCCTCTCTGTTTATCAGAAAGTCCAAAAGGCTCTGATCCAACATCTCAAATGCGAGGCAAGAAACGTCTCGGAAAAAGAAATTGTCAATAACTCTTATCAGGTTGTTCTTCTCTGGGTCAAGTTTCCTGATGATTTCTAGCATTCTCACTTCTTCAACTTGATCTTCACTGTCTTTGTGAATCTTCATGGCTATAGTCTCTGAGGTTTTTAGGTTGACACATTTTACAACCTTGCCAAATCCTCCTTCTCCAATAAAGTCCAATACTCGATAGTCTGCAGACTTGCTGGAGATTATGTCTTCTTTCTCTACCTGAAATGTTTCAGAATTATTTGCAACATCCGATGAATCTGAATGGTCCAGGAGGTTGAGGCTAAACACATTTAACCTCTTTGGTAACCCTGTGCATGTTTTGTCGACATCGTCAAATCCTCCTTCTCCAATAAAGTCCAATACTAGGGAGTTAGCGGTCTGGCTTGAGATTATGTATTTTTGCTCTACCTGAAAAGTTTGAGACATTTTTCCTGTAAAATGTTCTTAAATGCTCTCTACTGTAAACTGAGTCGATTTTAAGTGGATTACATGTCCTACACTGAATGTAACCAAATGTGATAAACGGTTTACTCTCATAGGCTGGAAGATGGAATGTGACATCATCGTGACTTCATACCAAGCATCAAAGTAAACAGCATTCCAAATGTGTGGATGACCTCATCATGATTCCAAAGGATCAAGCCAGCAGGACTCGGAATGTATTCAGATGACATAAATATGAGGACATCATCAACACAAATCCAACTGATTTTTAAATGTATATTTTACAATAAAACAACAACAATATATTCCTGTTGTCCAATCCAATATTCTTCTGCTTGTCATGCCTCCAATCCTGCCACTGAGACACAGTGCCACGGCTCTTTACCACGAATGCATTGACATACTCACTGTCCTGCTTACAATACAAAAAACAATCGGTGTTTAAATAACACCTTATTTTCAATATATACTGAAAATAAAGGTTATTCTCTTAAAATCATCAGCTTGATCAAATCACTTTTGGTTTCTTCTTTACATTGCAGAATAAGTCTAAGAGCTTATTCTCGATTTTGAGCAATATGAGTAATAATAATACAAATAATACATTATACATTGTATCTTTATTTCATATGTAAAAACATTTACAAGTGGACTGACATGACATTATCTTCTCAAGAAAATAATAATACAATTACATCTAGGACATATTTTTCACAAATTTCAATATGACTTGACAAAGATGTGATTGCCGAGCCTCCTCTTATGTAGCGGTGGTGCTTTCCTCAGATTGCATTTATCAATGATCCTACTCAACGCACACAAACATATGAAATTAGATTTTGTTAGCAGCAACAAGAGTGTGCATTGTAAATTACCGGTTAAAACAATTGAGGCATTCACTGACATATTTTGTATTGTGGAATACAATTTTAAAACGTAGTTATGTTCAGGCAACATCATCACTTGTTTATGTTTTAAGAAAAGATAATGGTTTTGGGAATTATAAGTCGGTAATAAAAGTTGGTTTATTGCATATGATTTTGATTTTTAAAACTAATTGTATTTGCATTTGTTTTAACTATACACCAGGCTTGGATCTTCGTCATTTTAGGGGCAAGGCCATTTGGCCTTTGGTGTCACAAATGTTTTCAGGGCGCAAAGGCCACATGCCACGGCACAAAGGCCGTTGAGGGAAACATTTGGATTTGGAGCTTACAAATAAATAACTTTCTGATAAGAAAAACACACAAATGACATGGAAAACAAATCACTTTTTTAATATCAATAATGTCAAACATTATATCATCATATAGGCCTACAGTATGCCTCCTTAGTATTACCGTATATAAAATGAAATGCTCTACTTTGAATAATTAGTGTTTGATATTTTTTCCATCTACTACTTCTCCCATTCACAAATCCAAAATCAAATAAAAACATCTAAAATTCTATTAATCTATATATAGGGAATCCCTTTCCCATGCCACCCCGCTCTTCCCACCCATCTTGCCATTTCACATGTTATACATGTAGTGGAGTAAAAGTACACCATTTACCTCTGAATTTAAGTAGAAGTACAAAGTAGCAAAAATAATAAGTCCCTCAAAATTCATGTAAATACACACAGATCTTGTGTCCATATCTTTCTGTTTTGGTGGTCATGCCACACCGTGCACATGCATGCATGCGTGAGTCATGGTGAGATATCTGGATTAAGAGGTTGCTTTTTCTTTGCACAGCATGAAAGAAAGGCCAAATGAATGGGCTGTGATTTTAGTTTTTTTAAGCAGAGGTTGAGTTCAATAATTTGTACGACCCTCGATGTTGTAAAAATTGAAAGGAAAAAGGTTCCCCACCCCTGCTGTAAATAATAATAAAAACGCTTGATTTTTAACTTAACATCTCTGTCTCCTATTGATCTGAGTATAAAGAATAGCAGTTAATTGAAGCATTATCGCACAGGCCTTTGTCAGATGGTATATTACACTGTTTTTTTCTGCTTCGAATAGTTCTCTCTTTTTTCACCATACCTGTGTTTGCATCACTGTAACCAATGAGCACCTGCATGTGTATGAGAATAGCCCTGACTCCATTTCAGCCCAGATTTACAAACTCCTGGCAGGACAAGCTCGAGCTCAATTCTTACACTGAATTTTAAAAAAGTGAGTGAGGGCCTGCAATATAAGAGGGAAAGAAAGAGAAACTGTTCAATTGTTATGATGTGTAAAGACTGATATTGTTCTATAATCGTCTGAAACTGTTAAGTCATGACGTGAAATGGTTAACAAAGAAAAAGGGAAACTCAACTGCTGCTACACTTTATTTTATTTATCTAAAATTAAGCACTTTTAAGATGCACATATTTTCAAAAGCTATTTTATTTATTTTCTCTATTTTATTTGTAAATGCAGCCCGAGAGGAACATTACACATATCCACAGTATTTACTGTATAGTTAAATGTTAATTGACAATAATCATCTACACTCCCTCTCGTACTCTCCGATCCTCCTCTGCCTTCCAACTCACTGTACCTTCTGCCCGCCTGATCACCATGGGGTCACGAGCCTTCAGCCACTCTGCCCCCCGTCTCTGGAACTCTCTCCCACAAGACATCCGCATTATGGACTCACTCCCAACCTTCAAATCCAGCCTGGAAACACACCTTTTTAAACTGGCGTATTCCATTTCTTAATCTCTGCTAAACTGATTGTTGTTTTTAAGTATTTTTTAAGTCTTGTATTACTGTGTGCTCTTCTTTAATTGTGCTCTGTAAGGTGTCCTTGAGAGCTTTGAAAGGCGCCCATAAATAAAATTCATTATTATTATTATTAATAAATATTGTTGTTTTTGAATTGTACTTTATTTGATTGGCAGTCAGTTGTTGATTACATGCAGACGTTGATAAAGCTACAGGTCACTTCAATATATATCACACTAATTCATGAAGCAAGTTAGACATTTTGATGTTCCGGACCTTTGCATGGGGACATTTTCTCTAACTGGACCTCGTTGAATTTTAGTTGAAGTCCCCTGATTTACATGAATGATATTAATGATAATGAATGAATGATAAGGAGGACTTTTACAAAAAAGTAATAGAGATTTTTGTCCAGAAGGATAGGCAAATGGACTTTATCTTCAAGTAAGACCGCAATTTTAGAGAACAATTCAATATTTAAATGATAAAATTACATTTTTTGGGTATCCTTTTGTTGAACTGTTTAAAATTAATCGAAGCATCAGACAAAAAAGCTTTTGAAAATAATATTATATTTTGATTTAGGTCAAAATATAATATTTGTAAACCTGAAGAGTCAGTGCCAGTGCCTCACCAGCCATGAACCTCACTGCAGAAGCTTATATATATAGACATCTGCGTTTTTTGTGCCCCACCACTTTTGTACATATAAAAACGCCACTGATAACAACAACAATTGCTATATGGACAGCAGCAAGAGGAAGAGGTAGTACCCAGGGGGCAAAACCCAATTTTTTGGGAAATCAGACATGGAATGTTGTAAAAGGTTGTTCACCAAAATGATATCTAGGACCTTCAAGGATCACAACCTATAGATACTAACCTATAGAGGGAGGATGACATTAGGTCAGTTGAAGAGTTATTTGCAGCATAACGGTTGAAGTTGTATGACCATCAGGCATTTGTTACTCTCATGTATACACGAGAGTAACAAATGCGTCACTTCCAGGCAAAAAGTACGGCTCCGCCCACTTTTTGGTGAAAACAATGCTGTCAAATTCTGAAGTTTTTGCCAATCCGATCAGAAATGTAAGAAAACCGTGGATTCTTGGATTTTCAAAGAGCCCGATTACAATGGCCAGTCAGGCAAACAATTACATTAAGCCATTGTAAATCGACGATCGGGCTCGATTAATGGTTAAATATAGCAGTAGGCTATCGATTTTCACAGATGATAGTAACATCCACGTCACTTTACGGCCCCGCCCACTTTTGGGGGAAACAACGCTGTCATTTGAATGGCGATCGAGCCTGAAGCCACAGAGCTCTTCTTTTACCGTCCTTTGTTTTTAGAGGAAGTACAGAAAAACGTAACTCTGGATTTGTTTTAATGTTTGAGGTGCAATAAACGACACAGCAGCTTTTTGGCATGATAAAACTATTATTTTCCGCCTCGCTCATGAGAGTAACGGCCTGTCCACACAGCGGCGTGCGTTGAAACTTCAACGCTTCTGCCCGTTCACTTTGAATGGGGTGACGTCACGCTTTGCCGAACTGCATTGTGGGAGCGTCGCTACGCGTCGCTCGCTGCAAAAGTTGAGCAATGTTCAACTTTTGAAGCTTCAACGGAAGCGTCAGGCAATCCAATCATATAATCCAATCATTCGCCCAGAAGTGACGTAGGTGTTACTCTCATCTATACTAGTGTAGGTCAGGGATCACCAACTACATTTGTTCAAGGGCCAACATTTATCCAATAGACACTTTCGCAGATCATGGATGTATAATAAGAACTGGATACAGTGTGGAAGGCAGGGGCCTCATTCATTCATTACATTACATTACATTACATTGCATTTAGTTGACGCTTTTATCCAAAGCGACTTACAATAAGTACATTCGACCAGGAAGACACAACCTTGAAGAAAACAGAATCATATAAGTACATCAGGTTTCATAGAGCCAAGTATTTCAAGTGCTACTCAACTGGCTATAGATAAGCCAGTCCTTTATTAGTATATAAGTGCTCTGTTAGCAGTTCTTTGTTCGTAATTCTATCGCTCGAGGTAGAGTCGAAAGAGATGAGTTTTCAGTCTGCGCCGGAAGGTGTGTAAGCTTTCTGCTGTCCTGATGTCAATGGGGAGCTCATTCCACCATTTTGGAGTCAGAATAGCAAACCCACGTGTTTTTGCTGATGGGAACTTGGGTCCCCCTCGCAGCGAGGGTGCAGCGAGTCGTTTGGCTGATGCAGAGCGTAGAGCACGCGCTGGGGTGTACGGTTTAACCATGTCCTGGATGTAGGAAGGGCCAGATCCATTTGCAGCATGGTACGCAAGTACCAGTGTCTTGAAGTGAATTCTAGCAGTTACCGGAAGCCAATGAAGGGAGCGGAGGAGCGGCGTGGTGTGGGAACATTTAGGAAGGTTGAAGACCAGACGAGCCGCTGCATTCTGGATGAGCTGCAGAGGTCTGATGGCACATGCAGGTAGACCAGCCAGGAGGGAGTTGCAGTAGTCTAGGCGTGAGGTGACGAAAGCCTGCACCAGAAGCTGGGTCGCTTTCTGGGTCAGCTGGGGACGTATCTTCCTGTTGTTGTAGAGCGTGTATCTGCAGCGATCGCAGGTTGTAGCAGCGATGTTTGCAGTGAAGGACAGGTTGTTTTCTAGGATCACACCCAGATGCCTTGCAGTCTGAGTCGGGAAAACAACAGAGGTGCCGATGTTGATAGTCAGGTCAAGAGTGGGACAATCTTTTCCCGGAAGGAAAAGCAGTTCAGTTTTGTCAAGGTTGAGCTTGAGATGATGAGCGGACATCCACTGAGAGATGTCAGCTAAACAAGCAGAGATGCGTGTGACGACCTGGGTCTCTGAGCGGGGAAAGGACAGAATTAATTGGGTGTCATCAGCGTAGCAGTGGTATGAAAAACCATGCGGGCTAATGACAGATCCGAGCGAGTTTGTGTACAGGGAGAAGAGGAGGGGACCAAGAACAGAGCCCTGAGGGACCCCTGTAGTTAATTAACAAGGGTCGGACTCGGACCCTCTCCAAGTTACCCTGTAGGTACGGTCTTTGAGGTATGAGGTGAGAAGGGAAAGTGCAGAGCCTGAAACTCCAAGTTCTTGGAGAGTGCGAAGGAGGATCTGATGGTTCACCGTGTCGAATGCAGCAGACAGGTCCAACAGGATGATGACAGAGGAGAGGGATGCTGCTTTGGCAGTGTGCAGTTCCTCAGTGACAGCAATGAGGACAGTTTCTGTGGAGTGGCCTGCCTTGAACCCAGACTGCTGCGGATCCAGAAGGTTGTTCTGATGGAGATAACAGGAGAGTCCTATGAGAGTTGCTCATTGGCGCATGAAGACAAAATGTCCCAACTTTTGAGAGAGTGAAACGTCACAGATTACCCGTCATGCCTGAGAAGTACCCGTATGTGCACTCATAGAGCATGCGTAACTTTAACCACACCCCCAAAAGGCTTGTTCACATCAAGCACGTCAATTTGCGTACACGTAACAGCACCGCATGTTCATGACAGCATGGTACTGGATTGTTATAAGGTGCGTTCACACCGGAGTACTTTTCCCCGTACTTTCCCCATTTAGTTCCGTTAGTACCCCTTATGTCGCGTTCACACCAAAAAGAGTACTTAGTGCCGGGAACTTTTACCCCCATTTTTAGTGCCTGCTGAGAGGTGGTACTCTCCTGGGGGAAAAAAAAAGCCCCAGTTCTGATTGGCTGGGTGAATTGCAAACCACGCCCCGTAAAACTCTGAAATGTTTTGTAGAGCCGCCATTTTATTATCCTTGCATTAGCATTATTAGTGTGACGAAGATAACTTTGTCACTGTGGACTGACGGCTAGTGATGGCAGTTTGACACTGAAGCTTCGAATGGAGCTTCAACCCTGGACTTCCTATTCCATAGAAGCAGTGCTTCGAAGCTTGCTTCAAATCACGTGACATATGACGTCCGAAGCAGCAACTGCTTCAAATCACGTGACATGTGATGTCCAAAGCAGCAACTGCTTCATTTCCTGAATGAATCACTTGACTGGTTCGCGGTCCATTCACGCGATTCAATGCACTGCCTCGTCTCGATTCTGACAGGTGACAGGTTGAAACAGTTTCAAATTTGAGCGCTTCAAAACTTTATGACCGCTCTAAACAATGCGCAATGTGTGGGTTGTTGTCGTAGTTTGCGTTGTTGCTGTTGTTGTTGTTGGTATTGCATTTGAATTGTATCATTATAGAGCAAACCAGGAAGAAAGATAGGTCGTTCTGGCTCGGGAAAACACTTCGAAATGTGGAGAAGTTGTGAACAAAAAGATAATTATCAGTAATATAAAAACAGTTCAATATTTCAAGGAATAGATAGCCCAGTGGGTAGAGCCGGCGGCCCGAATGCGGCGATGCCCTCTGCGCAGCTGGTTCAAAGCCCGGAATGGATGTATTTTAATCATTGCTTTTCAACTTTAATAACTGATAAAAGGCCCTCTCCTCCCAAACAAATGTCCAACACTCTCTAGTCTCTTCTCAATAACCCAATACACACGATTATAATTTTCTGTTGCTCCTGATTATGTTCACCTGGTGCCCTGTGTTGTCTCCTCCCCCCCCACCTGTGATTAGTGTGTGTGTATTTAGGCTCTGTTCTCCCTGTCAGTGGACAGGTCGTGTGTGGGAGATCCTTGTGGCTGCTGACTGTGTTCAGGTGGACAGCAATTGAGGCTGTGAATCATGTGCCCATGATTTCAATAAATGCCCACACCGGGTTGTATTTGGACGTTCTGCCTCTGCCTCCTTGCTTGGTCGGGCCGCTCAACGGGCAGCTTCACAAACCCCAACATATGTTGCATGGTTCTCCAACTATCAATCCAAAATTGGTTTATTTTTTGGGCAAGTCCAAAGAATGTTGAGGTGACCTGCTTCGCCATTCCCACAACTTCTCCAATAAGCATTCTCTACCAATGCTAGTTACCTTTTTAATTTAAGGTGTAATGAAATAGTTAAATTCACGCCAGTATCTAGGACATGTAGTAGAAAAAATGGTTTCACATAATTTTGCCAGTTGTGATCAAGTATTTTATCATTTAGTTATTTTTCCCATCTTTCCTTGATCTTATTTGTCCTGGCACCTCTACTCATAGCAATACCTTTGTAAAGTTTTGATATTATAGTTTTTGGGCTGAGTATGTTATAATATTATCTTTTATGTTATTACATCCCATATTCCCTTGCTCTATATTTTTTGTTCATTGGTTCTTACAAAATGTATGTGATGTATGAGTGCATGCATGTGTCTTCGTTGTTTTCTATCAATTCAGAGTTTCAATAATATTTTTAAAGGTAAACAAACGTTTTACTTTTGATATTTGAAAACCTGAAACCATAAGATGTTAGGCTATTTTAATGGAAAATGGCAAAATGAACATCAAAATAGTTGGCAATCGTTTACCAATGTATAAACTACTCTAAAAAATAACCGAAAAACTATTTTTGGTATTTCTATTAAGGAAACAATTGTCCATTCTTGGTGGCCTGCTTCAGTGGCAACATAACTGTTTCAGATCATGATGGAGACTATGGTGAGAGTCCACATTAAATGACGGGTTGTTAGGAGGAGAGCACCCGTGCCTGGTGGCTGGGTTGTGTGTAGCACCTGCCAGCAGAGGGAGGCAGTGATCTGTTGTGTTGGCCTGGTTTACTGATCAAATAAATTCATCAATTCAATTAATTAAGACACTTTTATTAAAAGGAATGTTTGTGAACGTCCATTTATGCAATTTCCCTCCAAAAATGTAAAACGTATCTAAGTAATAGGCTACCAAGCTTTCCTTTGTCACCCTGCCTCTCCAAATGCAAAACTGTCAATAAAAAGTATGCAATAATGCAATTACAGCTGAAAAAGTACTTGGGTGTGTGTGTGTTTTTTTAATATATATTTACCATTCAATAACGCAATCGCTGCTGTCTGTCCCATAGAAGAACATGACAGCGCTGCGCAACTATACTACGGACGTGACTGCCCTGACAGTGACAGCAACATCGCCTGCTTGTGCTACCACACTTTCCCCTCAAAATATCGTTAAATAACGAAACTTGTAAATCGTGCCAATCCATACAAAGTGTAACCACATCATGTAAATATGAAAGCAATCTTTAAAAAATAACAGCGTTGGTTTAATCTATGACTATTTTGACCATGTTTGTGCTGTTTTTGCCATAGAGAAGCATTGCCACGGAAGTGCGTTTTGAACTATCCCGGCATACATAAACCACGTGACCGGCTGGCGGCGACATCAAAGAGTGTCGTAACTCTTATCTCTCTATGGCTCTGAAGTTGACATTACTCTCTCATGCGGCTTTCACACCAGCGCTTTTCAGTTTCTAGCTCCGAGCGGGAGCTTTTCTGGTTCAGCTCCGGTTTCCCTTTTCAGCTCCCGCTCTGTACACACCGCCCACTGGCGCCCCAGAGCTGCGTCATGGCGTCACCGTTTACATCGCTGATTTTCTCCCAAACGGCAGCCATTACGGCGCTCACAACAACAACTGCGTCGGGTCGATGATCGTGTTGCTTTTAATCACACGAAGCCAGAATAAATTGAATAACGACTTCTCCAACCTTATACTTTGCTCCAGAGTGCCGTGGTTCATTGTTTATTAATGTGTTTCTGCGGCATTTACCGACCGCTGCAGTGCTGGCTGCTCTTCCACGGGAGTTTATTCTCCCGTTAGCTCCCGGTTAGCTCACACTGCAGCGGCCGCTCTAAGGTATTCACTGTCCGACTCACACAAGCAGCTGATGCATATCCCCAGTTCCCCTTAGCCTAAGTGAATGTGTGTCCGTCTGAATTGACACTGTATGGTATCACAACGGTGTTATGAAAGTTTCTCTGGTATACAACGGGTGATGTTAGCATAGCAACCGAAGCTAAACTGACTACTTGCATCCGATAGCTGCAATAATACAAAACAACACGTCTGCCTTTCTCCACAATGATCGATAACAGTGAACGGATGGTCAAAGTAAGGTACAAATAAACAGAATCACACGAAGCCTGGTTAGTGTTGCCTGACTTTATAAAGTGTGTTTATAAGCACACTAGGGTGGCCATTTCCATAACACCAAAAAGGAGGACACTTTGGGATTATCTTTTAGTTTTTATCCTGGCTTCACAGAATCCTTCACACTCAAAACACAATGAGACTAGTGTACTAACCACAAGTTGAATGTCTATTTTCCCCTTTCCTGGCTGCTTCCAAGAGTTTTTTGTTTGTAAGGAGTCTCTGGTACATGTCTGTGCACTCAAATAGGAAGTTGACACAAATGTGCAGCTCTGCCTTAACACTGTCCACATCCAGACGATTTCTCTCATTTCTCCATGCTGAGGTCATCATTGAGAACACACGTTCTGTATGGGCATTGCTACATGGGATGGAGAAGATATAGGCGCTGACCTTCCTCAGATTCACAAGTGGGACTTCTGCTTTGGAAAACAGTTTGAGATACCGCTCCTCACTGTGGCATCCTTCCATTTCTGAAGAGCTGAGAATAGCTTCCACCATGCCATATTCCTCATAGAGTCCATCCATGTCAATGTCTTTCAGGCTGCAGGCTTGGACTGCATCACAGTATTCTCCATAGGGACACAGCAGTTGTGAGGCCAAGCGTTGACACTTTACTATGAAAGCTGTTCTCAGAGAAGTCATACCTTTCACTCACGTATTTCTTGGCTCTTTCATAGAAAACAAGAAAATCAGCCTCACATTTCTTTGCCAGATCAGGGGTTAGCTGCTTGAGTTTGTTGTTCACAGCAAAGCCAAAAAATGTGTCCTTTAACCTTCTCTCAAGTTTCCCTTTCAGTTCAGTCATTACCTTAAACACAGAGGTTATGCTGAATGATTTGGCCTCAAGTGCTTCAATGCAGTCTGAAAACACTTTCAGAATGTGACTGAGGAAGAGAAAATACATCTCAGATACTTCGTTACCATCCTCTCCAAAGCATTTCCACAACATCTTGGAGCATTCCTCCTCACCTAGACTCTGAAAGTAGCTGGTCAGGGCCGGCCCTCGGTATAGGCAGTATAGGCAAATGCTATTTTTTTTATTTCATAACAACACAATTTCCCGATTTTGGATCAACAAAGTACTTCTTATTATCTTATACTAACAGAACCGCCTATATTGCGTACAGCACCCATAAACTATGGCACACCCCCCCCCCAAAATCAAGTTGAACTGCCCCAGTCCCAGTAAAAACCAAAGGTTTATGTGAAATTGTTCTTTTTTTGAAATAATGGTTTTAGTGTGCAATTATAGGTTTTAATTTTGTATTTGTATTCATTTAAAATAAATCAAACTCCCAAAAAACGTACACAGCTTCTGTGTGCTTTTATTAACATTGGAATTTACTGTGTAAGCAGCCGCGAGGGGGAGAGCTTAAGAGAGCTCTCTCCTGAAAGACTGAGAGGCTCTGATAACCTCAGCTCAGTGAGGTAAAGGCACACCTTTATATGATCATTATAGTTATAAAAAAATAAGAGAACAGGTGAAAAACAGGTATAAAATACTGACAGTACAAAAAAGTTGTTATTAATAAACAAGAATACAGTTTGAAAGGGGAGTGATTTGTAAAATATCCATAAAGAAAAAGAAAATCTGCTTCCAGTTCTGTTTCATCTGGGTGTTGAGAGATGTATCCATAGGTCTCCTAATGTTGCTCTCAGGTACGCACAGCCGATCTTTCTCTATGTCTGTCTCTACAAACACTTTGATGCACATTCAGTACCAGTGTGTGAGGTTGTGGTTGCAATGCCGATATCCGGACGCGTACAGCGAGCACTACAAAATGACAATGAGGTGACTGGGGATGTCTGTTCAAAACATTGCAAACGTGAAAAATCATTTCAAATATGTATTTGTCTCCGACTGTCATTTGTACATTGTTGTTAATGTGATATTTAGTAGCTTTGATAGCTGTCCATACCTCCAGACAGCCTCAAAGTAAGACACAAGTTGTTTACTCACAGCCCGAATGCAGCATCGAGATCCGTGGCCAGCTGTGATCCTCTCGATGAACTTGTGACAGGACTTCTGTAGCTATTCTCCAGCGAGCAAGGTTTTTATTAAATACCTCCATCCCTCTCGTCACAACACGACTCTACACTGTGCAGAAAAAAACAACATAAATGAAAATAACCTTGCTGGATAGTTTAGAATGAAACAAACAAACTATCTTGCATGGCTGATACTGATGTCACCGTGACGGGTAAACCACAGACTAGTCTAGCGGGGGGCACACGTTAAATCCATATAATGAAATTGTTATTTTATATATGTATATATATATATATATAAATATATATATTTCTATCCTACATTGTCTAGGCTATATAAACTGGCGGAAGTGTCACAACTTTCTTGGTTTGTGATTATAGAGAGAGAGAGATAGCGACAGAGAGATAGAGACATAGATCGAGATACTGTAGAGACAGACATAGAGAAAGATCGGCTGTGCGTAAGTGAGTTGTGTGCGTGCGTGCGTGCGCGCGGGAGAGAATAGCTGTAGGGATAACCAAGAGGGGATGGATTCCGGAGTTGTTACTGATGGATTTTATGATCCACGATATTTATGCTGATGGCTTGGAAGAAAGAAAATTGTTGACAATTATCCTTTATTATCTTGTATGAATATATCTGGTATATTGCTCATTTTCCATAAAAGAAAAACATTTATTTGAGTTGTATCTATCTCTATCTGTCTCGCTATCTATCTCCGTCGCTATTTCTCTCTCTCTATAATCACAAACCAAGAAAGTTGTGACACTTCCGCCAGTTTATATACCCTAGACAATGTAGGATAGAAATATATATATATATAGTATATATATATACATATATAAAATAACAATTTCATTATATGGATTCAACGTGTGCCCCCCGCTAGACTAGTCTGTGGTTTACCCGTCACTGTGACATCAGTATCAGCCATGCAAGATAGTTTGTTTGTTTCATTCTAAACTATCCAGCAAGGTTATTTTCATTTATGTTGTTTTTTTCTGCACAGTGTAGAGTCGTGTTGTGACGAGAGGGATGAAGGTATTTAATAAAAACCTTGCTCGCTGGAGAATAGCTACAGAAGTCCTGTCACAAGTTAATCGAGAGGATCACAGCTGGCCACGGATCTCGATGCTGCATTCGGGCTGTGAGTAAACAACTTGTGTCTTACTTGTAGGCTGTCTGGAGGTATGGACAGCTATCAAAGCTACTAAATATCACATTAACAACGATGTACAAATGACAGTCGGAGACAAATACATATTTGAAATGATTTATTCACGTTTGCAATGTTTTGAACAGACATCCCCAGTCACCTCATTGTCATGTTGTAGTCCCCGCTGTGCGCGTCCGGATATCGGCATTGCAACTACAACCTCACACACTGGTACTGAATGTGCATCAAAGTGTTCCTCTGGAGCCAAATATACCAAAAGATAAATGTAAACAACAAAAGAAGCGATCGAAATGTGTATTTCCTGGCTATTCGACAATGGCTCCTCAAAGTACACGCCCCATTCCTACGGTTAACGTAACGTAACGACTTCCCCGGTGTAACCAGTTAAACGGTAACACCGCAGCAGATTGCATTGCCTCCACTTCCACAAACTCGCAGAATTCCTTCAACTGCGCCGTTCTGCAAGCTGAGATGCTAAAATGGCTATACACCTTAAGCACAACATTTTCAATGTCAATATCCAAGTTGCTTGCGGCATATCTTGTTGCATTGTGCAGAATATGGGCTAAACAGTTTGCAGCGAGCACGTCTTTTTTGAGTCAGTTTCTGATAAACACTGTTACACTCCATAGTTAACGCTGGCGTTGTCTGCTGCATATGCTGACATTTTTTTCACATCTAGTCCAGACATCTCCAGTTTAGATAGCAGCTGATTTGTTATAGCTTCTGACTTTTCGTTGCCATCACTGTAACAATCCAACAGTGCATGTTGCACGCCCTCCTCAAAGTGAAAATAGCTCAGTACAATGGGGAAACACTTGATCGTAGCCTACCTTTGTTTGATGCTTCACTTGCCACTGAATAATGCAGTTCATTTTCTTTTAATCCACATGCGTCTGGACAGAGTAGGGTGCTAGGACATTTTCGCACAAAGCTTTGGCCTTTGTTTTTCCACAGGTCATCACTTTTGCTATTGATGAGTCGTTGTAGATTGTGCGATCAACTTTTATTCCACAGTCTACACTCCTGTATAACTGGTGATGCTTGACGGCATGATAAACTTTACAAAGTTCTGCAGCAGAGATTTTGTCATCTTGAGGCGATGAAGCTTCACGGAAAAACGATAAAAGTGAAGAGGCACCTGCGCTTTGATCGTTGCTTTTGTGCTTATCTGTGTTAGCATGTCTGTCGACGGCACCTTTTCCTTTGCTGCTTACGTCCACATCGCAACGACACAACGTGCAAAAAGCATGGAAGTCGTCCTTTCGGATTTTTGTGAGGAATCCATGCTCTTTCGACCATTCAGGATTAAATGAAGTCTTTCGTTTCGGCATTTCTGCGGTTTAACCCTACCGCTAACTAGGTGGAGTTGGCTCTTGAGCTAGTCGGCTAGCGCTAACGTCACTCTGTGCCACAGTGCCCTGCCGTGAACGTGACGTCAAGAAGCACATGGCTAATTGTTTACGTTTATGAACCAATGAAATACAAGATATTTATTTGACATCGTATTCAGCCAATAATTTGTAAGACCACAAGTCTTACGGGGGTATATACGTACACATAACTTATTATTTGTATTTCTTTGTATAATTGTCTATTTTTGTTATACCCTAAAAGTATAAAATAGGGATGAGCTCAAAAGGAGGACAAATGAGCGTCCGGCTCAAGGCTGCGCCGGCAGACGGACACAGACATTGAAAACCGGACTGTCCGCCCTAAAACCGGACGTATGGCCACCCTAAAGCACACTGCTTGTAGGCAGGCATGACAGTCGACCGATGTTCAGGGGAGGTGGGTTTAGATTCCTGCACGCCTCGACGTAAGAGAGACGTAAGCGACGCCACCTCTTAGCTCCAAAGCTCTTGCCTCTGGACCGACAATTTTTTGGAGCTGGAAATGAAGCAGATTCCGGAGTTAAGAGCCGGCGCCGCTGCGGTGTGAACAGGAAAACCCGGCCCTTTTCAGGCTCTAGCTCCGAGCCGGAGCTGAAAAGGCGCTGGTGTGAAAGGGGCATCATTGAGTTACTATAGCTGGCCCTCTGTGAATGTAGAGAGGGACCAAGCTCATCCCGTCTTCACAGTAACTCCCAGAGACGGCATTTAACCCTTCACATTCCAACAGAAACTGAACAGGCAGATTCGAAGGATTTATTTATTTGGAAATGTTATTTTAAATACAATTAAATCAAGTTATTTTGGTAAAACTAATGAAAAATGTAACAAAAAATACATATACAAAATAATATATTTTTTTAATGTTTTCAAATATTATTTTTTAGAATATCTTAGGGGAAGTAAGTATTCTCTCCGATTCGCTTGACAAACCCCGTGATAGTCCTCAAGCTCTGTGATTGGAGAGTGTGCTCCGAGGGTTACGCCGAGCGTCGAACAGCACTTGAAATGGGATGGAACCACGGCAGACTGTCCAAAACTGGATTTGAACGGGTCCACCCCGTCCCTCCCTCCCCCACCCCGTCCCCAGAACTACACATGCTGGCTATTGTGTTTCGCAACATGTTCTCTATCTATGGCACGTCTCTACTGGGAGTTGTATTTTTAAAAGACGTTTTCGTATTTCCCATAATAAGAAGTTGCCAGTATTAATGGCCAAACTAACTTTAAAATAGGCATTTTCCACCGAGAATAAAACGAAGTTCGGCCATGTTTTTTTTGTCTGCAGGGAGAAATTTGAAGATCACGTGACATAGACGCCAGCCATTGGAATGAATGGTGAAAAAAAAACGTAGGGATCGTATAATTTCAGAGGCGTTTTTGTAGAAATACTACGTCCTACGTTGTGGACCAACGTAGTTATTACACGTTTTTGTGTGAGACTGGGTTGGTAACCCAGCTGGCGGGGAATGTTCTCACAACTTTGACTAACGTTACCTACAGGTTCTAATAATGTTTTAAAGAAACGTTTTAATCAGATGTTCAAAGAACCTTTTTAGGATCTTTATTATTTCAAATAATATTCCTATAAGATTTAAGGTTAACTAAGACATAATGTTTTAACTGCAACATTCAGAAGATGTTTTGAGGATATTATTAAGGCCTAAGATTAGAGTCCTGCATCGGGTCGGGTACCCGCGGGTACCCAACGGGTGACCCGCAAAAAAGGTGATTCGCGGGTGGTATTTTTTTTCCGGGTTCGGTTCTGGGTAAAACAAAGATGATGCGGGTCGGGTCGCGGGTATTGCATAATAAATATATTAAAATAATAATAAATTTGTTTAATGTTTAAAATCCTCAGACCTCTCCCCCGCGGGACCGCGCATAATCATAACCTCTGCAGCGCATCAGTCTGCTGCTGAGCGCGCCACATTCGAAATGGTTGAGGTGAAGCTCTCTAGCGGAGAATACAGCATTTTCAAAAACACTTCCTCAAGAGCGAAATCCAACGTCTGGGAGGCTTTTGGTGTCATCCTAGAAGGAGAAAATAACCAACATCCCACGCTTTTTGAGACAAATATGCTACTGCGTGTGTTGATAATTGTACGTTTTCAGTGCTCATATATATGCGGGTTCGGGTCGGGTTGCGTATCTTGTGCCGACGGGTCGGGTTGCGGAACTAATTGGCAATATTTGCGGGTAGCGGGGCGGGTTCGGTATTGCACGTCGCGGGGCGGGAACGGGTCTTGAAAATCAGAATGTTTTGCCTGCAACATTCTAAGGATGTGTTTTGGACGTTGTTGGGGTAACACAATGTTCCCTCAATGTTACATGATAACAAAAGAAGAACATTTTGAAAGAAACAATCGGATAATGTTTTCAGTAGGTTATTCTTTTTTTATAAAACGTTCCTGTGATGGCAATTATTAACACGGTCATGGTCAACGTCAGATTTATTTCTAGAGTGCTTTAAAAAACAAACTTGTTGCATTTGTTTGAAAAGGATGTTTTAAAAAATCTGATATTTTCCTTTTGAAAAAAACAAACAAGCACGTAATTCATGATAAGCTGTAAGCAGATATTGTTTTGCGGTGGCATGTGTGAGTTCCCAGCTCGACATTTTTGGTTATCAAAAAATTCTGAGAATGTTACCATTCATTGTTCTAGGAATGTTTTCAGCGGGACGTTTTATTTTGGTTCCCAGAATGTTCTTCTGAAAGGTAGGATAACGTTCTGAGACTTTCTTGAAATGTTTGGTGATAACCTTCTTAAGATGTTTTTGATAACATTGTTAGAACATTATGCCCTACTATTCTTAAAACGTTTTCAGCTGGACATTTTTGTTTGGTTCCAAGAATGTTCTTCTAAAAGGTAGGATAACGTTCTTTAAAAACATTCTTGAAATGTTTGGTGATAACCTTCTTAAAGGTGACATGTCATTGTGTGTTATGAAGGTTTTTATGCATGTAAAGGAGAGTCAAAACCCTCAAAGTACACCATGTAGGGAGTACAAACTCTAAAACAGAAAATACCTCCCCAAAACGCCTCGTTGGAGATACGTCGCTGTCCATTTGATTCTTCCGGGGATATCATAATGTCATGTCGTCCCCGGAACGAAATGGACCAATCCGTGGAGCCGTTATGTTAAGCCCCCGCTGATTGGTCCAAATTGACCAATCCACGGACTTCCTCACACACTCAGTGCAGGCAGCTCTGCTGATCTCTCCTCCCTCGCTGCAGGCTGATAACAGACAGTTGGGATCGCGGCAAAATTCTCTCTGCAGACCCATTCTCACAGCGTTTATCAACCTTTTTCTTACTCAATATCAAGCCACACTTATTGTTTTTACTTCGGCTGTGACTTTGTGTGTGGTCAGGGTGAGTTTGGCTGTGTTTCGCTGTGTATCGCTAAACAAGGAAACTACACCTCCACGGAGCTCAGCCCGACTGTTCCCGACCAATCGGAGCACACTGGGCTCACAGGGAGGGGGGGCAAGAGCTGCAACAAGCCGTTTAGTGGAGAGAGTGAATACTGCTGAATACACATACTTTACAGAGATGCTGTATGCGAAACCAATGTGAGTTTGGAAAATTGCACAGTATAAATCTATTCTAGTAGACCTCAACAATGGAATTATGATCAGTGGAAATTTCCATGACATGTGACCTTTAAGATGTTTTTGATAACATTGTTGGAACATTATGCCCTACTGTTATTAAAACGTTTTCAGCGGGGCGTTTTATTTTGGTTCCCAGAATGTTCTTCTGAAAGGTAGGATAACGTTCTTTAAAAACATTCTTGAAATGTTTAATAACACTTAACAATAATTACTAGGGCCGGGACTTTAACGCGTTAATTCAGATTAATTAATTACACAAAAATGAACGCGTTAAAAATCGCACTTATTTTTGCACAGCGGAACGTTTCTCACTGGATGAGTTTCAGGCGTACCGATTATACTGGAGCACCAACTAACGTTCATGACTTCAGCATGGGACTTCAAACAACAACAAACCACGGTGAACAATTGTCAAACATGAACGAACAAGCTGATGAGACCGCTTTGGTCGGCCCCGTGGATGGGACATTTTGTTTTAAAAAACGGACGGATGGAAGCGTCGACAAGAGCACGGTTGTGTGCAAATTATGCAAAAAAGAATTTGCATATCACCGCAGCACATCAAGCCTAAAGTATCACCTAAATGCAAAGCATGTAGCAGCTAGCATGTAGCAGTTAGCCCGACTCCGAGTGCAAGGAACCACACCCTGACCCAACCCACACTCAACCAGATGACTGGTTTCAGGGCCAGGATAAGTAAGTCCACGTCTGAGAAAATAACCAACTCCCTGGCTCACGGGATTGCACACGACTGTCGACTCAAATGGGTCTTACTAAAAAAAGTAATCAATTACACATTTAAGTACGTTTAAAAAAAATATATATTAAACGACTTCGTTACTCTCGTACATAAAAGTTATTTGTTACTTTACTCTTACTTTACTCGTTACTTTACACCCAGGGCCGCCCGCCCCTCCCTCAGGCAGATCACGCAGACTGCAAAGTTTAAAAAGTTCTGTTTTAGTTCAGTTTCCATTGTCGCATAAGACTGATCCAGATTAGCTCCTGAATGTTTCCTATCGACCGTGGCTGTCCTCTGTCTCCTTGCTATCTTTATAGTTGCCGCGTCTAATCTCTGCTCATCTGCTGTTGCGTCAGCGTGTATTCTCCTGCTTTGCCATGTGTTGCCACTGGAGCAGACCTAGAGCACACTGCAGCCGAGCACTAACATGCGTGAGTGGCACATAACTCCTCCTACCAAGGCGGGCGTAGTGTGTATTCGTCAGTTCAAGAACAGGCAACAACCGAAAACGAGAAGAAGAACAACCACTGTATATAAATAAACAACAGCTAAGTGCGTTAGATTAACCTTAGCATGTGTCTTGGCGGTGTTTGGTTAAGGTGTTTGATATTACTGATTTTAGAAAGTAACGAAGTAAACGCGTTCTGGTCAGAAATGTTAGAACTTAGTGTATTACTGAATTATAAAAAGTACGCGTACACTACTCCGTAACAGACAAAGTAATATAATTACAGTAACCGTTGACGTTGTAAACGCGTTACTTTTGTAACGCGGTACACCCAACTCTTGCTGTCGACAACTTGGAGTAAAACCAGTTGAAAATTGCTTCTCCCAGTTCTCAGGTCAAATATGTATATTTGATTAAAAATGTGATTAATTTCGATTAATTAATTACAAAGCCTCTAATTAATTAGATTCATTTTTTTAATCGAGTCCCGGCTCTAATAATTACTTAACAATAATACTTTGAAAAGCAATGTTTTTACTTACACCTTTACAAATGTGTGGTAGGCTGCTCAGAAGCAGCCAAAATCAAAATAGAAGTCATAGTTGATCGAAACGGTGCTCCAAAACTGTATCTGCAGACCTTTACCTGCTTGATCTCAAATATGCTTTTCTATGTAATTCTGCATTTGTATAGTATTGTTCTTCTTAGCAGGTTTCTCAAGTAGTGTGTTTTTGAAAATACATTTATTCAATGGATCCCTTATGTCAAACATGATGTATTGTATATATTACACATTGGAATTACAATTCAAATATCTCAAAACAATCTATTACAATCTATTGGATAACAACCATTCACTCTCCCACAATGCAAGCAAGGGCTCGAGTGATTCAGACACATCAAATCACACGTTTTTTTTCAACAACTTTTAATGAAGATGTTTGTGAATTAGCTTTATAAGTAAATTATGTACAATGAATCAAAAATAGGTTAATTATTATCATCGTCATCACACCAGCTTGGGTACATATTATCATAGGATAATCCTGTATGTGCGAACAACAGTTATTGTCAGAATTTAGACGAAATCTCAGAACAGGCAATGGCAATATGAACATTAGCTTACCTTGGTGCACATTTTCCTTTTCACTTTATATAAAGTGAAGGGTTATGACATGTCAGTTAAGGGGGTACAATTCAATGTATCAAGCTTAACTGCATATTACATATAAGTGTATGAAATCAGGATTGTGATTCTAAAATATATAAATAATAAAACTTGTGAATGATCCTAATTTGAATTGGATGTTTATGGTTCAACATTCTGGGAAATGCTCTCTTTTGTGAGCAAGATGGAAACCTTGAAACCAATTTCATGTCAGTGTCTTAAGTGTGAAGCTGGAGGACATGGTTAACCTAGATGAGGATAAACATGATAGGCTATATATATTGTGTAGCATAAATGTACTATAATCAGGGCTGCACATAACTGGTGCACATGCGCACCCCCCGCCAAAAAAGAGCACCGGATCATTTGAAAAAAGGCGCATTTGCGCACCAACATAGAGGGAGAGATGAGAGAGAAGAGAGAAATAGAAAAGAGAGAAGAGAGATATTTGCGAGTTGCATAAGAACTGGTAAGATAGCAGGGTGTCCCACACATAGACTTTACTTGGGCGGGCCGCCCAGGTATATTAACGGCCGCCAAAGTATAATTCGCAAGCTATTTAGGTTTAATTGTTTTAATCCGTCCGCGAGCACGACGGCATCTGCGATCCCTCGCTCTACCCCTCGCTATCGCGTGAAGGGTCTGCTTTATGCGCTCCGCACCTCCCCCCCCTCGTTCATAAAGTCAAGTACCCCTCAAAAGGTCGGTTTATTTCATTTTAAGGATGCGCACCAAGCAACATCTCCAGGTGCTCCTTTGAGAACCTTTTTTTTTATAGTGCAACCTTGTGTTTCAGAAGGACAATACATGAATCCTTGAAAGCTTGGGTAGGTAAACTGGAAAGGCAGCAGAGAGAGTAAACCAGATGTTTCAAACTGTCCAATGCAAAACCACAGACTGCCTGTGTCATGGCGAATACAGTCACTGGTTTATTTATGTCTGTAAAGGCCCGTTGTTGTGAGTGTGGACGGTCGGAGCATATACAACGTTAGCTTAGCCAAGCTCCATTTAGAAAACACGCATTTTAAAAGATTTTCGCCTGCCGTCTGTCTGCAGACTTGTCAAAGCATTAATTCATGTTTTTTACTAACCGGTATCAGTATGTTGTTACTTCGGCATCATTTTGAAACGTGTATTACAATTAAATCACGGTAAGATATGTTCATCTTGTTGTAGTTGTAGCCCCCTTGCCAGCGATTCTCTCACTAGTTTAGCATACTCAGCCCGGTTTTTGGCCCGGAAAGAACCACGATTTTGGAGGGCCAGAAAAACTGTGAAAAAGTACCCGTTAGCCGGAACTACCCCTAGTGGAAATGCAACAAAAAAACGGGCCGGTTTTGGCATCGCATGCTTAAACCGTGCTACGCGCTGCAGTGGAAATGCGCCATTAGAGCTACAACCCAGCTTCCGGTTTTGGCATTCTGGCTACGCATCACTCATTCACCAATGGGTAATGTTTAGATGGATTTTTAGGAACTTCCCTCTCGATTCCATTTGCTCTAACGGTTCAAAGGAGGTGTCCATAATCAAAATCGACCAAGGGGGCAACCCAGTCTCACGGCATTTCGTGTTATAGTCACAACATTTAATCCATTGATTCGTGTTCACCAACACGATTTTCCCCTTTTTTTCGTGTGACACAGAACGATTTTAAAAGCAATGTATTTCTATTGGTAGTATGTTTCGTGCCTGCACCACGTCTTTTTGACCATCGGGTCTTGGAAGACCGGAAGCTGTGGGGTTCATAAAAACATGTTCTTACTCAAGCCACGATTATTGTTTTTATTTTAAATCGTATAATGTCGGACTTTTTTTGCCGTCCTTGAGGAAAATAAATGGGTCTCAGAGCCTCAGAATACTGAAATATGTATTTAAAAAAAAATGTCCTTCCAATTTGTTATTCTTTTCTAAATAACACACTGTTATTTAACAATAACACACAATTATCCTTGTTTTTATGTATTTGTTTGATTCTATAATCTCTGGCTTTTTTGCCGTTCCTCAGGAACTGAATTTCAAAATAAAATAACCGGAAACAGATACACTGAACTGATTACCCAAGATCCTCAGTTATGGTTGAAGCCCTGTGATTGGATTGTTTAACTTTAGCCGCAATGCACGTTGGGATATGGTGTTTATGCAAAGTGAAATCCAAATTGTAATACACGGTTCGGCTGCATTAAATATTACACATATGCCATAGTTATATATTTATAGAGCCCTGATTAGAAGACTGCCACCGAAACTGAATACGTGACGTGGATCATAAATATATCAGCAATTAAACAACATCTTCCATTTCTCTTCACACAATACGTCTCCTTGCAGTATCGACACTAATTCGGCTGACTTTTATATTTGATCCAAATGGTAGAAGGTAGCAGTGCACAGTTGATAGACAGGGACTTGTAGTTTTTAAAGATATTACTGATTTTCTTTGAATATAAGAATGTAAATACTGAGTTGAGAGAATAGTCAGGGGATTTGGGTGATGGGAGACACATCTATGAATCAGAATTTCAATAGCTTAACATTAAATGACAGATATACCTTTCTGTCTATGATGTTTTACAAATCAGATATTAATGTGTAGAAGTAAAACATGTGAAATAATATAACAATATCCTGTAAAGTTATGTGAAAAGATGAATACAACTACAGATCTTCAGATGTTATACATACAAATAAAATAAAAAATAAAACATAAGTGTCCTACACTAATAATAAAAAGTTATTATGGCATTGTATGCTGTGTGCACCTTGTGTGCATCGCCTAGTGGTTAAAGCACGTGAGGAATACTTTTATAATTGTTATATCCATCATCATCCCTCTTCTCCGCTTATCCGTGGTTCGGGTCGCGGGGGGTGGGTAGCAGTTCCAGCAGTGAGCCCCAAAACGTCTTTTCCCTGGCGACAATTCAACCAGCTTGACTGGGGGAATCCCAAGGCGCTCCCAGGCCAGCGGAAGAGATATAATCTCCACCTGGTCCTAGGTATTATACCCCTTGGTCTCTTCCAGCTGGTCGTGCCTGGAACACCTCCCTAGGGAGGCGCCAGTGGCATCCTACTAGGTGCCCATGAAACCACCTCACTGGCTCTTTAGACGGAAAGGAGGAGCGGGCTCAACTCCGAGGTCCCTCTGATGACCGAACTTCTCACCTTATCCCTAAGGAGACACAGCCACCGGCGGAGGAAAACCCATTCGGCCGCTTGTATCGCGATTCTCGTTCTTTCGGTCATGACCCATCCTTCTGACCATAGAGTGGGGTAGGAACGGAAATGGCCCGGTAGAAAGAGCGCTTGCCTTCGGTCACAGCTCCTTTCGTCACAACGGTTGCGGTAAAGCGCTGCTTTACCGCTCACGCTGCTCGATTCTCCGGCCCATCTCCGCTCCATTGATCCTACTCGAGAACAATGACCCCGAGATCTTGAACCCTTCACTGGGGTAAGGACTCATTCCCTACTTGCGAGGTGGACAATCCATCGGTTTCCTGACTGAGAACCATGGCCTCAGATTTGGAGGTGCTGATCCTCTTCCCGCAGATTCACCCACTCGGTTGGCGAACGATCAGTGTGAGTGATGAAGGTGCAGACCGATGAAGCCATAAGAAACCACATCATCTGCAAAAAGCAGTGGTGCTCCTTAGTCACCGAAATGCAGGACCCCCCCCCACGACTACGCTCGAAATCCGATCATGTCTATTACAAACAGGATTGGTGACCAAAGAGCAGGCCTGTGGGAGGCCACCCTCACGGAATGGGTCCGGACGTATGCCGAGGACCCGGGACACAGCTCTCGCTTGGGGAGTACAGAGATTGGATGGCCCTGTGTAGAGACCTCACCCATACTCCGCGCACCTCTCAGTTACTCCGGGGAACCGTCATACGACTTCTCAAGTCTACAAAACACATGTCAGACCGGTAAGGTACTCCCAGGCCCCTCAGGATCCCTGCGAGAGTAAAAAGCTGATCGTGTTCCACGACCCGGACGGAATCCGCTGTGTTTCCTCCTCAATCTGAGGTTGCGACAATCGGCCTGACCTCCTTTCGAGATCCCTTGGGTAACTTTCCCGGGGAGGCTGGAGTATGTGTTGCCTCGGGTAATTGGCACTCACCCTCCTGATCCCCTTTTTGAAAAGGGGGACACCACCCCGGTCTGCACTCTTCGGTATGTTTCGATCTTCCCGCAACGTTGATAAATGTTTTATTTGATTGAAAAAAATTAATAAGAGGTACATACTTTCATAGGGGGAAAGTAGAAGGTCAATGATAGAAATATAGAATATAAAAAAGTCAAGAAGATACTGTAAGTGATCTCTACAATACAACAGTTTAGTGCTGGATATATAAAGACATTAATATGAGGATGTGCAAAACAGAAAAAAGATTTAACTTTTATGTAAACATTAAAGAAAACTTTAGGTTAAGGTCTTCTTTTAAATAAGAAAAAGCTTTGGGGGTATCTACAGATACATATTAAGCCTGACAAAGTACTTAACATCTAATATATTGCTTTCCTGCTATGTTAACTATGTTGAAGCACTTATTTTAATATATTATACATATGAATTATACTCTTATAAGATGTATGTAGATAGTACAGTATAAGAAATGTGCAGAATATGACAGTTTAATGGTGGAGGTACACAAATATTGATAGATGTCTTGTAATGCGCTGTTGAGGAACCTGCAATCCAAGTTTTTCATTCATTGCATAACTTCAACGTAGTTGTGTATGATATGTCAATAAACCCTTGAAAATCTTGAAACCTTGAAAGGGATGTGCAAAATAGCCATTATATACAGTCTGCAATTAACTATTATTAGAGAATAACGAGTAATGAATATACTTTATATTCAGATACATGTTTAGTCTTCTCAAGCACCAACTATCAAATATCTCTCCTTGTTGGCACTTGACAATCACCTTACCTGAATTTTACTCCGGTGTAACTAAAGTCTGATTTAAGGGTTGTTTATATTTCACATAATTAATCAGAATCTGCAAAGTAACTCAAATAAATGTAGTGGAGTAAACATACCAGAT
Source organism: Champsocephalus esox (assembly GCA_036324585.1). Classification (NCBI taxonomy): domain Eukaryota; kingdom Metazoa; phylum Chordata; class Actinopteri; order Perciformes; family Channichthyidae; genus Champsocephalus; species Champsocephalus esox. The sequence continues at coordinate 37,914,866 of CM070493.1, read as the reverse complement.
TAACCTCTGAATTGTAGTGGAGTAGAATTACAAAGTAACAATGAGCTGTCATGTGGGTATATATTAATGCTGCGCATTATGGACACAAGCGATTTTCACCCATTTATTAATTATGTTTTAAATTCGATAACACCAATGTGTTTAATACTGGCAACTTCTAATCGTGGGGAAAACGAAAACGTTCCCAGTAGAGACGTCCCATAGAACATTTTGCGAAACACAATAGCCAGCATGTGTAGTTCTGGGGGTTGGTCCCGTTGGAGTCCAGTTTTGGATAGTCTGCCGTGGTTTCGTTCCATTTCAAAGTGCTGTTTGACGCTCGGCATAACCTTGGCGCACTGCCACTCCAACATCCAATCCCAGAGCTTGAAGATTATTCACGGGTTTGTCAACGGGACTGTAGTTCCAAACGATAGCTAGGGATTATGGGTAGTGTCGTGTCTTCGGCCATCCTAAACTCTGAAATGTTTTTCGGATTTCATATGGCATTAACACCATATCCCAACGTGCATTGCAGCTAAAATATCCAATCACCAAGCTTCAAGCTGAGGATCTGGGTAATCAGTTCAGTGGCTGTGTATCGCAATGATGCTCGAAATGTCGCTTATAGGCCTACGTCTGTTTCCAGTGACTTTATTTTGAAATTCAGTTCCTGAGGAACGGCTAAAAAGCCCAAGATTATAGAATTAAACGAATAAATAAAAACAAGGATAATTGTGTGTTATTGTTGAGTAAATTACAGTGTGTTATTTAGAAAAGAATAACAAATTAGAAGGAAAAAAAGATTTCAGTATCCTGAGGCTCTGAGCTCCATTTCTTTTCCTCACGGACGGCAAAAAAAGTCAGACATTATACAATTTAAAGTAAAAACAATAATCGTGGCTTGCTATTGAGTAAGAACATGTTTTTATGAACCCCACAGCTTCCGGTCTTCCTCGACCCGACCGGACAGAAAGACGTGCTGCAGGCACGAAACATACTACCAATAGAAATACATTGCTTTTAAAATCGTTCTGTGTGACACGAACAAAGCAAGCAAAAGTGTAAAAGAACAACATGATGTATTACATGTCTGATATATGTAATGTAAAGCGCTTTGAGCACAAAATAAATGCAATTAATCATTATTATCATTATATGAATTTGCACCAAGCAGGGCTTTTTTTTTGTTTTGAGAAATCTTGAAAGCAAATTAAATATAGCTATCCCAGAAATTACATAGTTAGCAATGTTCAGTTGGATTTTTTTCATGAAAACGTTACAATCCTTAAGCAACATATTGTTTCTTTATTTTGTACTTACTTGGGATACAATGAACAAGATGCAACATGTTTTCTAGTGAGCTCAGGAGGTGTTGGGTGTATTTACCAAGCCTGGCTAGCGAAACCTCTTTCAAGTCTTTATGCAAAGTAAGGTTAACCACATCCAGCTCCGTACTTAATACAGACATGAAAATTAAATACGTTTTCTTCTCTCTCTCGCAGGAACAATTATATTTTATAGGGCCTTTTATTTAATGTATATTCTGATTTCTTATCTCAGATCGTGCATCAATTTAAATTTTTGAGCATACTCTAAATGTAAATGCAGTTGTTTGTCAAGATAAATTAATATGTTACTCTTAATAGACATCCCGTTAATCCAAGCATTGCTCTTTAAATGGTGCAGGAGACATATAGTGTATAATGTATATAACACAATGTAACATCAGTGGTTATATCACTTAATGGCACAAGCTTTGCATCGAATCCCTCTGCTTTCTGAGATGGTTATTGGCGCTGAAAGTCCTCAGGATGCAATCACAGGATTAAAAACTGTACAAACTGCTGCTGCTGGACTGTACTGTTGAGCTAGAAAAATTATCCGGTGGCCCAGCCTTTCCAGCGGTAGTGTGGTGTCCTCTGTAGGGTAAATAAAGGGAGGCTCATATTCAGTGTATAGAGAACAGGGTGGAGTCTGACAGACGTTGAAAAGGCCAGCAGGCTTCTTATCTGTCCATTCTGAAACACATGCTCTGGCGTCTTCAGATCGAAACCTCGTATTCTCGTGTATCCTGGGAAGAGAATGAGCACATGTGGTCAAAGGAAGGGAGTTGCGTACGAAGCAGCGGTTGTCAAATTTTATCATTAATCAATCACTTTTATTTGGATACAGCAATAAGAAATTCAAATTAAACGGTAATGCTAGTTTCCTGTGAAAATATCATGCGTCCATCTCTAATGGGATTTTCTCCTATCAATACTTTCTGACTTCCCTAGACTTATTTGGCTGCCAGCCTCAGCCAATGGTTCCTACTGAATAATTAAATCAAACAGCTCAGAAATGTATAGTTTGATTTAGTCAAAACAAACATATTCCACTTTAGTTTTGTCAAACAAAGGGACTCCTTTAGTGGCGGATTAATCCACATGTGGTGCTCTAGTAAGTATTTGTCGCAGCAGGACAGTGTAAATGAGTGAGTGAAATAAAGTACAGTGTGTGTGTTCATGGTAATAAAGGAGTATGTCAACCTGTGTGGTTTAATGATCAGTCAATCAAAGAGCTTCTTAGCAAAGGAAGTAGACACACCCTACTGTGATTCACACAATACTGTATTGTTGGTTTGAGGGATGCATATCAGACGTGTTGCCCATACCATAGGCAAACACAAGATAAGAATATTGCTACACTTCCCCCTGCAACATTCATGACACATCATTTAGGAACAACTCACCTCATTGTTCTTTGGGATTGCCAGCATGGAAGAAGAAAAATAAAAACTCAACACATCAAACGTTTTATACAGTGTGCAGAATATGTACTTATGTTGATAGAACCAGACCAGTTGTGTTAGGTATATAAATACATTAGTTATAGATCTTAAACTGTGGCAAATTAATCCAGCAATGCTTAAACCGTTTTTTAGTCTCAAACCCTCTGTCCATGATGTAGGTAATGGGAGGGAGATACAACAAGGTACGCTGGGAACACAGGAGATGGAGTAAAACACTGTACCTAGTCCCTCCCCCCAAACAAACATGCAATCTCACAGTCTGAGGTACACGCTGACTCACCGTTGTCTCATAAACTGAGTTGTCACACGTGGATTCTCCAGAGATGTTTTCATATTGTAGGTTGGAGGACAGTGACAGCTGAAGTAGCTTTCTCTGATGCCTGAGCACAGACAGAGAATGCGTCATGACAAAGAAGGAGACACATATGTTTTAATATGTACAATGTCATTCTGGAGAAATGGCACCCTGAAATGTGTTTTCTTTTATTCTATTTAACTGTGTATTTTTCTCATCATGCTTTTTATGAGTCAGATGTGCTAATGGAGAGGTGTAGACCAGTTATGATGGAGGTGTTGTGGAGGTGGATGGTACAATGAAGGATCACTGACACACACACACTTAATAGAAATGATAGAACAGGGTTGGTTATATAATACAATCAAATGTTATAGAAAGAATACATAATAACAAACCAACATTTTCTCTGTAAACGGTGCTGATACCTCTATTCCACTTCAATGCATTTTGTGTTAGTTCCATGCTGGGGCTGGTTTGGTTCCCAAGTGCGAACCATTTTCTTTGCTTCGTGTGATTATAGTTTCCGGCATGAATATCACTCACAATAACACAAATGGCGGCTAACATTGGAGCTGTGTCATGTTCAAGCTATTGAATTACGAATTCTTCAACTTTAAATGGTAAATGGATGGACTGCATTTCAGATAGTGTGGAGTCTATTTTTATATAACATTACAAGACTGATTGTTATTATAACAATGTATGCGTATTGTGCTCATGAGAGTGCTATGACTATAGAATAAATAGACACAATCACTAATCCCAGGTTCTGATGGGTTCGATACCAACGAGGGGAATAGTCAGAAGAAAGTTTAGCTTGCAATATTGAAAGTAGCAAGGTCGAGTGCAGAGACTGAGAGAACACAAAGAGGTAGTCAGAACAGCACAACGCACCGGCCTTCACTCTGTATTGGGAGCAGCGCTCCCCCGCAAAGCTAGGAAGCAACATTATGGTTTCCCGCTATATCTGAAGAAACCTTAGAGAAAACAAATTAGTATGATGGTGCCAGAGTAGGGAGGGACTTCCACATGCCGGCCGAATGCTGATTGGAGGATCGTGTTGCCAAGAGACTCTGAGTCTGCGCACCAACCAAAGCAGTGGCGAGCCGTCAGGGCCCTCTAGGCCCTCTGTGAGGGCCTAAAATATTCAAAAAAATAATATTTGAAAACATATGGAATTATGATCAGTAGAAATGGCCATGACATGGGACCTTTAATCACAATATTGTCTATTGTATTTGCTAATTATGTGTCAATACTTTCAGCAGAAATTCACTGGTTAAAAACAAATCAGCTAACATAAAACTTGCAAAGAAACCATGTTCTTTTTTTGTAATTGTTAAAAAATGTAAATAATCTAAGCACAAATATCTACCAAAATAATTTGATTTAATTGTTTTTAAAATAATATTTCCAAAGAAATAAATCCTTCGAATCTGCCTGTTCAGTTTCTGTTGGAATGTGAAGGGTTAAATGCCGTCTCTGCGAGTTACTGTGAAGAGGGGAGAGCTTGTTGGTCCCTCTCTACATTCACAGAGGGCCAGCTATAGTAACTCAACGAGAGAGTAATGTCAAATGACAGTACAATTGACCAATCATATCTTCCCTCTAAATGGGCGGGCTTTATTTTCGCGCACTTTATGACAAGTTCCGCCCGCTGTGAAGTGTATGCAAGTGGTGCAGTGACGCGTCCTAAAACCCGGAAGTAAGCTTCGCTCGGATTCCCTCGACAGAAAGCAGTGGGATTTCTCCATAGGATTTTGGAAAATAGCTCGAAATAAGGTCTGTGGAAAACGAGCCTGTTAGATAAATGCACGTTTTGTTCAGCCGGATAATATCCACATGTCTACCCTACTTTTATTATTTTCAAATCATAAATCTAAACGATAGATTTATGATCGATAGAATTATGATCGATATATTTATAATTAGCATAAGTTCGTTCATGATGGCTCACTTCAGTGATAGTGATGACATCGTTGCGAAATGATTAACCGAGTCATTTTCAAGATTGAGTTACAATGATAAACTGGAGTGGCAAAGGATCAGCTGAAGGACCCGCATCAAGTGCTTCATCCAAAAGGACAGGAGGATGGACTTTGTGTTTAAGTGATTTATCATCAAAGGTAGGCCCAAGTCGTTTTCAATGTGGGCCGCCGTGCCGACTTCATTCATTTGTAATTGTTACTTGGCTGTGGGAGCCCTGTCATGATAGGTGTTTAAATGGTGTTGTTCTGTGTGGTAGAGGGTCATGCGTTTTGCACCCCGGGCCGCGGTTTTGATATTCCGCTGAAGTATACGCTCTGACCTGTGACTGTGTGTCTGTGTGTTTATATATACAGTCTATGGCTGTGACGTAATAGGGAAGGGGGGCCTAGGTATAAAAGTCACGGCTCGCCACTGCACCAAAGAGAACCAAGTCTAAACCACGGTATCTCTTCAGCTAGTCTTGACCAATCATAATTGTACGGCCAACGCCCTGTGTAATAAAATGTATTGTCGCACGATGTTCGAGGCTCTTGACGGATTTGGGGGTTACAGATTACAGCTTTGCTGCCTGTGATTCCCAAAGACGTGATGAGTCCTTGGCCAAGCTCTCTTTACAATAAATAGTTAAACTTAGAAGTTGTCTGTCTTTTCTGGAATTCTGAACCCAACAATAGCCTTTTATCCATTCCTTACAACTCCCAAGAGTGCTTTACGTATATAAAAGTCATCATTCACCCATTGATAGAGTGGCAGGGGATGCCAAACATGGTGCCATCTGCTCAAGGAAGCTAACATTCACACACCCAGTTGGAGCAATGGGGAGCAATTTTCTCAAGGACACACCGACATGCTGCCTTGTATATATATAGCATAATAATCATTCACCATAAATACTTTGAGTAGCTTATCGTTGGTAGCACAACTATAGCAAAATGGTTTTCATTCAAAGTGAATAAAATGGTGAACATTAGGCAAGTTTATTTATATCTTTGTGGTTGTGTTCGAGCCACTTTGCGCTCTCAATGTAACCCGTACAACATTCTCTGTTGCTCTCCCGGAGGTTTCTTCCACTTTACCCCCATTAGCTGTGGGGTTCCTTTGGAAGTGTGTCCTTGTCCGATGGGAGGGTCTAAGGACAGACGATGTCGTATTTGTATTAATTTTCTTTACAAACTGTAAAGTCCCCTGAGACAAATGTAGAATATGTGATATTGGGCCACATGAATAAACGTTAATTGATTGATTGAACATTCTACTCTTGCCATGAGCTGTCTCCGACGTATGTGGCTCGGTTTTCGCCGAGTAAATAGTCGGTGCTTGACAGCTGGCGTCATTGCAGTGGAAACATAAAAAACTGGTTTGCAATTGCTCACCGGCTCAAAACCGATATTCAGTGGAAACAGGGTTTAATTACACTTGACTACAAAGGGAACTTTAAAATAGACAATTGATAGAATTGGTATTTATTGTCTTGTGTGAATGTTAAAGAGAGAAGCTAAGACCACATTTATTTGTATAAAACTGTCTTCTGTTGCACTGTTGGTGGAGCCTGTGACCTAAGATTTACATCGACATAACTACACTGTAGCTATACGTATGACAAATAAAAGCCGTGAACCTTGAACCTTCTTTTTGAACATTTGAACCTACTTTGAGTAGTAGAGGTAGATTCCAATGATGAGGCTGAGGAGGAGGACGATGGGGATGAAGACAGCAAATGCTACTTGGGCCCCCTCCATTCTTAGGTCTGCAGTAGACACTATTGGAGAGAAAACGGGGACAATACATTATTCATTGACAGGTCAAACGTTTTTATTTTGTTAAAGGTCCCATGTCATGCTTTTCCGGTTATTACCCGTCCCCTTGTGTGTTATGAAGGATTTTATGCATGTAGACGGTCTGCAGAGTCACAAACCCTCAAAGTACATCCTGTAGCGAGTACAACTCTAACACAGTCTATGCTGCCCCAAAATGCCTCGTTGGAGATTTCTCATTTCCCATTGTTTACTTCCTGGGTACTCTGACGTGTGAATACCCAGAGGCCGCACCCTCTGCCAGCATTTCACGTAACAAAGCTTCCCAAACCTTTCAGGATTCATGGCGGATATGTACAGCGTAGGGCACTGAAGAACGATGCTGTTCCTACTTTGTTTGGACCAGCGGGAGATTCGGGTACACAACCTGTAAGTATTCATTGTTGTTTGTGTATTTATGATGTTTAAAACAAACAAGGTATCTACCACGACTGTTTAAATGGGTAAACGTTTTTCGGGCTACTAAGTTGGGATCGCGGAGAAATGCTCTCCGCAGACTCATGCTCACAGCGTTATAAACCTTTTTCTTACTCAATATCAAGCCACACTTATTGTTTTAACTTCGGCTGTGAGTGTTTGTGTGAGTTTCGCTTGTTCTCCTGTATTACCGACCCGGAAGCCTGTCCTGCACTCCTCGCAGCAACGAGCCTCGCAAACGTCCCGACCAATCGGAGCACACTGGGCTCACGGGGGGGGCAGGAGCTCCAACAAGCCGTTTAGGACAGAGAGAATACACATACTATACAGAGATGCTGTGAGAAACCAATGTGAGTTTGGAACATTGCACAGTATAAATCTATTTTAGTATACCTCAACAATGGAATTATGATCAGTAGAAATGGCCATGACATGGGACCTTTAATAACAATATCGTCTATTGTATTTGATAATCATGTGTCAATACTTCCAGCAGAAATTCACTGGTTAAAAACAAATCAGCTAACATAAAACTTGCAAAGAAACCATGTTCTTTTTTTGTAATTGTTAAAAAATGTAAATAATCTAAGCACAAATATCTATTAAAACGTCCATGCTCAGACCATCAGACTCGAGGCGTGCAGGAAACATGAACTTCTTGTGAAGACTTACCATCTAATCTGTGCTCAGCATTAGCTGGGTGGGCTGTGGATGATACAGAAGTGTGTTAAACATGAAACTGCAAGAATTATAAACACCTTTTTATAAAAACATTTTTGTATCATGAACTAAAGGCCAATCCTGCGTTATTTCAGCGTCTACTCTCCTACAGCCTTCTTCAAAGTGAAAAACAATATCCACTTTTCCTTTTTGGCATTCTATTTTCACAGTGTCTTTGAAACATGCTCCGTCTTCTTTATTTAGCTTATTTTCTTTTAATTAAAAACGTTCAAACGGTCAACTTCACTGAATAATTGAGAGGATTTAAGGTCCCACGTCTGAACATGAAGTCAGGTATTGATGGAATTAAATAGAGTGCACGAGATGATGACGTTCAAGCTAAATATTTTTACTTGAATATGAACATTTAATTTGAAGCTTTTCGAGATTTGATTAATGTGATTTCAGTTTCTTTTTTCCAGCACACATTGAGGTACAATATGTGCAGTGTTACTCAAGTAGAAATATACATAGATAACAGGCTTTAAATGATACAAAATCAGAAATAATAACAAAAGATGACATGCAGTCACTTAAACAGCAAATTAATTTCATGGCCCAATCAAAGTTATTAAAAAAAAACTAATGTAAAATGGTATTTATTAAGAAATGATTAAGATATTGTGTCGTTCTTTGCAACACTTAAAAAGACAAGGATTTCTGAAACCACGCAGGAAAAGAAGGAGATGAAGAATAATTGAGTTCTGCTAAATGCAAAAATGTCGGCAAGATTAATGTAACAATAAAATAATTTGCTAGATATCAGGCATATACTGTACGTCATTTAGAATCTGAGCTATAGTATCACAGTTTAAAAACATGGGAACAGTTACGTTTTTCTTTAACTAAAAGGAATAGTGTACTTAATAATTTACTCAATTGAAGAATACAAATAATAGTAATACAAACAGATTATACAAATACGATGAAAATTAGAACACTTTTTTAGGGAAAAAGGCAATTTTAAAGTGTGTTTTAGTTTCCCTTCACACTATGGAAACAAAGACATGCCATAGGGATTGGAATCTTTATGAACAAGTGAAGAAATATAATATATTTTACTTTGTAAGAGAAAAAGATGACAAGATAAAGCCTAGGGTTTAGGTTTCAAAGTACCACCTTTGACTTTTCTTTTACTTATTTCAATTCTCATATTATTCAACTTTAATGTATTCAGTTGCACATAACGTTTTCAAAATTAATTGCCTTTATTTGGCTCCCTTGGACACTTTGTAACATGATTTACTTAAATAAAACACTCAACCAATTACATGACTTAAGTATTGAATTATTCAAAAATATGTTAGCCCATTTAGGTATTCTTATTCATCCATAGTTTAGGACTTCACATATTTACATATTCGAATGGTCTTACATTAGATCATGTTTTTAAAGAAGCAAAGGATATTGTGTGGAACGATGGTGCCCCTGCCAGGCTGCAGTTCCTCACCTTTGCAGACAGGTGGCAGCCCACTCCACTGGGACGGGTGTCCAGGGACACAGTGGAGAACCGGCTCCCCCAGCAGCTGGTGTCCGGGCAGACAGGAGTAGTGGAGGGTCTCTCCTGCCTGGAACTGGATCTTGTTGGAGCTGGGGACCCCGTAGGTGGGCGTTCCTGGGTGACTGCAGGGCTCCAAGACCTCAGCTGGAGTTAAAGGGGAGAAACAGTTCAGGTTGAGAAGACTGTAGGACATGTGCATTGCAAGGTGCCAGTGGAAAATGGCACTAATGTCCAGACTGCCATTCAATTAGGTATGGATATTCACATTCTGCTGAGTATGACTAACTTTCTCATATTTTTTTTGTCAAATGTCAATGTCAAAAACACTAACATGCAGATTGCAGGAAACTGCTGAGCATAATCATGTGAATATTAACATCAGCAAAAAGGTATGAAACAATTATATCAGCAGAAGGTTTCACAAAGAATGAAAAAAAAGAAGGAAGTGCCTTTACACACACACACACACACACACACACACACACACACACACACACACACACACACACACACACACACACACACACACACACACACACACACACACACACACACACACACACACACACACACACACACACACACACACACACACACACACACACACACACACACACACACACACACACACACACACACACACACACACACACACTCATTTTGAGATAAATAACTATATGTGCCAAATTTACAGGGATGGTCTGTTTAAGCAAGTTACACAAATTGTAACATAGCATTTACCTCCTCGAGTTTTGACCAATACATTTTTTGCACATGTGGCTGGAATCTCAGAATTCTGAGTTTTCTTCCCAGAATTCAGTTTGAACTATATTTTTAACTATAAAACATGCAATCTCAATTTTTTTCAAGACCTCAATAAATGTTTCACATGTGGCTCTAATTTTCCTCCATACATTTGGCATCTGATGTTTCAGATGCTGGTCAGAGAACAGCTCACTATTAAGCGCTTTGAGCACCAGGAAAAGCGCTTTATAAATGTAATGTATAATTATTATTATTAAGACGACAAGTCATTTAAAACAGAAAAAATGGTCCGGCTGGAGCAAAAGCACCGCATACGTCACGCTTACGTCGAGGCGAGGGCGGGATCAACTCCTGAACAACAACAAAAAGCCCGCATTTTATCCAGTTTGTACACAACGATGGAGAAACGTAACAAGCAGCAGTGGTCCACCGAAGAGACCAGCTACCTGCTGGGAATCTGGTCTTCTGAAGAGGCACAGAGGAAGCTGGAGCACAATCGGCCATTGTTGTTGTTGTTGTGTGAGCTGTGAGGGGTTTCCGCACGGTTTGACTTTATGAAGCAGGCACGCAAACAGTTACGTCATGACGCAAACAATGACGCAATGACGCAGCACCAGTCGGACTCTGGGTGGTGTGAAAAGAGCCGCAGCTAAACCGAAGAACTGGTTCTAAACCTGAAAAGCTCTAGCACGGAGCTTGAACCAGAGTTGCGTTGGTGTGAATGAGGTATTAACGGCACATTTTCACACCTCCCGCCCGACAGTTGGCCAAAGAAAGTCGGCCAAAGAAATCACTCTGATAGGCTGTTCAGCTTAGCAAATCAGTGCATGAGAAGCGAAGCGGAAGTGAGGGACCAAAACCTCCACAATCTGCCTAGAAGTATTTTAACGTTGTAACTGTTCAAGATGGTCATTTTAAAATGTGTTGAAAATATACTGTTAGTAGTTAAACCAATAATAATGTACGGCTGCAACTGACAGTTATATAGGCAAATTTTTTTTTATTAACGCTGTGTGATTAAAAGAATAAACACAAATAGCAGGAGAAGCAATACCAAACTTTATTTCGTACCTTGATACTACAGCCATTGACAACACAGCATTAGACATATTTGGCAGTCTTTTTTTATTGTATTAAACACTATTTTTATCGTATTGTATTTGTGTCGATTGTTTGCATTGTACAGTTCTTTAGACATATGCTATATCTTATCCCACTGAAAAGGCACGGCACCGACACCGTTAAAATATTGGCATAGTTCATCCCTGTGCTGCTTGGCTCGAGCTGGAACATTGGTGCCGTGTGGCAGGGTGGCCTGCCGTAGTTCAGGGTCTTGTCTCCATCTTCCTGGGACAGCTCTAGACACAGGTTCGGGAAAGCCCCCTGAGCTTCTCGCTGTAGTATCCATGTTTTCACCCATTTAGTGCGTTTTGTCCTGATTTTAATTAATCTCTGCAGCCGCAAGCAACACTCCAATTGCTGATAACGCCAGTACCGTACGATACATGCTTTCGATCGACGAGAGAGAGTGAAAATGGAACCCAGACGCTATTTGTTGTTTTTTTATATCATGTCTGTTCTCTCGGTGTATAACGCAGTCTGTCTTCCGGCTGTTGCCTCTTTTGAATGACGAATACACACTACCGCTGCCTGCTGGTAAGGACAGTTATTGCCACTCGTCGACTGAAGTCTTTGCGGTGTGTTCGTAGGCGGGCAGCGTAGCCGACGTAGCGGACGTAAAAGTCGGGACGCCTTTGTTACGCGTTCTTTGGTCTCAGGTTGGTGTGTAGCGGCCTTTAGACCCTCACATTGTACAAGGAAAAACCTCCAGAGAAAAACCCCACAGTTTTAAGGGGAACATGGGAGAAACCTCAGGGAGAGCAACAGAGGAGGGATCCCTCTCCCAGGACGAACAGACGTGCAATAGATGCCGTGTTTAAATCGAAGAGATAATACATTTTACAGCATATAGACGAATGTTAGGAAATGCACGTGTCTATAATAAGAAGATGAATCCACGAGAATGTCAACGATCCTGTGGGAGCCATCAGGGAAGTAGTATGATGAGAGTCAGGCAGGACCTCAGTGACAGGTTCAGCCATGAATCGAAATCCAGGACTCAAATCCAGAACTCAGGATAGAGGATCCATGACACAGGATCCAGGGCTCAGGGCTAAGGGTCTAAGACTCAGGATCCATGACTCTGGATCCAGGACTCAGGATGCAGGACACATGATTCAGGATCCAGGACTCAGGATGCAGGACACACGATTCAGGATCCAGGACTCAGGACCGCAGCAACAGGATCAGCCACGACTCAGGATCCCGGCGTAGACAGACACTTGAAATTTGGGGCCAGCTGGGTTATTCGGAACATGAGAGTACACAGGTACAGACAGACAGAAGGAAGAAGTAAGGTGTCCCCCGACAGTCTATGCCTCTAGCAGCAAAACTAACGTGTCTACGTACATGGACTCCCATAGGATAGGTTGAGGGAAAGGGGTAATAAGTAAGGAACAGAGGTGGAGAGGCACAACGTGTCTACGTACATGCACCCACTTAGGATAGGGTGAGGGAAAAGAGTAGGAACTAAGATGTATGCGCCACATCTATACCATGAGCGCATTGGTCCTAAAAAGTGTTTCTGGCACTGAAACCAATCAACAGTAGTGCGTCGACTCAGCAGGGATCAAGGCACGTATATGCCTCTCCTTGCTTCCATCATCTACACACACAACCAAATGACATAGCATGAGTAAGGAAAAAGAGTAAGAACTAAGATGTATAGGTGAAGAGGCACAACATGTATACATCAATGCACTCTTATTAGATTATTTCATCAACTATAAGCTTTATCAAAAAGGAAGATCTTAAGCGCACTCTTAAAAACAGATAGGGTGTCTGCCGCCCGAACACAAACTGGAAGCTGATTCCACAAATGTGGAGCTTGACAAGAAAAGGCTCTGGCTCCCATTGTACTTTTAGAGACTCTAGGAACAACCAACAACCCTGCATTCTTGGAACGCAATGCCCAAGTAGGACAGTAGGGTATAATGAGTTATTTCAGGTAAAATGGCGACTGCTTTTTCAATAATCTTTGAGAGGAACGGAAGATTAGAAATAGGTCTATAATTGGCTAAAACCTCTGGATCGAGATTGTGCTTTTTAAGAAGAGGTTTTATCACTGCTACTTTGAATGATTGTGGAACATAGCCTGATAATAAAGACATATTCATAATATTTAATAAATAAAGTGTTAATTAATGGAAAAACTTCCTTCAACAGCTTAGTTGGAATTGGGTCTAACATGCACGTTGATGGTTTAGAAGAAAGAATCATCTATTAATGAAGAGTAGTAGGCTGCTCTCGCTTTACGCAGTGCTTTCTTATATTCATTGAGAGTAATATGCCAAATTAAATGAGATTCTTCAAGTTTAGTGGAACGCCATATCCTTTCAAGTTGTCTCGACTTTTGCTTTATTTTGCGGGTTTCGGCATTATGCCATGGAGCTAATCTATGTTGTTTTTAGGGCTGTCAAACGATTAAAATGTTTAATCAGATTAATCACAGCTTAAAAATTAATTAATCATGATTAACCACCATTCGAACTATGTCCAAAATATGCCATTTCTTTATGTATATTGTTGTGGGAATGGAAAGATAAATGAAAGAAGGCGGATATATCCATTTAACATACAGTATGTATTCTTTCACACACACATACAAGTATTGGGCCGAGCGCGACACCGTACTTCCGGTATCTGCCGTTTTACACGAGGTGCAAGCAGCCGTACACCGTCTAGGTGTTGCTAAGCTTCCTGTACTGAATATCAACTCTAAAATACCACATATATGCAATAGCATGATAATATTATTGTGACAAGTGAGGTATTCACCTGGTGTTTCCAGAAATTAGACGTAGATGCAGCCAAAATCGACGAAGGCCACTGTCGTTTTTCCATACATCTGCATCTGTCTGTAAGGGCAATCGGACAACCCACACAGCTCTAGTTTACGCTGGTAACAACCTAGAGCACACCCCTCAAGTCCAGAGATGTAATCCGAAGACATGCAGCGATTTCTTCGGTCGTTAATTCAGAAAAAAAACTAGTGCGCTCTGCCTGGCTACGTTAGCTAGCTGTTTATATTAGCACCTCCAGGATATTTGCACCTCGAGGAAAATGGCGTATTTATATATATATATATATATATGGCACGTGTTGCATTGTGGGTAGCTCGTGATGTCACTGTGTGTGAAAGAATGTATGTATGTATGTATGTTTATTATAACATTGTTCTGTGTGTCAAAATGAAAGACAGCCCACACACCTATCAATCATCAAACCGTGGGGTTGCGGTGGTTGCATTCTCCAGCCACCTTCCTTGTGTGTGTGTTTTCTCTTTCCCTGTCTGTGTGGGCGTGGTGCCTGTCACTCCTGGCTCCCGGCTCAAATCTCCACCAGCTGCAAACAGTTGAGCACTCTCCTCTGCGACACACCTGATTCCCATCAGCCATTACAGATGGTATATCAGCGGAGACTCCACAACCTGTCAGCGCCAGATCGTTGTTAAACCCCAGTGGTAAAACTCTTAGCCTTCTCAGCCTTCTTAAAAGTATAGTGACTATTTTAGCTACACCTGAATATATTCTTACCTGTTCCTCTTGTGCTCCAGGATTACGCTTCAGTGGATTACGTTCCAGTGGATTACAATTTTGGAGGATACTCTTCAATGGATTACGCTCCAGTGGATACTCTCCAGACGGATTATCTCCTTCAAATAAAACCTTTGTAACACACTGTCGTATCCTGCGTTTGGGTTCTCTCAGATAACCGTAACAGAACGATCTGGCCAGTATGGACCCAGCGGACACCGGCTACCAGGCCAAAACTACGGACGAACTCTGCCAAGCCCTGGCCAGTCAAGGCGCTCTCGTGGGGCATCATGACAGGCATTGGAGACTCTCCGGAACCTCTCCGTTAATGTGCAAAGAAACGGCACGCAGGTAGAACTGCTCACTTCACAGGCTTTTCCTCCGCAGCACGCTGCACAGCAGACAGCCCCACTCCTGCCGCACTTCTCCATCAGCTACGAGAGGCTGTCATTCCCACACCTGAACGATATGCTGGAGATTTGGGTAATTGTAGAGCCTTTTTGTTCCAGTGTACGTTTTTGAGCAGCAGCCTAGTACTTATCACACAGATGGGGCTAGGGTAGCATATGTAATGAGCCTGTTGAGGGGGAGGGCTTTAGATTGGGCTACAGCTGTTGGGGAGAGCCAGCCACACATTTGCTGGTCATTTGATACTTTCATTTCCGAAATGAGAAAAGCTTTTGATCACCCGGTACGGGGGAGGGATGCTGCTAGGCGCCTTCTTTCTCTCCGGCAGGGCTCCCGCGGTGTAGCCGAATTTTCAGTGGAGTTTAGAACAGTGGCTTCCGACTCACGCTGGAATAACGAGTCACTACAGGATGCTTTTCTTCAGGGGCTGAACGAAGCAATTAAAGACGAGCTAGCGGCTAGGGATGATCCAGGTAGCTTGGATAATTGAATAGCCACAGCCATTAAGATTGATAATCGCCTCAGAGAGAGACGTAGGGATAGGACTAGCCGTCACTCCAATCCCAGCGACTTCTCACTTGATCCCCAAATTGGAACTGCCACTACCCCTATTCCCCGATCTTTCCCGACTCCTTACTCAGCCTCATCCCATGGAGATGAGCCCATGCAAGTGGGAAGGGCCCGCCTCTCACCATCTGAGCGTGCTAGAAGGATCCATGCTGGGGAATGTGTTTATTGCAGCCAAACCAGTCATCTTGTTTCCTCCTGTCCTAGTCTGCCAAAAGGTCAGGCTCGTCAGTAGCTGTGGGGATTCTGGCGAGCCCTTACTCCTCTCTCAACCCCCGACCCAGAACACAGCTAGAAGCCATGCTTTGCTGCAACCAACAGTCCCTACCCCTGCTCGCCTTAGTGGACTCGGGGGCGGATGAGAATTTTTTGGACATTGACATTGCAGCTCAGGCAGGAATTTCCTGCGAAGTGTTAGATTCACCTCTTAGTGCTAATGCTCTAAATGGAACATTCCTGGCCCAAGTCACTCACCGCACCAAGCCAGTAAACCTCATTCTGTCTGGAAACCATCGTGAGTTTATTCAGTTTCACCTAATTTCCTCACCTCAGGCCCCCATAGTGTTGGGCCATCCCTGGTTAAGAACTCACAACCCCCAGATTGATTGGGTAACTGGCAAGATCATTAGTTGGAGTTCTTTTTGCTTATCCTCATGCCTGAAGTCTGCCCTACCGCCAGCAGAGGCCGCCTCTCCACCACTCAAGATCGAGCCGTCTGACCTGTCATCTGTTCCCACTGAATACCATAACCTAGGAGAGGAGTTCAGTAAACAGCGAGCTCTTTCTCTTCCTCCTCATCGACCCTACGACTGTCCCATTGACCTCTGCCTTCCTCACGTCTGTTCAACCTGTCTCGCCCTGAGAGAAAATCCATGGAAAATTACATCCATGACTCCCTGGCTGCTGGTGTCATTCGGCCATCCTCCTCCCCGGTCGGTGCTGGGTTTTTCTTCGTCTCCAAGAAGGACCGCTCACTGCGCCCCTGCATTGATTACAGGGGTCTCAATGCCATTACTGTAAAAAACAAATACCCACTACCCCTCATTAACTCCGCCTTTGAACCCCTCCAGGGAGCCACAATTTTTTCCAAACTGGACCTCCGCAATGCCTACCACCTCGTCAGAATCCGAGAAGGGGACGAGTGGAAGACGGCCTTTAACACACCACTCGGTCACTTCGAGTATCTGGTGATGCCTTTTGGACTGACGAATGCCCCTGCAGTCTTTCAGTCAATGGTGAACGATGTGCTCCGTGACCTTCTCAACCGGTCAGTCTTTGTCTACCTTGATGACATCCTCATATTCTCTCGTAACAAGGAGGAGCACATTATCCATGTCAGGCAGGTGCTGCAGAGACTCCTGGAGAACAGACTCTTTGTAAAGGCGGAGAAATGCGAATTCCATGTCAACACAGTCTCATTCCTGGGCTACATCGTTGAGGAAGGAAAGCTTAGGTCCGACCCTGAGAAGATCCAAGCAGTGGTGGGGTGGCCCAAACCAACCTCAGTCAAACTGCTTCAACAGTTTCTTGGTTTCGCCAATTTCTATCGGCGCTTCATCAGAGACTACAGCAGAGTGGCGGGCCCTTTAACCAGACTCACTTCCCCCACAACTGGCTTTTCCTGGACCCCAGAGTGCGATGCAGCCTTCTCAGAGCTAAAGAGACTCTTCACCACTGCCCCTGTGCTCATCCACCCTGATTCCTCTCGCCAGTTCGTTGTGGAGGTCGATGCCTCCAACACCGGGGTAGGAGCAGTTCTTTCCCAGCGCTCGGAACGAGACCAAAAATTGCATCCTTGTGCATTTTTCTCTCGCCGCCTCACCCCAGCTGAGAAGAACTATGACGTGGGTAACAGAGAGCTGCTGGCTGTCAAACTTGCCCTAGAGGAGTGGCGGCACTGGCTGGAGGGAGCTGAACTCCCTTTTATGGTATGGACGGACCACAAGAACCTGGCGTACATCCAATCTGCCAAACGCCTTAACTCCCGTCAGGCTCGATGGGCCCTGTATTTCGGCCGCTTCTCATTCACCCTCACCTACCGTCCAGGGTCACGGAACCTCAAGCCTGACGCCCTCTCTCGCCAGTTCGTTTCCGATGGACCAGCTGCCAGTCCAGACACTATCCTGCCTGCCTCCTGCGTGGTGGGGGCTGTTACCTTGGAGATTGAGTCAGTGGTCAGGGAGGCCCAGCGAGTGCAGCCTAGCCCAGGTAACTGCCCAGCTAATTGTCTTTTTGTGCCTACCCCTGTTCGCTCCAAGGTCCTGCAGTGGGCACACACCTCTCGTTTCTCATGTCATCCTGGTGTCCATCGCACACTGTTCATTCTCAAACAACGCTTCTGGTGGCCTTCCATGGCTCAAGACACCAGGGCCTTTGTTGCTGCCTGTACAGTGTGTGCCCGCGCCAAGTCCTCCCACCAGCCTCCCGCTAGCCTGCTTCGCCCACTGCCAGTACCTAGTCGCCCTTGGTCGCATGTGGCATTGGATTTTGTTACTGGACTTCCACTTTCACAAGGAAATACCATCATCCTAACTATTGTGGACAGATTCTCAAAGATGGTACACTTTGTGGCTCTTTCCAAACTTCCCACTGCCCGAGAGACTGCAGATCTTTTGGTCAACCATGTAGTTCGACTTCATGGGATCCCCACCGACATCGTCTCTGACCGGGGCCCCCCAGTTCATTTCCCACGTTTGGAAGGCCTTCTGTCAGGCTCTGGGAGCATCGGTGAGCCTGTCATCTGGCTATCATCCTCAGACGAACGGGCAAACAGAACGGGCCAACCAGGATCTGGGGTCGGCCCTTCGTTGTGTGGCTTTCAAGAACTCTTCGTCATGGGTCCCACATCTGCCATGGATCGAGTATGCCCACAACTCCCTGCCAAGTGCAGCCACAGGTATTTCACCTTTTCATTGTGCCATGGGTTTCCAACCACCTCTGTTTCCAGCCCAGGAAGAGGAAGTTGCTGTTCCCTCCGTTCAGGCCCACCTTCGTCCCTGTCGTAAGGTGTGGAGGGACACCCGAGCAGCCCTGCTCCGCTCCGCTGCCCGCAACCGCCTCATCGCAGACCACCACAGGACCCAGGCCCCCAACTACTTACCAGGTCAGAGTGTTTGGCTTTCGTCCAAAGATCTCCCACTCAAGACAGAGTCAAAGAAACTTACCCCACGGTATGTCGGCCCCTTCATCATCGACTCCATTATTAATCCATCTGCAGTCAAACTCAAACTTCCCTCACACATGAAGGTTCATCCAACATTTCATGTATCTCTGTTAAAACCTGTTGCCAGCAGTCCTTTGTCTCCTCCAGTGAGTGTTCCCCCACCCCCCCGCATCATCAATAATCATCCAACCTACACCGTCAGGCGATTGTTGGACGTTCGTCGCCATGGAAGGGGATTCCAATATCTGGTGGATTGGGAGGGCTATGGTCTAGAGGAGAGGTGTTGGGTTCCCCGGCGAGACATCGTGGGCGCATCTCTGATACGGGACTTCCACCGGGATAACCCTGGAAGACCTGGTAGACCGCCTGGAGGCGTCCCTTAAGGGGGGGGTACTGTGGTGGTTGCATTCTCCAGCCACCTTCCGTGTGTGTGTGTTTTCCCTTTCCCTGTCTGTGTGGGCGTGGTGCCTGTCACTCCTGGCTCCCGGCTCAAATCTCCACCAGCTGCAAACAGTTGAGCACTCTCCTCTGCGACACACCTGATTCCCATCAGCCATTACGGATGGTATATCAGCGGAGACTCCACAACCTGTCAGCGCCAGATTGTTGTTAAACCCCAGTGGTAAAACTCTTAGCCTTCTCAGCCTTCTTAAAAGTATAGTGACTATTTTCGCTACACCTGAATATATTCTTACCTGTTCTTCTTGTGCTCCAGGATTACGCTTCAGTGGATTACGTTCCAGTGGATTACAATTTTGGAGGATACTCTTCAGTGGATTACGCTCCAGTGGATACTCTCCAGACGGATTATCTCCTTCAAATAAAACCTTTGTAACACACTGCCGTGCCCTGCGTTTGGGTTCTCTCAGATAACCGTAACAGGGGTCTTATTTCATTTATTTCATTACGTGTTGATTTCTATCAGCAGCCCTGTCTGTGCACACGGAGACCGACTCTGTCGTCCGGTGATCTAACCGGTGATTGTTGCCGCGCATGCGTAACTGCGTGCCAGTTATGTGCACCCCTGTACTACACATGGATGTATAATAAGAACGGTAGGCCTACTACAGCAAAAGTATTCACCGTCGGGACTTCTTGCAACAACACCACGCCGTTATCTTGATTCTGATTGTTCTATTGAGAAGACGATCACTACGTGACAAAAGTTTTCAAAACCGTTTCTGGTCTTCGGTATTTCCAGACAAGTGGCTACTGAAATCAATCTTACTAATAGCTGTCCGTGCAATTTACTCCGCGAGTTGGCAGACTTTATTTTGCTTACTTTAACCTCATTTTTCATGGTGGGGCTAAGCCATTTCTTGGTATGGGTGTAGCCTACCCCAGCCTGCACATGCGTTAAATATTTTTAACGCAATTAATTCAAAAAATGAATTACCGCCGTGAACACGATCATTTTGACAGCATTAATTTTTTTATTTTCTTCTTTTTCAAATGAGCAACAGAGTCTAATTTTATTCGCATCGCATCTGTAGCACTATCAACAACATGATCAATTTGGGGTGGTGTACATTTTGTATAAGTTTCGTCCCCTACATGCTATCGAGTTAAGTATTGATGGAATCTCTTCCTTAAATTTGGCTATAGCACTAACAGGTTTCTGCTGCAGGAGCTTTTGACAAATGCTTTGTAGTCTAGTAACAGTACTTCAAAAGTTACCAAAAAATGGTTGGATAAAGCAGGATTATGCGGTTCAACTAATAGTTGCTCAATTTCAATACCGTAAATCAGAACACGGTCGAGAGTGTGATTATAATAGTGGTTTGGTTTATTTACACTCTGACGGAAACCAATATAATCTATTATAGAGTTAAATGCAACAGTAAGGCTATTTTTATCGTCGTCAACATGAATATTAAAGTCACCTCCGATAATTACTTTATCTGTTTTAAGTACCAAAGTTGATAAAAACTCAGAGAATTCTGATAAGAATTCTGAATAAGGACCTGGTGCACGGTACACTGTAACAAATAAGATTGGCTGCAAAGTTTTCCAGGTCGGATGCGTAAGACTAAAAACGAGACTTTCAAAGGAGGTATAATTTAATTTTGGTTTAGTATTGAAAAGTAAACTTGAGTCAAACATTGCTGCAACTCCACCTCCTCGGCCCGTGCCTCGAGCAATATGAGTGTTGATATGACTGGGTGGAGTGGCCTCATTTATGCTGACATATTCTTCATGTCTCAACCAAGTTTCAGTGAGACAGCATATATCAATATTATAATCTGATATTAAATCATTTACCAACATTGCTTTAGATGCTAGAGATCTTATGTTTAAGAGACCACATTTAATCTTCCTGTTTTGTTGCACTGTAGTAGTTGTTACATTTACTTTTATTAGGTTATTATATGACACCTCTATTAGATTTTACTTTAAATTGTCCATGGGCAGACACACACACCGCTAATATTGGGTATTTTATTGGAAAGAGCGCAAAGAAGCATGTAAGACTGCGACTCCGCCTCCTGGTCTCAACTCCAGTTTGTCATGGATTAAGTCCACAAAGCCCTGAAATGTTTGCCGAAATGAGATCTGCACCTTCCAAATAGGATGAATGCCGTCTCTCTTAATCAGACCAGGTTTTCCCCAGAAGGCTGTCCAATTATTTATGAAGCCCACATTGTTTGCTGGGCACCATCAAGACAACCAGCGCTGAAATGATGACATGCGGCTATACATGTCATCATTGATCAGATTGGGGAGGGGACCAGAGAAGATTACGGTGTCCGACATTGTTTAAGCATAACTACACACCGACTCCACATTAAGTTTGGTGCATTCTGATTGGCGTAAACGAACATCATTACCACCGACGTGAAAAACAACCTACTGTATTTACTTTATTCTTAGCTAGCAGTTTAAGATGCGCCTCAAGGTTGCCCGCTCAAGCCCCCGGAATGCATGTGAATGTGGAGGCTTCGGTCTCTGAATTCACGTGTCTCATAATAGAGCTACCAATAACCAGAGTTGGCTTCTCAGCGGGTGTCTCGCTGAGTGGGGAATATCTGTTAGATACGTGAACGGGTTGGTGGGGACCTGCGGGTCTCGCGTTATGCCCCTTCTGTACAGTCACCCAGTTCGAGAGTTGCCGGGGGACGGCTAGTAAGAGCTACCTCTTGCCGGTCCGCACCGACTAACATGGGCTTTAATGTAACTGAGTTACTTTCTAAAATAAAGAGCTGGGCTTCTATGGCTATGATTCCCGCCTTTATTTAGACAGATAGGTCCCTTGGGATCTCTTTTACAAGGGAGACCTGCATCAATTTAGTTCCACATGAAACATAAAAACAAACAATAGAGGACATCATATTTACATATTCACCAACACTTACAAACACCCATAGTGTCAGAAAGCATCTCGTGCAGACGTGCCTTAAAAACATTCAGAGAAATAAAATTGCTCAATTTCAATTTGGACTGTAGGCTGTTCCAAGCAAGTGGAGCTGCGCACATAAAAGCCGTCTTACCTAAGACAGTCCTCACTCTTGGCACATCTAACAAGACCACATCCTGCAATCTCAGACAATAGCTGCCCACAACTTTCTGCTTTACCAGAGAACAGATGTAATACGGGAGTTTGCCCAACATTGATTTATAAATAAAAGTGTACCAGTGACTGAGCCTCCATACAGAGAGTGATGGTAAACCTGCCTTGGTATACAGTGTACAGTGATGTGTAAGCGCTTTACAATTTGTGACAAATCTCAGAGCACTGTGATACGCAGCATCCAAATTTGCTCAGGTAATTGGCAGGTGCATTCATATACAACAAATCCCCATAGTCCAGCACAGGTAAAAAGGTCACAGTGACTAGCCTTTTCCTGGCCTCAAGCGAGAAACAGGACTTGTTTCTGAAAAAGAACCCTAGCCTAACCCTCAGTTTTTTAAGCAGGTTATTGACATGAAGTTTAAAAGAGAGACAATCATCAAGCCAGATACCAAGGTATTTGTAACAGGCAACGACTTCAAGTTTTGTTCCTTGCGTAGTTACAATATCTAAAAACAGGCTCTGGTGTCTTTTTTGCTTTTGAAAAGAGCATTACCTTGGTTTTCTCAACGTTTAAAAGAAGCTTTAATTCAGAGAGCTGAGTCTGAATAGTGTTAAAAACAGCCTGTAATTTAACACCAGCCTCCTTAATGGAGGGACCTGCACAATACATCACAGTATCATCCAGATAAAAATGTAAAGTAACTTCATCCACATTATCACCCATGCTGTTAATATATATGGAGAATAAAAGTGGTACTAAAACAGAACCTTGTGGTACACCATTAGAAATGTTTAACCACTCAGAAGACAGTCCATCTCAAAATGAACACATTGGGACCTTTCAGAGAGGTAGTTTGCAAACCACCCTACTGCATGGCTGGATATGCCAATACTGAGTAGCCTCTGCTTTAAAATGCGATGATCAACGGTGTCAAACGCTTTGGAAAGGTCAATAAACAGAGCTGCACAACTCTGCTTATTATCTAAAATACTAGTAACGCCATTTACCACTTTCATTGTCGCAGTGATGGTGCTGTGTTGCTTTCTGTATCCGGACTGATGTTTAGACAGGATGTCATTTGTACATAAAAACTCCTTTACTTGTTCACTCACAAGTCGTTCGAGCACCTTAGCCAGAACTGACAATTTAGAGATTGGCCTATAGTTATTTAAAATAGTTGCCTCCCCTCCTTTCAGTAAAGGCAAGACATAAGCAGACCTCCATACTTTTGGAATTGTATTTGTGCTGAGGGAGAGTTTAAAAAGAGAAGTAAGAGGTGGAGCAATACAATCTGCAGCTATCTTTAAAAAGAAAGGTTCTAAGTTGTCCGGGCCAGCCGGTTTCCTAGGATCTAACTTGGATAATGCTTCATCAACAATACCAATAGTTAAAGGAGTAAAACTGAAAGGGTTTACCAGACCACATTGTTCAGAGTCAAGGATTGGAGCGTTCACAGAAGCAGAAGTAAAGTCAGTGACAGAATCAAACAGAGAGCCACAAGACACATAATGCTTAATAAAGCAATTTAGCATAGTAGCCCTGTCTGATATAATGCCAGATGCTGTGGTGAGGCACGGAGGTAGCTCATTTGGGATATCACCTGTGGAAATCGATGTTATGGCTTTCCAAAATGTCCTAGGATTATTCAGGTTTTCTGTGGTAACTGACAAATAGTACTTTGATTTAGCACTTTTTATTTGAGATGTGAAGCTATTTCTTAGCTGTCTAAAACGTAGCCATTCTACCTCTGAGCCCGATTTCCTAGCCTAAGCCCAAGCATTATTTCTCTCATGAAGGAGACTGGACAGCTTAGCAGAAAACCAGGGATGTTTCGTCCCTTCACTCTAAATGTACGCAGAGGTGCATGTCTATCTATAATTTTCATAAAACCAAGATAAAAATAAGACCATGCAGTTTCTACATCAGCACACAGATTGATTCTACCCCAATCAAAATCAAACAGATCATGTAAAAAACCCTGCTCCACAAAGTGTTTTTTGTCTCTCTTTGTGATGACACGCGGTTTAACCTTTTGGACCTTAGTGTCCCTAATTGTGGCTACAACACAGTGGTCACTCACATCATTAGCAAATACTCCCACAGTAGAGTATTTATGTGGAACATTTGTTAAAATTAGATCAATTAAGGAGGGTTTATTTGGGGACTTAATATTTGGGCGAGTAATGACTGTCTATAATCTGGGTAAAATTCAAAGAGGTACACAGGTTTTTAAAAGTCCTCTGACACAGAAGTTAACCAGTCCCAATTAAAATCACCAAGCAGCACTATTTCCTTGTAGGAAAGTTGTGATAACAGTTTTGCCAAAGACGATAAAGAGTCCTTGACAGCCGAAGGTGCCCTGTAGCAGCCCACCACCATGAGCTGTTGACCCTTTGTTACCTCAATATTGGCTTCAAATTCTAGCTGTTTACTAACAGATTTGGAAATCATATTAGTTACACAAAACTTATTTTTCACATAAATGGCAACGCCACCACCTTTTTTAGGCCGGTCAGTACGATATACACTGTAACCATTTATGTAAATGTCAGAGGCCAAAATGGATTTATCTAGCCACGTTTCTGATAAGACAATGACATCAGCATCAGTCGAACTCGCCCAAATACGGACAAAATCTAATTTAGGTAACAGACTACGCACATTTAAATGAATTAAACCTAGCCCAGCTATTTGACTAATACTGCTAGGTGGACCTGGATTTGGCTGTACATTTCCTGATGGTAACAACAATAAAAATACCAAGCACCTTTTCCTCTAAATCAACACACATACATTGTCAGCTGTTCTAGAGTCACCAGAAAACTTCGCGAAAGTGAGATTAGAGTTTAAAAAACAATTCTGAAGGACCATTATGGCAGGCATGTGAGAAAGACAAACATCTTCCGAAATGAATGTCCGCGACAGTGCAACCAGCAATTGTTTGTGCAACAACTCCGAAACTGTACAGGGGATGTCCACTGCGGGCGACAGAACATACCCGAATCCAGTAGATTTTTCAGGATGACTCGCGATCCTCTCCTTGTCCAGCACAGCCAAGAAAAGGCACAGCAGAAACACGACACCCACCATTCTCCCAGTCCAGCACAACAGTATCCACGCTGTTCCCGGAGCAAGAACCACGCCAGGACAGCAGCAAGAACCTGGCAGGGAGGCAGCAGCGTAGCAACTCTCCAGGTTTCTCGGCAGTATCTCAGATCAGGCCTTCGCACCCGTAGAAGCAGAAACACGCAGGAGCAGGCGTTCTTAGAGGCTCATCACAAGCGTCTTCTTCCTTCAATCAACACAAATCTCACCTGGGGCCAACTCTTCAGCAGACTGAGAGAAATAGCACCAGAGCCACATCCAATGTCCAAGTATGTTTCCTGTGTGACAACTTCAGTCCCTGGCTTCATCCTAGCAACTGTACTACATTTAACACATGTAGAGCTATTGGTACCAGTAAAGGAGGTGGGAAGTAACCAAACATGAGACAGTTAGAGCAGGAAATAGCACCCGAGGGTGGGGAAAGAGCCACGGCTAGCTATCAAGCTAAAGTAGCTCCCGTTAGCAAACCCGAAAGGAGTGTAAGCAACTGTGGAGTTACAGTCGCTAAGAGAAGGAGAGTTGTGAGTGCTTAAGCTGTAGTAACGTGTGATTACAACGTCAGGTAGCTGCCGTGATCAAGAATTGTAAAACAATCGATTAAGTTAAGATAATATAAGCTATCAGCAGCAGAACAGACACACAGGATAGCCCGAAGGTGACAATAACAACCGGAAGTGACAACACGCTTACCGCAATAGTGAGCATTTAGTCTTGAGTCTTTCAAGAAATGAAAGGCAGATAATTCCATTATGAATGAAAATATGTGATATTAGAGAGCGAGAGTTCCACTTTCACATCATGACACTTTGTTCCTTGCACTTATTGCTCCTGAAGAATGTTGGGAAAAGTTTTGCAATTTTTTGACATAGTCTTTCGCTCATGATCTACACCTCATGAATAACAATGACCGGGGCTTGTCTTCCCCAAATTAATTTCCGCTGTCCGGTTAAATGAATTATTAGTCGTGCCATCAAACAATATGTTTCCACCTAGAAAGTAGGTGAGGCACAGTATGAGAAGTTAATGCAAATGAGGTGAATGCCTTCGAGGCTGTTTGAGGAGGAAATTACATTTTAAAAAGACTGACACACTTTTAGCCAGTATTATCAGAAACAAAGAAGTGGAAGGAGGTCACCTGGTGTGACTGAACTAAATTCCATCATAATTACTGATATAAGATAAAAACAAATTACAATAATATTTAAAATACTAAACAGTTTTATTTTAAACAAACACATTTTTTCTCACAAGCTGATGTAGACAAGATATGATGTGTGTACTTGTTTACTCATGTATTGAAGTGTAGTTAAAAACTTATTTTGTGCTGATATTCAATATATTAAAATAAATGAAACACTTAATTCGATCTTCAATCTTAATGAAAAACCAGACTAATTGATTCATTTCATGGTAATAGCTTTTTAAAGGAGAACAACTGTATAATAGGCAGTATTTGTATCAGACTCAGGAAATACATTCAAAGTCTGTGGATCACCCTCTGTAAACCTGTGAAAAACCTGCCCAAGAAATGCAGGTTAGTCTATTTAAAAAGGTGCATCGTTGTAGAAAGAATTCAACAACATCTCAATAAACTGGTGCACAGTTTCACATTAAAGCCATTAATGGTGTTTAAGAGGGTAAGGGTGCGTTCACACCTGCCTTGTATAGTCTGGTTCCCTGGTGCGTTTAGCCGCTTGGTGCGGTTCATTTGGGTCGGTGTGAACACAATCCGAGACCTCTTAAGTGAACTAAACAACCGGACTCTGGTCCGCTAAAATAGGTGGTCTCGAGGTGCTTGCTTGCGAACTCTGGAGCGGTTCATTGCTGGTGTGAACGCAGTCCGCACCAAAACATAGGAAGCACAGTATTTACGTGTCACAAGAACGCGGATATCTTCAAAAATCTTTAGCGAAAGAGTCTTTCAAGACATCCGCGGTTGTTTAGTTAAAGAGTAAAGCAGAATTAAGTGTTGAACAGTGTCGTAGTGATGGAGCGGATCACATGAGTGACTGACTCCGCCACTGATAGCTGACACACACACACACACACACACACACACACACACACGCACACACACCCACACAGCAAACATTTCGGAGAAAAGACAGAGGCGCATCACTTCCGTGTTTTAAATTCCTGCTATGAACCATGCAATTTCTTATTTATTGTTGTGTTTGTTAATTATGGGGAATGATTATGTTGAGAGGTGGTTGGCCTGTTTATGTTTGGGTCGGATTTTTGTGTTGACAATGTGGTTTGGAGTTTGATTGTTGTCACCTGTTGACGGTAAGCCTGGTGGGAGGGGCTGTGGGTTAATAAGGAATGGGTTGGCCCTGGAAGGGGAACTCGGGGAATGTTATAAAGAAGGCAACAGCTGGGAGGTGTTCGATAGATCGTTGCAGAGAAGGCAACAGCTGAACACGTTTAATCTCCGTGAGTGATGGACGGTCTGATTTGGAAATTTTTTTGTTAGTTTAATTTGTGTTGGTTCGCTATTTATTGTTTTGATTCTGAAAATAAAGTTTTGGAGCTTAACCCAACCGACTAGGCCAGTGTTTTCGGACAGACAAATAGAGCCCCGTCAGCTACATACAAGTAAGAACACCTGTCGTCGGTGAAACGCCCCTCATTACTGCAGAACGTCTCTCATTATAGGTGTTATAACGTTTTTTGACACGTTGTCTGATTATATAATCATATGCGCAGACCGCTAGTGTCTGTTGATCTCCAGATTAACAGCAGCATGAGAATAACCTGCCGAAAGTGCTTTTTGTCAAGGAAGCCCTTGTGCATACTTACTTCTGGGTCAGCCTGCAGAAACAGGTCACCACTCTATTGATCTGAAAGGCGTTGCTAGCTGTCAAATTCATGTTGGATTTTAGTGTCTTGTACGTACGTAGGCATTGAGGCAGCTTCTGATTCCACTTGGGGCCTGAGGACCCTCGGTTGAAGCAGGTGAGGAGACTGTTCCCAGACAGAGTGAAGCCCTTGTCGCAGATGTACTGGATGGTTGAAGCCACGGTGAAGTGGGAACCAGACAGCACCCGCCTGCTGTGCTCCACCTTCCCAGGGTCAGGGCAGGACACCACTAGAAGGACAGACCAGGGAAATAAACGTTCAAGCTACATTTTCTGTCATCTTTAGTCTCAGCTAGACAGAAAGAAAGAATTCACAGTCATGAAAGAGGTAAAGATATACAGTACCAATATATGAGCAAAGTTAGCTTTTATGACTTTTTTAGAAGTCTAAAAACACTCTTGTTCTTAGCATAGGTCAAAAACACATCATGGGAAGCAGTGCTCCAAATGAATAGACTGGAAAATGTGCATTATTGCATTATGAAAATGATCTGGCTGTAGAAATGTAATTCACATGACTGTAGATAACATTTGGATATTATAAAAGAAGCCTTGCCAACTTTGCTTGCATTGGTGGTCAACAAATAACGTTAAATGCCTCTTAATTTAGTAAAATAGTGAGAATCAGGGGTCAGTCCAGCTCTGTTTGTCTGAGCCCGGTAACAGGGGCCCACTGAGGCGAGATTAGTCAATTAGTTGTGTCGCCCCCGGCATGCCTGTTTTGGTTCCAGCAGCAGGGGCCAGAAACACAGCGTGGAAGACCGCCATGCTGGAGCCCAGTTCCCCTTCTGTGGCCAGTGAGGCAACTCCCCAGAACCCCTCTCTCTCTCTCTCTCTCTCTCTCCTCTCTCTCTCTCTCTCTCTCTCTCTCTCTCTCTCTCTCTCTCTCTCTCTCTCTCTCTCTCTCTCTCTCTCTCTCTCTCTCTCTCTCTCTCTCTCTCTCTCTCTCTCTCTCTCTCTCTCTCTCTCTCTCTCTCTCCTCTCTCTCTCTCTCTCTCTCTCTCTCTCTCTCTCTCTCTCTCTCTCTCTCTCTCTCTCTCTCTCTCTCTCTCTCTCTCTCTCTCTCTCTCTCTCTCTCCTCTCTCTCTCTCTCTCTCTCTCTCTCTGTGTGTGTGTGTCTGCATTTGTGTTAGAACTAGAGCTGTTAAAGTTAATGATAATAACGTGTTAACAAGAATGTGTTTTAACGCCACTAGCCTTTAGCACTAGCAGGCTGTTATGAGGCAACCTAATTTAGCTAACCGCTAAAGTCAACGGAGTGTAGCAAGGTTCCAATTGCCTTGCTTTACGATTCCTTCAAGCGCTATTCAGTTAATGACTATTGGTTGAAGGGAAGTTGTTACATTATCGTAATGTGTTTTTGGCGGTAAAGTTGAACAATCAAGTTGGTTGTAAAACATGCTTCCACACTGATTTATGAGCTGTTAACTTTCAACACTAGCTCTAAGCAGCTCAGAATATCCAAGTAATACAAATTGCAATTGCAAAGTTTTATTGTGAATCAAAGCAAATGTTTTTATGAAATAAAATAATTTATTTTATTTGTTTTCAAATTTGGAAAGGGAATTGTAGAATTTCACTGGTGTATAAAATAAATCAAATCTGGTATCGTTGCATTCCTAAAAGTAGTTCCTGGCAGAGTTTCTTGACAATTGAGGTCATTGTCTATTGCTCTTAATTGATTTCCAATATGGATATACATATTTGAGTAAAGAAAGCATAGTTATCGACCTCAATTCTATGAGCACTTGCACTGAGTGCTCCTATATCTGTGCTTTGTCTGAAATCCCTGATACATACCTTAAAGGGGACCTATCATGCAAAATGCACTTTTGTACGTCTTTTTATACATGAATATGTGTCCCCGGTGTGTCAGGGGAACTCACCAAGTGTCAGAAAATACAACCCTCTCTCTTTTCCTCCATACCCAAGTCTCTAAAAACGGGGCTACAACGGAGCTGATTATTATTTGAATTTTTCTGACGTCGTAAAAGGGGTGCTCCGCCTATATGTGCAACTCTCCACTTATCAGGGGAATGAGAGATCGCTCGAAAGCACTGGAGACGCTGTAGTACATATGCCAGGCCTGTAAGTGGCGCTGTAGTCTGCCACAAAAGCAGAATCAGCCCTTGCAAAAACAGGGACTGGAAAAGAGCAAATAGAGCGAAAATGAGGCATGGCTAAAATACATGATCTGTTTGGTATTTTGAAAAAAAAACTTCACAGACATGTTTTATATAGGTATGGCCCTACAATATATGTTTCAAATATAGCATGATAGGTCCACTTTAAGACTTTTAACACACATTAGAGAGTTTATTTATTGTAAGCAATAAGTTGAGCTTTTGAACTTTCATTGTACAACTGTATTACCAATGGTTTTCCGTATTCATGCTGATAAACAAACACATTGATGGAGATAATAATAATAATAATGATAATTCATTTATTTTATATGGGCGCCTTTCAAGGCTCTCAAGGTCGCCGTAGAAACACATACAAAACAAGATACACAATACATAACACCAGCATAAGAGACATAAACAAGACAATGCAGTACATCAATCAATCAAATAACCAAATAAATAAAAACAGGATGTGTGATGGCTAATGATCAGAGTGGATAACCAAGTGTGAAGAGATATGTTTTGAGGCGTGATTTGAAAATGGGGAGAGAGTTAGTGTTGCGGATGTCAGGTGGGAGGAAGTTCCAGAGGCGGGGTGCAGAGCGGCTGAAGGCTCTAGACCCCATGGTGGTTAAACGGAAGGGGGGTGCAGTGAGGCTGAGGGAAGCAGAAGATCTGAGTGTGCGGATGGGTGTGTTGATGTGCAGGAGGTCGGAGAGGTACAGAGGAGTGAGGTTATGGATGGCCTTAAGGCGAGGAGCAGAATCTTAAAAACGATACAGGATTTGACGGGGATAATGGTAATTTGTTGCGTTTATCTAAAATGGTCTACTTGTTTGTGCTAAAAGCAAAATGGACACTCTCTGCTACTCAACAATGTGTGTACCATCTTCCCGTCTCGAGTGGATAATTCAGTGGGGGCAGGTTATTTTCTTTCCTTTCTTTGTACTGACCTCTCTCACAGCTGGGTAGGTCGCCGCTCCAGGTGAGGTCCCATTGGCACATGAGGAGCTCGGCGCCAACAACCTGATAACCAGGGTAACACTGGTAGGTCATCACGGTGCCCTGAACCAGCTCAGGGTGAGATGTACTCTTCCAGCCATTAGAGATCTCTGGCAGCTCAGGGCAGGTGTCATTCCGAGCTACTTCTGCAGGTGTGTGTGTGTGTGTGTGTGTGTGTGTGTGTGTGTGTGTATCGGAGGGAAACAGCAAGAAAGGACATTAGGAAACGAATACAAGGAAATAATAACAGTCAATTTGTGTCTTTTTGACAATCACTTTGAGCTAATCGTGAAATCTTAGCTGGCTAGTTTGTTAGGACATGTGCGGTCTCTTGAGGAAGAGCATCATAACCCTAACCCTGATATTTTGGTCTTTGCCTTTTTTAGGATCACAACTAGCACTAGCTGATTAGCACTCTTCTGGATATAGAGCATTAAAGCTTAGATATGGTTTTGATTAGTTTGACGGGATGCCTTTATGGGGTGTTACCCTTACAGCTTTTTGAATGTGCTTTCCTGGAGGGTAACTGTTACCTGATTGGCCTGTTCGATATTCTTTGACACCTGCCAATGTTGCAGTCTTGTGTTTGCATTCCACCAATGAGATTCATGAATAAACTATAATAAAAGCTTCCCCTCCCTTTATTCCTCTTTGTCGATCATCAGTATTCTGCAGCCTTTCCTTGCCACTGAATGTATTAACTCTTATCAGATATAGCGTGCTGGCCATGGCGTCGTGCTGATGGAAAGGCCCCGCCAACACAAGGGACAGCCTCTTATTGCTTCCATTCCCCGTTCCTTTCTTTCATTTTGCCCAACTTTCCTTTTTACAACCTAACTCTCCAATGTGCTGCTTAGTTTTCATTTCCATCCATCTCTTGGTATTGAATCCCTCTGTAGCTGAACCATTGTAGAATTCACTGATACATTGGTGATACATTAGAACAACATTGGACATTAATATTACATATTAAATAATAGTTAGCTAGCTGTTTGAACCTGCTTCCAGTCTTGACTCTGAGAAAGACTAACCACCAAAAGATAAGTATATGGCAAAAGATTTTTGAACTAATCCTCTAATAATCACTAGTCAACATTTAGTGTTGTCTATGCTTTTTTCCCCATCATCCTTTATTACACAAATAAATAAAAAGGATTAGTCTAAAGACAGATGGTGGGTAAAAAGAATGTCATTGTTATGATTTAGAAATACCTAGATTACAGAATAGGACTTTATTTTAAGTTACACATTTTTATCATGCTTTTTGGGGTTTCCCCTTTCCTATAGAGCGTGTTTTTTTGTGCAAGTTAATGGTCTGCAAAGGCTAACATCGCAAAGTTCCCTCCAGAGGGTTATATTTTCTTCGGTAACATGGTGACATCATTATACAACAATTGCGCCAATATTGGCTAGCGCTCCAACGTAATGTATGTGATTGGCTAAGGGGTGGGACATCTCAAAGTGGTGGACCAATCACAACAGAGTTGGCCAGCTCACCAATCAGAGCAGATGGGCTCTGGTTTCAGACAGAGGGTGAAAAGAGGTGCTGCAGCACAGACAGTATGAGAAAAATAAAGAGCTTTCTGAACAATAAAGCATGGAGACATGTCCCAGTAGAGACACTACATACAAATATGAACCTGAATATTAGAAAAATATGTCCTCATTCACATTATTATTCATGAGACCAGCAATAACTCACTGAGTCCCCAAAATCTCTGATGCTCATATTCCATACATGTGTGCTGTGTGTATTTCCATAGGAAAAGATTAGGATTTGTCATCTTGCATGAACAAGCTTCAAACATGTATTTATTGTCTGAATATCTTGGGAAGAGTTTCATATTCTTAAAGCCAAGACTGGTTCTATGACTTACCAAAGAAGTGGACTACGAAGCCGTTGCCATAGCCGTACACGTTGGTTGCCGGGTCGGACTGGAACTGGATGGTGAGGTCTGCGGTAGAGGTGTAGAGCTTAAATCTGGGTTTCGATCCTCCATACTGACCCAGAATTTTAGCTGTTAGGTCATCTCCATCATAAAAAGTCACCAGGTCATTCTTCTCAATGTTCAACCTGCAACAGGAATATCACAGAATCACCAATTTACCAAGTTGAGTTTCTAACCTGAACTGTTTTAGTGATATTTAGCTTTTTCCATCTACATTTTTGATCATAAAAATAGGTGGTTGTAAACGCACTTCACTCCTCGTTTGCCTCACCTTTAAACTTTCTCTTGCATCGATTTGTTTAAACATGTTTTACTTGTAATAAGAGTGGCAATAATTAAGCACAAGGACAAATAATTGGTTAAAAGATGATAACTTAAAGGTGGGGTAGTAAGTTTCAGAAACCGGCTCGAGATACACTTTTTGTTATATTCCATGGAATGCTCTTAACATCCCGATAGCAATGAATATCTGAAGTGCTTTGACAAAAAATCCATAAAAAAATGTCATCTGTGGAAGCCGTGGTACTGTAAAAAGTACAACCAATCCGTTTAGCCGGGCCAGTCAACGGATTGCCGCCCTGTCTGTCAGCCTTCCATCTCGTGCACACACAAATGTATCTCGTGCCCTCATTGGGCGTGCATTGCAGCAGTACTTCAATGACTCGCCAGCAACAGGCGGCCACTTTCACCAGTCTGCTGACGTCAGGCGCGTTCGTGTGTGTTGGAGGAGGTGCTCTGTCAGGAAGTCTGAAGGAAGGGGCGGATTCTTTTCGGATGTGTACTTTCAAATTTTAGTGCACTCGAGCTGGTTTCTGAAACTTACCTACCCCACCTTTAATAAACTCAAAAAGGAAGGATCTGGTAAATTAAGTATATGGAAAGAATAACCATGATTCGAGTTCATATCTTTGACAATAGATGAGAAGAAAATGTGAGACAAACAACACAAAACATTACAAATGGCAATTGTGACAGTTAATGTACTTATTATAATAAATGATCATTCTGTTATCAGTTAATTAAATCCTTTTTTTCTAATTAAACAAACAATTTAACATGAACTAATGTTGTTATGTATGCTGTGTAACAATATCGTTTTTAAAATGCAAAAAAAAACGATTTTGCATTGAATGACGAAGCCTTAACCCACAGGTCAAACAGCACCACCTCTACACACCCTTCACACACATACATTTGCTCCGTGAGCAAACAGAACGTTATGTTAATGGTAAACCTCACAATGGGTTCTTGCATTTTTAAATGTAAGACAATTCCAGGTGAATCCAAGGTTTCTTATTGCATTATTCACGAGGAACAGCGTGATTCCAGTTTGCTCCCGAGGAAACCATTGCTGGAGTAATGTGACTATCCACAAGGTGAGATCGTGTTGATTGCATCATTCATATTTAAAGTCATTTGGTAGTTCTTCAGCCAGGCTATTATTCTTATTGTCCACAATGACAGTGCTAATAATGACTCATCCCCTTTGGGGGATTGCCACCAAAATATTTTCAATAACACATCTGTGTGACTTAAGGACAGCTGTGTAAAGGGAAGTGATTTACTTTTCATATCGTTGGGTGACTTATGAGAGAATTATATTAAAAAAAACTATATGTTCTGCAGTTCATAACACAGACCTTGTATTAATGTGTAATCTCTAGTTATGGAGCTATAATCTAATGCAGTACATTTACTTAAATAGTGTGCATAAAAAAGACATTTGTAAGGTGAATACTTCAACTCCCCAACACGATAGAAATCAAGTATAATGCGTTTTACTCTATTGCATACATTTGACAGTGACTGAGCTAGTTATTACTTTGCTAGTCTGGGTCCCGTTGTGTGTGTAAGCATCACATTGACCAATTATAACTTGAGCTACACAGCTCTGCATGTTAATCAATAAGCCAATGATATAATTCACCACCTTCTTTGTCCCGATGATTCACAAGCGGTGCAGTATGACCCAAACTAATGAAGATACCGCTGGAGAGGTCAGGCAAAAACACAAGGGCGGGAGGGTGTTAACACACAGGTGGATAGTATGAGGGCGGGGCATACAATCATAGAGGAAAACAATCGTAAAACTAGGAAAACACAGAGACAAAAAGTGAAACCAGACAGGACAAAAGAATAGAATACTTTTTAGGTTTATTAGGTATTCTGGAGCTGACTTTTTCCTTCATTAAAAGCTTCATGAATTGTAGAAAACCCCAAAAGTTGATGTTAGTCATGTCCGTCCCCATCACAAACTGTAGAGCAGGAATCGCAACAGGCGGACCGCGGTCCGGATCCAGACCCAGACGCCGACCTATACGGACCCGGACCTATAATCAATACATTAATCGGGGATTTCAATTTTGGTGGGGCGATTCTATTTTAACCTCCGCCGACAGGGGGCGAAAGAGAGGAGTGAGCGATACAGGGAGAGAAACACAGAAGAAGAGACGAGAGAGCGATACAGGGAGAGAAACACAGAAGAAGAGACGAGAGCGCGGCAGAGAGAAGAGGAGAGGAAAGTAAGTGAAGAGAATAATTAGCGATACAGGGAGAGAAGAGTGAACAGGCGAGTTAGCGGCCATCTTACCTTAAAGAACTCATTATACCCTACTGTCCTACTAGGGCATTGCGTTCCAAGAATGCAGGGTTGTTGGTTGTTCCTAGAGTCTCTAAAAGTACAATGGGAGCCAGAGCCTTTTCTTATCAAGCTCCACATTTGTGGAATCAGCTTCCAGTTTGTGTTCGGGCGGCAGACACCCTATCCGTTTTTAAGAGTGCGCTTAAAAGAGCCTGTGACACCATCCCAACAACTGTTGTGCAATGAAATATTGGTCTACTAGTAATCTCGAACCGTCAGTTTAAAAAAGAAAAAGCGATACCGTTCCGTTAAATATCAATAATTTCGAACATCGCGGGGAAATTCCTTCGTCTCATTTTGAAGTTTTGGGGGAAGCCGGAAGTGACGTCAATGCGGGAACGCTTCGAGAGCCAAACACGGACAAAGTGTGTTGTGTCATGCGTAGAAATGGTGAATTACTGAGATTAGGCACGTTAATAACGTTTTAATGAAGTTGACTACAGTATATTCATATTTGTCAGTGCTTTCATGTCAATTCGGCGACATAAACATAAATGATCGTGGTGAAGATGATGATTACATTAGGATTACAAATCGGGAGTGAGAGCTGCTGAATTTCCTCCCGTCGGATGTGATATACAAACAAATCGATTATTTTTGTGGTTGTAAACTCAAGTGGATGAAACTACATTTATTAGTGCTTTCATGTCAATTCGGCGAACATATGATACATTAAATGATCTTGAGGATGATGATTAAAAATCGTTTGTTTGAGCCGGTCTGCATTTCCTGATGAGAAAACAAACTGATGCTTTTTGTAGTTGTAGTACACCAACAACATGGATTAAACGTGTTTTTTTTACCACAATGTTGGGGAAATTAATGGATCAAATGCACGGATTATTATTATTATTCCCACTCCGATCGGGACACTAGGTCCACCGTTTCCCCGCAGCGAGGCTCCCCCCGTTGACAGTTTACGTGGGCTGTGTGCGGTGGCGGACTGGCCATCGGGACGAATCCCGATGGGCCGGTACCGAAGTGGGCGGTCGGATAAGTCACCAGCACATCCCCCATAGGCGGCGCGTGAGGCTCAGGTTTGAGAAGGCTAAATAACTTCTTTTACCTGACGCTGCCCGCCTCCGGCGTCTATAGAAAATAGATGAACTCAGTGTGCGGAGTTTAAATCTCTCAAGTCATATTACAGGATAAAGGAAATACAGTTTAAACTGCCGTATGCAGAGAAGACGCCGACGCGTCGCACTTATCATTCATATCACATCATCAATCAGTCGATCATCGATCATATAATATCATAATATATCATATATCTCCTGATCTGAGTCAGCTTCTCCAGCCTCATCTGGCCGTGCAACACTCACAGTGTCACAGACTGGATGCAGAAGTATTATTTAACACATTATG
Organism: Champsocephalus esox; assembly: GCA_036324585.1. Lineage (NCBI taxonomy): Eukaryota > Metazoa > Chordata > Actinopteri > Perciformes > Channichthyidae > Champsocephalus > Champsocephalus esox. The sequence goes on along the minus strand of CM070493.1, from coordinate 37,877,238 downwards.
TTGACGAAACACTCGAGACAAATGCAATTAAAGTCAGATCCACGCGTGTCTTAGACGTGAACGCGCTCTCAGCTGGAGAGAGAAACAATGGCTTGATTTACCGAGTTGATAACCAGCGTCGTAGGACCGCTTAGCGAGATCTCGTTTGTTAGTTTGTTTGTTACTCAAACATATCCAGGGTCTGTTGAACTGGCTTCGTAGTAGGCTACAGGGCACAGGTGGCTAGCAGCGCTAATGTCAAAGACAGACATTATATTTGTATTTTACCAGGATGCAGTGACACACATATTTACATTTACTATATACAGCACCTGCCGCCCCTGACATCTCCACTCCCCCCGTTGACAGCTTACTAGCGGTACCGAAGTGGGCCGGTCGAGAGTCCCGGGATGATTTGTAGTCCCATTCCACCACTGGCTCCATGACCATATGATCGCCCATATTGACGCACCTCATTCCTAAACTTCTAACAGATACAACATAAACCGATCCTTCAGCCTCATATGAGCTCTCAGACACGTTCAACATTAACCTGTCATCGCTGTCTGAGCTTGCTGCTGTGTGCGCCGTCGTGCGTTCACATCTGACTGTATATATATAAAGGTTTACATGCAGATGCTGGGATCCTGGACGGTGCAGCTGGAGCGCTGTGTCCGCAATGACGTCACCCATCATTTGGCGGGACTTGAAGAATCCGCGAGAAGATCCAGAAAATTGTCAACATTGAAGGCAGATTAATGGTTATCAAAGTACAAATATCCAAAATCAGTTCAGTAACAGTTTTCAAGGGGACAATATGTACTCAAATGTATGGGTTTGGATGATGGGGGAAAACCGTGTCACAGGCTCTTTAAGACCTTCCTTTTTGATAAAGCTTATAGTTAGGGCTGATTAGATTCAGCCCCTAGTTTTGCTGATATAGGCTTAGTTTGTCGGGGGACATCTTACTTCTTTCCTTCTCTCTGTCTATACCTGTGTACTCTCATGTTCCGATTAACCCAGCTTCCCCACATGTCTTTCTTTTTGGTGTCTATATACGCTGGGATCCGGAGTCATGGATGATCCCGCGGTCCTGTGTCCTGGATCGCGAGCGCTGGATCTTGAGTCGTGGCTGTGGTCCTGGATCATCGGTCCTGGATGGATATCCTCGTGGATTCATCTTCCTATTATACACACATGCATTTCCAAACATTTGGACTACCTATGTTGCAAATGTATTATCTTTTCAATGTACACACGGCATCTATTGCACGTCTGTCCGTCCTGGGAGAGGGATCCCTCCTCTGTTGCTCTCCCTGAGGTTTCTCCCATTTTTCCCTTTAAACTGGGTTTTCTTTGGAAGTTTTTCCTTGTACGATGTGAGGGTCTAAGGACAGAGGGTGTCGTATTGTCATACTGATATTCTGTACACACTGTGAAGACCACTGAGACAAATGTAACATTTGTGATATTGGGCTATATAAATAAACATTGATTGATTGATTGATGGTTAGCGGCAGACTGTGAGAGACAAATAATGACACATGGCGCTCTCCAAGAAGAGGAAAGAGGACAGTGAGAACTGAGCTTTGAACCCTGAGTGGACTCGTTCATGTTCATCCTGCCACTGGGAGCACAGAGCCAGTGTGTCTCATTTGGTCAGAGACCGTGGCGCTCATTAAAAGTGCCAAAACGCCACTATGAGACAAAACAGAATGTGTTTGACCAAATATTCCCTCTCAAGTCAGAACTGAGCTCACACAAAATAAGCAGTCTCAGAGCCCGATATGATCAGTCCACCAGGATCAAAATTAAAACTAAATATGGTTCCAGGGCAAGCTAACCGAGGCTAACCAATGAGCACCTGCATGTGTATGAGCAACCCAGTCTCACGGCATTTCGTGTTCACCATCACGATTTTTAATCTATTGATTCGTGTTCACCATCACGATTTGCCCCTTTTTTTCGTGTTGCACAGGACGATTTTAAAAGCAATGTATTTCTACTGGTAACGTGTTTCGTGCCTGCAGGCTGCAGCACGTATTTTTCTCCGGTCGGGTCGTGGAAGACCGGAAGCTGTGTGGTTCATAAAAACATGTTCTTACTCAATATCAAGCCACAGTTATTGCTTTTATTTTAAATCGTATAATTTCGGACTTTTGTTGCCGTCTGTGAGGAAAATAAATGGGCTCAGAGCCTCAGGATACTGAAATCTGTATTTTTAAAATCTTTTTTTCCTTCTAATTTGTTATTCTTTTCTAAATAACACACTGTTATTTACTAACCAATAACACTCAATTATCCTTGCTCTTATTTATTGGTTTAATTCCATAATCTCGGGCTTTTTTGGCGTCCGTCAGGAACTGAATTTCAAAATAAATATAACAGGAAACAGACGTCGCCAAAATTATGAATTTTCCTATAATAGTTACAGAATATTCTAAAATACCTGCTATGTTCTTCCCTAACTGATTGGGACTGACAGCAATTGTGATGTCAAAAAAGAGGAGCACAGACATTTCCATCTGTGGGATGAATGAATCAACATCATGCTGAATAATGATAGTTAGGGCTGTAACTACGGTTCTATGAGTCCCGGATGACCGCCAGAGGCGGTGCTTTAGGACTGGATATGTCCATCGCGCGCATGCGCAGCTCGAGTACCAATAACAACAAAGTCACCTGTGACCCACGTGACACCGGCTATATCAGCCGGTATCGTCAGAGGATCTGTTCCCCGAATCTTCTCGCGAGCACACAAGAATTCTGAGTGACAGGGAACTCTGGCGGTCATCCGGGACTCATAGAACCGTAGTTACAGCCGTAACTATCGTTATTCAGCATGATGTTGTCGTTCTATGTCGTCCCTATTGACCGCCAGAGGCGGTGCTTTAGCACTGGATGACTTATATCAACAATGTCATGAAGAATCCAAGCCCTTGCTCACCACTGAAAGCAGCGGAGCTCGGCAAAAGGACCACGCCCAAAGAATGGGGAGTGGCGACATTGACCTGATGACAACTGGAGAATGTGCCAGAAGACGCCCACGACGCCGCGGCGCAGATGGTCTCCAGGGGCACCCCTCTCAGGGCAGCCCAATATGTTGAGATGCTCCTTGTAGAGTGGCATCTCAGCCTGATGGCAGGGGGCGGCCACTGGCCCCGTAAGCCTGTGAGATGGTATCGACAACCCAGTGGGGCAGCCACTGGTTAGAGGGCCTAACCTCCTTTAGCGCCGCCAGGGCAAACTCAAGAGTTGCTCCTCCTGCCGTATAAAGGCAGTAGCCTTGATATACGCCCTTTGGGCACCCCCAGGGCAAAGCAACTTCGATGTGCCGTACTCCTGAATGTTAAAGCGTGCCAGCTGGGCAGGCTGATTGAAGTGGGTTTGTGGAAGGACCCCGGGCGGGAATGCCCCATTTGCCCAAAAGGCAACGCCTGAGAGTCTCACCTCGGGCATGTATTGTTTATGGAGAGGACATGCAACTCCCCGACTCACTTCCTTGAGGCTATGGCAAGCAGAAATGCTGCCTTCGTGGGCAGCCACCTAAGCCCCACCTGGGCCAGGGGCTCGAAGGGAGGAGATGATAGGGCATCCGGCAGCAAGGGCAGGTCCCAAGCCGGAGCCCTCGGGGTGCAAGGGGGACGCTGCCGTAAAGCCCCTCTCATAAAGAGGGACACCGACCTGTGGCACCCCGCCGTGGCACCGTCGACCCGAACATGTCGGGAAGAATCGCAGCTACATAAATTCAGAGTGGAGTGAGAACGTCCACTATCTAGAAGGGACTGTTGTCGAAGCAACAATGTACATGCTGTCCCCAAGGAACACACACATTCTTGCCCCCCAGTTGGGGTAGAAAGTGCATGAGTGCAAGCTGCACGGCCCGAAGCTCTAGCAGGTTGACCTGGCGCGCACTCTGCTGGGCAGACCGCTGACCCTGAACGGTCCTGCCCTGCCGCACTGCACCCCACCCTGAGAGACATGCACCTATGGTGATGGTCTCCTGGCGGGATGGGATGGCGCTCATGGGCACGCCTACCAGGAGATAGGCCCTGCCCCTACAGCGTGACGGAGAGTGGAGCAATGCTGCGACACCCTGACTTTACTGTGCCTGTGCCACTTGGCGTCCAAGTGAAGGCTGTTCAGCCACATCTGCATGGGGCGCAACGACAGCGGGCCTAAGGGCCCAGCGGCCGAGGCAGCTGCCAGTCTGCCCAAGGGCCGGAGGAACTGAATATAAGGCACCCTCTTGTCCGGCCCACGTGGAAGTTCATTTCATTTCATTTCAAACCTTTATTTAACCAGATTGGTCCCATTGAGATCATAGATCTCTTTTTCAAGGGAGACCTGCAAGTAGGCATCCCTCGGTTGAGAACCACTCATATAGAATGGCAGCACCTTCAGGAATCTGTTGATTCCTCTGAGGTCCAAGATCAGGCGAAATCCGCCGACTTTCTTGCTCACGAGAAAGTATGCCGAGTAGAACCCCCTGGCTAAGCAGAGGGTCTTACTGGGTTGATTGCGTCCTTGGACAAAAGGACGGACAACTCTTGGCCCAGAGGTAGGGCCCCTGCCGGATTGCTGACGACTGTCAATTAGACCCTAGCCGAAGGCTAGGGGCCGGGGCTGCGGTCCGTACCCCTGGGTTAAGGTGAAAACCACCCAAGGGACGGAAGTACAGACTGCCCAGAAACTGAGCTGCTGGGGAAAGCAGCCGCCGACCACCCCCGGGATTCCAGTGCCCAGCCCCCCCCGGAGCCTGGAGCCTCTTGGGGGGCTCCGGTAAGGCTCTGGGGCACGAGGCCGCCTGGAAGGCGGGCGACATGGGGCACGAAATTCATTGGGAGGCGGTTGAGTGGGCCGCTAAGACCTCTGCAGACCACCCCTGTAATCCGGCGGCTGAGTGCGGCTGCTAGAGCGGCCCCTGGGCCTGCTGGGAGTGGGCACAGGTCTGCGAGGACCCGAGTGCTGCTGCCTGGTCTGCCTAGCTTGGGCGGCACGCTCCAGTGCCTCCAGGGCAGCTGATCTAAACAGCTCCCCTGGCTCGACTGGTACGCTACGGAGGACTCTCCGTCAACTGAAGGAGGTGCGTCAGCCGAAGGAGGGGCGCCAACCGAAGGAGGGGCACCAACCGAAGGAGGGGCGCCAACCGAAGGTCGGGAGGTGGCCCGCTAGCAGCCCCTACAACGGGCCCAGGCTGAAGGGCCAAGAGGCGACTTCATCATGCCCCTATCGGCAGCTCGCCGATCCACTTTAGAGGACAGCCTGTTTCTAGTCCTTCTATTGGGGGGCGAGAACACTGCCTTCAATGGTTAAACTAAAGACGAATGCCAGATACAGCGTAACCGGGAGCGGGTGCGGGAACACAGCCTTCACCAGCTACCTGCTTAACGGAGAAACAAGGCAGTTCCACGTCTACCAGGAGCGGGGGCGAGAACACTTCCTTCACTGGTCGAGTTAGAGACAAATGCCAGATGCAGCGTAACCGGGAGCGGGTTGGGAAACACAGCCTTCACCAGCTACCTGCTTAACAGAAAAACAAGGCAGTTTGGCGTCTACCAGGAGCGGGGGCGAGAACTGCCTTCACTGGTTGAGTTAGAGACGAATGCCAGATGCAGTGTAACCGGGAGCGGGTGCGGGAACACAGCCTTCACCGGCTACCTGCTGAACGGGAAGAGTAGAGCGGTGCTACTACTCGCCGAACAGAAACAGGGATGTAGCTACATCCGCATTACCGGTAGAGGGAGCGGGAGCGAGAGCACTGCCTTCACCTAGCTGGGTAAAATAAAGAAGCTTAACAGCATACGCAAGACGTTAGCCGAGCGGCTACTGCTAAACGATCAAGCGAGATCAAGTCAAATAACACACCAGATAACTAGCTTCTAAAGAAGAGAACAGCACAGAGCCGTAGTTACAGCAGTAATCATGGCCAGGGCTCACACGGCATCTGACCGTAGTTACAGTAGTAACTATGGCCAGTACTTACACAGCTTAGAACCATAGTTACAGTCGTAACTATGGCCAGCACTTACACAGCATAGAGCCGTAGTTACGGTATTGCCTATGGCCAGTACTTGCACGGCTTGGAACCGTAGTTACAGTAGTAACTATGGCCAGTACTTACAGCTAGACCGTAGTTACGTAGACTATGGCCAGTACTTACGGCTTAACCCCGTAGTTACAGTAGTAACTATGGCCAATACTTACACAGCTTGGAACCGTAGTTACAGTAGTAATTATGGCCAGTACTTACGGCTTAGAACCTTAGTTACAATAGTAACTGTGGCCGGTGCCTAAAAGTGTCAGCCAACGGCTGCCCACTAGACAATATAATATTGGGAGGATGAAATCCTCCTTAATGGCCATACATGCAGAGTACACAGCACACACAGTGAATATTGTTCTCTGCATATCGTCCTAGTGCTAGGAGTCTAGTACTAGGAGCAGTAAATACAACGATATAGTGCTACTGCAACCATACCATGCGTTTACCGGGAGCGGAGCGAGAGCACTGCCCTCACCGGCTGAGTTAAATAATGAAGGTTAACCGTACATGCAAGGTGTTAGCCAAGCGGCTGCTGCTAACAATCAAGCAACCAAGTCAGAACACAATGTTAAGACCAGATAATTAGCTTCTAAGAAAGAGAACAGCCCGCATAGAACCGTAGGCCATGGTTACAGTAGTAACCGCACATGCCGAGCACACAGCATCCGCCGTGAAGATGTTCTCTGCATATCATCCTAGTGCTAGGAGTCTAGTACTAGGAGCAGTAATACAACGATCTAGCGCTACTGCAATCAAACCCTATGCTAGCGGAGCGGGAGCACTGCCATGAGTTAATAGTTAAGCTTGACAGCAAGGTGTTAGCCAAGCGGCTGCTGCTAACAATCAAGCGACCAAGTCAGAACACAAATGTTAAGACCAGATAAGAGCTTCTAAGAAATAGAAAGTACTTACCTTACTTTCTGCATCTAAACGAAAAACGGGTTTAAAGTATGCCCCTCTGGGCTTCCATACTAAATTGAATGAGGGACGCAGCCAAAGCTGGGACTCAAATACTAATGATAGCTCGGGCACAACGCCACAAGCAGAACTTTCAAAAGAGCATAAGGGCAACTTTATGGGAGAGGAAGCGGGAACACTGTCGTCACCAGAAAGTCTAAGCCACAAACAATAAGACGGTAATCAGGACAACTTGGCTGGGAGCGGGTGCGGAAACACAACCATCACCAGCAACAAGCCGGCCACAGCTCCTGGAGGACGCGTTAACGACCCGTAGCTCCGACTGTCAGTCGCGAAGCTGCACGCGGCCAGCTGTTTGCAGAGAAATCCCTCAGATCAAACGTTCAAACCTGAACGCTGTAGGCTACAAAAACGTAGCCACAGTACCCTCGCGCAGCGAGAAGATGAAAGGAACAGATCCTCTGACGATACCGGCTGATATAGCCGGTGTCACGTTGTTATTGGTACTCGAGCGCATGCGCGCGATGGACATATGCTAAAGCATATCCAGTGCTAAAGCACCGCCTCTGGCGGTCAGTAGGGACGAAATAGAACCACAATTGCTGTCAGTTAAACTGTCAAAGGGTCATGTATAGTGTTGATTTGACCATAGCCTTTAAAGCTGGAACTCTTACAATCCTCAAAGCTGTTCTGAAATGTCACCTGGGGCTGAGCTATCTCTTTGTAGAGAGAAGATTTAGAGCATTGAAGAAATGGCTTAGCCAGAATAAAGCAGTGACATGCTCTTTGCTGTTGCTAATTAATCACCGGCGGCTCCTGATAAAAGTCATTAGCCAGCCTGAGATTGAGCTATTAATCACTCAGGGAATGCCGGAAAATCAAAGGTTCAAGAGGCGTGGATTGAATCAAATTCTTTTTTTACCCAACACTGGAATATGACAGCAATATGAGGTTGTGAAAATATGCAAACTGCAATGGGGAGTGTTTGTCTTTCCATAGGCAGATTGTTTTTTATTTTTGCCGCACACAATTTTTACTGACGTGTATTACGTGCCTTAGGAGTAAAAGCAAATAATAACACTATTCAAAAAGCTCCTTTCAAAACAGGGTTACAAAGTGATTCACAAATACAAAATACGCAACAACACACAACACCCCTTTTCCATGAGAGAAAACAGGTCCAACAAATACAAAATGTTGTACAACACATTATTGTATTTAAAGTAGTAACATTTGTTTTTGCCTATTGATTCAAAATAAATCAGCTATGTTGCATACACGACAATTGTTCCAAAGTGTGTGGGCCCTGGCAGCAAAAGCACAGTTCCCTTCAGTTTAAAGACGTAGTTCTGATTAGTTGCATAATGGTAGAGAGATTGCATGCATAAAGATAGGTGCAAACAAGTTCAGTTGTATGGCAGGGCTAGCCCATGTGGTGCCTTGAACATAATGAGTAAACAATTCTAATCAATCCTGAAGTGAAAGCCAATGTTTTGTTTAACCTGAAAGTGTAAGCAGGCTTTGTTCTTTATTAAGGTAAGGTGTGACTGAAAACTCTCTGTCTAAACAATTGGAGATAAACCGCTCGAGACTGGTGTCAGCTGTTCCTACGATTTATTTGAGAGAGCACATTTAAGTATCATGGTCCGCTGTGTCAAAAACAGAACTTAAGATCAGGGCAGAACCTTTACCAGCATCGACAGCATTACACTTTCACTACTGGGAACTTAATCTGCAAGACATCATTATTTTCTTCTTCCTATAACTTTCATTTACAACTTTGAATGAAAAGTCGTTCCACCTTAACATAGTGACTCATTAAATCCTACTTTTCAACTCAGGAGAGGTGAAACCTGAAAATGGACCTATCTAGAAAAATGTTGTGTCCCTTCGAATGCCTAAAGCTAGTTCTAGCAAGCATATTAAAATGATTGTGCAGTCTTTTAAACTTATTGTGTTCTATGTTTATTTGATTGCTAACGGATACAGCCTCTCACCTGCTCAGAGATCGAGGCGGATTGAGAAATACTGCCGGCTGGTGTCAAATGTGTTGTGATTAAGCTAAACAAGACTTTGTGCGGCTCTGCAGTGCATCTGTAGGAGAAAATCAATCACAGCCTCCATTCCCTGACACTAATTTCATTTAGTTCAATTTGAAAAAAAACAGGGCTGAGTTTGGCCTGGCCCCCGGGACCGGCTGCCAACACATTTTACTCCAACTATTCACTTCATCATTTGCTATATCCGGGAGAATGGCTGGAATTATTTTTGGCTGGTTTTACACAGCCTAATGGTTCACCCTATACACTGGTACAATCATGTACATTTAAAAATAAATAAAAATGTTTTAAAACAAATAAACATTTAAATGAAATCAACATTTTTCAAACCACTACGGCTATACATTACGTTGTCCAGAATGAAGACAATTGGAATGATGCAAATAGGTGCTTTGTCATTGAAATGTATCTTCATTTAAGTTTTACATCCGAGAGTTTAATAATAAAACGTTAAAGGTGGGGTAGGTCATTTTGGAGAAACCAGCTTGAGTGCGCTAGAATTTGAAAATACACAGCCGGAAAAAATCTGCCACTTGCTTACAGAGCCCCTCCTCCAACACACAGACGCACATGACCAATGAGGGCATGAGATAAGTTTGTGCACAGATGGAAGGCTGACAGGCAGGTAGGCCATCCAGTTACTTTAGCCGGGCCGGCTCAGATGATTGGTCGTGCTTTTTACAGCGCCACGGCTTCCACAGATGATAATGGATTTTTTGTCAAAGCATTTCAGATATTCATTGCTTTCAATTCAATGAATATCTGAGAAACCGGCTCGAGATACACTTGTTGTTATATAATATGGAATATAACAACAAGTGTATCTCGAGCCGGTTTCTCAAACTTACCTACCCCACCTTTAACTTTGGCAACATATATTTTATTTCTTTATTGTTGATGATGCAAACCTAGAGGGTATTGCATAATTTGCAATATAATAAACCAAATGTCATTGGCAACATATTTGCATTCACAGTTATTTGCTCTGTGTTTCTCCTAAAAGATAGGATACTGATGTGTAGTATCAATAAAAATGTGGTAATCATCCATTTTGTTGCGGGTCTAATACACCTGCACTATTTGAAACAGACTACCTATAATCATATTAAATAAGTATAGATTTTTAGTCAGAAAATTCAAAAGAAACAATACAAGATTGAATAGCACCTTTCCCTATATTTGACAAATATTTGATACATAATGTCTTTTTTTAAATATCTGAACCTTCAGTCTTTCAGAGTTCTATTTCCAGCGTCAGTCATGGCAAAATCTGTCCGAGCTGAATAGTCTATGACGGCTATTGTTTTCCCGGACAAAGAATATACCCTGTCATACAAAAGAAGACACATTCAAATGTTGTGTGTTTGCAATTATTAACATAGATACACGGAACCCAGCATAAACAACTATCACACTGGCTATGCTGTTTCACCTAAACAACATAAGACTAGAATCCTGAGAATCGAGGACATCACCATAACGGATGAGGCAAATTGGGTAAAACCTAAAATATTAATAATTGAAGGGGCCCTATTAGGCTCAATTTCAGGTTTCATAATTGCATTGTGTGCCTCTACTTGACCTGTCTCTGTAATAGATTGTTTTAATAAAAGAAAGTAAATTCATGTTTTCTTGTGATAAAATATGTAATGTGGTTAAAAAGATCATATATTATATTAGACACAAAGATTGTTTGGTATATAAATACTAAACTGTGAAGATAACTAATATTTACGTTTTGACATGTTCAATATAAAATGTTGATCTTTGATTTAAATGTCTGATCTACGATCCTGAGATCCATTGCTTTTGTTTGTCTCCACCAACACATTTGGGGTTTGCGGGTAATTCCCTCACTTGAGTAAATGTATGTGATAAAGCACCATTTTCACTCTTGTGATCATGTCTCCCCGTCTGAAAGGAAAGGGGTGTAACATCTCCATGCTCTAATGTTCAAAAAGCTCTTTACTGTTCTCATACTGCCTGTGCTGCAGCACCTCTCTTCACCCTCTGTCTGAAACCAGAGCCCAGTCTGCTCTGATTGGTTAGTTGGCTGGCTCTGTTGTGATTGGTCAGCTGCTTAGAGATGTCCCGCCTATCACGTACAATGTGTTGGAGCGCTAGCCAATAGAAGTGTTACATGGTGATATCACTATAAACAATGGAGTCCAATGGGGGTGTTTCAGGCAGAGAGGGGGGGGGGAGAAAACGCTCTCTGCAGGGCACTTGGGATTGTAGCCTTTGCAGAACATTTACATGCACAAAGACCTATATAACACAGGAAAGGGAACACCCCCCAAAGCATAATAAAGCCTCTTTAAATGAGTCCCTCAAGGCACACTTAACCAAACTGACAACGCCATACAATGTGCATCCTTTTTAAAATGCAGGCTAGTTAGCATAGTAACAGTAGCTGTTATTTTAAAGGCAATGTTATTTCACCCTATAGGCTATAGTGTGTGGGACAGAGGGTGGTTTCATTACTTTTACTTCCCATCCTTTAACTTTAATCACACATTTCACTCCATCCTCTTTCATTTGAAGGCCATCTATAAAAGTCATTTGATACACCCTTGTGATAATGTCCCGACTGCCATTGCACAGATGGAGGAGGAGATATGTGCTTGCAGAGATGTCTGTGGAATGTGAGGAACCGATATCCAGGGATCTGTTAAAGGCCTCATATATCTCTGTACATTGTCTAACCCCGACGGCTCTGGGAGACCAGCTGCTATTGATAAGCCTCACCTAAATGCTGCTGCTAGGCATATGCGGAAACAGTAAGAAGTGCTAAATTAGAACTCTTCTCTCTGCGGATATCTAGGTTTTGGTATTTTCCACGAGTGCTCTCTTGGAAACAAAGACAGTGAAACCTCACTAACAATCAATAACTAACGTGTTTTGGTTGGACGCCCAAAAAAACAGTCGTTAACATAACTTTAAGAACAATTTTTACGTTCTGTTCTACGACATGAATAAGTCACCAAGTGGCATTTACATGCTAATTTTTTATGAACAAACATTCCGTGAAGGGCTAAAAGCGTCATGCCAAACATTAGCCGCCTGCAGTCTAGCGGTGGTTATGCCCAGCCGTGTGACCTTGACGTATCTCATTTATAGAAAGACGTTGTAGAAAAAACTATAAAAGTGGTGATTGAAATGATCCTGCTGAACAAAACGAGACTATCATAAACGTGTATATGCCACAGATCCAATGAGAAGAACCCATTCGCTTTTAGCCGAAGGAGCCCTTGTGAAGATAATTCCCTGGTGAGCCTACAAAGAGATGTCATCCCTGACCACTATATGAACAAATTAACACCAGACTGGAAAGGGAAGCAGTCAAACTATTTTCACATAATCAATTCTGGCTTCTGACATTGATCTTTAGCGCTCTCACCACAAAGAACATTGATATTGGACAATTCTGCAGAACCCTGAATGACGTTTAATGACCACAACTTGCACCTGGCACGTTGACGTTTCTTTGGTACGCACATAATCAGTAGGCCACCGGGTGATTTTTCAGCAGCTGAAATGTATCTCTGACGTGTAAAGCAACCCTAACCCTAACAGCAACAACATACCAAATGCAGGCTTACGAATCTACCAAACATGTAGAGGTAGTAGTAGTTTTCAGGCTAAATGTTCTCACACAATACCTTCACTTCTACTACATTCACCTGCTCTGCTAAGTGAAGCAGCAATGACTTATGTTGACATACTTTCTTTCAAACACCAGAGGAAGCCATTAATCAATGCCTCTAAAGGTACACCAAGAGCACAGGTGCTGTTCAGAGAGAGCGGGGGGGAGAGAAAACAGGCCTTAAGATGCAACCAATGCAAATGAGCCCCCTCCTAATTTGCTTGCACATGGCAAATGATGTTCTATGGCTGACTGACTTATCGGGCTCTGACACGGCGGGGTGTGTTGTTCTGTGTCTTCACCTTGGCACCGCAATCACGGGAAACACACACTCCCATGCTGTACACTTGCACCCTCTACTCGGCACGGCAGCCAATACAGCAGGGGAGGGTGAGGGGGTATGTTGGTGGTGACTGCCAAACAAACCCTCCCTGATATAATTAGTTTTCTCCGTTGCACCTAATTAACCTTTGTCTGTGTGGCACACACGCATCTCATTCACAAGCCGGGCGCTTTCATTAGCAGCGTGTTGTGTTCTTAATGCCTTTCACCAGTCATGGTGAGGTGGCTCTTTGGAATCTTCAAACTGCGTCTGTGGCGCAGTTTGAAGCGGCGCACGTATAAGCACAGGAGATGAAGTGGGATTTGTTGTGATTATATTCCAAAGGGTCAAGAGAAAAGGGTTTGTGGAGATGTCGTTTCACGCACATCGAAGGGCTGAGTGTGAGAGGGCGGATCAAACGTTACGTACACTTGAATGTCCACCATGATCCTCTTGTCCTCCTCCACGTGGATTCCCCAGATACAGTCCTGGCCTTTATCGTAGGCTTCGGGCCAATTCGGAGACAGCACCACTCCTGCTGAGTCTGTGATCTCGCCGCTACACACAGCTGGAACACACACACACACACACACACACACACACACACACACACACACACACAACACACACACACACACACACACACACACACACACACCACACACACACACACACACACACACACACACACACACCACACACACACACACACACACACACACACACACACACACACACACACAGAGATATTTAGTTAGGCAATGCTGAGGCTACAGCTCATTTAATCAGCACACATAGAGTAATAGAGCTGGTTGTCAGATGTGTGGATACAAATCCTATGCTTAAAAAAAGACAAATCCAATACAGTACCTACAAGCCAGTAATAACATATCTTTCTTTGACTGACAACAACTGCAGCATAAGTTACTCATAGGTCCCGTCTGATCATGAAAAAAATGATGAATGCTTGTGTGTTTTCAGGCCCATTGAAACACCCATTATAGGAAAAGCTGGACCTAAACTGTAATAACAGTGCCAACATTCGCACTGCTGAAATGTCAGTGAGCAAGTGACTAATCCACTGTCTACTCATTCTAAGGTAATCCTGTTCAAGTGTTTAATTTACCAAATGAAATGAAAACATATCGCATTGAGCATTGATGGGACTCTTTAATCCAGGAATAGATATACAGACCTCTGCAGGCAGGCTCGGTCTCGTTCCACAGGGGGTTGTTGGGGTCCATGCATTCGATGGTGACGGACCCCTGTTCCAGAGTATAGCCAGGGTCACAGGCAAACTCAACCACAGCTCCTACTGCCCAACTGTTGTCGCTGCTGGTCAGGTTACCGTACTTAACGAAGGGTTCGTAGCAGTGGCCCGCTGCAAAGGCTGTACAGTGAAAAATGAGCAAAGACAAGGAAAGAACTGATGTTTTATCAGAAAGAACGTCAGAAGTTACGCATCCCTATAAGATACTTGGCCAAAGAAGAGACCATTGCCATCAACACCATTTATTAAAATTACATTTTTTTCATGTCATTTTGTCGTTGGATTTTATCGTTATACATTTTCACTGAAATCATCTTACATTTGGGAACATTTTGATAATTATCGGATATGTGTGAAAACCCAGAAGAAATGTTATATAATAACAAGTATGTCGAGATGTGTTTTTCTAAATGTATAGCTATGAACGTATTGTGTACATATCATTTTCCAATACAATCTTGCAGTTGCTAAAGTGAAGTGATATTTGGATAAGAGTGGTTAAAGTGTATGCAAAGAACTGTATGTATAACACCATATGTTTGAAAAGCTAATGGAAGAGCTTTTATCAGACAGATTCCTAATACCTGTAAAACTTGTGTAAAAGGATTATCGCTCTAGGGTTGGTGATGTCATTCGGTCCAACATTTTGTTCAAGAATGGCTGACACAAAATGTGGTTCTGGCATGCATGGCTGCCAGACGTTGAATTATAGGGGAATGTCTACACTATCCACACTATACACTATCTTACTATCTAATTTAGTGGGAATGCTGATACAGCATTCCAACTACTACGCACACATTCTTTATACTTATTTTTATTCCGCCAGGTTTTTTTGTCCCTCTTCTGCTCCCACATTCCACATCGCAGAAACTCTGTTCAAACATCAAAACATTCAGCTCAATCGGGAATCGATTGCTATTACTTTTCTCATTCATAGCTTTCATATTTCCCGAGATATATCCCATAATTCATCACATTTTTAACATGGAAGTCAATGGAGAAACTCTTCAGACTTGACAAATCTTCATGCGACTTCAACTGCTAACTGTTCCTTCATACTTTCACTCAGAAACCTCATTCCAACTTTAAAATGTTACACATCTTTCTGAAATGATTTGTGTTACACAGCCTTTAAATCAGATTCATACTTTTAGAAATATTAAACATTGTTCAGACCTTGGTAAAGAAGCCTTCAGATTTGAACGTTAGTGTGTATTGCGCAGCTCGTTAAGGTTAAAGTGCGTGATGTCACAGCTAGAGTGGACAGCTTGAAATTCGCCTTCATCTTTTTTCTTTTAAGCCTGCCATAATTCCCAAACCCTACACTCCTGAGACATACTTGTTCATGGAAAACGTAGGAAAACCTCTCCTAGGCTGGAGAATAAAAACAATTAAGCAAAAAAAATTAAACAAAATGCCTCTTGAGGGCATGAAGTGACAAAAACTTTCAACATGTCTCCATTAAGGCCCATTGTAAATTCAGCCTGATATTTCCTCACAGCAGCAGCCGCACACCTTTAGTTAAACTGCCAAAAAGGCCACATTATGGACCTGAAAGTACACAAAAGCAGACTGAGATGCCCGTCAGGGTCCTGAGATGCTTCACGCGTTGAAATGTCACCGATATCTGCTACGGTTCTTCAACAAAACGTTCACATGTAAGAGGTTTATCTCTCATTCAGAACAATGGAAAGGCTCTCCTCTCACTGATTACTGCACCATCACCATGGTAACCTGTGATCTCTGGACACACACACAGGTGTTTGATAACGTCATCACCTCAAACACCTGTGTGATGATGTCATAACTCCAACTGACATGCTCAGAACGCCACCAAACATCACATGATAGTTAAAACTGTGGCCCTAAACAGCTCTACGTCAAATCTGATATTACATAATGTGGTGTTACCATGGCAACGCATCCCTTGCCATAAAACACGATGTCGCTGTAACTCCAATGGACACGGTCCGATCGTCCCCTAATCTTCACCTGTATATCACCGGTCCATGGCTCAACAGCTCTACGCCAAATCTGAGATCTCACCATATGCCATTTCCATGGAAACGTATCCCTCGCCAAAAAAAACGATGTTGTCTTAACTCCTATTCAAAACAGCACTAGACTTCAGATAATGGTTAATGGTCCAGCCTTCAACATGTCTATGTGCCATTAGTGAGTTTTCCTCAAAAGCTGTTGCCATGGCAACGCATCCCTCACCGTAAAACACGGTATTGCTATAACTCCTATGAAAATTGTCAAAAAGTGCTCAAACTTCACATGTGTGCTAACAGTTCAGCCATGAAGACATCTACGTAACAGTTTTGAGATTCTTCAAATGCCATTGCCTTGGCAACATAACGCTCTCTATGAAACACGGTTTTCTCATAACTTCAGTGAAAATGCTCCAAACGGCCCAAAACTTCATTGGTAACGATGCAGCCATCAACACATCTAAGTATTATGGGGTGTCATCAAATACCGTTGCCATGGCGACAGATCATTCGCCATCAAATTAGTGCAAAAGTTTGCAGTTAAAATATTCTGCTGCTTTTCCAAGCCTTTTTACTTTCTTTTCTTCTCTCATCACACATTCAAGCCCCCAGTGTTCATGTATCATTTCAATCTAAATTCTTCACTTTCTTATTACACATTACATTTCAGCATAGCAGTTTAGTGTCAGCTTTTCAGCATAAAGCATTCCAACTAGCAATTTCTTCAGGAATGGCATTCTCTAGTGGAATGTATTCTTCTGTAAATTGTAATGATTGTATATGTGCATGCCTTTTTATATAATCATGTTATATACAGTCTGATTCTGATGTCAGAATTCAAACATATTAAACTAAGAAGGTAAACATGAACTGTTTACCTTCAACATGTAAACATAGTCTGATGAGCATGTTAGCAGGCGTGTTAACATGCTGATGTTAGGATGATGTTACCCCAACTGCTAGAATTGTAGTCATACCATTTAAATAGCCTAAAACGAAATGCTTGTTTCATATTTAAAGAAATGTGTCATCAGAGAAAATAAGGATGTCTTGTGTGCAATAGCTACATTTAAAAATATAGGATTGTGTGCAATCTTTCACAAACTTAAATAAAGAAAACACTTGAGTGGCATTTAGAAATGGCTAGATGAATATTCATGAATGCTGATGGCCGTTCACCAGGGTGGGAATGCTTGGTCAGGATAAAGGAGAAAGCATTACATCTGTTGGAGACTAACTGAGCATTATGTGCTGTTAATGGCCATAATGAGGTCCTTTGCTCTCTTTAGACTTAATCCCATTTGTGGCAGTCAAGCCGAGGCCTAAAGAGATTACACTGATTGTATTTCCTAGTGGTCCTCACAGAGCAGAGAGAAGCTGTTGATCTGATGGTTAGTGTTGAGACAAATGTGAGGGCAAAAGAT
Source organism: Champsocephalus esox (assembly GCA_036324585.1). NCBI lineage: Eukaryota > Metazoa > Chordata > Actinopteri > Perciformes > Channichthyidae > Champsocephalus > Champsocephalus esox. The sequence continues at coordinate 37,859,576 of CM070493.1, read as the reverse complement.
AAGAGAAACTGAGATACATATCACCCTAGCTATTAGATGAAACTTCGTCAAAATAAATTGTATGAAATCTAAGGTATATGCACATGCACGTAGACGCTGACAATGTATTGTGTGCCCCTGAAAGCCTGATTATTTTATTTCAAAGCAGAGAAGATTTAGTACGACTTACTCAGTTTAATGGATACAAAAGCAACAGGTAAAAAAGACACATTTTAAAAAAACCGCATCAAAATGCACCCAATAATAATTGCGAAAGCTGAAATAAAAGCAGCAATGGAAGTGAGTAATTAGTTTTGATTAACTCGAGAGTGATTAAGAAATGGGATTTGTGTCTCCTGCATCAAATTTAACTGAGGAGACATTAAGGTATAAAGCGAGCTAAGTTTTATGGCATCAGTCCATCAAAAAGCTTAACCCAGGCTTCTTTAAATGTCTCTAGAATTATTGGATGGATTGTTTGACTGTTTTTGAATAGTTATTTTGGTGAGATTATTACAGGATGCAGTTAACCCTCTGGAATCTAAGGGTATTTTCTCGATTTGTAGATGTTTCTTTAAATCACCTTTTAAATGTACTTCTTATAACATGGCACCCCATGTGTCACATATGAAAATGTTCAGGACAATCTCTGGTCTTGCTATAAATGCAAATTACTCACTTACTCAGAACACTGTGTGATGAGATAAGTAGCTCTAAAGCTTAACATTTTACATCAGATTTTCGGAAAATCTTCGAAACTCTTGTGAAAACACAAATGTACGAATGTCATCCAATTTTTTTTGGTGTTTTAGATTTGGTTACCAATGTCTTAGGATCACAAAAGTAGTGAAATATTTGAATTACACTGTATATAAATGTGTAATTCATGTCTAAAATGAAACAAATTAAATTCAAATTTTTAATAAAAAAAGGTGTGTATCACTCTACTTTCACCACAGCAGGGACTGAGATACATTAGGACTGAATAATGACTTCATAACAAGGTTCATGTGTGTACAAATACAAGTTGAGCATTCAAACCTTTTTTTCAACCAACTATTGATATAAATATAAGAAACTGGAAAATCTCTCTATTTACAATATTACTTTTTCTTGATGGGGAGGTCCTTAGTGATTTCTCGAGTGTCCATTGGTCGTTTCAGACCATCATGGCTGCCGGCCGATATTTCCTTGACGGACACACAAATCGACCGATCCCACACAGTGTAACGCCGAGTCAAGCTGGGGACTTCGGGTGGCAGTATACGCCGTGAAGTTGTTTGCGCCTATTAAGTACATCTGCTTTCTTAATACTACTGGTTTATTTACTCTTCCTTTATCATAGCACTCAGATTGAGCTTTCTTCTTCCGTTGTTTCCTGAGGCCCAGATGTTTTTTGCAATAACGCCAATGACAATAATACCACCAGAGGAGCAACAGTTGTTGGAAAGTTAACTGTTTCTGCTTACACTATTTACAAGTTTTTTTTAATAAATGAATACTTTGTGATAGGGTGTGTTGTCATGTTTTTTCCATATTTATACAATTAGTGAAGCAAGAGCCCCACATGGCGTTAGCATGACATTAGCATAGCATGGTAACAGAGCGGTGGTACTTACCTTGGTATCGGATGGCGATGCCAGTAGATGTGCCTGTAGCGTCTGTTATTAGCTCAACGAAGAGATACCTGGATGTGCTGAGCAGACCTTCATTGGGAAGATACTCCACCTGATATGAATCATACAGGGCAGCTGCATCTATGCTGTTACCATTTTTGATCAGCAGCCTAGAAGAAAGGGAATCAAGAAAAATTTAGCAGGTTCATTGCAGCAATGGGCTACTTTGAAATGTATAGGACCTCAACTCATTTTGGAGGTTTAACCCCATGTATACAGAGGCAATACTTTATACTAAGGTTGCACACATAAGTAGATTTCTTATTAAAAACGGCTTGAATGTTCCAGGTCCAACAAACTACAGTACACTATGTGCTCAGCACTAACTTAGTGATTAATACGTGAAAATATGTAGCATTTAGAAGCTAAAGAGAAGGATAAAACCGAGCAAAAAGTGGAGTGAATTCTGGAATTTTTTTCAACAAACCGAAATACAACTATGATTAAATAATAGGTTACTTAATTTCAGCTATGTGTAAATAGGCAACTGTTGGCAAACATGATCACTATGCAAACTAGTATCTCAGACATTGTGTTATGAGCCACTTCCTCTTCCCTTTAAGTATATTGTGTAGTTGAAACTGTTTTGTAAAAACAACCATCAGTACTTAGAGTCATTTGGCAAAATGGATACACACTCTCCATTAATTACAGTAACATTTAAACTAAATCGATTCAGTACATTACAAAAAAAAGAAGAAGCTATACATGTTGGTTTGCTTCTGGCTTCACCTAAGTTAACCACTCATTATGCAGGTTATTTGCATAGTGTGACTATAAGACTAACAGTGACAGAAAGCATCCTCACAGAATGACTCACATATTCTTACATATTATCTAAACATCTTCAATTTGAGGTTAATGGCAATAATCTCTCAATGCTCAGGAGATCTGCCTGCACACATCTACAGTAAGACTGGTCCAACAGATCAAAGTTTAGGCAGGAATCTTTTTTCCATTTACTTCAGCTTCACGTAAGTAAGTGGTGGGAGCTGATGGGAGCACTGAAAATGGTGCTTATAATGTTAGGATTGCGGAAAGATGACCAAAACCATAGAAGACTATGAAACTGCCTAAAACAAACAACTATAAAACACACTTCATTCAAATGTGATAGAAACAAAAGAAAAACTGTGACCCAGCTGACACTCATGATGTTTTTCCACCTGCAGATGAGGGGTCTATTTAGCAAGCCACAGCCCTGCCTTTGATGACTTAAATTATGCTTCTCAGGTAGTGAGAAGAGAACAGAGCACAGCAGAGCCTTGCTCTATCAAATCTGTATTTACATTTACTCTTTATGTCTCCATTCACCCTGACTGAGCAAATCTGACGGAAAAAAGTAATTCCCTTTTGGTTTACTTCTCTGGTTCCTCCACAAAAGAAAAGTGATGCAATAAAGAGTGTAACAGATGATATTTTATTCTTGCTTAGTTATCCATTAGTAAAATGATCTGCTATTCCCCTGAAAAGACCCATACAGCCATTGTATAATCTCAACACCTACAAATTATGTAGAGAATCATTAAAAAAATGTATTAATTAAATATTGAAAACTACCTTCTGAAAAGCCATTGTTTTCTATAGATTCTATTTCTATTAGATTTTTAGTCAAACTGTTTTGACACATGCTGATGATTTTAGTGTTTTTTAGTGATTTATATTTGATTACGTTTAGAATATTCATTATACATTTTGAAGTTGTTTGTATACTGTAAAATTACCAAAAAAGAAAATGTATACTAAGACACTCTAGAAATTTCAACAGCATTTTTACACTTGTGCATGCCTAATCGTTATCCTCTTCACATCATCCCTTCTTTCAGTTTTTTAGGTTCTTCCAAGCTGTCTAGACGTCTCTTTGTGTCTATGAGGGACGGAGTCTTAAGAAACCTGTGGCAGTTATAAATTAGTGCAGTTATAAATTAGTGCAGTTATAAAGTAGTGTATTTTTGTAGGGCAACCCGGAAGTTAGCATCACTATAGCTCCCTAGACAAAAAACATTTTTGGAATATTGTAGAAAACAACGTATGTGTCAAATAAACAATTTTGATACTTTGACATTTTGTTCAAAAGGATCATCTCCACATATTGACACTGCTTTTATAAAAGTTGAAGCATTAATGCAATTTAGCTAAAAAGCAATTTTTTTTATAAACTGTAAAGTCCACTGAGACAAATGTCAAATGTGTAATATTGGGCTATATAAATAAACTTTGATTGATTGTTTACATTTCACCAAGGTGTTTGGCATGATTACTTTTAGACGTTTAATTTAGTCACTTTTTAGCAACTGACATTTGTAAGACACGTTAAAGCTCCATATATCAACAGTTTACTGACCTATTTTATGTTGTAGCACAAAACATGAATATCTCCTGAGCTTATATTAACCACAGACCTTATTTCAGGCATTTATCAAAATGGTTGACATCGAGACGAGGGAGTGCAAAAATGCAGACTAATTTATAGTTAAGGACTCATTCCTGCACCACTCTATTGGCTGGTTTGCAATATCACTCAGTTTATTCAGCTAATTTCCCCCTGCGGCGCTTCCTACCTGTCCTCCGTAGTGAGAGCCCCATGCTGTTAAAATAACAGTCAGTGCTATTAGCCGCACAGCCAGTTGTTACCCTGCAGAGTCCTCAGAAACGAGGTTCTTACAGGGACAAAGCACAGAGTACAGGAGCAAAGGCCTGATTAAACACAAAGTAATGGCGCATTTCCACTACACGGCCTCGCTCGGTATGGCTCGGCCTCGTTAGGACTGGCTCACTTTATGGCGCATTTCCATTACAGTTTAGGAACTGGGGTAGTATCTATAGTAACGCAGTGTAGGCGGAGCCGTGACGTAATCTTCAATGAGAACCCCGTTAGCTGTTAGCACTCAGAGCTCACAGCTCTTCATATCTGTTCAGAAACTAGACAACAGTTAAACAAGTACAAACCACAGACTGCCTGTGTCATGGCAAATACAGTCGCTGGTTTATTAATGTCTGTTTATGCCGTTGTTGTGAGTGTGGACGGTCGGAGCATATACTGCGTTAGCTTAGCCAATCCCCATTTAGAGAACACGCATTTTAAAAGGTGCTTCGCCTGCCGTCTGTCTGCAGACTTGTCAAAGCATTAATTCGTGGTTTTTATTAACCGGTATCAGTATGTTGTTACTTCGGCATCATTTTGAAACGTGTATTACATTACATTACATTGCATTTAGCTGACGCTTTTATCCACAGTGATTTACAATAAGTACATTCGACCAGGAAGACACAACCTTGAAGAAAACAGAATCATATAAGTACATCAGGTTTCATAGAGCCAAACATTTCAAGTGCTACTCAACTGGCTTTAGGTAGTTGGACAGTTTCCATTTAATAGAGAAAGCAAGATGGCGCCGGGTTGTCTGGCAGGCCGTCCAAGCATCTCTGTTTTAGTACTAGTGTTTGTTCTGTGTCTGTTTTGCTAAGTGACAAGGACCATAGACTCTCTGTTAGTATACAACCGACACGAGCTGCTTAAGATCGATGAAAATGTTGGCTTTTTTGCGAAGTTTGGCCAGGGTGGACACACCCCCCCCTCCCCCCCCTTCTATCGGATGTACCTGCACACCTACTGCAGGCCGGGCCCTCGTTACCCCGAAGACGCAGATGCCGAGGCACACGCAGTGGCCGGCTGATTAGGGTGAAAGAGTGGCTAGCGTGGGCTCCTGAGCTGGCTCAGCACCCTCTTTCCCCGGAATATGGACCTTGTTTTCGCCGCCTGGCCTCCCGACGCCCCCTTGCCATGGTCGGCACCTGGCTGGTACCTGTCGCTGACCCGACTCAAGTTCTGCATATCCTGCGCCCCCAGTGGTCTCGCCTCTCCCCCCCCTGTCGTGGAGGAGGTATAGCGACTGTCTTTAGGAGCAGTTTATACTGCAAACCCACGCCGTCTATCTCATTCTCCTCCTTTGAACTGAGCCTGTTTGAGCTGGGACGGATTAATCCTGTACTGTGCGCGGTTGTCTACCGACCGCCCAAGTACAACAAATACTTTATAAAGGAGTTCTATGAACTATTGGCTGGTATCGTGACAAACTATGACAGCGTTTTAATTGTCGGGGATTTTAATGTGCACGTCTGTTGTATCTCTAAACCACTAGCTAAAGACTTTCTTGATGTTTTATATGCTTTTGACTTCATACAACATGTCTCTGGCCCCACGCAAGAGCATGGGCACACATTAGACCGAGTCTTATCCCATGGTCTGCCCATTTCAAATGTCAATGTGTGTGAGGCAGCTTTATCGGATCACCTGCCCGTGCTATTTGATTTTATTCTGCCCTGTCATAGTCTTAAATCATGCGCTCCTGTCCGTCACGGTCGTATGATGAAACCTTCCACTGCTGCTAGTTTCTCCCCTGCCTTTGTTAAATTAACACAGTCTGATACTATGTCCGCTGACTCCATGGACACTGAGCTATTAACCTCAGCCTTTCTCTCTTCCTGCACTGGAGCTCTTGACATTGTTGCTCCCCTGAAACTCATGCGCCCCAAAGTTAAATCTGAACCCTGGCTCAATGACGTCACTCGTGCTGCCAGGCGTGAGTGCCGGTGTTACCGTTTAACTGGTTACACCGGGGAAGTCGTTACGTTACGTTAACGGTAGGAATGGGGCGTGTACTTTGAGGAGCCATTGTCGAATAGCCAGGAAATA